>OX451741.1:333808819-335008819 GCA_948472305.1 Vicia faba
CATGGTAAATAAGGTGTACGCGCGGATATTGGATCTTAACGGATTATATTATTCTTGTTCTTTATTTTCTTGTTTTATAGCATCAACACCATCTTTGTTTCTATCTCGCGATGCTAACCCTCTCCCTCTTTCAACAACCCTAATGCTCATCTCCGGCGGTGCCGCTACCCCCTATCTCCATCCCCAACCTAAACTCAACCCCCTTTACTAAACCTACCCAACCAGAAGACCTTATACAAAATCAATCAACAAAAATAAAAAAAGCTGAGTCCAATTAACCTTTCGCTCTGTGCGAGTTCTCGTTCTAACTTCTTTTCTCTGAGCTTTGTTAATTTGTTTTCTCCTTCTTGTTTACAGGATACGGTGATGGTTGAAGAAGGTGGTGGAGCAATTGTCAACGGCGAGGAGGATAGCGGTGGTGGTTCACGATTAGGGTTTCAGAAGTTGAAACCCCAACCGTCCTTGTTCTCCATTTCTGTATTCCCTCTACCCTTTCAATATTATCAATTCCTCCTCTGTTTTCTTCTTTTTCTTAATTTCAGTTCTCCCCATGTACTGTTAGTTTTGATTAGTACTTATAGGACAATTTTTGTTCTAGGGTTTGTGAGAATTAGCACAAATTAGTTGTTGATTGATTTCAAATTTGATTGTAATTGATTTAATTTGATATTGAGATGTAATTTCGGATTTGGGGATGAATAGAGATTTCGGATTTGTGGTAATTCCTTGTTTAATTTTAGTATAGATTTTTTGGAGATTTGATTTATTGTAAGATTTGATTAGTTTTTAATTTAATCTCTACAGTGACTGTTATTGGCAAAACAATGCGTTGATTGTGGCTATGATTTGAATAGTGAGCTGTTTTTTTCTTCTTTTTTTCTTTGGGCCAGCGCATGACTTCTTTATGTTGGGTCTGCGTGTTATTTGGTCTGCACCCAACAATAATAGCATTATTCTTTACAGCAAAAAAACATCTTTTCTTTTCAATTGGGCTTGAGCATTATCCAGCAACATTAATATATCTTTTTAATTACAGCAAAGCATTTTAACAATACTAGGCCCAAATGGCCCCTAATTATTTTCAGACAAAGCTTTAATTAAGAAAAAATATTTTATAAAATAGATTTTTTTTAGCAAATAATTTTTTTTACTATAACTCTCTTAATAAAACATTACTATAAGATAAATCAGCTTAATGTCACGTTTTTTCTTTAAACAATATATGCTCTTTATTTTATTAAACTTAATAATAATAAGCAGTTTTTTTTTCTTTTTTAATAACAATACCTTTTTTTTAAACACATCAAATGGGCCAATTTAATGGGCTTAGTTATTGATAAAAACACTCCTCCTTTTTACTAAAAATAAATAACACTTAAATGTCTCTACTAAATTTAATTATTAATTAATAGAAACTTAAACTTAAGTCGCCTTAATAATAATTTCAACCTCTCTAGTAACAACTATTTAATAGTTATTAGTTTGAAATAATTTTCCATTTTCGAACCGAATGGGCCATTGGCCAACATGCTACACAAATGGGTTCGCAGATACATGGGTCTTTCTGATTTAGAAAGCCTCACTCTCCTGAATTTCAAGTACACCCCCTGATTGTCTTTAGTAAAGATGGGCCATCAAATACTGGTGTACCATCTTTAATATTTCTTCTATTCTAATTTTGAAAAATAAAATCATCGAGGTAGGGAAATTTTGGGGTACGACAGCTGCCCCTATTCAATTATTTTCCAATCGAATAGCGTGAGAAAACACGAGTCTTGCGTATTCTGATCGGGAGTTTATTGAATACTTGGAATACCCCAAAAAATTCTGACAAACGTGAGGTTACGCTGATATAGCATACTCTTACGAGTCTTGAAGGAGTGGGAAAAGCTGATGATTTATCGCTTACCAGGGTTTGATAACGAGGCAGATGGTTTTAAGAGCGTAATTTCTTATGTCTTGGTTTGGTTTTGATCATTCACCCATTTGGAGGATGAATACAACAATGATTGATGATACATGGCTGCTTGAAGACTGAGGCCATAGGTTATGTTTATGAGTCTCTGCATGATGTCTGAGGCGATGGGCTAGAGTTTTGTTTTCTTTTGAGCATCGCAGCATGAAGTCTGAGGCGATGATTGGTGTTACGGAATAAAGAAACTCATTTATGCATGAAGTCTTAGGCAATGAGCTTAAATTGTAAATCGCTGCGTGAAGTCTGAGGCGATAAGCTAAATTTTTGTTCTCAGGCATCGATGCATGAAGTCTGAGGCGATGGTTGGATTTTATTTTTGAGCATCACTGCATGAAGTCTGAGGCGATGATTTGTGTCACGGAATAAACACATTGCTGCAAGAAGTCTGAGGCAACGGGTTAAGTTCGTGAATCGCTGCGTGAAGTCTAAGGCGATAGGCTGGGTTTTGTATTTTGTGAGCATCGTTGCATGAAGTCTGGGGCGATGATCTATGTCGCGGAATAAAGAAACTCAATGCTGCATAAAGTATGAGGCAATGGGTTAGGTTTGAGAATCGTTACATGAAGTCTGAGGCGATAAGCTAGTTTTTGTTTTCGAACATCGCTGCATGAAGTCTGAGGTGATGATTTGGAACGTGGGATGAAGAAACACATTGCTTCATGAAGTCTGAGGTGATGATTTGGAACGTGGGATGAAGAAACACATTGCTTCATGAAGTCTGAGGAAATGGGTTAGGTTTGCAAATCGATGCGTGAAGTCTGAGGCGATAAGCTTTATTTGTATTTTTGAGCATCGTTGCATGAAGTCTGAGGCGATGACCTGGGTTTGTAAGGAACTCATCACTACAGGAAGGCTTATGTGATAGGTTGTACGTTCAACAACATGAATACTTAGGTGATGGTTGAATCGTAGGAGAAGTATTTTGTTGGCTGACCCTTAGATAGCTAAATCTAGGGTGAGGCTTTTTTGCTTGTTGCATGATGCATGCATATGATGTCTGAGATGTTTGGATGTATGCAAAATGTATGATGTTTGACATTGATATGGAACCCTGAATATATGCGTATTGTATATATGTATGCTTTGGATATGCAGAATGTATGTATGAAATGTGTGTAAGATGTGCGTATGCCTTGAAATGTTATGAAGACTATTTCTGGCATTCTCTCCTTTAAACCATTGACTTAGAGTTACCAATCCCCTGGCGTTGTATGTTGTGTTGTCGCGGATTTGTTGAATTTGAACGCAGAGAATAATGATAGCAAAAATCTGAACATTGATTTTATGTATTGTAAGCGCAGGTGTAGACGTAGACGTAGACGTAGGTAATGGCATATGCATATATTTGTATGTTGTAAGCGCATGCATAAGCGTAGGCGTATGTATTGCCGTATGCGTAGATTCGTATGTTGTAAGTGCATGCGTAAGTGTAAACGCATGTATTAGCATATGTGTAGACTTTTATGTTGCAAGTGCAGGCGTAGACGTGGACATGTGTACAGAATTTGCAGGAGTACACATGTGCATGGATGCATGTGCGGACGTAGACTTTGTGTTGCAAGTGTAGGCATATGTATTGACATGTATATAGACGTAAACTTTGTATTACGAGTGCAAGCATAGGCGCGGATGTACGTGTAGATGTAGACTTTTTGCATTGTGAGCATAGACATAGGCGTAGACATGTGTGTAGACTTTTGTGTTGCAAGACGTAGGAGTAGCCATGTGCGTGGACGCGTGTATAGCCCTCGTATTGTGAGTGCAAGCATAGGCGTAAACGTGTGTATGGACGTTTGTATTGTGAGCGTAGATGTGGGAATAGCCATGTGTGTGGACGTAGACATGGATTTTCTTTCAATATTTTTCTAACCAAAATGTTTTTTCGATGTTTTGTCAAATGCTTTTGTTAATTCTCGGAAATGATTAAAAGAAAATATTCACAAGTAATGATCGCAGTATTTTGTAAACAAGTCTGAGAAAAAGAAAAAACGTAATTTGAAAGACACAAAGAAAGCAAAGGTTTTATTGATATTCCTTTAAATAGGCGAGAATACAAGATGCAATTCCTAGAAGGAGGTAATTACCGAAAGTTTTAAAACTGTGAATGGCAATAAAAAATGATAACTACTGCTGATGTTCCCCAATATCCTTTTAATGATCTTATATCCTTTGCTTGTGAGTTGTATGATTCAGATCTATCTCTCCCTTCGTGGTTCGTAGTCGCAGTTCTTAGATCGCAGTCTTTTTGTTCTTTATTTCTTTGTATCAAATCCCTAACTTTTGCCTGGATTGCCCTTTTGGGTTTTCAATCCACCAGGATAGCTTTTTTTGTTTATATGCCCCTAATTTTTTCCTAGATCGCCCTTTAAGGTTTTCGATCCACCGGGACGCTCATTTTTTCCTAAGTCTCCCTTTTAGGGTTCGAGCTTAGCGAGCTTTTTATACATAGTATTTTTTACTACGTCTGAATTTTCCAGATGTGGTAGTTCTTCCCCATCCATTGTTGTGGGGATAAGACCACCACCGGAGAATGTTGTTTTGACTACGTATGGACCTTCGTAGTTGGGGGTCCATTTACCACGTGGGTCAAGGCGAGGTAGCAGAATCTTCTGGAGTACTAGACCATGTTGTGGTTCATCTTGTGCAATACACTGTCACCAAGAAAGAATTTCGAGGCTAGTTTTCATAGACTTTGTTTGTCGGTGCTAGAGGCATTTCCTGGATGTCCTTGTTTTCCGAGGCTTTTCTTGATGTCATGAAACCAAGGCTTGTCATCCGGTCTTTCTTTGATAGCAAGACAAAGTGCAGGCTCTTGATCGTGTCTGTTTGTAATGCGCGACTCGTGGTTTGACCAAGTTACTTTGAACATAGACGATACAGCTGCAAGGGCGTCTGTCATTTGATTTCCTTTTCGTGGGATGTGACTGAAAGTGATCTTTGTGAATTCTGTAGTCAGTTTTCAAAACATGATCCCGATATGGAATCAATTTTGGATGTTTTAGTATCCCATTCGCCATTGACTTGGTATATGGCTCGTGAGCCCTCTTTGGAAAATCCAAAACTTCCCCTATATCGTTCCCCAGTGTATTTGAAGCCCCGTCGAACGTGAATGTCCAACATGCTCCTGGCTCGGCTTTTTCGTCAGGTCCTGGTATTTCGTGGTTGCTTATTTTTACAGTGTTGTCTATATTTGACCTTGGCATGTTTCTATAATAACAAGCAAATATGTGCAATAATTTGATCAGCTTTTATGTAGCTCCGCTCTAATATTTCCCCTTAGCTTGATTTCTTCTGGATCTTCCCATGTGCTAAGATTAATGGTCTTAATAGCTTCTTGATATGGTTGTATATTGTTAGCCTTTCATTTTATTTCCCTCACCATTTTCTTATAGAGTTCAAGATCTTTATCATCTTCCTCTTTAGTTTGGTTGATAGGAGCATCAAAATTATATCGGGTCGCAGCAGTAACATTATCGGTGGCTTTGGGCATGAACTTGCACACTTATCATGTTTTGGTGAAGATTTAGTATATGAGATTTGAAAATGCATATGCAAAGCAAGTATTGCCATTTTTAAATTTAAGATATAAATGCAAGAGAAAGAAAAGGGATCTTAATTGAAAATAAAATATAACTCTTATTAATCGTAAATATTGTCTGAAACAAAATGGGGGAACCCTTACAAGCAACCCTTATGCCTCGGGCTTGACATAGGTTCTTTTAAAAACAAAAAAATTTAATTAGGAAAGAAAAAGATCTCAGGAATCTCCACGGCCGTCCATCTTTTGAGTTTTTCTCCCGGGCCGCATTCTCGGATGAACTCAGTTTCCCCTTTGGTGTTGGATTTGTTGGATACCTTCACCACATGTCCGCCATGCTCTACTCTCTTGTTGACAAAGGTCTCTTGGATTGGAGGAAAATGTGCTTCGCCCTTCAGAGCAGCTTTATATTTTTCTTCAGGGTATTGTCTGAACTGGACTATCCCCTAGTCCACTAGTTCTTGCAGCGTTCTTACGAAGGCTTCATTATGCTCCAACAGGAACCCATATTCGAATAGATATTCTTTCAGCCAGTTTATCAGGGTTTTTGCTTGTCTGTTTTCCCCAGAGTCAGTGACTATTTCAATTGCATTTATTGTCAGCCCATTGTGCGAAGGTGTAGGGTCTGATTTGATGTTGGACTTCTCGAAAGTGATGTCTTGAGATTCTAACAAGTCTTGGACCTTATGTTTGAATGGCCAACAATGTTCTATGGTATGTCCAGGAGAATTAGCATGATACTCGCATCTGGAGTTGGCATCGTATCTTTGTGGGAGTGGCCCGACTGGAGGAGCTAGAGGCTTGAGTTCCACTAAGGATTCCTTAACTAGCTGTTGTAATAACTGACTGGGTGGTATAGAGAGTGGATCAAATTTCCTGGATGGCCTTCTGCCTTACTGCTGCCCTTGTGGGATCACTAAGGGTTGTTGTACCCTGGGTAGTGACGCTACAGCATTAATTTCTCCCTCTCCCCCCTTGGGGGAGTTTGAAGTAGGCCTTTTTGAATTGTAGGGAGCATTTGATGGTCCCCCTGATATCTTCCCACTTTTTATTCCAGTCTCGATTCTTTCTCCGATAGTTACTAGGTCTGAGAACCCCGAAGAGATACTTCCAACCATCTTCTCATAATATGGCCCTTGCAAAGTCCCCATGAACGTGTCTACTAATTCCTTCTCTAACAGTGGTGGTTGCACACAGGATGCCAACTCCCTCCATCTCTGAGCATACTCTTTGAAGGACTCTTCTTTCTTCTGGGACAGGTCCTGGAGTTGCATGCGGGTAGGCACCATGTCCAAGTTATATTTGTAATGATTTAGAAAAGCATTAGAAAGATCTGCCAAGGTTCGAATATGCATTTGCTCCAATTGCATATACCAGTCCGAAGATGCCTCACTCAGGCTATCTTGAAAATAGTGAATCATCAGCTTCTGATCGTGGGCATGGGCATGCATCTTTCTGCAATACATACAAAGATGATTTCTTGGACAAGTGAGCCCCTTGTATTTTTTAAAGTCAGGTACTTTGAATTTTGGTGGAATCGCCACATCAGGAACTAGACCCATTTCGAGAGCGTCTACTTCGAAAGCGTCAAAACCTTCCACAGCTTTTAATCTTTCTTCCAGATCTTTATACTGATTTGTTACCAGTGGATTATCAACAGCATAAGTACCAATCGTCTTTAAGGGTGCTTGGTTGGCATCCTCTGGGTCGTGGTCTCCGTATTGCAGGTCAGGGTAGTTGTCTGCATTATTGGTTGGAATCTGTAAGGTATGTGATGCCCCTGCTTTTTGTGGCGGTGGGACAAACCCTTCAGTTTCAACTTCTTGCTGGGCCATAACGGACTTCTGGAGTCCTGGTTCTGGCTCTTTCCTTGGTTGGTGACCGCTTGATGCACCAATAGTTTGGGCTACTTCCTCGAAAGCTACCCTGGAAGTCTGGTCTTGCCTATCAATAATGTTATTCAAAGCTAGAAGAACTTTACTCAGATCTCCTTTCATTGAAGTTACGTCTCCCTTTACTTGGTTGAGATCCTCTTTGAATGCAGCCTGAGTTTCCTCGATTTTCTCCATTATTTTTTATAGGCCCTTATTTGATATGGAGGCCAAGGAGGTGGAGATCTTCTTCTACCAATGGTTCAAATGGAGAGATGTTTTTGAAAAATGAGTTTTGATATGATATGCATGTGTTTATGAATGCATACATGCAAACGGATGTATACGAACATGCAATGGTTTCTTGTTCTAAATGTCTTATTCATCTGGGTACATAATTATCGTTTATTATTTTATTTGGTGACTATCTTTAAAATAGATATGAAAACGAGATGTCGAAACAAAATGCCTTCATTGAAGGTAACATAATTCAGATATTGAAAAGTATTACAATCAAAAACTTGATTGCATGAAGTTGAACCAAGGGAAATAAGTCTTCTTGGTGCGCTGGCGGAATAGAGCTTGAGGTACGCTCCACTAATTTCTCGACAAAGCTTGAGAAAGTCTTCAGCACATTATTTCCCTTTTGTGGCTTTGATTTCAGACATGTTTGGCGCACTGACGCGGACAAGTTGTTTCCTTCGGTATTCATTTTTAAAGACAGTCATCGAGATATTGAGTTTATTATTATCTTTTATACCCCCTGTGAATAAGACAAATAGAAAGAAGCGGGTGACGAATATATGAAATGTGTGAAAAACTATATGAAATGTATGAATGCATAGGTGTAGGGTCGAGTGACAGGATTTTTGTAATAAGTACCCCTGTAAGGTAGGGATGTATGGTTCAGTGACAGGGTTTTTGTGATAAGTACCCTTAGAAGGTAGGCTCCTTAACTTTGACCTATGGTTAGTCTACCCTCCCAGAAGGTGGTTTCCTTAAGGGTATCATGAATAACACCAGAAGGAAAAGGCATAAGGGCCTCCCTTAGGTGGAGCCTCTTTACGGACCGAAACTTTCGTCTTAAAGTCGTGAAAGGTCTCGTCATGAGATTTTAGGATAAGGCCGTTACAAAGAGTCATGGGTGACCTTCCAAAGTCCTACTCATCAAGAGGGTATCTCTTGATAAGTATTCCTTTTTCTAAAGTCCACTGACTCTAGGCGAAGTCGTCACATAAACTCGCAGGGATGATGTACCCCCTAAGTTAATAGACGAACCTTCTTTCTAAGGGTTATTGAAATATTTTGAGAAATAAAAAATCCCACCACGCGGTATATATGATGATAAACAATATACAATAATTAAATATATGCAATGAATAAATGAAAACAATAAATAAATAAATAAATATAAATAAATAAATAACCCCAAAGTAAAAACTCTAAAACCTAAAGTTGAAGTTCCTAGCAGAGTCGTCAGCTGTAGCAACTGGTTTTTAAATCAGAGCCGCCACTATTAGTTTTTATCCTAGGGAAGGGAATCTGACAGAAAACCCTAATTCACAGACAAAGATTCTAGGTTTCAGACTTCTTTAGACGAAAGGAAGGTGTTAGGCACCTTTCATCTACCTTGTTCACAAGGATATTAGGTTTTAGGTTTAAGTTTGGGGTAAACAGGGTTTAAATTTTTTATAGGGGAAAAAAGGGTTTTAATTTTTATAGGAGAACTCGCTACGATTTTCGATCGTATGCCTACCTATCCTCTTAACAGGAATCAGAGTCCCAATTCGTAGTTCTTATGGGGTTGGTGTTTTTTAGGGGTTTGCAAACATATTCTGAATCACCTCGCACTTTGGTCGGGAATAGTGATTGTGGAGATTTTGACTAAATGCGCAGTAAGTCAAAATCTGTTTGAAACCCTTTTGCAAAAACAGTTGATTAGCTTAGTTGATTGCGGAAAAAACAGTTTGTTGTTTGTTGCGTGTTTTTTTAAACTGTGTTAACTGCAAAAATATCTTGATTAATTCATGATTAAAAAAATATTTAATGCAAATAATATATAAAATAATATATACAATTTTGATATAAAGATAATTTAGATGAGCATATAATATTTATATATAATCTAAAAATAAATGATATTTACATAGTAAATAAAATAATGGTAAATAGAAAAAGAAATTAATAGATAATAATTATAATAATAATAATAACAAGAAATTAAGTCATTATAATAGTCTATAATAATAAAAAATATTAAAATATAATAATTATAAAAAATGGAAAATATGTGATAATAGAAAAATAGAAGAAAAAAATTTAATTAAGTTAAACCTGGGGGGTGTAGCTTTGAACAACCCTAATGCTCATCTCCGGCGGCGCCGCTACCCCCTAACTCCATCCCCAACCTAAACTCAATCCCCTTTACTCAACCTACCCAAAAAGAAGACTTGATACAAAATTAATCAACAAAAACAAAAAAGCTGAGTCCAATTAACCTTTCGCTCTGTGTGAGTTCTCGTTCTAACTTCTTTTCTCTGAGCTTCGTTATTCCGTCTTCTCCTTCTTGTTTACAGGATATGGTGATGGTTGAAGATGGTGGTAGAGCAATTGTCAACGGTGTGGAGGATAGCGGTGGTGGTTCACAGTTAGGGTTTCAGAAGTTGAAACCCCAATCGTCCTTGTTCTCCGTTTCTGTATTCCCTCTTCCGTTTATGTATTATCAATTCCTCCTATGTTTTCTTCTTTTTCTTAACTTCAGTCCTCCCCCTGTACTGTTAGCTTTAATTAGTACTTATAGGATAATTTTTGTTCTAGGGTTTGTGAGAATTAGCACAAATTAGTTGTTGATTGATTTGGAATTTGATTGTAATTGATTTAATTTGATATTGAGATGTAATTTCGGATTTGGGGTTGAATAGAGATTCCAGATTTGTTGTAATTTCTGGTTTAATTTTAGTATAGATTTTCTGGAGATTTGATTTACTGTAAGATTTGATTAGTTTTAATTTAATCTCTACAGTGACTGTTATTGGCAAAACAATGCGTTGATTGTGGCTATGATTTGAACAGTGAGTTGTTTTTTTCTTTTTTTTCTTTGGGCCAGCGCATGACTTCTTTATGTTGGGCATGCGTGTTATTTGGTCTGCACCCAGCAATAATAGCATTATTCTTTACAGCAAAAAAATATATATTTTCTTTTCAATTGGGCTTGAGCATTATCCAACAACATTAATATATCTTTTTAATTACAACAAAACATTTTAACAATACTAGGCCCAAATGGCCCCTAATTATTTTCAGACAAAGCTTTAATTAAGCAAAAAGATTTTATAAAATAGATTTTTTTTTTAGCAAATAATTTTTTTACTATAACTCTCTTAATAAAACATTACTATAAGATAAATCAGCTTAATTTCACATTTTTTTTAAAACAATATATGCCCTTTATTTTATTAAACTTAATAATAATAAGCAGTTTTTTCTCTTTTTTAATAACAATACCTTTTTTTTAAACACGGTCAAATGGGCCAATTTAATGGGCTTAGTTATTGATAAACACACCTCTCCTTTTTACTAAAAATAAATAACACTTAAATGTCTCTACTAAATTTAATTATTAATTAATAGCAACTTAAACTTAAGTCGCCTTAATAATAATTTCAACCTCTCTAGTAACAATTATTTAATAGTTATTAGTCTGAAATAGTTTTCCATTTTCGAACCGCATGGGCCATTGGCCAACATGCTACGTGAAGGGGTTCGCGGATACATGGGTCTTTCTGATTTAGAAATCCCCACTCTTCTGAATTTGAAGTACACCCCCTGATCGTCTTTAGTAAAGATGGGCCATCAGATACTGATGTATCGTCTTTAATATTTCTTCTATTCTAATTTTGAAAAATAAAATCATCGAGGTAGGGCAAATTTGGGGTACAACAATTTTGTATTCTCTAATTCGGCGTCTTATACTAATAAAATGCTCGATCTCATCAATTGGTTTCTCTAATTCTTCACCTTGAGAGCGAGTGTTTGGCATACAATCAACGGTTAAAAGGGAATAAAATTTGTTGTCTTAGTCTATACTGCATAACAGAGGAATCAAAATGTTGACTAAATTCATTCTCTGACAATAGCGCCAAAAACATAATCGCGACTTTATGAGTATGTCGAAATTACAGACTGCAAGTGCACAGTTTAATCGCGTAGTTTTAAAAGATATTGAACCCACAGGGATTGTTAATCAAACTAATGCTATCTAATGTTACTATGTAATCTAAGGCTGAAAATTAATCTTAGGTTTTGAGGGAAATACGGAGTAAATTCAAGTTTAATAAAATATTCAAAATAAAGGATACCAGTATGTAATTTGTCCGACTTCAGGGATCCGACTAACCATTGGTTTTGTTTTTCTTAAAAATACTTTTCAGTAGAAAATATTAGTTTTAAAATCCTTATCTCACACTCTCGTGTTTATTGACTTAGACTGTATTCTTAAATCTAAATGTTTGCTCTCACTGTCTCGTTTGAATTTAAAAACACTTTTTGGGAACCAATAAAATCTAATTAATCCTAAAGCGCTCTCGCTATATTTAGAATCAATGTTCAGTTACCACTATCCAATTATAAATCTCAAACTCCCGTTGTATTGATTTTAATCTTTGTTGTCTTTTACTTTCATAACAAAACAATTTTAATAATTTAATTAGAAACCAAAACCAGGATAGTAGTTTATAAATATTTATACCAATAGGTTTTTGAATCCCTTTGATTAGATTATGTTACATGCCGGTATCTAAGGGAATTAGCCGGACATAGTTTTGAATAGAGATATGTTATAATAGTAGTGAATCATAAAATAGAACATGATTTCTGTAATGAAAATATAAATAAAGTTTGTATTAAAAACCTGGAAATAATCTCTAGTACAAAAGGAATTGACTGCAATTTGAAAATTAATCTTCACTATCCTCCACAAATGTCGGCAGGATTCACTTCCGAAAGTACATAATTGAAAGAAAAAAACTAAAATGTAAATCTAAACTAATGTTGCAATAGCTCCCCAATGTGAAAAGCTATCACTTTAAAGTGGTGATTTTCTGCTTAAAATCTAGGAATAAAGGTGCTCTAAACAATGGAAAATTCTTCGACCCTGTAACTGTCAATCCGTCCTCCTTTTATGTGTGCTGTATTCACGTAACTCCCTCGAGAAAAGTCAGGAACAACTTCATTCGTGGAGATATTTTTGTCATGTCTGATCTTACAGAGAGAAAATAAGATAAGTAATGGACTCGTGGCTCTAACGTGGGAGAAAAGAAAAATGGATCTAATATAAAACAATATGGGCGGTGGCCATAGGAAGCGTGGCGAGGGCCACGGTCTTAACATGTGTGGTGAGGGCCACAACCTTCTGTGCGTAGATTTCTTTATTTCTTCTCTTATTTCATGTTTTCTTGCTCTTTCTTTGCCAATTTCTCTTATTTTCTCATGCAAGCCTCAAGGAGGAAAAACACCTGAAATACAGAAACACTTCCAGCATAAAATGACATAAATGGCTAAAAACGATAAAATAATTCTTGCGAGTCGAATCGAAAATACGATGAAATTTCGCGTTATCAATGAATCTGATGAAGATTTATATGATGTGGGTCTCTCTTATGAAGAATTGGTTGCTTCATACAAAGAGCTTTGTGTCAGAAGTGAGAGGTGTGCAAGACAAGACAAAAGCATAAGAGAATCATAGCTCTAATGTATGCTAAAAAAGATAAAATGTCATATACTGTCTTTGATCTTCAAAATGAGGTAACCTTATTGACCTCTAAAATTGAAAACATGATCAAATCCATAAGAATGTTAAACAATGGGTCTAATTTGTTGGATGGAATTATTAAAGTTAGGGAATGAGGTAGAACACTTACTGGTACAAGGTTTAATTACCAGTCTTTAAATCATCAAAGAAAAACCTCTGTGACAAAATTTGTTCCTGCTGAAGTGAAGAATGAGCTCGTAATGTATGACCAAATATTACAACATCCTCCTAGGCTTCAGAGAACTCAGAACAAAGCCAAGTTTCAGCCTTGGAAATGTCATTATTATGGTAAATATGGTCACATAAAACCATTTGACTAGAGATTATATGGTTATCCTAAACATCCAAAATATTCTAAGGCTAATGATGTGATGGTTAAAACTAGAAAGGAATGGAAACCTAAGGTTGTTGATACTTGTCTTATAGCCCATACTTCTTTTAGAGCTTCATCTAGAGAAGACTGATACTTTGACAGTGGATGTTCTAGACATATGACAGGGGTTAAGAAGTATTTAGTGGATGTTAAGTCTTATTCCACTAGTTTTGTCACTTTCGGTGATGGAGCTAAAGGTGAAATTAAAGGGATAATAAGGTTAAAATTATACTGGACTTGCTAGTCTATAAGATGTGCTTATTGAAAGAAATGACTGTTAATATTATCAGTATCAGCCAATTATGTAATCAAAGTCTAAATGTGAATTTCACCAAGTCTGAATGTTTGGTTATAGATGAGAAGAATGATGTGTTGATGAGGGAAGTTAGGATTAAAGACAATTTCTATTTGTGGATACTAGAAGAAACTTATAATTCCTCCACATGTTTAATATCCAAGTAAGATGAAGTCAAAATGTGGCACCAAAAGCTTGGACATCTAAATCCCAAAGGTAGGAAGAATATTATGTCTGAAGCAACTTATAGGGCCTTTAACTCCAAAACCAAAGTCATCATGAAATCCATTTATGTTATGGTTGATGATTTAATCATTGAGAAAAGGATTGATGTCGAAGAAGATGTTGGAATATCATTTCAGCAAACTGATGCTCTAGAAGATGGGGCTGACAATTATTTTGTTCCTATTGAGACTTCTGATAAATATCAAAAGGTTATGTATGATAAAAACTCCCAAGGGGTTGTATCTGAAGAGGAATCTACTGGTGATGAGAAAGATGATTTTGATGATGAAAGCATGTCTGGTGAAAGTGAGAGAGATTTGTCTGACAAAAAAGACAAAGAGGAAAGTGTTGATGTGAAGAAGTATTTGCCTACTGATACTGTGAATGTTGATAATCCATATTCGGATGATGAGCCTATAGGAAAGATATTGGCTCTTGTTATTTCCAAATGAATTTTGGCTAAAAAGGGGGAGAAGAAGGTTTCGATGTGGTGTGGTGTGGTGTCTTTTTGGTTTGGTTGTTGTGAGTTACTGTGATGTCATACTATATGTCTTGACACCATGACTCTGCTTTGTGAGAGTTTATTTTTCATTGATGTTGTGCTCTGTAAGGCTAGGATTTATCCTTTTCTATTGCACATGCCTATGATATCTGATATGAACTAGGAATTTACATCTTTGGGGAATTATAGAAATTACTATTGTTGGAGAAGGAGAGGAAGGTCCTGCTGCTGGTTATATCACAAATGCCCTTGTTTTTTTTTACTAATTTATGGCTAAAAAGGGGGAGTAATGGTCTTGTAGTTGTTGGCTTTGGAAGTTGCATTGACTGTGTTGTTTTAATTCTCGGTGGTTTGTGTTTGAGGGGGAGCATGATTTATGATTTCTCTGTGTTGGTGTTTCTAGGATGTCATACCGTATATCCTGACATCTTGTTTGTCAGGGAGAATCTATTTTTCTCTGCATAATTTTTATGTGTGTAGCATCTGTGTGCTTGGTTTTATTTTTTATGCTTCTGGATGTTCTCTTGAGAGGGAGTATTTGATCTCTTTGTAATAGGGAGTCCTTGATCCTGTGTGATAGGGGGAGTATTGTGACTGGGAGAGCATGGTGTTGGTGTGCTGAGACTTTATTTCTCTCTTATGTGTTGTTGTGATGTTGCTTTGTGATGTCAGATAGAATGTCATGACATCTTGTCTCTGGTGGTATTCTGGAGTGTGAGAGTTTAATTCTCTCAATGTGCTTGTTGTGTGTGCCTCTAATTGTTTATTGGTTGTTGTGTGTGCCTCTGATTATTTATTGGTTGTTGTTTTTCCAAGTATGCACAATGTTCATGTACATTGTTTTGTGGTTGCTTTGCTACTGTTTTTTCTGATCTCCAACTATATCATGCAAAAGTTGTTTTAGCCAAAATTTGCTAAAGGGGAAGATTGTTAAGTCTGTGGTTTTATGATTGGTAGCAATTTTGCTAAAACATGTGTCTTAACAAGATATTGTGCAAATGTCTTGACATGTTGGTCAGACATCAGTGAAGACGATGTTGAGCACGGCGTCGTAATATATTATACCAGAACATCAGTGCATTTTAGGTTTTACTTCTTGGAAGATTTGTTTTTAAAATATGAGATTTTGTATGGTTTTATAAGGACCTTCTAAATCTAAAAACACTTGGAGAAGTCGTGTGCATGAGATGAGGGTTTAGGGTTTTTAGATTGTTCATTGTTCATTGTGATCCACTCTCTTGTCACTTTGATATTAGAGTTGGATTGTGTTTGGGCTGTTATTTGTCGATCACTCATAAGCTTTTAAGCAATAGTGGATTGTGTGTCAAGTTATCTTTGTTCATTAGCAATAAGCTTTTAAGCAGAGCTAATTGTTTGTCTTTGAATATTGTTCTTCTACTTTAGTTATCATTGTTAGTTTGTCACTGATTTGTGACTGAAGGAAAGTGAGAAGGGTCTCATATATAGGAGTGTCCTAGATAAAAATAGCATAGGTAGTGATTAGGTGAGAAATTTATAAAATTATGTGTTGTTTAAAGCTTCAAACTAATACTATTATAGTGGATTTCCTTCCTAGCTTGGATGACCTCAGAGTAAGTAACGTTACACCGAACTGAGTTAACAATTGATTTGTGTTATTTACTTCTTGCATTATTTCTTATTTTAACCGTCAGTTCTGTAATATTGTGACATCTGGTTCGACATCTTATACTAGAACGTGAGTACAACATCGTGTACAATCTATCAGTACCAAAATTTCAGGAACCTTTTCAATTAGCTTGTTATGGAGTAGTGCATAGTTTCCAGTCCCACTTAAACAAAAGTTTCAATAGGAGGTTTAGTTAGAACATCAATGTAACTTCAAACATTATATTAGTTTTTCTTAACTTTGTCAAAACATTCAATGGTTAGGTGTTTAAGAAATAATGGATCGCGACTATTGATAAATTTTTGTCAACCTAGTAGTTTATAAACTCTTCACGACAATAGCACATGAATACCGCTGTTTCAACTTTTTTTAATCAAACTTTGACGTTTAATTTCATGGAATGTGAACATAAGGCCTTGTAGGAAAATACTCTAAAAAAAATCATGAAACATCTTTCTAGGTTCATATTTTATCTGGAATTCACCATCAAGCAAAATAAAAGGAGAAATAGTGATCAAATCCACAACAATTTTCATTGCTTCACCATAAAATGTTTTCAATAATTTTGCATGAGAGAGTATACACATGATTATGCTATAGTATGATTCATTATCTCTACAATTTCATTATCTTGTTACGTTTTTTGAACTATCTTCTCAAGCATTATCTCACGTTCTTTGCAATAATCTTCAAACAGACCCATGTATTCACCACAATTATTTGCTTTGACAAATTTGAATTTTCTTCTCATCTCTCTTTTAATGCTTGCATGAAAACACTTGATGACATCGAGTACACAATCATTAGATTCTTAAAAAAAACTCCATAATTTTCTAAAGTGGTCATCAATAAAAGTAATAAAATATGAAAACCACCAAAATATTTACTACAAATCATGCAAACTTCAATGTGAACTAAAGCTAAAATATTTAGTCTCATATGAGAATCAGAACTATAAATGGAAATTCTATGTTGCTTACTAGAAAAACCATGAGCTCAAATTTTTAGAGGTGTAACTTTCACCAGAAGAACAGTTTATGTTGTAAGAATGTTGATTTCTTTATTACTCAAGTGAAAAATGTGTGTTGTTGGGCGTGAGCTCTCTTCTTATAAGAAAAAAAATTTAAATATAATTAGTCCATTTGTCTCGCTTATTTAAGTTGAGAGGATTAATTTAGGGTTGAGAGAGATAAAGAGAAAATAAGAATTCAAAAGAGAGAAAAGAGGAGAGAAACTTATTCTTGTTTTTTTGCAACCAATCTCACTAAATCGATGATCCCGGACTCGTTAACCGTCAGATCAAGCTCAAATTTAGAGAGAAGGTTCACAACACATGTATCTAACTTTTTACTGTTCATAATTTAAAAATAATATTGAGTTGAGAGATATCTGCTTCGCACTGAAGCTGCAAATTTAGGTAATTTTTCAGCTTTTTGATTCTTATTTGTAAGCTAGTTTGCTTTGTGATTTGCGGCTGTTAGCACTAGGTTGTGAATCACTTTAATAATATCTTGTACCCTTATTTAATTTTAGTGGATATATTTCTTTGGTCTTGACGACTCATGGTTTTTATTCTCATATTTGGGTTTTTCACGTTAAAATATCAGTGTTCTTTTGTGTCTTTATTTGTTCGATTTACCGTCTTATAATTATTGTTGATCCTCAAAGTTCCTACAAGTGTGAGAGATTTTATATCTACTGTGTATTGATCTATTATTGTGTGTTAATTTCTCATCAGAGTGGCAATCAGAGCTTTTGGTTAAAGGCTATTTTACATGTTTGAATAATAGAGTCAAATACAAATATGAGGATGGTATTGTTGAATGGTTCTAATTACCATTTATGGAATGTTAAGGTGAAATACTTACTATTTGTGAAGAAATTGCATTTACCGATGTTTAGTTCCACAAAGGCGGATTATGTGTCTGATGAAGAATGAGAGTTTGAACATCTGCAAGTTTGTAGTTTTATTCGATAATATATAGAAGATAATGTTTAGAATCAATTGCTAATGAGACACATGTAAAAACCTTGTGGGAGAAGATAAAGTCATCGTGTGCCTCTAAATCAAGGAATAATAAATCGTTCTTGTTGAATATCTTCACAAGTTTGAAGTATAAGGATGAGTCTTCTATTTCAGATCACTTGAGTGGATTTCAAGGACTCCTTGATCAGATGTCAAGAATGGGTATTAAATTTGATGGTGAACTTTTGAGACTATTTCTATTGTTAACGTTACCAGAGTCTTAGGAGACATTTCGGGTTTCTATCACAAGTTATGTTCTTAGAGGTGTTGTTTCTTTGGAAGGGCTAAGGATGATATTCTTAATAAGGAGATGAGAAGGAAGACATAAATTTCTTCATCTCAATCTGAAGTACTTGTCACTGAAAATAGAAGAAGAAGTCATAAAGAGGAACAAAAGGGTGGTAGATAGAATAGCAGAAGCAAGTCGAAGCTACGATACAAGAAACTGGAGTGCCATTATTGTCACAAAACAAGACACATACAAAAGTATTGCTATTAGTGGAAAAGGGATAACAAAGGCAAGAAAGATAAGTCTAAGCAAAGAGATCATGAAGATCACGATGATGATCGTGTTACTAATTCTACTAGTAATGATCTTATTATTCTACATGATCATAATTATGTTAATATCATATCAGACGAGAGCATGTGGATAGTTGACAGTGGTGCTACATTGCATGTTACACCAATGAATAATTTCCTCATATATTATACTTATGGTGACTTTGAAGTGTTAAAGATGGATAATGATGTATTTAAGATAATTGGTATCTGGGATGTTTGCTTGCAAACCAACATGAAAATGCAATTGTTGCTTAGAGATGTCAAACATGCTCTAGATGTCCACTTTAATTTGATCTTTGTGTATATACTTAGAAGCTAAACTACTACAAAAATTTGTTTTAACGTCTGCCGTAAAATGCGTTTTATCTCGGTAATCCAGGCGAGGTTAGTAAGGTCGTCATGAAAAGTCTCCACTTAACACGTCAGTGTTTTAAAAACCGAAGTTAAAATTGAAAAGATCATGGGTTCGATCCCTAGGAACTGCATATATTTTATTTTCTACATTTTGTTGTGCGCTTCATATAACTATCGGTTTTGTTTATATTCTAAGGTAATAAGGTATTAATTTACCTCGGTTTTAGATAAAAACCGAGGGGTTTAATATGAATATTTTTGGCTATATTTATCAATTTCATTGGCCCCCTATATCATTTTTTTCCTGTATCATTTTCACTGGCCTATATCATATCATTTTATAATAAATCTATTAGTCTTCCAGTATTATTTTTTACACGGAAACTACAAAATATGTAACAGAATATCATATATCATTTCAAATCAAGTGTGCAAATTAACATTGTTATCATCAAGACAAAATAAGAAAACCTCTATTCATATACAAAATAATAAGTAACCAACATAAACTATTATTCTTGTTCTCAAGCTTCATAATGAGATGAAAAGACACTGGTCAAACGTGATCGGATGTCATCAATTTCCTCTGTTAAATGTGATTTTTGTTTGCTAAGCTCCTACAATTAGAATAAAATTTAAACTATGATTAGCCAAAAACAACAAAATTAGTTTAGGAAGTATACATAACATGGATTAAGCTAATACCTTATTCTTCATTCATCTTTGTGTAATACCGTCGGAGACAATATGGAGCATATATCTCATAACATAATATCCACAAGAATAATCGTCGATTTGTTTTCGCCACTACAAATATAACACATTTATTAATGTCACACTAATACACACAATTAATATAATTTCAAATAGCACAATTATTATACTTACTCTTAGATAATAAAAGTTTGGCTTTTTACCCATAAGATTTCTTCTTCGCGCATTATATTCCTCCATCGCTCTACACAAGTAGCTTAAAATTAAACATGAATAAAAACTATTCAATTCTAAAGTTAAATTTGAGTATAAGAAATAATATAACTTACCACTCAAAGCGTTGATCACAACGCCAGGCAGTGTTGAGTGCACTGAGCAAAACACAAATATATTATTTTTCTTCGGACATATGACAAGTAGTTGGCAATTTCAGTTGCATAAACATTCAAAATAATTAATAATATGGATAAAATTTATTTATAAATGAAAACAAAAATTAATATATACTTACTCGTGGTAAAACATGGGCCACATGACAATCTTTGATGTTCCCTCTCTCCATCAACTTATCTTGTAAGTAAATTCTGACTTCGTTACCTAGAGAATCGTGAGTAAGAGCAATCTTCGCAGCATCTAAGATACAATACTTGTTTAGAAGATTCCTTTCTGAACAGAACTCATGGATGTACCTGCAAGGTCAAATATTTATGTTAAAGTACAAGATTGTATGTATATAAATAGAAATCAACATAAAACTATACTTACGGCGACCAAATTTGCAATATGGACTCGTCTAGTTCCTCATCTCCCTTCAAAAATTCATGTAACAAAGTCTTGTTAAGAAACATCGTCTGTTGTGGATCATGAATTAATTTAATACCCATAGTAATGAGTTCAATACTCGGCATCATCATCTCCAGTCTCCGAAGGCTTTCTTGATTTAGTGGTGAGGGTTCAACACTGCCCTGGTTGGCAGAAAAACCATGTGTCGTGCTTGTACCACTCACAACTTTCTCAACCACATTCTCTCGAATTTCCACCTGATTTGAATTTGTGTGACTGAGTATACCCAACGAACTCAATTTCTGCATCATAAAAACAACATAAATACAATCTGAAACTGAAATATACAGACAATAATAACAACAAAATACATCTTATACCTCAAGAACATCGTGGGTGCACTTCTCGTTCGTCTTCTTCTCATTCATCCTCTCTCGCTTCTCTTTCTCCTTCTGGACACTCTCCCGCACCATTTGCAACAACTTTTCTCTCCTCCTCTAAAAACATCTCATGCATCGTTTGCAACAACCTCTCCCTCTCCTCCTCCAAGAACTTCTCATGTACCGTCTGCCACAACCTCTCCCTCTCGTCCTCCAAGAACCTATCCCACTTCTCCCTTTCCTCCCCCAATAACAACAACAATCTCTTTAACCTCGCTCTTACTCAATTTCTCTCCAGATGATTGAGAGCATTTAAAATATACCTTGAAGCCAATGTCTCTACCAAGAACACGGACACGCTCAGGATGCTCCTCGGTTCCAATAGCTTCTACCAAGATGTTATGACGATCCTGTGAAGTGAAGAGGCCGACTTTGGTTTATTCAACAAGATAGTCCTACAACACATTAAATTTTATCTTTACCAAATTGATTTAACTAAAATAAATATTCTTGAAAAAAGTATCTACTTCCAATCCTTTGAGCCACTTTGCGTGTAGTATCTGATGTGTACTCGTCGTCTTTTATTTGACGTGTCCTCTTCCATTTCTCGTGGTGTGATGGTGGAGATGGACTTCGATCAAGACTTATAGAATCTCCCATCCCTTCTTCCATTTTTTTTCTTTTTTCGTCCATAAAATTTTTTCAATCATTTGATATCCTCCATAAAAAAACCTATGTGATATATATTTCTAGCTCGATTTTTCTTTCCTTTTTGGCTCTTTTCCAAGAAGTCTAGAGTTTTGTGAGACTCTACAAATTTCTCCCAAGTAGCTCGATCAATAAATGAATATACCTCGTATAGAGGTGGTTCTTTATGATGTTTAATATAATCATAGGTGAGCTGTGTCTTAAACCCCCTCCAACGCTCACCACAATAAGTAAGCATTTTCTTTTCCATATACTTATCATTTGGAGTAACAATGAAGTGATCATATATTTACACAATAGAGATGTTATTAGTATTACACAAAAAATATACTTGTAAAAAAAATGATAGGATACAAGATCAATATTGTAATATCGATCCATATGTCATTTTTAAATTTATCGTCAATGTCATGTCAACTATTTACCAAAATAGTCACTTTACTTCTACCTTGTAACGCAATGTAACCCAAAAAATCATCAGCGTGTTCACCTTCAACCTTGTTGGTTTCTGCATCAACTCTAACTGAATATAGAATACCAGATTCATTGGATTTTTTCACCTTTGTATACATTGTTGCTCCTCTAGTTTTTATTTTACGACTATGTGTATTAACAGAGTTTGCAGCAGGTGTTGTATGGGAGGTGCCTGTTGAATCGGCCATGATTATCAAGATGAATAGACAAAGTGAAAAACTAACATTGATGAATATACAAATGGAAAATAATAGAAACAAAATGATCAATAGACAATGTAACAAAGAAACCCAAAACAAAATGATCAATAGACAAAATGAAAAACTAACATCGATGAATATACAAACTAACGATTCAATGAAGAACAAACATGTTACAAAAATGACGTTTGATGAATATCTGTTGGAAGAGTTTTGATATCGCCTAGGGTTTTTACGAAATGAGAGTGACGAACTGACATTTGAGTGTTGATAGGTAAATGAAAAGTTAGAAATTAGCTAGATAGTTCTATGAAGTATTTCATGCAAAATAAGTTTCATTTCAGTTTTACAAAAAAACCGACGTTGTTTTTTTATTAAAAATATAAAATACAAAAATAACTTCATAGTGCCATATTTTGGGAATTCATTAAAAGATGTATCACGTCAGATATTTAGAAAAATCGAGGGGTTAAAATATATCAAATAAAGTATTAAAATAAGATTTTGAAATTAGTATTATGAAATTGTTAATGCAAAATATATTACATTTCAATTGGATCATATAGCCGAGGAAAATACTAATGGAACAAATAAAAAAAATAAAAATAGAAATTAGAAAGGTGCCAAGTGAGAAATACCTACTAAACAATTGAAAAAAACATAAAACACAGCAGCTGGGTGTCAAAGGGAGCTCTCTTATTCCTGCCTTACCTCGGTTATATTAAATATCCGAGGTCTAATATTTTTATTAGAAAAAAATTAATACAACACAACGCTCCCAGGACCTATACCCTCGTTTTTTCATTGTTTGAGGTGTAAGTTCCGTCATGAAAAAACGTTGTAGTGCTAAGTTGTCTAATCATTATTGGAGTGAGGAACTTTACACGGTGATGCATATTCTTAATCTCATTCGTACCGTTGCTTTGAACAGTGAAGTTTCAGGCAAAATTTGGTTTGAAAAGAATGTTAAGTAATATCATTTGAGAGTCTTGGTTGTAAGACTTTTGTGCATATTCCAAAAGTCTTTGGTTGTTGTTGATCCTTAAGATTCCTACAAGTGTAAAAAAAATATTCGTTGTATATTAGTCTATTATTATGTGTTAGTTTTCCATCATATGTGCCATAAATTAGTAGATGCATCCTTTAGAGAGTAGCATTACTTTGTTTCTTTGCTTAAACTAGGGACCATTTTGTAATCTAAAATACCCACAATAATCAAACTATGTATGATAACCCCCAATATCAAGTTTGGGGGAATATCACAAATGTGTATAATATTATTCAATTGTAACTTGCATCCAATACCAATATCAACTCAAACATCTCACGTACTAATAATTTTACACATTCCTTCATTTCTTTCTCATTTCTAGCTTGTCAAAATCAACAACAATATAATATGAGAAAAATCATTTTTAAGCATAAAATAATATGAGACTTCTGAATTAATAATCTAAGTTGAATCATGACATACAAATCATAAAAATACAGACATTCACATATCACATGTATATAGAGTCGTATCTTTATTATTTTTCTTCTCACAGTCTGTCTCTCTGTCTCTTTTCTTTAAATGATCTCTTTTGAGAAATCTATAATTTTTTGTGTCCTACCTTCTATGTTTTTCTATGTTTTTCCGTTTGTGATATTAGGAATCAAAAGTGACTACAAGGTTGAGAATAATAAACAAAATTGAATTCTTGTGATTTTTTATTTGAGTTTTAGAAGTAAATAATACTACATACATGGAACAAACAAAATGTTTGTTTTTCAAATACAAACATGAATCTTCTCAACCTCTGAGGGTATTGTTTGCTAAAACAAACAGAAGAAAAGCTAAATAAAATTTGAGCTCATGGACTCAATCAACTTCACCAACCAAATCACTAACTCGAATCTTTCTCATCCTCCTTATTGTCCTCATTGTGCATATCGTTCTCATCCCTGGAGGGACCACACTTCACTTGGATTGCTAGTGTCTTTATCGCATTTGGACATTCATCCTTACCATTGGTGAAGAGTGCTTTGGTCATCAGAACCACGCAAGATCCTTTTCCTAAGCAATACTCCATATAATCAAGTCACATAAAACGTGTTATTCGAGCTTATACTATAAACACTTAATAAATCTATTTATCTAAATATGTTTATTTTTTGGTATGAAAATAGAGGTCTACATGCTCAACAATCTTCTTGGAAGAAGGTGCATAACAATTTCCCATGATAAACTCTCCACAGAAACCTAAAGCATCATCAAAGCTTGCACACTCAACAACCTTAATATCATTGTGAGTTGTGGTTTCTAGCACTAGATTGTGAATCCCTTTAATACTTTCTTATACTCTTATTTAATTATAGTGGAGCTATTTCTTTAGTCTTGACGACTCGTAGTTTTTACTCTCATATTGAGGAGTTTTCCACGTTAAAATATCAGACTTTTTTGTGCCTTTATTTGTTCGAATTACCGTCTTACAATTGTTGTTGATTCTCAAGGTTCTTACAAGTGCAGGGAGTTTTATATTCGTTGCGTATTAGTCTATTATTGTGTGTTAATTTCTCGTTAGAGTGACATCAAAGCTCTTAGTTAAAAGCTATTTTACTTGTTTGAATAATGCAGTCAAATACTAATATGAAGATGATATTGTCGAATGGTTCTAATTACCATTTGTGGAAGGACAAGATGAAAGACTTACTATTTGTGAAGAAATAGCATTTACCAATGTTTAATTCTGCAATAGTGAATTTTGTGTCTGACGAAGAATGGCAGTTTGAACATATGTAGACTTGTGGTTTTATTCGACAATATGTAAAAAATGTTAATCATATTGCTAATGAGACACATGAAAAAACCTTGTGGAAGAAGATAAAATCGTTGTATGCCTCTAAATCAAGGAATAATGAAGCATTCTTGTTGAATAGCTTCAAAAGTTTGAAGTATAAGGATGAAACTTCTATTTCAGATCACTTGAGTGAATTTCAAGGGCTTCTTGGTCAGAGGTCATGAATGAGTATTAAATTTTATGATGAACTTTTGAGACTATTTCTATTGCTATCGTTACCAGAGTCTTGGGAGACATTTCAGGTTTGTATCATAATTTCTGCTTCTATAGGTGTTGTTTCTTTGGAAACGGATAAGGGTTGTATTCTTAATGAGGAGATGAGAAGGAAGGCAATGGTTCTTCATCTCAATTTGAGGTACTTGTCACTGAAAATAAGGGGAGAAGTCATAAAAAGCAACCAAAGGGATGTAGATAGAATAGCAGAAGCAAGTCCAAGTCGTGATACAAGAATTTAGAGTGTCATTATTATAATAATACAAGACACGTGTGAAATTATTGCTATTAGTGGAAAAGGGATAACAAGGCCAGAAAGATAAGTCTAAACAAAGAGATCATGAAGATCACAATGATGATCACGTTACTACTTTTAATAGTAATGATCTTGTTATTCTACGTGATCATGATTCTGTTAATATCGTATCAGACGAGAGCAAGTAGATATTTGACAGTGGTGCTACATTGCATGTTACACCAATGAAGAATTTCTTCACATCTTATATTTCTGGTGACTTTGAAGTGTTTAAGATGGATAATGATGATGTATCTAAGGTAATTGGTGTTGGTGATGTTTGTTTGCAAACCAACATGAGAATGAAGTTGTTGCTTAGAGATGTCAAACATGATCCAGATGTCCTCTTTAATTTAATCTCTGTGCATAAGTTTGATGGTTGTGGTTATGGAAATCACTTTGGTTTTAGAAAATTGAAACTCAACAAAGGAAACTTGCTTGTGGTTAGGGGGAGAAACTTTTTGAACTATATTAGACAAAAATTTGATTTCTAGGAACAGTGTGAATGCTATCGATATAAAAGCATCTTTGTGACACTGAAGACTTAATTATATTAGTGAAAAGAAGCTTAATGTTTTGACCAAAAAGGATACTCTTTGTGGATTAAAGAATGGAGATTTAGATAAGTGTTCTCATTGAAATGGTGGAAGTTTTCTTTGAGTGATCTCTTTTGAGAAATCTACAATTTTTTGTGTCCTGTCTTTTATGTTTTTCCATTTGTGTTATTAGAAATTTAAAATGGCTACAAGGTGAATAATAAACAAAATTGAATTCTTGTGATTTTTTATTCGACTTTTAAAAGTAAATAATACTACATTTATGAAACAAACAAAATGTTTGTTTGTCAAATGCAAACATGAATCTTCTCAACCTCTGAAGTATTGTTTGCTAAAACAAAGAGAGAAAAGCTAACTAAAATTTGAGCTCATGGACTCAATCAACTTGACCAACCAAATCACTGACTCGAACCTTTCCCATCAACCACATCGTCGCCATCATCCTCATTGTTCATATCCTTCTCATCCCTGGAGGGACCACACTTCACTTGGATTGCTAGTGTCTTTATCGCATTCGGGCATTCATCCTTACCATTGGTGAAGAGTGCTTTGTCCATCGGAACCGCGCAAGATCCTTTTCCTAAGCAATACTGCATAAAATCAAGTCACACAAAACATGTTATTGGAGCTTATACTATAAACACTGAATAAACCTGTTTATCCAAACATGTTTATCTTTTGGTAAGAAATGAGAGGTCTACCTGCTCAACAATCTTCTTGGAGGAAGGTGCATGACAACTTCCCATGATAAACTCTCCACAGAAACCTAAAGCATCACCAAAGCTTGCAAACTCAACAGCCTTAATGGCTTTTTGGTTTGGGCACTTGAGTACAGCTGCTGGAGTGAGGTTTGGCGAAACAGGTGTGAGTTTTTGGTTCTTACTTGACCATGACTTGATATTGGGAGGGTGATTCTCTGTGATGTAACTGCATATTGTATCTCTGTTGACCCTTACTATCTCAACGTTTTCTGGATGTGCTATATCTTCCTCTAATATAACAAGCAAGTTGTCTTGTGGTTTAAGGAATGATCTTGGAATGTGGTACCTGATACAAATATGTAACAATCACAAAATGATTACAAAAAACACTTTCCAACGTGACTCGATGGATAGACTCTGATACCATCTTAAATAGTGGTTAAAAGATTTGCTTACTCTGATTGAGTAGGCTTTCCAAGTGGAGAGAGATAGCTCAACCAGTGACGGCCGAGGCTTTCGCCATTCACCCAAATCATTCCTTTTCCCATACCAGTCATTCTGATAGCAATTGGGCATTTTCCCTCTGGAGTTGCAAAATTTGTCTGCAAAATGAATGTGGAATCATAAAAGAATGTAATAAATATTTTATAGGACTAAAGACATGTTTTAGTCTATATAGCCAATACCTTGTACCAAGAGAGAGGTAAACCATGTCCCTTGGCATCTTTCCACTCTACTTTCTTTGATCCCTCCTCACTGAAAATTGCATGTTTCTCGCCTTCGAGACCAACCTGAAAATTGGCACCAACACTTCTAATTACTGATATGTGATTACATTCAATTAGTTTATTTTCTAAAATTATCACGAGTGTCAATATTTCATTGTCAACTTCCTTGTGTCCGTGTTTGTATCAATACTTATCATAGTTAAGATATTTTCTTGAAACTTTTTTTATGACGGATTAAAATACCTGGTGACCCCAACCATTAGCAGTGAGAGTAATTGTTCCAGAGTTCAAACCAAGGATGGTTATAGTCTTAGGTCCGGCATACCTGTGCTCCATGTATGCTCCACTATCCTGTGTATTGAAAGATAAAGAACTAAGCCAAAGTGCAGAAATTTTGAACTAAAAAGAATGAAAAAAAGTTAAGCCTCACTTACAGGTAGTCCTACTAAAGAAGCTAAGATAGCTATGTGGTTAATTCCAACTTTGAAGCTTACAGGTTTCTGGAATTCAAAGCCTTTTTCTTCATGGCTACCATGATTAGATCCTTAAAATCATAAAAAAAAAAAAAGTTATCATATTTACATTGGATTGAGCCATTTCCTATTGGAATACAAATTCCTATGTCGCGTGCTTACCAACGTATTGTCCATTTACAAAAGCAAGCAATGAGTGGCCGAGACTAAGAATACGAAGAACTGGTGAAATCTCATTCTTCTTTGGTAAGTCTTCTGGACCGAACTCCACACTGCAGTAAATAAATTCCAGTTACACAATGTCTAAGATATGATATGCATACATAGAAGAGGCATTTGCGATTGTGCTTGCCCTCAAAATACTCAATGCTTGGGAATGTTGAATAGAAACGAACTCACTCACCTAGTGGTGTACCATCCATAATCAGTGGTGTCCTTAAGCAAGCTGTAAAGCTCAGCAGGAATTTTTTGTTTTGGTGGCAATTCCTTGGAAGTTGGAATAGGCTCAGAATACACCTCCCACTTGTGATTGTTTGCAGCCTTTGATTTGTCGAAGTTTCTTGAGTTGTGTTGTGCAGCAATCTGATTATTAAAAGTAGTCAGCTACAATAACTGAAGGCCGAAAACTAGTCAAAGATAAGAAAGTAACTTAAGGGATAGCCCTTTTACATTTTGAGTGTTGAAGACCACAGTTCTACAATCAGGAAGAATGCTGATGGAACGTGGAGGCATATAATAGCTCGAACCTCTGAATTCTATTACTTTCGGATTCTTGGTGTGGTTGTTAGTGATGAAAGCAGCACAGAAATTACTTTCCTTCTTTTCATAGACTATAATCTGCATAATTTGTAAATTTCAGCTTCGCTTTTGAACTAATCGATAACATTGTGTTATCCGAAATTCTATATTTGACACTTACCTCATGATACTGGCTAATTTTTTGTACCGTATGTTCACCGTTGAGTAGAGCCTTCTTACATAGGCTCAGAGCCTTGTGAACATCTTTTAGGTGACCCCACTTTGGTTCTCTTTGCAGACCGTATGAATCAAGAGGAGCTTCGTCGTAGTAACATGTTGTTGTAAAGGCAGAGGTTGTTCTACCAAAATTTGTTCCACCATGATACTACAAGAGTTTGAAAATGAGTTGAGTCAGAAACACTATTCCTACGGCTATGATAGGTTTCATCTATAGTTTCTTTTTTGGATGATATTTCTATTTACCATATAGTAGTTGACTAAAGATCCGTTCTTAGAGAAGAAGCGAGCAACTGAGAAGGCGATGTCTTCTGCAGATCTTTGGGACGGTGGATCTCCGAATACTCTATACCTGTAGTTGCAAATTATGAACATATATATACTTATACATAAGTACTTGTGAAACTGTCGGAGAAAAAACTTAAGAAAACAACTTATGACATATCACGTTCCCTAATACTAAAGATAATTAACTTACTGAGCAGTCCAGTTTTCAGTCCAGATGGATGGTTTGTATGGTTTGTTTGGACCTGTGAAGGTATCACCACAGTGCCTTCCATTGCAAGCATTAATCTGCGAAATGAAGTACATATAAGCTTTATCTCGCGGGATGAAAAAAATCATGCCAAATTGATTATACATGGAACTTACAACTGGATCAGGAGCATCCTTTTGCTTGCACATGATCCATGGAACTCCGTTATATAGTGAAACTGCCATTTTTGCAGCCCATTGAACATAACTATCTCCTTCATGTTCATAAGCAAGTTGGATATGGTTGTACTCATTCTCAATCTGCAGCACATACATAAAAAAATGTTAGAACTTCATATATATATATAACATGAGATGATCATGCGTCGTAAAAATCAGAACCTGTGCCAAGATGATAGGGCCTCCTTCAGGAGCAAAGAGTTTTTCTTGTTTCATTTTTTCTATAATCGATGATACGTATTCTGTCATATGTGTCTGCAAATTACAAAGTGTTATTAATTTCACATTTCATTAATCCTAAATCATCTGTTACATTATCATGATTGTTTACCTTAAAAGGTTCATTGTTCGAACGGAATATGATGTCGGGGACCTCTCTTAGCCAATATGGAAGTCCTCTGTCACATTAACATTATATCAATCAAATCATTATCATTCATACTATAGAATCTATAAATAACATTGCAGATCCACATATATACCCATGATTCCATTCAGCTTGGATGAAAGGGCCAACTCTAAGGGTAGCATACATTCCTTTCTCTTGTACAAGCCTAAGGAATCTTACCAAATCATACCTGCCTTCAAAGTTCGACTGCATATATATATAGGACATTAATTAATATGAATGTGTATATATTCAAAAATAGATCCAGTTCGAGAAATAATTTATGTACCTGGCCTTTCTCAAACTCGTGACCATTCCAAAAAACGTATGTTTGGATTAAGTTTAACCCTCCATGTTTTGCTCTATCAAGGATCTCTGGCCACTCCTGAAACAAAAATGCATCGAAGTATTATACTCATTGATAGATGAATAGAGAGATAAACAGATAGACAGATATATTGTTACTTGACGAAGAAGTAACACACCTCTGGGACGCTTCGTGGATAATGAATGGAACCGGAGAAGAAAAGCTCTCGTTTTCCATTGATAAGGAGTGAGCGGGAGTCGTAAGTGACAGTTTTCGGGCCTTGAATGAAGGAAGCAGAAACAATAGTGATGATGGAAAGGAAGGAAATACAAAGAAGTTTGAGAGGTGAAGACATTGTTATTAATTGTACAAGAACGAGAGAAAAGTTTGAGAAGAAAGGTGATGTTTAAAGACAGGATTGTTGTGTTCTTTGTTAGATGTAAGAGTTGATAAAAAGGCTTAGAGGAAAACTCGGTTAGTTGTTTTGAATTTCAGTTAGAAAATGATTGGTTGTGATTAGTTTGTGGTTAGTGAATTGCTCTGTCTTAAGCCTTGTTAATAGCTATGTTTTTGCTCTCTCCTTCTTTCACTCTACGTGGCTTTCTGTGTTGACCTTTGAGAATGAGGGGATTAATTTCAGGATCATCATATGTTTCTTTCTTAATCTTTGTCTGTTATAATTTGTGTGATTTTTCTTTTTTGTATATATTTGTAAGAAAAAAGACATTTATCCAATCATATTTTACCACGTAGATACTAGTATACCGAAGTAACATGATTTAATTGAATATATATATATTAAAATTTTCATTATTTCAATAAAAAACTATTCCTATACACAATAATCAATTTTTAATAGTTTAGCTTATGTGTTTGTTTCTTATATTTATTTATCTTCATATTTTCCAGACCACTATTATAAAAAAAAATTGATTTTTTAAGTTATTAAACAAATTATGTTATAGTTTATAGACGTCATTTATTGAATAAAACAAAATTAATTTCACAAAAGAAAATGAGAAGTTTAGCACTTATGAGAACCAATCAACAATTAATCAAATGCTAAAAAAAACTCAAAAGGAGAGTGTCTTTGTTAAAAGTACAATACGCGACAATCTCTTAATATGTAGGGATGTCATAAATTTTTAGGATTGTTGTGTTGTTAGAGCAAGCTCACATAGGGATGGTGAGAAGCTATGTATGCGGTGTTTTTGCATAATGAATTTAATGTCCTCTAAACTTTAAGGTTGGAGAATTTATAAGAATCCTTATGACTGGATCTTGGGCTCCAAGAATATAATAACTGCTCTTTAGAGCATGGAAAATGGGCAGTTAAATCCCATATTATTTAGGAAACATGATTATTTCCCTTTTGACTCCCTTTCCCGCACCATTGGGGACTGGGACACTCTCCTCCACATTTTCACAAGAAGGCAAGCGATATGAGAAATAAGCGTCATAATCAAATCACGGAACCTCGTCCTAATAAACAAACGATTGGGAACTTATTGTGGGCGACATGTTACGTCGCTTCCCCTTAGTGAACCTTTTACACCACCCTCGTGGATCTTTCACAAATATACCAATACACAGTCCTTTCAAGCACGGAGATTTGAAAATGGTGAAGTGATATAACTTATTTTCTTTATAAGGAGATCTCCAAAGGGACTCTGAGTTGAGTCCTCCATGCGAGACTTAAGTTGAGTCCCTCAGGCAAGACTTTAATTTGAGTTCCCTATGTGAGGCTAAAGTCAATCCCCTCAAGCAAGACTGTAAGTTAAGTCCCTCAAGCGAGTCTTTAAGTTGAGTCTCCGCGGAGAGACTTAAGTTGAGTCTCTGCGGAGAGACTTAAGTTGAGTCTCTCAGGCGAGACTTTAATTCGAGTCCCTTAGGAGAGACTCTAAGTTGAGTCTCTCAGACAAGCTTTAAGTTGAGTCCCTCGGACAAGAATTTAAGTTAAGTCTCTCGGACGAGACTTTAAGTTTAGTTCCTAAATGAGACTTTAATTTGAGTCCCTCAAGTAAGACTTAAGTTGAGACCCTCATGAGAGAATTTAAGTTGAGTCCCTCCAGAGAGACTTAAGTTGACTCCCTTGGGCGATACTTAAATTGAGTCCCTCAAACAAGATTTTAATTTGAGTCCCTTAGGCGAGAATTTAAGTTGAGTCCCCAAACGATACTTTAAGCTGATTTATTTAGGTTAGACTTTAAGTTGAGTCCCTCAAGAGAGGTTTTAAGTTTAGTCCCTCAAGTGAGACTTTAATTTGAGTCCCTCATTCGATACTTTAAGTTGAGTCCCTAGGAAAGATTTTAATTTGAGTCCCTCAAGCGAGCCTTTAAATTGAGTCCCTCAAGAGAGAATTTAAGTTGAATCTCTTAGGAGAGACTTTAATTTGAGTCTCTTATGTGAGACTTTGATTTAAGTCCCCCGACCGATATTTCTAATTTATTTTCCCCAAGCGAGACTTTAAGTTGAGTCCTTCAGGAGAGACTTTAAGTTAATTCACTCAGGTGAGACTTTAAGTCGATTCCCTTGTGTGATACTTTAAGTTGATTCCCTCTAGCGAGACTTTAACTTGAGTCTCTCATGCTAGACTTAAGTTGAGTCTCTCAGGCGATAATTTAAGTTGAGTTCCTCAAGAGAGACTTAAGTTGAGTCTCTCAGGCAAAATTTTAAATTGTTGTTTTATGCTCCAAGGGGATCTGTGATGCGGTGGGAGAACTGACTTGAGTGTTTGCGTTTTTGTATTCGCAAATGTTGCGGTTTAGCAAGAGTCGCCATCGACTTTTCTTTTATCCAAAAAGGAAAGGTGAAAAAACACAGGAAAGACTTTTAGAGATGTTTTCTTGAGCTCGGGGGGTAGATTATGAAAAGGGAAGGTATCAGCATCCTTTCCATCCATGGTTTTCCATGGGCTCTTAGTTACTCGTTAGATCACTTGCTTTTTTGTTTGAATGTGCTTGTGGTGTGGTTTTTGAAAGTATTTTGAAAATTTAACTTTGTAATGATTCTCGTTTTTATAAGAACGCATACAAAGTGTTTGTTTCGAAAATAGTTCAAAGATGAGAGTGTGGGTGTATAAAAATGTTTTTGTAGTGAGCAAGCGAGTAACTGAGAGAGAACATACCTACTCAAAAGTTCTTATATGTGCTTTTCCTCCTCTTTAGATGTTGCTATTTTACCATTGTTTTGGTAAGAAGCCACATCGTTGGATGTGAAGGGACGAGTGTGGGACGTTTGTATAGTCATAGAAGGCAACATGTGGGACGTTTTAGCAATGTCGTTTTAGGGACTAGATTGTTTACCGAAGGCAACATCGAGGGTCATCGAGGGACTACTATCTTTTATCGAGGGTCTTTTGCTAAAACGCTCATGTTCGAGGGACATGACTATTTTTTCCGATAGGCAACAAAGTGGGATTACCCTAAAGGTGATCGTATGCAAATGTGTTTGATTGCATACATTTAGTCTTGATTAGGGTGATCTATTTGTTGATTTTCATGTCTTTCCATACACACTGTTGTACCCTAAAATTTGCCCTCCTTTTTCACAAGAAATCACAATCCCAGGGTTTTCTCTGATTTTTCAGATCGGCTCAAGAATCGGTCAAACAGACTTTTCTTTATCAGTCAATCCAGAATTAGGGTTTTCACTGATTTTGTTGAGATTGGCTCAAGAATCGGTCAAACAGACTTTTCTTTATCAGTCAATCCAGAATTAGGGTTTTCACTGATTTTGTTGAGATTGGCTCAGGAATTGATCAAGAAGATTTTTCTTTGGCAGTAATCCAGGATTAGGGTTTTTCCCTCACATCTCTTAGAAGAGATTGAATCATCAGAAATTGCTTGTTCAAATTTACCGCTTGTTTCTCAAAACCTAATTATCTGGGATAGGAGCTGAGACTTTTGTTTGGAACATTAAGGCATTTGTTTGGATCAGTGGAGTGAAAGGTTTATGGAATGCTTGTTTGTTTAACTGTACAACGCATATGTTAATTGGAATACCACGCGTATTGTGATTTATGTAAGGTTGTGAGACTGCAAAGTTTGTTGATTATTTATTTCATCTGGATTAGAATTATTGAGACACAATTTCAATTATTTTGATTTAAGAGTCTTAAATAATTAAATAGACAATGCAAGGAAAGTTTGGAATATTTGACAGTAGAAAATTCTTTTTGGATAAATACTTTTATTTATTTCAAGTGTTGTTACAAATTTTATTCGAATATTGGAAGATTACAACTTATAGTATTTACAATAAAATTTGTTTACAATAAATGGAAAAATAAATCTAAGCCTAAATCTCTTGAGATCTTCTACTTCTACTGCTTCCTCTATCATCCAACTGGTACTTACCTGCAAAAGACAGAAGAAAAAGAAATCAGTGCAATTAACTGAAAAGAATTTTCAAGCAGATAAAAAGAAATCATCATTAAAGCTTGCTGGCCGAAATCAGAATTCTATTGGATTCATCATGTTTTTACTTTTTCTCTTTGCAAATCACAAGAAGATTTCTCTTCTTGGTTCACAAAGAGAAAAGTAAAAAAATAAATTGCAAGAATACAATTAACTCAAAATGCAAAAACATAGACAAATTGCAAGGCAAAGCAAAGGGTACTACAAACTGAGTTTCAAACTGCATTAGTCAACCAACAGCAAGGCAAACATGAGAAAGCATGGCAAGCTAACTACAAATGCACTAACCAAACTGAATGTCAAACTAAGTTGCAAAGCTGTCAAGGAAAAGTACAAAGCAGAAAGTTGCAAAGCTGTCAAAGAAAGTACACAATGCAGGAAATATGGAAAGAAAGTACAACAATGCAGCAAGATAAACCAAGTCACAAGCAAGAGAGCTTGTCCTAGCCCTCATCATCTTCTGGCCAACATCTTTTCGGAATTAAATATATTAAGCAAGGAAGTTCTTTTGAGAGAGAGAAAGAGAAAACCTAGTGAAGTGAGAGTTTGCAGTTTTGGCAGGCTATTTTTCAAGACAGCAAAAAGAAAACAAATAGATATAACAGTCTAACAGTCCAGCAGAAAAAGGGAGGAGAAAATATTGCATAACCTCCAAAATGCAAGCTAAAACAAAGACACCACAAACCTGCTTGCAAACACAAACAAATGGCAAACCTGCAAAACTCAAAACAAACTCAGAGCTGCTATCAAAAAGACCAAACTTCCCAACTGTAACTAAAACAGTTCAAGTCTACATACCAAAATCAAAAATCCCAACAGCAAGCCTGCCTCCAAAACTAAAAACCTGTCCAAACTTACAAGCTCAAAAAACACACAGTTCCAAAGGCCAAACAAAAATCAAAAACCTGCTTCCCACCTCAAGCAAACAAAAACTCACAAATCTGCAAATCTGCCTCCAAAATAAAAAACCTGCATCACAAATCTGCATCTCAAGAAAAACTTACAGTTCAAGCCACAAACTGCAACTTGGTCACAGCCTGCCCAACTACACAACAAACATGCAAAAAAGCTCAGAACCAGTAGCAAACCAGTAGCAAACCTGCATTACAAGTCTGCAAATCTGCATCTCAAAGCTAGCTTACTCAAAGCTACAAGCCTGCATCTAAAACTGCAAAACCCAAACATACAGTCCAAGCCAAAACTGTAACTTGCTCAAAAAACCCGACCAAAACTATCACCAATATTCAAACACCCAAAGAAGAAGGAGAGATTCAGAAGTGACAATACAAAAACAAAGCTTCAGAAACACGTTCATCATCAGACAAATCAACAAGAACATTTCACAAACTCACAGCAACAAGTTAGCTTACTCAAGCTCAGTTCAAACAATATAGAGTTTCAGAAGCTAAATCCCATCATCAACAAAAGGCAAACAACAATTTCAGATCTCATAATCATCAAACATCATCATACAAAGAGAAAGAGATAAAGATTCAGAAGCAAGCGTAGTTTCAGAAAATATTCCTCATTAACAAAGAAGGGGAAGAGATTCAGAAGCAAGAGTAGTTTCAGAAAACATTCATCATCAACGAAAGTTCAAACAATATAGTTTTCAGAAACACGATCATCATCAAAAAACATAAAGAACAACAAAATACCAGAAACACTGTCATCTTCATCCTTCCTCCGCCTAGCCTCCTGGGAGCGCCACCGGCCAGCTCACCATCCTTCTCCTTCCATTTTACAGAACAAGACGCTCAAGGTATGTCCCTCAAGCTTTTACTACATGTAAACATCATAACCACGATAAATTAAAACATGCAAGAGCAAAACGAAAGCATAACTATGAAACCGTAAAACGAAGGTTAACAATTCGTACCGTACATTCAAGATTCTAGACCGCCGTGAAGAGAGCAGGAGGTGAGATAGGGCGATGCTCCGGTGGCTAGGAGGAAGTTTCAAGGATCAGAAGCCCAGGGTTTGAGAATGAGGAAGAGAAGCGAAGAAGATGAGAGGAGTGGCGCCGCTGAGGCCAAGCGTGCAAACCCTAATCAATTGTTCAACCCTAACAAATTTGTTCAACATTCATTTTGGGCCTTTGCCCCATACAATTTGCTTAAGCCCAAACGCTGACTAGCGCCTACACCCCCCCTGATTCTTGTTCCCCTTCTTTTTATTATTTTTTTTGGGCCATAATCCTAGGCCCATCATCTTTCTCTTTTCAATTTTCAAACTAGTACTCTTTCTTTTCTTTACTAATATCATCTTAATTAAATTACTTTCTTTCTTTAAACCAATACTTTTTTTATTATTATTTTCACTCTAAAAAAAAATTGTTTTGTTAATAATAAAGAAAACCAATAATAGATTAAAGTTTGTTTTGATATAATTTTCTTTAATATTTGTATATTTAATTAAATACAAAAAATACTAGAATTTTTGTTTATCTAATCTTTTTGTATAAGTTCCTAAAAAATATAAAACACAATAAAAATAATAAATACTTAATCTTTATTAGGTTAAATTTTATCTGTTTATTTGTAAATAAATACATGCATCTCATATTTTTTTGATTTATCTTATACTTTGTTACAATTTTTACATTGAAAATGCGATAGTTCAATTTGGTTGTAATATATATTTGGACATTATTGTTCTGATAAGACTCATCCACATTTGTAAATGATTGTACCCCCATCCCCGGATACTTATTTGTAATAACTTAGACTTTAAATTCCCGCAATTTACCGCTTTCCATATATTGTATAGTAATTAGGGTTTGTATGCGAAGATTCGAAATCAATCGCTAGATGACCTAATACAAGATAAATGCATGAAAATCAATACACAATTCACACTTGCACCTCTAGGGTAACCTCGCTTGTTGCCTCGGAAAATGCAATCATGTCCCTCGAGTATGAGACACTCTAACAAATGCCCCTTCGATAAACAAAGATCGTAGTCCCTCGATGACCCTCGATGTTGCCTTCAATGAAACGATCTCGTCCCTTACAAAATTGCTAGAGCGTCTCACAAGTTGCTTTCAATGATTGTATGCGATGACCCGCGCTTGTCCCGTTTAACATCCTAACACAAGGTTGTTCACCAAATACAAATGGTGAAATAACATTGTCAAAAGGGTTAAAAAACATTGGAAAGATCTTTGAGTAAACTAGGGTAGACAACTCTTAGTTACTTGATCAAAAGCTTACAAAACATCCTTGCCATTTTCAAACATACCTCACAACACAATTTCCAAACAACTTTCAAAATATTGAATTATCTTTTCAAAAAGACACACACCTTTGTATATATTCAAACAAGAATTGTTACAAAGGTTGCCTAGACAGGGCATCTTTTTTAAAACATTTTCAAAACAACACACACAAAGCACCATTTCAAACAATTGAAAAGCAAAGGCAAGTGATCTAAAACAAGTAACTAAGAGCCCATGGATAACCATGGATGAAAAGGGTGCTAGAACCTTCCCTTTTCATAATCTACCCCCTGAACCCAAGAAAACATCTCAAAGGTCTTTCCTGTACTTTTTGACCTTTCCTTAGGATAAAATAAAAAGTCGGTGGTGACTCTTGCTAAACCGAAACATTTGCAAACACAAACGCAAAATCCCAAGTCAGTTCTCCCACCGTATTACAGTACTGGCGACTCTACTGGGGAGAAATCTAAAAGTGGGGTTACCTTAGGGTTTTAGATCACCTTTACATGTTTATCTTATTTGACTTGTATGCTTTACTTTTTGGTTCCTTGTTTGGGTTTGTTTTAAATCCTACACCCGGATTTGGGGGCACCTTTTAGGTAAGTAGCAATAAAACTATGAGGGAACTGTGCAAGGTATACCGACATGGTTGAAGCAGTAGCTACATTGATGTGGCACTTTGGTTGGTACCGGTAACCCTTGAGTTGAATCAAGGAGAGTACGTGACCGCCACGTGGTGTCGTGAAGCATCAACTGACTTTAGAACCTTACTTAACCAACTTGGCCTTTTAGGATGTAGTGAGATGACCAGTTTTGGTGCAATCCAAAGTTGGTAGATACTCGATACTACACTCATTGAGGGTTGTTTTCTTGGAATATTTTGGTCGCCAGTAAAGTGGCTAAACTAAAACAATGAACACAGAAAATAATCCAGTGATATTGAGCTCCTTAGAACCCGGTTTCTATTTATAGGACAGCTTGAGCCAACTAACTTCAATAGGGTACTTACCTACAAACCCCATGCAAGCCTAAACCTAAGGACTTGTCTGCTTTGTGTGAATATGATTACCTGTATATACACTTGCTTACTTTTGCATACCTGTACATAACGTCATAACATCATACCATAGCATTCTCAATAACCATTTTGAGGATCTCGAGGGTCTTTGATGCAGGGGCACGTTGAACCAGACATCTACCAAAGGGCAAGAGGATTTTCCTCTAAACAAACATCGTCAAAGATCAATTACAACAACTTGAATCAAGGGCTATGACCCACTTGACATGGTGAGCTTGATTCTCGTGGAAATACATCCACCGATACAAAGTTCTCCAATCAAAGATGTTGATCGAAGTTTAATCTCTAACATTATCTTGTGTTTACCCCGCGAGATCCTTGAAAATATGCATCCATATAACATGCATCCACATCATGACAGGTTTTCCCTTTCAGGTTTCCTTATTCTCCTACTGTTTATTTCAGTAGAGATGGCTCTAGAGAGGACTATCGAAGATATCCAGGCTCAAAACGCTCAACTTCAGGAAATGTTCTTGAACCTGTCCCAGGGGCAAGAAGAAGTGAAAGCTCTCCTCACAAGGGGCATGGTCCTAGGGAATCTAGACGGCGTCAGGAATGATCAATTGGAAGAGCTACAGATTGAGTTAGCAACAATGAAGATCCAGATGATGGGACAGATGGTGGGCCAGATGGCTCTCATTCAAGACCTGGCTCAAAGACAAGAAGAGCTCAGGGTTCTCGTCAACAAACTGCTTCAAGATAACCAAGTGGGGAAAACAACTAGGGTTAAAGATCAAGTCATCATTCAACCTCCTTTGAGACAAGAAGACAAGGGAAAAGCTCCCTAACTTGCTTCAGGGTCACAAGCCCAACAACAACCTCGCCAGTGTCAACGGGGTAATCAGCGTAAGCCAAATACATCTAGAAGACATTTCACTGAGACTGACATACCATCATCTCTAATACTGGAACGCTTGTTGGAGGTCAATCTGACTGCTTTAAAGGATCCTATTCGGAAGCCCAATACCTCTTCTCCTAGCTATCACCCTGACGCATTTTGTGTATACCACTCCTATAGTCCTGGACATGACACCGATGACTGTTGGGATTTGAAAAACAAAATTCAAGACTTGATTGACAATGGAGTTATGAAATTCCTGCCGGATGGCGAGATGAAAATATTCCGCTGAGGGTTCTCCACCTGAAATGACAAGTTCGAACTAAGAGGATTTTGTTTCATTTGAATTCTTAAGTTGTAATTTCTTTTGTTATTCAAACAATTATCTGTTGATGTCAAACTCTGTTTCATTAATGCATTGCATATGTTTGTCTTGAATCCATCCATTCGTTTTCACTATTCTCGAACTATGCTTTCTACTTTCTTTATGATATTTAACTCTTGATAAAAGTTACAAGTCTTTAGAGGGAGGATGACGAAAACAATGTCAAAATCTCATACAATATGCTTTTGGATAGACCTTGCTGACGATGTACAGGTGTTTCTTTCAAATCCTAAACACTGGAGTTATAAGGAAGATAATCCCTAGTCAACCCCTTTGAGCCAAAGAAGTAGAAGTTTTATGTTTTAAACCCGTTTGAAACCTTTAATCAAACCTGGGGCAGGGTAGTCTCTCAGTTAATTCAAAAGATGTGCATTAAAGTCGCAAAGTCTCAGTTCATAATGCAACGAATGAGATCAAAAGCATTCCTTTGGAACCAAAAGACAATGATGGTTCCTTATCTCATAGGCAGTCATTATCTCTCAAAATAGAAAAGCCCACTGATCCAAAAAACCTACGAAGGAGGCTTAAGAAAGCTGGGGCATCCCGCTGATTGTAATCTTGAAAACAAGAACATTCAGGCAAAAGTTAGGGATAGTGAATCAAAAGAAAGAGGTCATTATAAATCCTCAACAACATGAAAAATGTTTCAAAAATGATCGCCTTCCCATAAAATTCAACTTGTGTGAACCATCACCAAAACGTCGTTCCAAACTCGAATAGAGTTCGACGCACAATTAACTGAGTTTAGGATCGAAGAACATCATGAAGAGCGGGTGGGTACTGTGATCGGTGGGAATGAGAACTGACTGTTTTTGGAATGCTGGTTCGCGTTTGCGTTTGTTTTTGCAAAATGTCGCGGTAAGCAAGAGTCGCCACCGTCTTTTATTTTATCCAACAAGGAAAGGAAAAAAGCACAGAAAAATTCCTTTTTCGATATGTTTCTCGGGTTCGGGAGGTAGATTATAGAAAGGGAAGGTATTAGCACCCTTTCTATCCGTGGTTATCCACGGGCTCTTAGGTACTTGCTCATTGTGTTTTCAAAATTTTCTTTTCTTTGTGATTGTGGGTTTGAAAAGAGTTTTTGTTTTGAAGAGAGTGTAACTGCGAAAAGTTTTGTTTTGTTTTAAAAGGAGCAAGTACTTAAGAATCATCTACCTACTCGAAAAGGGAATTAAACTGTGCTAATTTCCTTTAGACAACGCTATCCCACTATTGAGGAGTAGTTAGCATCGTCGTTGGAGTTTTAAGGGTCAATTCGATTAAGGGACGTGTGGTCACTAAAGCAATGTTAGGACGCCTTAGCGGTAACCCTAATGTCTTAGATCATTTCATCCGAGGCAACTGTTTCGAGGCAACTTATGATCTTTGGACAAGAGGGCGACCTCTAAAACTTCCTATACTCAATGACCACGTTCGAAGGCAACCAAGTGAGGTGTACCCTAAGAGTGCACATGTGCGAGTGTGTCGTTTTCAGTTAATTTTATCTTTGTACATGTCATGGGTGAGCTATGTTGATTTTAAGTTTATACATTGGATCTTGTCATGCATTCCCTATTATCAAACATCTAACAGTTAATAGTTGCGGAATTTAAATTTGCGGAAATTAAATCTAAACTATTACAAGGCGTCGGGTATTTACATCGCCAAAAACAAACCCTTTAAATTTAAATTGCGGAAAGTAAAAATAAGGCGATAAATAAATAAAGTCCTAATTAAAAGCTATTACATACCGGGAGCAATTACAATATTGGAAATATGAATCGCGTGCGAGAAATTAAAACGACACATTTTTTAGGGTTTTGACCCTTTTTGAAGGAAAGCATATTTTTTGTTATCTTTTGAATTAAATAGAAATTAAATTAGGTCAAGATTAATTAATTAATTAATTAAAATATTTTTGGGTTTTTTAATATTTAAGGAAATAAAACAAATTTAGTTAAAAGTTAATAAAACCTAATATTCTACATTGATTTTAATTTATTGTAAAAGATATTAAAATTACACCTAATTAATACTAAGTTAATTAATTAATATTTATTTACAAAAATAAAGTCAAATTTAATTTTAATAAATAAAAATAATATTTTTGGTGTTTTTGGTTTTATTAAGAAAAATAATTTAATTGGTTAATGAAATTATAAAAATAAATTAACAAAAACAATTAAATAAAAGAAATATAAAGAAAAAGAAATAATCAAAAAAGGGGGTGCTGGGCCTGATTTGAATGTGAAAATAGCATTTTCAAGGCCCATCAGGCGCTGGCCTGGGCTGACTTTTCCAATTCTCCATGGCACGTTTGACTAGGGTGTAGGATGGTCATTCAATCTTGGCCCTTGGATTTGGCCTGAAGGCCATCTGGCGCCTGGATCTTTGAGGAGTATGGTGTGCTACGCCTTGGGAACCACATGCAATTACCTGGAGAAAAATGAGACAAATGTATTGGGGGACCTGGGATTCGAACCCAGGTCCCATTGGACTTTGAACTAACACGCTTGCCATCTGAGCCAATGTGCTTAATTGTTAGTGGAATAGGTAATGAGTATTATATGTGAAACAAACTATTATGCCAGAATTATAAAACAAAAACGCGCCATATTCAAACAACCCAATCAGGACACGCCACGCCATTGTCCCTGTCGTTGGGACCGTGGCTAAAAGTTTCTTCACCTATACCAACAGACGATCGTCCGTAGCTGTATGTTGTGCTATCTCCAAAATCCACCATGAGCCACAAAAATGCAATCTAAAGGCATAATTTTACTCGCCTCTCCATCCCGGTTCCAATCATGGTCTTTTTATTGGCCAATTTTTCCTGTAATGAAAACCCCTGAAAGAAACCTAGAAAAATCTATAATGGCATTTTGTGATACATATCATGATAATGAAATTGGCTAATGCAGAAAGTTCACAAATGATGTGAGGAATTCAAATATGCAAACATTTCTGAGAATGGATGCAAGAATGAAGCTTTACGAATCCATGAGCATGGCGGATTCGAGGGACACTTACAGGGCTTTTGGAGGCAGGAAAGCGCGTGGTCTTGATTGGTTCTGCTTTAGAGAAGTGCCATGAAGCGATTGGGATGCTTATTTGGTCCTGAAAATGCCTCTAGTATGGATTTCAGTTTCACACTTTTCCAAGCTTTTTCTCAAGTTTGTTCTTGTGGTTTTTGCAGCCTTCTGGTTCTGATTTTCGTGCCTTTGTCTTGTGTGAGTATAATAGAAGCAATTAGGTTTAATTTTGGGCTTTGAATCCATGTGAATTGATGATTGAAGATTTGATTTTATTCTCCATTAACAAAGCTTCTAAAAGTGTCAAAAACCAATATTTTGTTCATAACATGGCATGATTCAGATTTGATTTGGTCCATGATGATAATTTTTTTTTTTCAATCTTCACTCATAATAGAACATTAACAGAAACTCAATCTTCATCCAAAATCTAAATCAATTCTCAATCATGCTAAAACTAATTTCAATCTTCTCCAATCAACATTAATGCATTCAATCAAAAGTTAAACTCTTAAACCTAATTTTAAAGGTTATAAAAAACTCACTCAACGTTAAACTCACGCAACTCACCAAATGCTCATTCCGCATCCTTTATGACGAGCGACACATGGTCATTCTCTGACCACGTGATGAGGAGACTTTGACAAACTTCCTCTGTTATGTTTCCTACCATACTCGTCATCAATTAAATGCTCAAAACAGCTAACAAATCTCAAACCATTTTTCTACTAACATAATAAAATCCAAGATATTTTCATAATAAGGATTAAGGAGAATTTCTTTCAAAATTAGTTGTGAATTGCGTATACGATCACTCTTTTACGAAACTCATACAAGATTCAAGGATAATTCAAAAGCAATTCTACACAATCCTATAAAAATCACCAACCAAACACTACGAACTACAAATTGAGACTATGATTCTTCATAAGAGGATATGTAGACGTATCTTAAAATCGTGACGAGTTCCCCTAACTAAAATCTCATTCCTAAATCTTAAACCTAAACACTAATATCCTTTTAAACAAGATAGATGAATGATATTTAATACATATTAGATAATGATCTAAAGTAAAACTTGAAATTAAATTAAATGACTTCGTAAGTAATTAAACTTAAAATAAATTTAAAAATAGACATGAAAAGACGTGTCATCAAATAAAATACAAAAATACATATCATTTATCAATTTATTAAAATAAAATCAGTTGAATGTGCATCACTAATTGAGATGTTAATGAAAAAAGTGTGACGTTGACTAGAGTATAATGCATGTGTTACTAATAAATTAGTTAATAATAATTTTACGAATTAAAAATGATTTAATGAGAGTAATGTGTATCATTAATGATAACTTATATAATTACATTGTTGCGTGTTATTAATACAAACACTAGATAATATATGGAAAAAATGTATTTAACTAACTATTAAATAAATTTAAATTAAATATTGATCTAAATAAAGTACACATATTTCTGCGGATTCATAAGATATTTTTTTCTTTAAAGTGGATATTGCTTAAATATTATTTTGTAAATTACTCTATTCACGGAATAAAATTAATTTTAGTAATTGATATTGATACTGATAGAGAGAATTAATAAGATTTTCTAAAATACTCACTTTATGAGATATAATATAGATTGCTAATTGATATCGATAGAATTAAAACAATAATGACAAATATATATCTCTTTCTCTCTCACACACACACACACATATATATATATATATATATATATATATATATATATATATATATATATATATATATATATATATATATATATATATATATATATATATATATATATATATATATATATATATATATATATATATATATATATATATATATATATATATATATATATATATATATATATATATATATATATAATTGTAATAAATCAGTCTTTTATATTTTCTTTATTACATGTGAGTCTTTTATGTTAACTAACGTCTTCACTTTTAATTTTTTTTCTGTTTTATTTTGTTCTATTAATTTTATTTTAATTTATTTTTAACTTCTAAAATTTATATTAAATTTATCTTTGGTCCAAAAATTATGAAAAAAAATTTAAAAATATTTCTTCTCATTTTACACTTTGTGTAATTTTATGAGAATTTTATTTTCTGCTCTACTATTTTTCTTTAATTTTTTCTTTTGCGTGCATTTTTAATTAGTTTAAAAATATTTTTATGCATTAAAAAAATCTGAAAATTTTAGTATATCTAATGATGACCTATGTTAAGTGATATATAAGTACTATTAATGTTACTTCAACTTTTTTTAAAATGAGTTTGAAGAAAATGTCAACGGTGTAAATGTTAATTAACATAAAGGTAAAATTACTCTAAAATTCTTTAAGTTATTTAATTGTAATAAATCAGTCTTTTATATTTATTTTGTTACATGTGAGTCCTTTATGTTAACTAACATCTCCACTGTTGACTCTTTTTTTCTGTTTTATTTTGTTCTATTAATTTTATTTTAATTCATTTTTAACTTCTAAAATTCATATTAAATTCGTTTTTAGTCCAAAAATTATGGAAAAAATTTTAAAAATATTTCTTCTCATTTTACACTTTGTGTAATTTTATGAGAGTTTTATTTTCTGTTGTATTATTTTTCTTTAATTTCTTTCTTTTGTGTGTATTTTAATTAGTTTAAAAATACTTTTATATATTATAAAATTCTGAAAATTTTAATATATGATCCAATAATGGTCTGTGACCTATGTTAAATGATATATCAGTACTATTAATGTTACTTCAACTTTTTAAAAAAAGAGTTTGAAAAAAAGATCAACAATGCAAATATTAATTAATATAAAGGACTTACATATAACAAAAAAATATATAAAAAAATTGACTTGTTGCAATTAACTAATTTAAAGGATCTGGAGTAATTTAAAAAAAAAAAAGTTATCAATCAGTAATAATATAATGAAATATAAGGCCAATACTTATCTTACTATTTAAAATATATTTTTTATTCTTTCTCAATTTATAAAAAAGTATTAAAATAATAGTACAACAAATTTTTTTATTAACAATATTAGTTTTATATATTAGAAAAATTATATTGATGTTTCAAACATTTTTATAAACGATAACAAATTAAGTATATATATTTTTAGATTTAACCAACCAGTTCTGATCCACGTAGTGAATCGATTAATATGATTTTGTGGTTTAAAGAGACGATTCACTGATCAAATTTTATTTTCACCAAGAATCGAATTCGAATAGTACTTGAACCAAATATAATCTTTATATAAGAAAAAAAATACTGAAATATTGACTTAAATACAAGAATCATCAAAAGAATCTAAGACACCAAATCTTTTAATTTTCATTATTTTAGATTTTTTTTTATATTTTTAGTATATTCGGGAGTCAGTTCTGGCATCAAATGGTTTTAGCCTCCTCCCGATCGCAGTTGTGTGATATCGAAATGTGGTCCTCTCTATCAAGTCAAGCGTCAATCACCACTGAACTAATTAATATTAGTTCATCTTTTAGAATTTTGTTTAGCTACTATTAATTTCCTTATGCATAATTAAATTGATTAAATACCAACTTGTCATACCCCAAATTTACTCCATTAATATTAATAGTCATTTTATTTAGTCTTAGTGTTATTATATTTCTAACCTATGATATATTGTTTAATTGTTTATTTTGAATTTTGTTTAGATATGATGGGGGTTAAAATTTTAAAACCGAGTGTGTTTATCTTTTTGTCAAAAGGGTTCATTAGTTCACTTTTAGAACAATTTATTAAGGCCCACGGAGTTTTGTTGGAGGTTGACCGGAGTCAACCTTTAATTATTGAGTTCAATTATTTTATTTAGTTATTATTATCATTATTATTATTATTATTATTATTATTATTATTATTATTATTATTATTATTGTTATTATTATTGTTATTATTTAATTATTAGTTTTAGTTTAAATATATTTTCTATTTTATTTCTCATTATTAGATTAATAGTCAGATCAGATTATTGTTATTGTTAGATTTATTTGCATAGGGTAATATATTTTTTACGTTTATACTAACATTACCAGTATTATTTTTATATATTTATATTACTTTTAATGCTATTAGCATATTAGGATTTCACTTCAAAATGTTGATGTTGACCAAAAAATCTTGAAGTTTGACTGCATGTTGGCCATAGTTGACTTTTTACTCAATACAGTTGATTTTCAATCATTTGAGCCATTGACTGAGCAAACATGTGATGTAGGACTTGAATCTTGGCATGAACCTTTTTGAAGCCCTATGGAGAACCATGGAAACCACTTGAGACCTTTTCAATCTAAATTTACTTGAGAAACTCCAAACCCTAGTTGTAGACCTTTGGCTTAGGAGGAGCATTGACTGGTCAACCCTTGAGTATCTTGAGTATTTGAGAACCTTTGAAAGCATGTCTTAAGAAAAATGGGAGGGAAAATTTTAGGGTACAACACCTATGATTATATAGTTCACACCAAATACAACTTAGCAACTTAGAAATTACAATTTGAAATGGATAGTATCTAATCATCATATCGAAGAGATATTTTTTGTTGATTCACGTGACTTCAGGAGATGCTTCGTAGTTTTTGGACTTGTCAAAGCATGGGGATGACCCTTAACTTCTCTTCGGGCATACCAATTATGTTGATAGGGCAATGGGGGAATCACCAATAAAAGTTGAAACTGAGGCATTGCATAGGATTGTATAATGAAGGGCTGCCTTCTCTCCACAAAAAGATTTGTAAGACCAAGCTCTTTTGAATCTCCAACGCTTGACCTTTCCTTCACCAATCTAAGATTTTATTGAAATGCTTGGACTTTATTCTTGAGCATCGATAAATTTGTTAGCTGGATTGATAGCGACCAAGGGCGAAGGTGAAAATGCATAACATGCAAATGTATGAATGTATGAAAATGCATGGGTATGCAAAATTATTTTTTTGGCTTTTAGGTATGCAAAAAAAATTTCATGGGTATGCAATGTGACGTAGACGTAGTATGAGGGTAGACGTAGGGATACTCTATACATGTTTAATGGTAGATATGAAAATGATGATATCCTACACTGACTCAGAGATTGAGACAAACATAAACTCCTTAAAGACGAAGATAACGATAGACATGGAAATGAGGATACCCTATACTGACTCAAATATTGAGATAGACATGAACTCCTTAAGGATAAAGAAAGACGAAGAAGAATCCCTACAGATTAGGGATTATAACAGAGGGACGAGAATTCCTACAGGCTAGGAATTGTGATAGACCAATGGGCAGTTAAGACAAAGATTGGATTTGAGGGAATGGTGTGGAAGAGAGCACATGGTGACCAGTTAACAATCACCAAATCCTATGGCCTTATATAATCCATATGACGTGCATTAGCGAGGACGTCCTTCGCGGGAAGATGAACAGGATCCTATAAGATCTCTAAGGATAATGTCAGACGAAAGGGGATCCCTGCAGGCCAGGGATTAAGATTTTCAAAATAAAATCCCTACTGGCTAGGGGTTATATCAGAAAGACGGGAGCCCTATGGGCTAAAGATAATAGTGGAAGAAAAGATAACCCTTGTGGGTTTAAGGATTGTAGTGGGATTTGTGAAAGGTATACTTAGTTGGTAGGTTCCTAGTATTGGCCTACAGATATTCTACCCTTCCTATAAGGTGGTTTCCTTAAGGGTATCATGAATAACACTAGAGGGAAAGGCACAAGGGTCTCCCTTAAGTGGAGCCTCTTTGCAGACTGAAACTTTCGTCTCTAGGTCATGAAAAGTCTCATCATGAGATTTTGATTTAAAGGTTGTATAAAGAGTCATAGATGTCATTCCAAAGTCCTACTTCCCAAGAGTATGTCTCTTGAGACATATTGCTTTCGTGGAATTCCACAGGCTCTAGGCGAAGTCGTCACATAAACTCATATGGTTGATGTATCCCATTTGCAAATAGACGAACCTTCTTTCTAAGGGTTTTTGAAAATATTTTTTTAAAAATTTAAATCTCACCAAAAATATAATAATATGATAAAATAACAATAGATAAATAAATGAATAAATAAATAGTTAAATAAACAAATATAAAAACCCAAAAAATAAGAAGAAACCTAAAACCAAAAGACAAGGCTTTTAAACCTAGGGTTGAGTCCCCAGCAGAGTCGCTGGGTGTTGTAACTGGTTTTAAAATAAGAGTCGACACCCTTAATTTTTATCCTAAGGAAGGGAATATAAAGGTTAATCCTAAAAAGTCATAGATTCTAGGTTTTTTTACTCGGTTTTAGACGAATGGAAGATGTTAGGTACCCCTCATTTACCTTGTTCACAAAGATACTAGGTTTAGAATATGTATCCTCTAAGGAGGAATCAGAGTCTCAATTCGTAGTTTGCAGTTTGGTTGGTGTTTTTTATAAGATTGTGTAGAATTGCTTTTGAATTAACCTTGAACCTTATCTGGGTTGAAAATTGTTTGAGCGTAGGCGTGGTTCGCAGTTAATTTGAAAATAATTCTCCTTAATTCTTTTTCAAAAATGATCTTGGATTTTTATTATGTTAGTAGAAAATGATTTGATGTTGTTGGTTAGCTATTTTGAATTTCAATTTGATTAAAGAATATGATGAGATAAGACGTGGAGCAAGGGGAGTCTGATTAAGTCTCCTCATCATGTGGCCAGATATTGACCATGTGTTGCTCACGAATGTAGTGATTTGTGAGTTGTATTAGTTTTACTATTTAATTTTTGAATAATAAACCGTTAGACGATGTGTCAATCAATTTAATTACTCAAAGATGGACATCCTATTATTTATGGATTGTTTGAATTAGTTATTTAATTACTTAAAAAACTACATTCATATTTATTAGCATTTTCTAACTATGTGAATATAATTAAATTAACTAAGATTTAATGAATTAATTAAAATAAAATCCTACTAATTTTTAAAAAACCACAAATGAATATAAAGTCTACTTAAATATTATAGTAAAAAGTAAAGAGAATAAAAATAGTCCTAATTTTGTTGCGTCGAGTTTAGGAATACTGCCATTTATTTCACAATAGAATTTATGAGGCTTTATCAAAATTACTTACAATCATAATAAATATACTGATCATAATAAATATAATAATAATGATAATAAACAAAATATAAAACCCATATTATTTGACACTTTAAAGACAAAATATTGAGATTGAATGCGTATTGATTTCTACTCCTTCTCCTCTATGTTTTTCCGATTTGTTTTCTTCTGAGTTTGTATTGCTGGTAACAATATGACATCTCAAGCCTGCAAAACAAATCTAACCATATACATGTAAAAAAATAGTTAAAACAAATTTCAAAATTTGTATGAGAGATACGTGTATTTGAATAAAATTATGTGAGTAGTATTCATCTTTTAAAATATATGATAAGAATTCAAGGATTGGTTTGTTAGTGTAGAGATTATGGTGTTATGATAGTTGATTTGTTTTGGATTTTGGAAGAGCAAATCTTGGCATGGTGATGGTTTAGAGATTTGCGGTGAATAATAAAAGATTTGAAATTGTTAGTATGTTATTGTAAAAAAGATTTATGAAAACATAGACGATAAGAATGATGGTAAAAAAAAGTGCTTTTGTAAAAGAAGTAGTTTTTCCTTACGATGAAAAGTTTGACCAAACGAGATCTTAGAAAATTTTGCAAGAATATGTGTGTTAATATGTACAAATGGTAAAATAACGCGTAAAAAATCTAATTTTTGTAAATAATAATAAAAAGTCTATCAAATAGTTATCATCATATGGTAAGAACTGCAAATAAATTTAAAAGGATCAAATCGAAAGTAAATGGGAGGGCCTCATATAAAATCCTTGGCCAAGTATAAATAAATTGTTGTTATTGTCTGATATAGACAACAAAAAGCTTATGAACCTAAAAATAAAACGAAACAAAAGTTTGTGTGTGTGCAATTGTAAAATTTTGTGGATTTGCTAATTGTGAAATTCTTGATTGTGTGTGTGCAATTGTAAAATTGCGGATGAAAGATTAGGACAAATAAGAGTCCTATTTATAGACTTGAATTAGGTTAAAAATAAACTTAGGGATGTTATCCAAAATGTATGAAAAGCCCAAGCCGGATTTCCAAAAAAGAAAGAAAATTAATAACAAAAAGAAATAGAAAAAATGTTTAAAATGCAACACACAAGATTCAAACTTGCGATCTCATACTTGCAATCTTCATTCTTTATAAATTGTGCTATGTTACTCATTTGTTAGTATACTCAATTGAAAGTATATGAAAGGTGTGCAAATATTTGCTATTTTAAAAATAGAAATAATTTGAAATAAATTATTATATTTTTAACTGTACTTGAGAACAAATATTTATAGAATCCCAAAATACTAATGTAAATCAAAAGAATTTTATAAAAATCCAAGTTTGAAATTAATTTCGACCGTAGTGATAAATAACGGGCAAAATTACTCCAAAATATTTTAAGTTATTTATGTTAGAACAAGATTAGTTCTGATCATATCTCAGAGTTTTGATGATAACAATAAATTATATTTTAAATAATTTATACTCTGATGAACGTATTTGACTGTTTCAGATAATGTTCTGACAAAAGCATTTTGATGTGTTGAGCTAAAATTATATGAAGAAGTTCTTTGATGAAAGAACTATTTGCTTTAAGCGCAACTGCTGATGCTGACTCTGGTAAGACAATTATTTAAATGCATCTTCTAACACTTAGCAGGATTCCTTGTTCATAAGTACCTTGAAAGCAAGTGTTGTTCAGAAGTTTATTTGAAAGCAAGCGTTGATCAAGTTCTTAGCAAGAAAAGCATTGTTTAGAAGATAAGCAAGCATGTTCTAAATTCAAGACGTTGAAGCAAGTTATGAGAGAATGTAAAAGCTAACTTGTCTTGTCAAGCTTCAGGAAACATGTTCTTACAAGTGCCGTTTTCTCATTTAATGCAAAGATGGTTGCATGCACTCAAGTGTCTACGCTAGTTCATTGGAAAATGGAATAGTGCAAAGAAACACGCAAGCATTTAATGCTCTCCACTTTTTGAAGGCAGCAACAGTCATTTTTTCTTACTATATATAGAAGGACATTTATTGCAAGCCAACCAACTAATCAATTTCAAAAAGAAGCAAGAACTACGTGAAAAATTATGGGCTCACAAATTCATTGCTCATACACTCTGTGCAATATTATTCTAAGTGAAAAATCACAGTTGTGATATAGCTTTATTAGAAGCAAATTTTATCTCATTATCTGTAAAGATTAAACTCTTGTAATTGTTCCTTGAGAGACCAAGTTTGGTCAGATTTATCAAGTAGACTAGGACTAGATTTAAGTCTTAGTGGTGTTAGTCACTTGTAAGATTACTTGTGCATTGTTAGTCACAATAGTTGTTGTGTGTTTGTAATCAGTTGATTATAGTGAATTAAGTCCTTGTTGAGAAAGGCAAAATCACCTTGACGGGTGGACTGGAGTAGTTTGAGTTCAAACGAACCAGGATAAAAATAACCTTGTCTTTCCATTATTGTTGAGCTTTGTTAGAAAAGAAAAAAGAGAAACTTATTCACACCCCCCCCCTCTAAGTGTTTTCTTACCCTTCAATTGGTATCAGAGCCTGGTTTTGAGCACAACACTTAACCGTGTCAGGAAAAGATCCAGAAGAAAACACAATGGCCGCTGAACAAAACAACAATAGTTACAATAAACCTCTTGTATTTGATGGAGAAGATTTTGAGTACTAGAAAGATGGACTAGAAAGTTTTTTTCTAGGTCATGATAGTGATCTATGGGATATAGTCTTGGATGGTTACACACATCCTACAGACTCAGAAGGAAACAAAGTTGATAGAAAAAATATGGATAGACAACAAAAATCTGATTTTAAAAATCATCATAGAGCTAGAAATATTTTTCTAAATGCTATCTCTAAAGTAGAATATGAAAAAATCACAAATAGAGATACATCGCATGATATGTTTGAGTCTCTTAAAATGACTCATGAAGGAAACACTCAAGTGAAGGAGTCTAAAGCTTTGGATCTAGTTCAGAAGTATGAAGCCTTCAAAGTAGAAGAAAGTGAACCTATAGATGCAATGTTCTCAAGGTTTCAAACTCTGATAGCTGGTCTGAGAGTTTTGAACAAGGGATACACTAAAGCATATCACGTTAAAAAGATCATCATAAGCTTACCCAGAAAATGGGCACCAATGGTCACTACTTTCAAAGTTTCAAAAGATCTGAACAACGTGTCTCTGGAGGAACTCATTAGTGCTCTCAGAAATCATGAGATAGAACTTGATGAGCACGAGCCTCGGAAGAAAGGTAAGTCTTTTGCTCTTAAATCAATTAAGAAATATGATACTAACGCTTTTCAGGCTAAAGAGGAAAACTCTGAAGAATCAGCGTCAGAAGAAGACGAACTATCCTTGCTCTCCAGAAGGATCAATCATCTGTGGAAGCACAGACAGAAGAAGTTCAGGAACTTCAAGAAGTCAGAAGATAAACCAGAATCTTCTAGACACAAAAAGTCAAACAGAAGAGAGATCATCTGTTATGAATGCAAAGAACATGGACACTACAAGAGTGATTGTCCAAAACTTCAAAGAGAAAAACCAAAGAAAAAATTTGGTAAAAATAAAGGGATGATGGCAACCTGGGATGATTCAGAATCCTCTGAAGATGAATCTGATTCTGATAATGAGAATGCCAACTGTGATACGGTGGCAGAACCGATTGTTTTGGAAAATGCTAGTTTGCATTTTGCATTTTGTATTTGCAAAATGTCGCGGTAAGCAAGAGTCGCCACCGACTTTTATTTTATCCAACTGGAAAGAAAAAAAGCATAGAAAAATTCCTTTTTCGAAATTTTGAGTACGAGGGGTAGATTATAGAAATGGAAGGTGTTAGCACCCTTTCTATCCATGGTTTTCCATGGGCTCTTAGGTACTTGCTCATCTTTTAAAATTGCTTGTGTGTGTTTGTTTTGAAATGTTTTTTTTTTTACTTTGTTCTAACCCTTGCTTCTGTCTTCAAGAGTGTTACGAAGTGTTTTTGAAAACTTGTTCGAAAAGTGTAAGTGTGAAAATTTTGTTTTGAGCAAGTACCTACTAGCATCTACCTACTCGAAAAAAGATTGTTTCTATTCTCGTTTCCTTTAGACAACTTTATCCTATTATTGAGAAATAGGTAGCACCGCCGTTGGAGTTTGTAAGGGTCAATTCGTAAGGGGCGTGCGATCACTAAAGCAATGTTAGGACGTCTTAGTAATAATCCTATGTCTTGAGATCATATTTAAGGCTACATTTTCGAGGCAACCTTTCCGAGGCGATATTTCTGAACGGGACATTTGATCTTTGTTTAGACAGGAGGGCAACCACTAAGACACCCTATACTTAATGACCGTTTACCGAAGGTAACCGAAGTGACAGTATACCGTAGGAGTGCACATGTGCGAGTGATTTGATTTCAAGTTATTATCTTTGCACATTAGGGTTTGCTAGCCATTTTAAATTAACATGCAATCTTGTTATACAATCCTATTAACATACGTCTAACAGTTAATATTTGCGAGAATTAAAATGCGAGAAATAAAAACTACGTTATTACAAGGCTTCAGGGTAGGGATTAATTACATAGCCAAAAAACCCGTAAAAGACGATAAATAAAGAAAATACTAATTAAACTATTACATATTGTAAGCAGTTACATTAATATTGCAAAGATAGTAAACGCGCGTGATGAATCGAGAATAAGAAATTTAGGGTTTTGACCCCAACTACCTAATTGTTATTTAAAAGAAAAATCATTTTTTGTCGTTTTTGTGCTATTTTAAGAAAATAAGGTTTAATTGAATAAATAAATAAAAACCTAATCACTAATTAATTTAAATTAAGAAAAATAATTAAATTAACCTACTTTTGTATTTTTTTATTTTGAGAAAGAAATAAAAATTAAATCAAAAGCAAACCCTAATTTTTCTAATTGATTTTAATTACAAAAAGAAAGGTTAGAATTATCCTAAATTAAATTAAAATAACATTAAATTAAATTTGATAAAATAAAATAATAAAAAAAACCTAATTCTAAATTTGTGAAATTTGATTTTATGATTTTTTGGGAAAAAAAAGAAATTAATTTTGGTTAGAAAATAATTTAAACAAATTAAATAAATAAAAGGAAATAGAAAAAGAATAAGAATGGGCCTGGTTGCTGCTTGGCAAAAGGGGGGTGTGGATCTGACTTCTAGGCCCAACAATTCCTTGGCCCCTTTGACTTTGCCAGATTCTGTGTGTACATTTGACTCCAGCGCATGGTGGACCCTCATGGGAAGGCCTTGGATCTGGCAGCCTTGATGATCTGATGGTTGTATATTGACGATGCATGGTAGACTTGTGGGGCACTAGCATACCTGATTATGCAAAGTAAAACAATATAAACAAATGTTGGGACCTGGGGATCGAACCCAGGTCCTTGAGCCTTATCACCCTGCACGCTTACCAACTGAGCTGGGATGTTTAGTTGTAACAATAATTAACAACAAATATAATATGCTAAAACAAATGGCTAAACTCAAAAATGTGCGAAATTCAAAATTGGCCATTCACCACCTGCCACGCCATCATCTTCCTCGTGGCTTTTATCGTTTTAGATCACATACTTTTACCTACGGACACTGGGCGTAGGTACAACCCTTGTCCACTCCAAAATCCTATGCAAGCATGATAAATCACAACCAATGGTACCAATTAACTCGTTGCAACCTCATGAGCATCATGGTACCATTATCCATGCCTAATTGTTCTTGTACACAAAACCCCTAAAAACGAAACTAGAACCCTAGCCATGGCAACTTGCTGTATAGTCAATAAAAATACAATTGGATATAACCATTAGCTTGCAAACATCTGAAGGATTAAGAATTTATCAATGAATCATGCTAAATATGCCAGAATTATGATATGCGAATTCAAGAAAAGAGATGAACCGTGTGACTCTTACAGTGCGATTCTGAACGTGGGAAAGCTTGTTAATGGTTGTAATATGATCCAGGTGTTGTACCCCAAAATTTTCCCTCCCATTTTCTCAACATTTCTCATCACCAAGCCCTTGGAGATCAAGATCTAGTTAGGGTTTCATCTGCTCAAGACTTCTCCTTGCACTGTTGACCCAAATTAGGGTTTGTGTTTGCACAAAGATGTTTTGACCTAAAATGTCTAAGATGACTTTCTTGCTTCATATTGGACTCCCAAGTTTATCCATATCAAGTTTCAAGCCTTGATTCCAAGTTTTGCCCAGTCAATTGGGCAGTTGACCTAAAAATCAACTGTATTGGGGAAAAAGTCAAATGTGGCCTATTGACAGTCAAATCTCATGGAAATTGAACCACATCAACATTATGAACTCACATGGACCATTTGATCAAGTTTGGATCACAATTCCACAAGAAATTTGATCAGATCACCAAAAGGGCAAAATGGTCATTTTTAGGGTTTTGACTGCACAAAGGCAATTTTTGACTGTTTGACCTAGCCAATGGCAAACCAAGCTCACATATGGACTCAAGGACCCCATGGAATTGCCTTGACATGATCAACAAGTTCAAAAGATCCCAAATGCACAAGATTGACAGTTGAATTTCCCAGTCAATTGATCAATTTTGACTGTATACTGAAAAGTCAAACTTTGATTTTTTGGCCAAAATCAAGAGTCAAGATTCATTTTTCATCAAAACATGCCAAATCATGAAACTTTTTCACCAAGAAATCAAAAATTGCAAATTAGGGTTTGAAATGAGAATTTTTCATAACTTAGAATTTTTCTAAGTTATGAAAAACCCTAATTTTTTCCCAACTTTGCCCCACTTTCTCACCAAGATTCATTTGGATTCAAGCAAAAGTCAAAACATTAAAGTTGTAGCTTGTTGCATAATCTACAACTTTGATTCACAATGTTTTCCCAAAAGAGGCTTGTATCTCAAGTTACAATTTTTGGAATAAGGGTACTAAACCATTCTTAACTTAGTGAAAATTTGACCTATTTTGGCAAGGTTTTCTACCTAACTTCAAGACCATTTTTCACATACTTCCACTTGGAATTTCAATTTTCACTTGAAAGATGGATTGTAGTACACATTCCAAGCTTTCCAAAATGTCCAAGAACTCATCAAACAACCTCATGACTTGAGAGAATCGAATTTTGCAATATGGCAAAAAGTCACTTTTGTTCTTGGCCAAGACATGTTCATACACATTGCCATTTTCAAGTCAGCTTGGTTTATGCTACATTACAGGCCTCTAAACCATCCAACACTCAATAATTTAATGCATACTCATTGTGCCAAAGCCTTATTTTGTGTATCCAAGCATTGTATGCAAGATTAGGCCATAAATGGAAAAAGTGAAATAGCCATTTTTGCAAAAAGCAAGCTTTATGTCATAATGCAAATCAACAAGTACAGATCAAATCTAATTGGCACAAGTTTATGAGTTAATCACACTGATCAAGGAGAAGCTTTGCAGCATGTTTAGGGGTCCTCTATCAGCCTAGAAACTCAAGTGGCCTTTGCTTGCTTAAGTGATAAGAAACTTAGCATATGACAACACAACTTTCATCTCAGCACAAAAAAAAGCCTAAGCAAATATTTTGTACACCTTCTAATCACCCAACCCAAGCTAGAACACGAGCAAACAAGGTCCCAAACACTCCCATTCCCAGAATCACTCTCAAACTTCAAAAACAGGGCAGGGTCTGCAGATTGAATCCCACAACTCATTCCTTTCATGCTTTCTTGCTCAAAGCTCATCAAAACATTCCCTATCATCAATCCAAACTATCCAAAACATAAAACACGACCTGTAACTCCTCTAACAAGTTCCACCATTTTCACTTTCTTGTTTTGCAGTTGAAGGTCCATAGCTCGATTCAAGGTGTTTCAAAGCAAAGTAAGCATTGTAATAGCATCACCACACTTCAGGCAAGCTGTACAGATCATCATCTTACCCTGAAATCTCCCCCATTGACAGATAGAACTTCAACTGAACAGGTATCTTCTTGAACTTCTAACTCTTAGTATAGGCATTGTTAGCTCTAGGTTTGTGAATAAGAAGTGTTCTACTCATGCCCCTGAATCTGTACATGCTTTTACTTTTCATTTATTTTGCTTGAGCTGTGAGAATTTAAGGTTTGAATATGGAAGAAAAGTTAGGTCAAGATTTGGGAATGTCAAAATTCTCTCTCATTTCTGAGAGTTAGGATGAGTTCTTTATATATTTAGAATCGTGATTCAATGCTTAACATTTCTTATGTTGTAAGTTTGTGCAAAAGATCAAAGAATCCAGATGTTTGAATGGATGTTCAGGCGCGCGTTTTTGAACACTTTTCTGTCTGAAGGTTGAAGAAGAGGCCACGTGGGCTGGGCCTGTTGTGTTATTCCTTTCCACACCATGATTTTGGTTTTACACCCCCAAGGCCCATTTTGTTTATTTGCATGATTTTTTTATTTTTCTTTTTTTATCCTGACTTATTTATTTTTGTTAATAATCTTAAAAACATAAAAAATATTTTTTATGCCATTTTTATATTTTTTAGGCATTTATTTAGTTATATTGCTATTTGTATGTAAATAAGTATAAAAATATATTATTTAGAATAAATAGGAAAATAATGTAAACACCATTTTATTTTCATTTTTATTTTTTATCTTCTTAAAATATTTTATATAAAATATACCTTTTTTTATAAATATTAAATATTATTATTTTTATATATATAATATTTATTTAGTAAATAATAAAGATATTTATATATATTAATATACTTAGGGCAAAAATACCAAAATATACACATTTTTTTATTTTATTAATATTTGACATGAAAAATACTTTTTTATGAATATACTCCATTTTATTTTATTTTTTGAATATAATTATTAAATATTATACATATTAAATAGTTAATATATTTATTTAAGGAAATTAGGGTTTTACCCTTAAAACACAAAAAACTCCAAGAAATAATACCTTTTTTATTTTTGTTTATTTGGACATATAAAAATACCTTTTTTACATACATATAAAAACATTTTTGCATTCTTGCATCTTTATTTTATTTTTCCATTTAATTTATGCAATTAATTATCTTGTAAATATTCCAAAATTGATGTAATAGCTAGGTTTAAATTCCTTGTCTAAATATCCCCCCATTTGAACATTTGTACCCCCCTTCCCATATTGTGTTGTAATAGCTTAGGAAATTTAAATTTCGTACTTTATTGCTTTCTAAATATACCATGCTAGAGTTAGGGTTTGTATGCAAATAAAACGACAAAAATAGTTTGACCTAATTTCAAGATAATCAAGCATGAAAATGGACAACACATATCACACTTGCACCCATAGGGTATTCCACTTATTGCCTTCAAATAAATGGGCCATGTTGCATGTTAGGTTTCTTTGGGTAAAAACAAACAATCAAATGATCATAGTCCCTCGATGACGCTTTCGAAAAGTTGCCTAAAATGATCAAGTCCCTTTCAAAGAAAAATTGCCCAAAGACACTTAGCACTATTGCAATTATGGTCTAATCGATGACCCGCGCCCGTCCCTTTCACCTCCTAACACAAGATTGTCCACCAAATGCAATGGCGGAACAAAATTGTCAAAAGGGTTAAAACATAACAAAAATCTTTGAGAACTTTAGGGTAGATAGCTCTTAAGTACTTGTCAACTTGCAAACAAAACACTTGCCTATTTTTCAAACCACACTTCACAAACATTTTCAAAACAAACTTTCAAAAACCTTGGAACATCTTTTCAAAAAAGACAAACACCTTTTGTAAAACATTCGAGTAAAGAATTGTTACAAGGGTAGCCTAGGCAAGGCATCTTTTTCAAAACATTTTCAAAACCACACACAAAGCACCATTTCAAACAGTTGAAAACCAAGGCAAGTTGATCTAAGCAAGTACCTAAGAGCCCATGGATAACCATGGATAGAAAGGGTGCTAATACCTTCCCTTTCTATAATCTACTCCCCGAACCCAAGAAATATCTCAAAGGTTTTTGCTGTGCTTTTTAAACCTTTCCTTAGGATAAAATAAAAAGTCGGTGGCGACTCTTGCTCAACCGAAACATTTGCAAAAACAAACGCAAAACCCTAGTCAGTTCTCCCACCGTATCACAGAACTGGCGACTCTGCTGGGGATAAATTTTTAAAAGTGGAGTAACCTTAGGGCTTAGATCACCCTCTTGCATTATTAATTGTTTGTCTTGTTTGCTTTACATTTTGGCTCTCTTGTTTGGGTTTGCAATCCTACACCCGGATTTTGGGAAACATTCATAGATAGCAATACGTTGTGGAAACTGTGCGGGGTATACCGACACGGTCGAAGCAATAGCTATATTAGTGCGACATATTTGTGAGTACCGGTAACCCTTGAGTTCAATCAAGGAGAGTACGGGGCCGCTGAGTGATGTCACTAAGCACTAATGACCTATAAGCTTACTTGACCATCTTGGCCTTTTATTAGGGGTAGTGAGATGACCGGCTTTGGTGCAGTCCGAAGTTGGTAGATACTCGATACTACACTCATTGAGGGTTGTTTTCTTGGAATATTTTGGTCGCTAGTTAAGTGGCTAAACCAAAACAATGAACAATGAAAACAATCCAATGATATTGAGCTCCTTAGAACCCGGTTACTATTTATAGGACAGGTTTTTAAGCCAACTACACTCAAGAGGGTACTTACCTATGAAACCCCATGCAAGCCTGAAACTAGGGTTTGGTGTGATTTGCTTGTACATATGTTTTGTGCATACATCATAAACATCATGAAGCATCATATGCATTCACTAACCATGTCAAGGGTTTGGATCTTCATCTTTGTTCTTGTTTTGTAGGTCATGGAAATTCCTCGCAGAAACACCATTCAAGTCAACCTTGTGAGGATCCCTCCTCAACTCAAGGAGCTCACCTCAAGAATTCTGGAAAACTCATCCTTCAGTGAAAGACATGGTAGACTGCTCAGCCTAGTCAACACCAACATTGAAGAAGACATGATGAAAGTGCTATTCCAGTTCTTTGACCCTCTTCATCACTGTTTCACTTTCCCTGATTACCAGTTGGTGCCCACTTTGGAGGAGTTTTCTCAACTCCTAAGAATCCCTATCCTTAATCAACTACCCTTCAACGGTACGGAAAAGGAACCAAAGCCAGAAGATGTTGCTCGAGCATTACATCTACAGCCATCTGAAATGAAGGGGCATTGGGAAACCAGAAGTGGCGTCAAAGGATTCTTAGCAAAATTCTTGTTTGAGAAGGCACAAGAATGTTGGAATTCATTGGACCTACAAGCCTTTGAAGAGATTGTGGCACTCCTTATCTATGGGTTAGTTTTGTTCCCAAATCCTGACCAATTGATAGATGTCAACGCCGTCAAAATCTTCTTGTCCAGGAATCCAATACCAACATTGCTTGGGGACATTCTTCACTCATTTTACACACGAACAATGAGAAAGAGGGGTGTTCTCATGTGCTGTACTCCTCTCCTTGCAAGGTGGTTTATTTCGCACCTTCCACAATCTGTCTTGAAGAATGACCAAGGCTCAAGGTGGTCCCAACGGTTGATGACTCTTACTCACTCTGATGTACATTGGTGTTCTCGATATAGAGAAAATGTCATCATCGTCGATCGTTGCGGAGAATTTCCTAACGTTCCTTTACTTGGAATCAGAGGAGGTATCACCTACAACCCTTGCCTAGCTTTGAGGCAATTTGGATATGCACGGAGGGATGGCCCTCACGACATGTTGATTCCTGACCTAGTTTTTGAATTCGACAACAATGCGCAAGGACTTCGCCAAAGATTCATCAGAGCTTGGGGAAGGCCCAACAAGGTTGATAGCAAGACTCTGGGACACAAGAACTCCATCCCTCTTGAACCTTATCTCAAGTGGGTACGAGCCCGAGCCCAAAGTCTAATGATGCCTTATCCACATGTTCTCCCTGTGATTAAAGAGCCCGTCAAGGAAGGAGAGGTTCCATACACCATCCTACATCCTGACATGCCTACATCGTGGGAGGAAATGCGGAAAAGTTGGATTCAGCGCAAGGAGGAACGAAACACTTTTGAAGCCAGCTTCTACGCTAGTGAGAAGAAGGTTCTAGAGCTTACCCGCCGACTCCATGAGCAAGAGGCCCTCAACACCTACATCGCACCAAAGAGGATGCACAATGTCTTTTTACCTTGAGGAGTTATTTTGTAATATTTGGCCCATGGGGCATTTATGTACTAACAAATTTCTTCTTATTAATATGATGTGCGTTCTTCTTTGTCTGAAACAATTTTGAATGTCCTAAATCCTTGAATGCATTGCATACATAATTATATCATTCATCATGTGCATAAGCAGGTCTCACTCCAGGTTTCCTTATCTGTCTGCTGTTTATTTCAGTAGGATGGATCTCGAGCAAACAGTCAAAGACCTACAAGCTCAGAATGCACAGTTCCAGCAACTCCTGATGACCTTGGATAAGGGTCAGGAGGATATCAAGACCCAATTAGGGAACAAAGACCCAGTGAAAAAGAAGAAAAAGAGACTCGGAGTGGCTACTTTGGGGAGAAGATTTGACGGAGAAGCTCGGAGAGTGCTTGAATTTCCTCCTATTTCTGATGAAGGAACCAGCAAAGGAGGTGGGGTTGCGGTACCTTCCGAGTTCGATGTGGAAGAGGAGGAGGCCGAGGAGGATGAAGATTATTCTGATCAACAATACCCTCCAGCTGATGACAAATACAAGGGTTTAGAAGACAGGTTGGCCGCCATGGAGCTACAAAGGGTACCGGGTTTGGATTTTGAAGACTTGGGTTTGGTCGCCGGGATTGTGATTCCCCCAAAATTCAAAGTGCCAGTGTTTGTGAGATATGATGGGCTGTCCTGTCCAAAAATGAATCTCAGGTCCTACGTGAGAAAGATCCAACCCTATACGGCAGATAAAAATCTCTGGATACATTTCTTTCAAGACAGCCTTTCTGGAGCTCAGTTGGAGTGGTTTTATCAGCTAGAGGGAACCAGCGTCCGCAATTGGGAAGATTTGGCCACCGCTTTTTACAAACAATACCAGTACAATTCTGACCTTGCTCCTACTCGTACCCAACTTCAGGGTATGTCACTAGGAACAGGCGAGGGATTCAAAGAATATGCACAAAAATGGAGGGATTTGGCTGGCAGGGTGCAGCCTCCTTTAACCGACCGCGAACTTGTTGATATGTTTCTTGGGACCCTATCTGGGCCATTTTTCAATCATCTAATTGGTAACTCTTTCGCGGGGTTTACCGATTTGATCTTAACGGGCAAAAGAATAGAAGCTGGCATCAAGTCAGGAAAGATTCAGAAGGGTGTTGATGTAAGTGTTGAGAAGAAGCCTTTTAAGAAGGAAACAGCTGTGGTCTATTCTTAGAGAAGAGCAGGGAAGACTGAGCGCCGGCCGACCGTGGGGGCCGTAATGATTCAAAACTCCTCAAGTGAGCAGCCTCGCTATAACCAGTCCAGACCAAATCAACAACGGGTGGAACGGCCACAACGGCAGTTCACCCGTATTAATATGACTCCAGCGCAAGTGCTTCCCCATCTGTTAAAGTTGAATCTCGCCACCATCAAGGAGGCACCAAAGAATGTGAATACGTCCTCTCCGCATTATCATCCTAATGCTAAATGCGCCTACCATTCTGACAGTGTCGGGCACGACACCAATGATTGTTGGGCCCTCAAGCATAAAATCCAAGACCTGATAGAGGCGAAGGAGGTGGAGTTTGACACTTCGGAGAAGCCTAATGTGATATCTGCACCCATGCCGAAGCACGACCGAAATGTCAATGCCATTGAAGAAGATTTGTATGTTGATGACGTCAATGATCTGGTAACTCCATTGCTAACCATCAAGTTGAATTTGTTAAGGGTCGGGATCTTCCCGGGATGTAAAGAAGACTGCTATTGTTGTTACTCTCTGCCGTTTGATTGTCCGCTACTGAAGAAAGGCATCCAAGGCCTTATGGATAGTCGACAAATTTTGTTTGAAAAAGTTTCTGCTGTTCCAACCCATACTGAAGATGTCTCAATCATAACCATTCACGCCAATCTTTCCAAGGCCGTCAAAAAGCCTGTTAAGATTACACCAGCTACGAAATCTGTTCCTTTGAAGATAACAATGCCAGGGCCTGTCCCCTATGTTTCTGAGAAGTCGATCCCATGGAACTATGGCGGTGACGTCTATTACCATGGTATTAAACAAATCGAAATAACTGAAGAAAGTTCGGATGATGGAGAAGCCAGCATTGGTAATATTGCAGGCACGAGTAAAATCACCAGGAGCGGGAGAATATTTTCTCCAGAGATTGCCCCTCCAAGAGCAATCTTTGGACCCTCATCAACTGACAAGGTCATCACTGCACCAATAAACTCTCTGCTAGAACCCCTCTGATTGAAGATGTTGTTGTTCCTAGTACTGTCTCTCCTACCACCGCTGATAAAGGTAAGGGAATCCAGAGTGAGCTCGTCAGGACGAGGGCTCAACCCTTGATCATCCCGGAAACCTCCAAGAAGGAAATGGATGAGATCTTGAAGATAATCAAAAGGAGTGATTACGATGTGGTAGAACAGCTGGGGCAAACCCCCTCCAAGATCTCCATGCTGGCACTACTACTTTGCTCGGAAGCGCACGCTAAAGCTCTGATAAAATTCCTGAAGGCAGCCCATGTGCCCCAGGAAACCTCTGCGAATCAATTTCAAAATTGCGTGGCTAGCCTGACTGCGGACAATGGATTAGGTTTCTCTGATGCCGACCTAACTCCTAAAGGTAGAAACCACAATGATGTTTTGCACATTTCAGTCGAGTGTCGGGGAACCACCCTCGCACATGTCTTGGTCGACACTGGTTCGTCGCTGAATGTATTGCCTAAGAAGGCCTTGGACCGGCTAGATTGTGAAGGGTTGGAGTTGAAGCCGAGTGATATTGTTGTCAGAGCTTTCGATGGTTCGAAGAGAATGGTCCATGGAGAAGTTGAAATTCCCATCAAGATAGGCACCGAGGTGTTTAAATCTACTTTCTATGTGATGGACATCCGTCCATCATACTCTTGCTTGTTGGGTAGGCCTTGGATACACCATGCTGGGGCAGTCACCTCCTCCTTACATCAGATGTTGAAATATCCTGTCAAGGGAAAGATCATTACTGTCCATGGCGAAGAGGAGTATATGATTAGCCACTTGAACTCGTTCCGATATGTGGAGGTTGAAGGGGAGTTCATTGAGACGCCTTTTCAGCATTTCGAAGAAGTCCTTCCTGAGAATACAGTAGCAAAGTTGGCAGCTGAGACACCGAGGCAGATGGCCAGGATGGCCTCTCTGGAGGACGCAAGGGCCGCAATAAAGGAAGGGAAGATTTCAGCATGGGGGCAATTGCCTGATATTCCGCATAAGACAGACAAATTTGGGTTAGGGTTCACTACCGCAGGCCAGAAAGCTATGCGTCGTGCGAAGATTAAAGGAGCGCCGGTCAAAATTTCTCCCTACGGAATCAACGCTTTGGAGGATGAAGACAAAGAGAGCAACATCGAAGAGTGGATTTACCCAACTGTCAAAGGAGGATTGAGCAACTGGGAGGCAAAAGACTTTGTCCCCATCACTTTTATTCATCAGTAATTTATCTGTTAAACATTTCCTATTTGGTCTGTAATATTTATTTTCAAACAATCCGTACACTATCTTTCACCTCATGCCTTGCCCGGGGCATGTAGGTCCATTTGTAAGGGTTTTGATTATTTTTCATATCCATATGCCATATTTAATGATTCATTGGACGTTTTTCATTTGATAAACTGCTTGTGTTTATTTTCTTTCCTTTTGCATTTTTTGTTTAAGGATGGCTATCCTTTACACACACCCACACTCACCAATGCAGGTACCCATCCACTCCGGATTCCATGGGTGACAATTCTGCTATATCCTTCAATAACTCTGAAGATCTGGTCAATCAAGCCGAGTATGAAGATGACGAAGGTTGTGAAGTACCAGGGGAACTAGCCAGACTTCTACAACAAGAGGAAAGGGCCATCTTACCGCACGAAGAGTCATTGGAAACTGTCAACTTGGGGACCGAGGAAGACCGGAAGGAGGTGCAAGTGGGTGCCAACCTGGAACCAAAGGTCAAAGAGCGCCTGATACAGTTGTTGAATGAATATGTTGAGATCTTCGCTTGGTCTTATGAAGACATGCCGGGTTTAGACACAGACATTGTGGTTCATCGTCTCCCCACGAGAGAGGACTGTCCGCCGATCAAGCAAAAAGTTCGCCGAATGAGGCCTGACATGTCTGAAAAGATCAAAGCAGAAGTAATGAAACAATTCGACGCTGGCTTTCTGGCTGTTACGTCCTATCCTCAATGGGTCGCTAACATCGTGCCAGTACCTAAGAAAGATGGCAAAGTCAGGATGGGTGTGGACTACCGGGATTTGAATAGGGCCAACCCCAAAGATGATTTTCCACTTCCATACATTGACATTTTGATCGATAATACAGCTCAGCAAAAAGTGTTTTCCTTCATGGATGGATTCTCGGGCTACAATCAAATCAAAATGGCCCCCGAGGATATGGAGAAAACAACTTTTGTCACACAATGGGGCACTTTCTGTTACAAGGTGATGTCGTTCGGGCTGAAGAACACAGGGGCAACTTATCAACGCACCATGGTAGCTTTATTTCATGATATGATACATCATGAGATTGAAGTTTACGTAGACGATATGATAGCTCGGTCACAAACAGAGGAAGAGCACCTTGAACATCTAGAAAAGCTGTTTGCCAGATTGAAAGAATACAAACTCAGGCTGAATCCAAGTAAGTGCACTTTTGGAGTTAGGTCTGGTAAACTTCTGGGATTCATCGTAAGCAACAAAGGCATTGAAGTCGATCCAGCAAAAGTTAAAGCAATACAAGAGATGCCTGCTCCCCGTACTGAAAAAGAGGTTAGAGGGTTCTTGGGGCGCTTGAACTATATTGCCAGATTCATCTCTCATCTGACTTCTACCTGTGAGCCAATTTTCAAACTCTTGAAGAAAGATCAGGTAGTCGAATGGAACGACGATTGCCAAGCTGCTTTTGATAAAATCAAGGAGTATTTGCTAGAACCTCCTATTCTGATGCCACCCGCCAAAGGAAGACCATTGATCATGTATTTGACCGTCTTGGATAACTCAATGGGGTGTGTTTTGGGCCAGCATGACGAGTCTGGTCGAAAAGAGCATGCTATTTATTACCTTAGCAAAAAGTTTACCGACTGTGAGACTCGCTACTCACTGCTCGAGAAAACTTGTTGCGCTTTGGTATGGGCTGCTCGCCGACTAAGACAGTATATGTTGACTCATACTACCTTGTTGATTTCCAAAATGGATCCTATCAAGTATATCTTCGAAAAGCCCGCTTTATCTGGAAGGATAGCTAGATGGCAAATGATCCTAACTGAGTATGACATCCAGTACACCACCCAAAAAGCTATAAAAGGGAGTGTACTAGCTGACCATCTGGCTCATCAAGCTATCGAAGACTATCAACCCATGAGATTTGACTTCCCAGACGAGGACATCATGAATTTGGACAACATTGAAAGTGACGGACCGTATGACAGACCCGAAAAGGGATCCCGATGGACCCTGTACTTTGATGGTGCTTCAAATGCACTCGGAAATGGTATCGGCGCAGTACTTATTTCTCCGGAAGGCTGTCACACACCTTTCACGGCCCGACTCTGCTTTAACTGCACAAACAACATGGCTGAATATGAAGCTTGCATTTTTGGTCTCAAGGCTGCTATAGACTTGGGGATCAAATCTTTGATCGTATTTGGGGACTCGGCTTTGGTTATCAGTCAAATCAAAGGAGAGTAGGATACCAAGCATCCTAATCTTATCCCATACAAAGAACATGTCCTGACATTGTTGCCTCATTTCGAGCAAATTACCTTCGAGCATTTCCCGCGAGAAGAGAATCATCTAGCAGATGCTCTGGCCACAATGTCCTCCATGTTTAAACTCAACTGGGATAACGAGGATCCCCAAATCACCATCGAGCGAATGGATGAACCTGTGCATTGTCATGAGATTAATACCGAAGAAGTAGTGGAACAACCTTGGTTCCATGAAATCAAAAGGTATCTCGAGACTAGAGATTATCCCGAAGGAGCTTCCGTAAATGACAAGAAGTTCTTAAGGAAATTTGCTGCCAAATTCTTCCTGAGCAACGGCATCCTTTACAAACGAAGCCATGATTGTGTATTACTCCGATGCGTAGACAAAGCTGAAGCAGAGTTGATCATGACTGAGATACATATCGGCACATTTGGCACCCACTTGAGCGGGCATACAATGGCTAAGAAGATCCTAAAGGCAGGCTATTACTGGTCTACCATGGAAGCTGACTGCCATCAACATTCCCGTACTTGCCACAAATGTCAAGTCTATGCTGACAAAGTTCACATCCCTCCGGTTCCTCTCAACGTTCTGACTGCTCCTTGGCCATTTGCAATGTGGGGCATTGACATGATTGGAGAGATCAAGCCCACGGCTTCCAACGGACATCGCTTCATCCTGGTTGCCATTGACTATTTCACCAAATGGGTCGAAGCAGCTTCCTTCGCCTATGTTACTAAAAATGTGGTTGCCCGCTTCATCAAGCAAAATCTCATATGTCGGTACGGTGTTCTAGACAGGATCATCACAGACAACGGTACAAATCTGAATAACACAATGATCACCGCCTTGTGCGAACAATTCAAGATTTATCATCACAATTCATCTCCCTATCGGCCGAAGATGAACGGTGCTGTTGAAGCTGCGAACAAAAACATTAAGAAGATCATTCAGAAAATGACAGTCACTTACAAAGACTGGCATGAGATGTTACCGTTTGCTCTGCATGGATACCGCACGACGGCACGTACTTCAACCGGGGCAACCCCATTTTCATTGGTATATGGCATGGAAGTTGTCCTGCCTATGGAAGTTCAGATTCCTTCTCTAAGGATCATGAGGGACACAGGTTTGAATGAAGATGATTGGATGCAGACCCGACTTGATCAACTCAATCTGATCGACGAAAAGCGACTCGCTGCTATATGCCATGTGTGATCGGTGGATCTGGAACTGACTGTTTAACGCTGGTTCGCGAAATGTCGCGGAAGCAAGAGTCGCCACCGTCTTTTATTTTCTCCAAATGGAAAGGACAAAAGCACAGAAAAATTCCTTTAAAGAGATTGCTCTCGGTTCGGGAGGTGGGTTATAGAAAGGGAAGGTGTTAGCACCCTTTCTATCCATGGTTATCCATGGGCTCTTAGATACTTGCTCAATGTATTTTCAAAATTGTTTGTTTGCTTTTCAATTGTGGGTTTTAAAAAAAGTTTCTTTGAAAAATTTCAGTTCGACTCGTACGTCAGAGTGTTTGAAAAGTTTGCTTTTGAAAGCTTTTGAAAATGTGTTGGTGAAAAGATGTTTTGATTTGTTTGAAATTAGAGCAAGTATCCTTGAGAACCTACCTACGCTAAGGAATTCGTCTGTGTAAATGTCCTTTGAAGTAGTGCCATCCCACCATTGAGAGGTAGGTAGCACCACCGTTGGAGGTGTTCGGGTCAATTCGATTTTTAGGGACATGGTGATCACCAGAGCGATAGGAAGACACCTTAGAAGCTACCCTCATGCCAGATTCCCGGATCATGAGGACTTACTAAGACGTCCTCTACTCGACAACCACCTTTCGAAAGGCAACAGTGAGGCGTACCCTAGGGGTGGTGTGTGCGAATTGTGTGTCAGTTTCATTGATATTTGTCTTGTTATGTTTGTCGTGTTCTACGCTTGATTTTAATTTGTCCATTCATTCTTGCATGCATATTTAACAGTTATAAAGTTTGCGAACAAATAAATCTAAGGCTATTACAAATGGCGCGGGTCCACATCGCCAAAACTTCCAGAACCCGATTTAGCGGAAAATAAATAAAGCAATAAAAGTGCGATAAATAAATGTACATGGCCTTGGGAGAGATACAGAATTATAATAAGCAATAAAGTAAATGCGCAAAAGAAAATAACTAAAATAAAACTAGGGCGTTGGACCCTTTTGCGAAATATTTAAAGTTAATGAGAATTAAAATTAAAATTAAATGTTTTTTTTGGTATTTTATGTTTTTTTAGATTTAAAAGAAAAAGAATTTATTGAAATTAAAATGAAACGCTAAACCCTAATTCTAATATTTTTAAGTTTATTATGAAAATATTGAATTAACCTAAATTAAACCCTAATTTATTTATGTACAAATTTAATCATAAAAATAAATAAATAAATAATAATTATTATTGTGGAAAAAAGGGAAAAATTAAAAAGAAAATAAAAAGTTATTAAACCTAAATTCTATTTTTTTGGATTTTTATTAAAAAGATTAAAATTATAACCTAATTAAACTAAATATTTACATATAATTTATTTATGAAAATAATTAAAAGAAATAAATATTATATTTGGCCTTTTCTGATTTTTTATGATGTTTTGTATTTTGTTAAAAATAATTAATTAAATAAACACAATTAAATAAAAGTAATTATTAAAACAAGAATAAAAATAAATAAAAAGATTAGGGAAGGCAAACCAGGGTGGGGTGTAGCCCCAATTTAGGAGGTATGGATTTGAAAAGCCTGGCCCAATCGAGCTTGCCATTTGCTGACTTTCCTGGATCGTGTGTGACACGTTGACTAGGCGTAGGGTGTCCCTCAAATCTAAGCCTTTAGTTTGATCTCCAGGGGGACGTGTCAAGGCTTGGTCCTGGGTGTATGGTGCGTCTTCATTCCAGCATTGCATGGGATTTATTTGTGAAAAATAATATTGAGGTTTTACACAGACCTGGGGTTCGAACCCCGATCTTGGACTTTGCAAAGTGAGGTGCCTGCCAACTGCGCTGCTTGGATCAATTGACATATTATGGAAAACAAATAATAAAAAGCAAAATCAGCGCATAGTAATTAAAACGCGCGCTAATTTAAATTGGCCTGTCTCTGTGTGACACGACACCATCGTCTTCATCCCTGTAAAAACAAAACTCAGAGGCCACGGTTTTTGAAGCGTTGTTTTAGAGGGCCTATAAGAAAATAGCGACTAGCCCCTCGACGCTCATAAATTGAGCGCGAGGGTGCCATCTTCTTCGTCTCAACCTGCTTAAGCTAATGGCACTGGTCTGGAAGCGTAATTTTTCCTTGGGCAGAAAACCCCAAATTTGAAACCTGCAAACCCTAATGTCCAAACATGGTAGATTCGCGTATGGTCAATGAAAATGCAATCAAACACAATGGTTAGCTTAGAAACATCATTATGAGTATGAATACATAAATAAAAATGCAAAACTATGCTTGAATCATGCTATACGATTCCAGAAATCTTGAGGTACAGTTTGACTTAAGGGTACCAATTCAGGATGTTTTGGTTGATGTTAATGATTGAAAAACGTCCAGTGGTGCTTCAGGATGCTAATGGAATGAAAGTTGATGCTTGAATCGACCTCTAAGGCACTTTTCAGTTCTTGAGTTTTATGGAAAAATTTCAATTTGCCAAAGGTTCTTGGGGCGCAGCTTGCAGTCTCCTTTGATTAGGTTTACATTCCTGTATATGTAAGGAAGCAATTAGGTTAAGAAAGTTGTACAAAATCTCTTGCCATGATGATTTCAATCTTTGATTTTGGAAGATCTTTTTTGAATCTTTTTTCATGTTATTTGGTTCAATTCTGATCAATTAGCACCAAATCTTTCCCTATTAACATGTGCACAAATTATAGAAGCCAAATCATGCATAAAAAGATTTTTTTAGGTTAGGTTTATATTTTTCATGTATTAAAATAATTTAAATGAATTAATATTAATATAAATTCAAATAAATAATTAAAAAATATGAAAATACTTCCCTTTGGGCCTAATGGTCGTGCATAGGCTTGGCATGAAGAAACTTGGAAGAAAAATGGGCCCAATAGCAAATTTAGGCCTTTTGCATCAATGTTGACTTTCAAAAATTTCCAAACATTTCCCAACTTCCACAAGGCATAACTTGGTCAATTTTTAAGATTTTCACATGTTCTTGGACATTTTGGAAAGGTCTTTGAGTCCTTTAACCAATGCCTTTGGTCCCATGTCATTTTGATTTACCAATCTCAAGTTATGGCCTTTGACTTAAAGTCCCTTTTTGTTGACTTTTGAAAATGACCTATAATGTTGAAATTGATAACTTTTTGTGAGAGCATTTCTTGGACTTGGAGTATGAAGATGAGTTGTAGGAAATGTCTTTCTCTTCAAAATGAGCTTTGGATGGAATTTTTCTGATAATCCATGTGAAAGTTATGCCCTGGTCAATTTCAATTGACTTTTTCAGCTGTCCAAATATAGTAACTTTTGCATCTTTGATGATTTCTGAGCCAAATTTTGAGAATCTTGATCAAGCATTGATCAAATGATGTTTGTGGCTTCAAAATGATATATTGACCAAAAATTTGAACTTTTGACTGTCAAATGACCATTTTGCCCCTACAGTTGACTGTGGTGCAATCTAGGGTTTTGACTGTGCAATCTTGAGCTGAATGCCTTGAAACTTGATATGAGGATGCTTGACCACATTTGTAGGCATATGAGACTTGATTGGGCCTTTGAAAAGTTCATTTGCTTGACCAGAACTCAAACCCTAGTTTTGACTGTATAGGAGACAGTTGAGCTGCACAACCCTTGGGGAATTTTGTGGCCTTGACTTGACAAATCTTGGAGAATATGGGAGGGCAAATTTTGGGGTACAACAGTTGCCCCTGTTCAATCTTCTTAGACCTGAGGATGCAGATTGCGGACGTGCCTTTCGTAATCCGAGGGTAGAAGATGATTGAACACTAAAGTGCCCAGAAATTTGCGCTCACATGATAGCAGTGATGGGGGAATGGGCTTATAGACGCCATTTGGAGATTGCTGGATAGGATGATGGGCTTATAGATGCCATCCGGATGTTGATCGCGCAGGAGATTCCTTAGCGAGAACCTGCATACCTGCAAAAGAGAAAATGAGTACCTGACACGTTGCAGGAGCTGATTTTAGATGCTTGGTATAGATGTGTCCTGACTGGTTACAGGAGCTGAATCTGGAGCTTCAAACGCTGATGAATGAACCAGGGATGGTTGCTACCTTAGCATGAACGGTAAGGGAACCTTGGGCGATTTTAACTTTAACAACGCTCGTTGAGAAAAATCTTGGGTGTCTTCTACTGGGATAAGAATCAGGGAGATCTTAGGGTCGATCTGACTGAACCAGAGAGGCCTTTGACTGGGTAAGAATCAGGAAAATCTTAGGGTCGATTTAACTGAACCGGACAAGGTCTTGGAATATCTTCAACTGGATAAGCATCAGGGAGATCTTAGGGTCGATCTGACTAAACCAGAGAAGGCCTTTGACTGGATAAGCATCAGGAAAATCTTAGGGTCGATTTAACTGAACCGGACAAGGTCTTGGAATATCTTCAACTGGATAAGCATCAGGGAGATCTTAGGGTTGATCTGACTGAACCAGAGAAGGCCTTTGACTGGATAAGCATCAGGAAAATCTTAGGGTCGATTTAACTGAACCGGACAAGGTCTTGGAATATCTTCAACTGGATAAGCATCAGGGAGATCTTAGGGTCGATCTGACTGAACCAGAGAAGGTCTTTGACTATAGCTAAGAATTTAACTGGATCTTTCCTGAAAGGTAGAGGTCAGTCATATGCAATGCATGATATGGATCAAGCAATGATGTTCTCAATATAAATGAGACTTGTATGATATGATGTGTCTATGCATGTTATAATGATGTATGTGATGTTTTATGTATGTTTTTATCTAGGAGAGTGAATCCTTGACGGGTGCCGGGAAGTCATATCCTGGGCTGATGTTGAGGAATAGATTTTGCTTCCGCTGGGGATGATAACTGCAAGAATACCGGTAGGAGAAGATGACTCCGTTGCGGAATAAACTTGGAAAATGGAGGATTCTGCGGGGAGAAAAAGATACTCTTGCGACCATGCTGGGAAGCGGTACTCTGTGGGGATAGAGATGCTTTGTTGAATGTTGACAGTAGTTTGCTGAGGATACCCTTATTGTATAGGAAGTGTTGAAGAACTTCGCTGGGGTAAGAAGACTTTGTCGACGACGCTCTTTCCATGGCTTTTGGCTGAGGATAACCCAGTTATATCCTGTTAAGGAAATAACTCTTTAAATAAAGCCGGACGACGCGTTCGTGCTCTGCGAGGGGATAAGCTTCCAGAATCTACTGGGGGTAAGCTTATTGCTTGGGGATATGACTTCCAACTTTGCTGGTGAAGCTGGATTGGACTCTTCTGGGGAGATTTTGAACTGTAATGCTGTAGGTTGAAAGAGGGAACCTATGTAGGGTTGCCTGCTGATGAGCTCGTGTAAAACCGCATCTGAAATGGAGAAGGAACCTGGGTAGGGGTACTTTGATGATGAGTTTGTGTAAAACTTCGTTTTTGGAAAGGGAGAACCTGTGTAGGGTTTCTGGGTGACGAGTCCATGTAAAACTGCATCTTGAATAAGGGGAACCGGTGTAGGGTTGCAATCGGGGTGAGGTAAGTTCATGTAAAACTTTTTGATGAATCGGGGTGAGATTATCTTGAACTAAATCCATGTAAGACTTCTGGAGGAACCGGGGTTAGGTTACCTTGGGATAAATCCATGTGAGATTTCTTGACGAACCGGGGTAAGGTTGCTTCGGGATGAGTTTGTGTACAAACTTCTTGGATGAACCGGGGTAAGGTTGCTTGGGATAAACCCATGTAAGGTTTCTAGAGGAACTGGGGTGAGGTTACTTGACGAGTTTGTGTAAAAACTTCGGGATGAACCGGGGTTAGGTCATCTTGGGATAGGTCCATGTGAGACTCTTGGAGGAACCGGGGTTAGGTTACTTGGATAAGTTTGTGTAAAAACTTTGATAAACCGGGGTTAGGTCATCTTAAGGTAGGTTTGGATAAGTTTGTGTAAAAACTTTGATGAACCGGGGTTAGGTCATCTTAAGGTAGGTCCATGTAAGACTTCTGGAGGAACCGGGGTTAGGTTACCTGGATAAGTTTGTGTAAAAACTTTGATGAACCGGGGTTAGGTCATCTTAAGGTGGGTCCATGTAAGACTTCTGGAGGAACCGGGGTTAGGTTACCTGGATAAGTTTGTGTAAAACTTTGATGAACCGGGGTTAGGTCATCTTGAGATAGAGGAGTCTGTGTATGACTTTGTCTGAAGGTTGAGAAGAAACCGGTGTTGGGTTGCATGATTTTGATTAAGTGGGTGATTGTCCTGTTCGGTTTTGGACGTTAGCCCACGATCTGGAATTCGTAAAGGTAGATGGTAATCATTCTTATGCTGATCTGTCCTTTGTACTTTGGTTGACAGAGCAATTGGATCGCCTGGATAACTCATTATTGCCCCTGCTTCGGAGGTGAGGGAAGAGGATACCCGTGTGGGTGATTGACAAATCTTCGAGTAGACAAGTGATGAGATACCGGAACGTAGTCGTACGCTTTGATCCCTAACTTTTGCCTGGACCGCCCTTTCGGGTTTTCAGTCCACCGGGATACCCATTTTTGCCCAAGCCGCCTTTTCAGGTTTTCGACTTGCCGGGTGTACATGTTTTTTTTTTTTTTTTTTTTTTTTTTTCATCCCTTCATTTTGCCCGAACCCTTTTGGTTCGCCGGGAAGCCCTTATTTTTGCCTAGGTGTGTCAACCTAGCGGGTCTTTGATTGTGCGTAGTATTTTTTTCGACTATGTCCACGCTCTCAGAATGTAGGGAGTTGCCCCTGTTGGAAGTATTTTGTCATGCCCCAGATAATGGGCAATGCTCCTACTGTGCCCTTTGATTGGGGGTTCTTCTGTTCACAAGGTGTTCATCGTGCGAATTTCCCTGCTGTTCAAACAAATAGTCATATGCAAACAAGGTTATTTTAAGAATGCAAAAGTCTATATCTGTCTTGAATTTTGAAAATGCATTTTTTTGTAATATTGTGCGATGTCAACTCAAGATTTTACAGCAAACCTTCAGGAGTCAGGATACCTTCGTAACAGTATGCTTTCGAACTAACTCATGCTTCAGCCAGGACTTTTAAGGGTTATATCGTGGCCTGGTTCACGGTTTAAGGAACAAAGGATAAAGGCTCAAATTATTTGTACCCACCCGCTCTTCGTGATGTTCTTCAAACCTACACTCAGTTGATCATACGTTAGACTTTGCTTGAGTCTTTGCTTTGATGTTCCGGTGATGATTCGGATGTTGATGATTTATTCTGAATAGGCAGTCGTTTTAGCTTTGGTTGAGGGTTTGTGAGACCTCTTTCTTGATTTTGTTATCCCTTTCTTTTTTGCCTGAACTGTTTCCTTTTTGGAATTACAGTCAGCGGGATGCCCCAGTTTCATAAGTCCCCTTTGTAGGTTTAGACTTTTTGGGCTTTTCATTTATGAATTTTGATGATGACTGCCTGTCCTTTTGATTGTTCTGAACCATCACTGTCTTTGTTCGTTTCGTAAAGATCTCTTCGGTGCCATTCGTCATACACTTGGATCAACTGAGAGAACTACCCTGCCCCAGGTTATGATTAAGGGTTTTGATTTTCGAAAATAAAAACTCCTACTTCTTTGGCTCTGATGGGTTGACGAGGGATTATCATCCTTATAACTCCAGTGTTTAGGGGTTGAAACAATGTCTGTACCTCATCAGCGGGGTTTGTTCAAAAGCATACTGTAATGATCGCGGTATCGTTTTCGTCATCCTCCCTCAAGAGGCTTAGAATTTTAGTTAAGAGTTGATCATCGCAAAAATATGAAAGCAGTTTTAAGCGTAGTAAACATAATTAAATCAAGACAGACATGTGTAATGCATTCATGAAATAAAAAAGTTTAACATAATAATTGTTTATCTGAACAAGAAGGGAGAAATACAACTTGAATTCAAATGAACAAAAAATTCTCAATCCTAGCCGTGTTTGGGCAGTGGAGCAGTGATTACGTTGGGAGTCTCGGCAGGCTCGAACTCGATCTCTTTGGCGTCGATCATGTTCTGAATCTTGTACTTTAGTGCCCAACAGTCCTCAGTATCGTGCCCCGGGCTATCGGAGTGATAAGCGCATCTGGCTTCTGGATTGTAGCTAGGAGAGGAAGTCTTAGGATTGGCAGGAGGGTTGATTACTGCAATCAGGTTCATCTTCAGCATATGTTGCAGTGCTTGCGACCATGGCATGTTAATGTTGGTGAACTGCCTTTTAGGCCCGTCCGGCCTTTGCTGGTTTCCCCTCTGTGGTTGGCGGCGGGGTGCAGAACCAGAGATCATGACTGCCCCTGCATGTTGATCACGTCGACTCTTATGGCTGTAAGCTGCATTAGACTCTTTCCTTCCCGTGTAAGGCTTCTTGTGGGTGTCAGAAGGTGTGGCCTCTTGGATTTTCCCGCTCTTGATACCAGCTTCAATTCTTTCGCCGGTCAGGATGAGGTCGGTAAATCCAGCAGATGAGTTACCAATGAGGTGGTTGAAGAATGGACCAGACAGGGTCCCCAAGAACATGTCCACAAGTTCACGGTCAGTCAGAGGTGGTTGTACCCTTCCAGCAAGATCCCTCCATTTCTGCGCATATTCTTTAAAACCTTCACTTGATCCTAACGACATACCCTGGAGTTGGGTACGCGTAGGAGCAAGGTCGGCATTATACTGATACTGCTTGTAGAAAGCAGTAGCCAACTCCTCCCAGTTACGAACCTTGGTCCCATCTAGCTGATAGAACCATTCGAGATGAGTCCCTGAAAGACTCTCCTGGAAGAAGTGGATCCACAAGTTTTTGTCCACCGTATATGGTTGAATCTTCCGAACATAGGACCTTAGATGCAGCTTGGGGCAAGACGCCCCATCATACTTAGTAAAGGACGGTGCTTTGAACTTCCGAGGAATGACCACACCAGTTGACAAACCCAGATCTCCGAAATCCAGCCCAGGTACCTGTTGAACCTCCATAGCTTTCATTCTGTCCTCCAGTTGCTTATATCTGTCATTAGCAGGAGGGTACTGCTCTTCATCAAAATCTGTCTCGTTGTCGGAGACCACTGGACTGGGAACCTCTCTCTCATGGTGACTGCTTTCCCTCACAGATGGGGTAGTCCTCTCAGTTTCGGTCTGCGGTGTGTTCCCAGATCTGCGTCTAGGGCTGAACAAAACAGTCCTCTTCTTCTTCTTGTCCTTCTTCAAGAGCAGAGCCTTCAGATCTTGTTGCCCCTGGGTCAAATTCATAATCAGCCCTTGGAACTGGGCGTTCTGAGCCTGGAGGGCCTTGATGGACTGCTCAGCTGATGATTCAGGATTCATGTCGATGGGCTGAAATAAACAGCGAAGAAGGGTAAGCAACCTGTCAAAGGGATACCTGTAATGCAATGAGATGTATGGCATGCATGCAATGATTTCAAGGATCTCGCGGGGTAAACAGAGAAACTTGTTAGAGTTGAAAACCGGTAACTTGATTGAAGAAACTTCCTGTTGTAGAAAATCCTTCCTCGAGGGTCAAAGGCTCACCATATCCAGTGGGTCATAGCCCCTGACACCCTTGACTAGAGGAAAATAAATCCCCTTTGCCCCTTGTTGGGTGTTTGATTCATCATGACCTGTATCACAAGCCCTTGAGATCCTAGAAATGGGTTAGGATGTATGCAGGATGCATGCAATGGTATGATGTTATGCTATGCATGGGATAATGTGAGTGAACCCTGTTATGAGTCCTAATTAAGGACTGAAACAAAACCTGCAAGAAACAAGTGTTAGATCACAAGCATGCAGATAGTCAAGTACGAAGGCACAAAAGTCACACAAGAGAGAGCCCTTAGATTTAGGCCAGCATGGGGTCTAGGTAGTACCCTCTTAAAGTTGGTGGGTTCAACCTGTCCTAATCAAAGTAACCGGGTTCTAAGGTTCCCAATATCACGGGGTTGCTTTCATTGTTCATCGTTTCGATTTAGCCACTGAACTGGCGACCGAAATATTCCAGGAAAGCAACCCTCAATTGAGCGTAGTATCGAGTATCAACCAACCTCGGACTGCACCAAAGTCAGTTATCTCACTACCCTAAAGAGGCCAAGATGGTTCAATTAAGGTTCCTAAGGTCAGTTGATGCTTCACGACACCACGTGGAGGCCCCGTACTCTCCTTGACTGAACTCAAGGGTTACCGGTACACACCAAAGTGCCACATCAACGTAGCAGACTGTTTCAACCATGTCGGTATACCCCGCACAGTTCCCTCACAGCCTTGTTGCTACTTTCTAAGAAAGGTATCCCCCAGATCCGGGTTTAGGATCTATAGAACTCCCAAGCAACCCACAATTTAAAGCACACAAGGAAAACAATTGAAAACATAGTTATAAGCTAGCCCTAAGGTACACCTCACTTTATAGGTATCCCCAGCAGAGTCGCCAGTTCTGTGATCGGTGGATCTGGAACTGACTGTTTAACGCTGGTTCGCGAAATGTCGCGGAAGCAAGAGTCGCCACCGTCTTTTATTTTCTCCAAATGGAAAGGACAAAAGCACAGAAAAATTCCTTTAAAGAGATTGCTCTCGGTTCGGGAGGTGGGTTATAGAAAGGGAAGGTGTTAGCACCCTTTCTATCCATGGTTATCCATGGGCTCTTAGATACTTGCTCAATGTATTTTCAAAATTGTTTGTTTGCTTTTCAATTGTGGGTTTTAAAAAAAGTTTCTTTGAAAAATTTCAGTTCGACTCGTACGTCAGAGTGTTTGAAAAGTTTACTTTTGAAAGCTTTTGAAAATGTGTTGGTGAAAAGATGTTTTGATTTGTTTGAAATTAGAGCAAGTATCCTTGAGAACCTACCTACCCTAAGGAATTCGTCTGTGTAAATGTCCTTTGAAGTAGTGCCATCCCACCATTGAGAGGTAGGTAGCACCACCGTTGGAGGTGTTCGGGTCAATTCGATTTTTAGGGACATGGTGATCACCAGAGCGATAGGAAGACACCTTAGAAGCTACCCTCATGCCAGATTCCCGGATCATGAGGACTTACTAAGACGTCCTCTACTCGACGACCACCTTTCGAAAGGCAACAGTGAGGCGTACCCTAGGGGTGGTGTGTGCGAATTGTGTGTCAGTTTCATTGATATTTGTCTTGTTATGTTTGTCGTGTTCTACGCTTGATTTTAATTTGTCCATTCATTCTTGCATGCATATTTAACAGTTATAAAGTTTGCGAACAAATAAATCTAAGGCTATTACAAATGGCGCGGGTCCACATCGCCAAAACTTCCAGAACCCGATTTAGCGGAAAATAAATAAAGCAATAAAAGTGCGATAAATAAATGTACATGGCCTTGGGAGAGATACAGAATTATAATAAGCAATAAAGTAAATGCGCAAAAGAAAATAACTAAAATAAAACTAGGGCGTTGGACCCTTTTGCGAAATATTTAAAGTTAATGAGAATTAAAATTAAAATTAAATGTTTTTTTTGGTATTTTATGTTTTTTTAGATTTAAAAGAAAAAGAATTTATTGAAATTAAAATGAAACGCTAAACCCTAATTCTAATATTTTTAAGTTTATTATGAAAATATTGAATTAACCTAAATTAAACCCTAATTTATTTATGTACAAATTTAATCATAAAAATAAATAAATAAATAATAATTATTATTGTGGAAAAAAGGGAAAAATTAAAAAGAAAATAAAAAGTTATTAAACCTAAATTCTATTTTTTTGGATTTTTATTAAAAAGATTAAAATTATAACCTAATTAAACTAAATATTTACATATAATTTATTTATGAAAATAATTAAAAGAAATAAATATTATATTTGGCCTTTTCTGATTTTTTATGATGTTTTGTATTTTGTTAAAAATAATTAATTAAATAAACACAATTAAATAAAAGTAATTATTAAAACAAGAATAAAAATAAATAAAAAGATTAGGGAAGGCAAACCAGGGTGGGGTGTAGCCCCAATTTAGGAGGTATGGATTTGAAAAGCCTGGCCCAATCGAGCTTGCCATTTGCTGACTTTCCTGGATCGTGTGTGACACGTTGACTAGGCGTAGGGTGTCCCTCAAATCTAAGCCTTTAGTTTGATCTCCAGGGGGACGTGTCAAGGCTTGGTCCTGGGTGTATGGTGCGTCTTCATTCCAGCATTGCATGGGATTTATTTGTGAAAAATAATATTGAGGTTTTACACAGACCTGGGGTTCGAACCCCGATCTTGGACTTTGCAAAGTGAGGTGCCTGCCAACTGCGCTGCTTGGATCAATTGACATATTATGGAAAACAAATAATAAAAAGCAAAATCAGCGCATAGTAATTAAAACGCGCGCTAATTTAAATTGGCCTGTCTCTGTGTGACACGACACCATCGTCTTCATCCCTGTAAAAACAAAACTCAGAGGCCACGGTTTTTGAAGCGTTGTTTTAGAGGGCCTATAAGAAAATAGCGACTAGCCCCTCGACGCTCATAAATTGAGCGCGAGGGTGCCATCTTCTTCGTCTCAACCTGCTTAAGCTAATGGCACTGGTCTGGAAGCGTAATTTTTCCTTGGGCAGAAAACCCCAAATTTGAAACCTGCAAACCCTAATGTCCAAACATGGTAGATTCGCGTATGGTCAATGAAAATGCAATCAAACACAATGGTTAGCTTAGAAACATCATTATGAGTATGAATACATAAATAAAAATGCAAAACTATGCTTGAATCATGCTATACGATTCCAGAAATCTTGAGGTACAGTTTGACTTAAGGGTACCAATTCAGGATGTTTTGGTTGATGTTAATGATTGAAAAACGTCCAGTGGTGCTTCAGGATGCTAATGGAATGAAAGTTGATGCTTGAATCGACCTCTAAGGCACTTTTCAGTTCTTGAGTTTTATGGAAAAATTTCAATTTGCCAAAGGTTCTTGGGGCGCAGCTTGCAGTCTCCTTTGATTAGGTTTACATTCCTGTATATGTAAGGAAGCAATTAGGTTAAGAAAGTTGTACAAAATCTCTTGCCATGATGATTTCAATCTTTGATTTTGGAAGATCTTTTTTGAATCTTTTTTCATGTTATTTGGTTCAATTCTGATCAATTAGCACCAAATCTTTCCCTATTAACATGTGCACGAATTATAGAAGCCAAATCATGCATAAAAAGATTTTTTTAGGTTAGGTTTATATTTTTCATGTATTAAAATAATTTAAATGAATTAATATTAATATAAATTCAAATAAATAATTAAAAAATATGAAAATACTTCCCTTTGGGCCTAATGGTCGTGCATAGGCTTGGCATGAAGAAACTTGGAAGAAAAATGGGCCCAATAGCAAATTTAGGCCTTTTGCATCAATGTTGACTTTCAAAAATTTCCAAAAATTTCCCAACTTCCACAAGGCATAACTTGGTCAATTTTTAAGCTTTTCACATGTTCTTTGACATTTTGGAAAGGTCTTTGAGTCCTTTAACCAATGCCTTTGGTCCCATGTCATTTTGATTTACCAATCTCAAGTTATGGCCTTTGACTTAAAGTCCCTTTTTGTTGACTTTTGAAAATGACCTATAATGTTGAAATTGATAACTTTTTGTGAGAGCATTTCTTGGACTTGGAGTATGAAGATGAGTTGTAGGAAATGTCTTTCTCTTCAAAATGAGCTTTGGATGGAATTTTTCTGATAATCCATGTGAAAGTTATGCTCTGGTCAATTTCAATTGACTTTTTCAGCTGTCCAAATATAGTAACTTTTGCATCTTTGATGATTTCTGAGCCAAATTTTGAGAATCTTGATCAAGCATTGATCAAATGATGTTTGTGGCTTCAAAATGATATATTGACCAAAAATTTGAACTTTTGACTGTCAAATGACCATTTTGCCCCTACAGTTGACTGTGGTGCAATCTAGGGTTTTGACTGTGCAATCTTGAGCTGAATGCCTTGAAACTTGATATGAGGATGCTTGACCACATTTGTAGGCATATGAGACTTGATTGGGCCTTTGAAAAGTTCATTTGCTTGACCAGAACTCAAACCCTAGTTTTGACTGTATAGGAGACAGTTGAGCTGCACAACCCTTGGGGAATTTTGTGGCCTTGACTTGACAAATCTTGGAGAATATGGGAGGGCAAATTTTGGGGTACAACACCATGGTCAGACGTATCAAAAGCGGATGATCAAGGCCTTCAATAAGAAAGTCAGACGTCAAGTGTATCAAGTCGGAGATCTCGTAATCAAGCGGATTATCTTACCGCAAAGTGATCCCAGGGGCAAATGGACTCCTACATATGAAGGACCATTTGGAATCAAAAGCATATTTTCTGGTGGTGCAATGATTCTGACCACCATGGACGGCGACGATTTGCCGCACCCTACGAACGCAGACATAGTCAAAAGATACTACGCATAAAATAACCCGACAAGTCGAAAACCCGAAAGGGCGGCTTGGGCAAAAATGGGCATCCCGGTGGATCGAAAACCCGAAAGGGCGGTTCAGGCAAAAGTTAGGGATAAAAATAAAAAAAAATCTGTACACCCGGCAAGTTGAAAACCCGAAAGGGCGGCTTGGGCAAAAAGGGGTTTCCCGGTGGATCGAAAACCCGAAAGGGCAATTCAGGCAAAAGTTAGGGAATTGAAGCGTATGACTATGTCTCGTCGGATTACTTCAAAGACAATCTCTTCATCAACCAGTTCCAGGCTTCTGATCAATCCAGTTGTGATCGGTGGATCTGGAACTGACTGTTTAACGCTGGTTCGCGAAATGTCGCGGAAGCAAGAGTCGCCACCGTCTTTTATTTTCTCCAAATGGAAAGGACAAAAGCACAGAAAAATTCCTTAAAGAGATTGCTCTCGGTTCGGGAGGTAGGTTATAGAAAGGGAAGGTGTTAGCACCCTTTCTATCCATGGTTATCCATGGGCTCTTAGATACTTTCTCACTTGTGTTTTCAAAAATTGTTTGTTTGCTTTTCAACTGTGGGTTTAAAAAGTTTCTTTGAAAATTTCAGTTCGACTCTTGTATCGGTCCTCAAGAGTGTTTGAAAAATTGCTTTCGAAAGCTTTTTGAAAAGGTGTCGGTGTGAAAAGTATTTTTGAATTTTGTTTTTGAATTTAGAGCAAGTATCTAGAGTCGTCTACCTACCCTAAGGAATTCGTCTGTGTAAATGTCCTTTAAAGTAGTGCCATCCCACCATTGAGAGGTAGGTAGCACCACCGTTGGAGGTGTTCGGATCAATTCGATTTTAGGGACATGGTGATCACCAGAGCAATAGGAAGACACCTTAGAAGCTACCCTCATGCCAGGTTCCCGGATCATGAGGACTTACTAAGACATCCTCTACTCGACGATCACCTTTCGAGGCAAGGCAACAGTGAGGCGTACCCTAGGGGTGGTGTGTGCGGATTGTGTGTCATGTTTCAGTTATTTGTCTTGTCATGTTTGTTGTGATCTACGCTTGATTTTAATTAAGACATTCATTCTTGCATGCTTTTTAACAGTTATAAGTTTGCGGGAAAATAAATCTACGACTATTACAAATGGCGCGGGTCCACATCGCCAAAATTAAACCGGACCCGATTTGACTGAAAAATAAATAAAGCAAATAAAAGTGCGAGAAATAAAGTTGTTACAAGGCTTTGGGACATGTACATAATTATTTAAACGATTATAAAATAAATGCGCGAAATAAAGAAATTAAAACAAAACTAGGGCGTTGGACCCTTTTGCAAACAATTAAAATTAATAAGGAAATTAAATTAAATGTTTTTGTTATTTTGTGTTTTTTTTGTTTTTTAGATTTAAAAGAAAAAAAAGAAGGAATTAATTATAATTGACTAACCCTAATTCTATTGCTTTTTAAGTTTATTATGAAAATATTGACTTTTAACCTAATTTAACTCTAAATTAATTTATGTACAATTAATTATAAAAATAAAATAAATAAATAAATAATATTGTGATAAAAAAGGGAAAATTAAAAGGGATAAAAATTATTAATTAACCTAATTCTATATTTTTGGATTTTTATTTAAAAAAGAATTAAAGTTAAAAACCTAATTAAACTAAACAATTACATGTAATTTATTTATGAAAATAGTTACAATAAAAATATTTATTATTTTTTTGGTCTTTTATGATTTTTATAATGTTTTTGTATTTTGTAGAAAAAATAAATTAATTAAATTAAGATAATAAAATAAATAAAATAACAAAAATAAATGTAAGAAGAAAAAGAGGAAAAATGCAAACCAGGGCCATTAATCTTGAACTTGTTGACTTTGCTTGGATCGTGTGTGATGCATCTGACCAGGTGTAGCGTGTCCCTCAGATCTAAGCCTTTAGTTTGATCTCCAGGGGGACGTGTCAAGGCTTGGTCCGGGGTATATGGTGCGTCTTCATTCCAGCATTGCATGGGATTTATTTTTGAAAAATAATATTGAGGTTTTACATAGACCTGGGGTTCGAACCCAGGTCTTAGAAGTCACCACGTTCAACACCTGCCAACTGAGCCACTTCACATGTTTTAATATATATTAGTCAACAAATATTATAAAAAAGAAAGGAAGCTATGATTGGAAATCGCGCGAAAATTTAAACCGGCGAATCACAGGTTGCCACCACTTCATCTTCTTCACGTCCCCTGTAATATAAAACAATATGGCAACGGTTTATGAAGCGTTGCAGAAAGGGGTCTATTGAAAAATAGCGATTAGAGCTATGTGGATCATAAATTCATCGCGAGATATGTTTCTTGTTCGTTGGAACACACTGATTGCAATGGTCTTAACCTCAACTCCTAATTTTGCTTCATTGTGAAAACCCCAAATTTGAACTCTGAAAACCCTAGGAAGTGAACATGGTAAAAACGTATATATGGCACAAAAAAACAATCAAACGCATTGGTCAGCTTAGAAACATCATTATGAGTATGAATCAATAAAGAAAAATGCGAAAAGATGTTGGAATCATGCTATACGATTTCAAAAATTTCTTGGTACAGTTGGAGTTCTAACTACCAATTCCTGAGGCTTTGGTTGTAGTTTGTGATTGGTGCACGTTCAGAATTAGTCAAGGAAGCTATTGCAAAAGGAATGGAGGCTTGAATCCACCTATAACCTTGAAATCAGTTTTCACTTTTTTGGACAATTTTTCAAGTTTGTGTTTTGCTTCTGAGCGCAGCTGACAGTCCAAAAGCATTAGGTTTGCCTTCCTGAATATGTAGCCAAGGCATTAGGTCAACAAAATTTGAGAAAATCCAAGGCATTGATTGTTTTCAATATTTGATTTTCCAAGAATCTTTACAAATCTTTTCTATGTGAAATTTGTGTCAATCATGCTCCAATCACACCAAAACTTTCCATAATCAATCAAGCACGAAATATTGAGATTAGAATGTGCACAAAAAGATTTTTTAGGTTAAACTTATATTTTCTACATATTTAAATAATTTAAATGAATTAATATTGATATAAACTCAAATAAATAATTAAAAAATGAGAAAATACTTCCCTTTGGGCCTAATGGTCGTGCATAGGCTTGGCATGAAGAAACTTGGAGGAAAAATGGGCCCATTTGCATTTTTAGGTCATTTGAACCATTGTTGACTTTTCAAAATTCCCAAAAATTTCCCAACTTCCACAAGGCATAAGTTGCTCAATTTTTAAGCTTTTCACATGTTCTTGGACATTTTGGAAAGGTCTTTGAGTCCTCTAACCAATGCCTTTGGTCCCATGTCATTTTGATTTACCAATCTCAAGTTATGGCCTTTGACTTAAAGTCACTTTTTGTTGACTTTTGAAAATGACCTATAATGTTGAAATTGATAACTTTTTGTGAGAGCATTTCTTGGACTTGGAACATGAAGATGAATTGTAGGAAATGTCTTTCTCTTCAAAATGAGCTTTGGATGGAATTTTTCTGATAATCCATGTGAAAGTTATGCCCTGGTCAATTTCAGTTGACTTTTTCAGCTGTCCAAATATAGCAACTTTTGCATCTTTGATGATTTCTGAGCCAAACTTTGAGAATCATGATCAAGCATTGATCAAATGATGTTTGTGGCTTCAAAATGATGTGTTGACCAAAAATTTGAACTTTTGACTGTCAAATGACCATTTTACCCCTACAGTTGACTGTAGTGCAATCTAGGGTTTTGACAGTGCAATTTTGAGCTGAATGCCTTGAAACTTGACATGAGGATGCTTGACCACATTTGCAAGCCTATGAGACTTGATTGGGCCCTTGAAAACTTCCTTTCTTTGATCAGAACACAAACCCTAGTTTTGACTGTATAGGAGACAGTTGAGCTGCACAACCCTTGGGGAATTTTGTGACTTGGCTTGACAAATCTTGGAGAAAATGGGAGGGCAAATTTTGGGGTACAACAGTTGCCCCTGTTCAATCTTCTTAGACCTGAGGATGCAGATTGGCTGACGTGCCTTTCGTAATCCGAGGGTAGAAGATGATTGGACACTAGAGTGCCCAGAAATTTGCGCTCACATAGTAGCAGTGATGATGAGGGAATGGGCTTATAAATGCCATTTGGATGTTGCTTGGGTAGGATGATGGGCTTATAGATGCCATCTGGATGCTGATTGCGTAAGAGATTCCTTAGCGAGAACCTGCTTACCTGCAAAAGAAAAATGAGTACCTGACACGTTGCAGGAGTTGATTTTAGATGCTTAGTATAGATGTGTCCTGACTGGTTACAGGAGCTGAGTCTGGAGCTTCAAATGATGATGAATGAACCAGGGATGGTTACTGCCTTAGCATGAATGGTAAGAGAACCTTGTGTGACTTTAACTTCAACAACGCTCGTTGAGAAAAATCTTGGCGGGAACTACCATCTTTGCAATATTGGGAAGAGAACCATAGGTAATTATAGTCTGAAAGGAATGATCACCTCACACTCATCGTCGGAGAGGGGAATATCAAAAAAAGGGATTACTACCTCACACACCGTTGGAGAGGGAACCATAGGGAGAATATCACCTCACACTCATCGTCGGAGAGGGGAATATCAAAAAAGGGATTACTACCTCACACACCGTTGGAGAGGGAACCATAGGGAAAATATCACCTCACACTCATCGTCGGAGAGGAGAATATCAAAAAGACTTCTGGGAGCAGTATCAGAACGTCACCATCGCTGGGTTTACATCTGAAACTATATCTGGAAGGAAATCTGGAAGCAGTATCAGAACGTCACCATCGCTGGGTTTACATCTGAAACTATATCTGGAAGGAATTCTGGAAGCAGTATCAGAACGTCACCATCGCTGGGTTTACATCTGAAACTATATCTAGAAGGAATTCTGGAAGCAGTATCAGAACGTCACCATCGCTGGGTTTACATCTGAAACTATATCTGGAAGGACATCTGGAAGCAGCATCAGAACGTCACCATCGCTGGGTTTACATCTGAAACTATATCTAGAAGGAATTCTGGAAGCAGTATCAGAACGTCACCATCGCTGGGTTTACATCTGAAACTATATCTGGAAGGACATCTGGAAGCAGCATCAGAACGTCACCATCGCTGGGTCATATCTGAAACTATATCTAGAAAGAATTGCGATGGTTGATAGTAATCATTTTTGTATTGATCTTTTTCCTGAAAAGGCAAAACATAATTGTATGCAAAATCATGATGCATGAACTGTATGTCTTCAAAATTAATGAGATTCGTGTAATATGATGCACATGCATGCTATAATAATGTATGTGACGTTTTATGAATGTATGTTTGTCTAAGAACATAAATCCTTGACGGGTGCCGGGAAGTCGTATCCTGGGCTGATGTTGAAGAATAGTTGCAAGAATTCCAATAGACGAAGATAACTCCGTTGGGGAATAAACTTGGCGAATGGAGGATTCTGCGGGGAGAAAAAGATATTCTAGCGACCATGCTGAGAAGAAATACTCTGTGGGGGATGCTTTTGCTGAATTGTTGAGGATGACTCGCTGAGGATACCTTGCTGTATTGGAAGTATGAATGGACTTCGCTGGGGATAAGAAGATTATGTCGACGACGCTCTTTCCGTGGCTTTTGGCTGAGGATAACCCAGTTATATCCTGTTAAGGAAATAACTCTTTAAATCAAGCCGGGCGACGCGTTCGTGCCTTGAGAGGGGATAAGCTTCCAGAATTTACTAGGGGTACGCTTATTGCTTGGGGAGATAGATTCCAACCTTCTTGGGGAAGCTGGGTTGGACTCTCCTGGGGAAGTATTGAACTATATCGATTGTGTTCCAACGGAACCTACCCTGATACCTTGGAGGATAGAACAATCAGATTGCTTAGACCACTCTTTATTGCTCCTGTTTCCATGGGGGAGGCACTTGTGGGGTGTTGATAATTGTTGATGGACAAACCTTCTTCTAGTAGGCAGGTGACAAGAAGACATGACATAGTCGTACGCTTTTGATCCCTAACTTTTGCCTGGACCGCCCTTTCGGGTTTTCAGTCCACCGGGATACCCATTTTTGCCCAAGCCGCCTTTTCAGGTTTTCGACTTGCCGGGTGTACAGATTTTTTCCATTTCATCCCTTCATTTTGCCCGAACCCTTTTGGTTCGCCGGGAAGCCCTAATTTTTTCCTAGGTATGTCAACCTAGCGGGTCTTTGATTTTGCGCAGTATTTTTTCGACTATGTTCGCTCTCTCAGAATGTAGGGAGTTGCCCCTGTTAGAATTTGTGTTGCCATATTACCAGAAGGTGTCTGATCGTGCAAGATTCGTTGCTGGAGTGCCCCAAGTGACTCAGGCAGAGATTTGCCCCAGGCTTTTTGGCCTTTTGAGAGATTCTCTGGATCTTGACCTAACTGCCCCAGATGATGGACCATGATCATGCCATGCCCCCTGATTGGAGGTACTTCTGTTCATTAGGCATTCGTCGTGCGAACTTCTATGCTGTTCAAACAAAAAGTCATATGCAAACAAAGTTATGTTAAAAATGCAAAGCCTATGTCTGTCTTGAAGATTTTGAAAATGCATTTTTTCATAAAACATGTGAATGTTTGTAAAACATGATGTCAACTCTGTATTTACCGTAGCCTTAAGGAGTCAGGATACCTTCGTGACATTATGCTTTCGAACTAACCCATGCTTCAGCTAGGACTTTTGAGGGTTATAACGTGGCCTGGTTCACGGTTTAAGAAACAAAGGATAAAGGCTCAAATTATTTGTACCCACCCGCTCTTCGTGATGTTCTCCAAACCTAAACTCAGTTGATCGTGCGTTAGACCTTGCTTGAGTCTTTGCTTTGATGTTCCAATAATGGTTCAGATGTTGATGATTTATTCTGAATAGGCAGTCATTTTTGTTTTTGTTGAGGGTTTGTATGACCTCTTTCTTGTCTGATTTTTGTTATCCCTTTCTTTTTTGCCTGAACTGTTTCCTTTTTGGGAATTACAGTCAGCGGGATGCCTCAGTTTCGTAAGTCTCTTTTTGTAGGTTTAGACTTTTTGGGCTTTTCATTCATGATTTTTTGATAATGACTGCCTGTCTTTATGATTGTTCTGAACCATCACGTCTTTTGTTTTTGTATGGACTTCTTTGGTGCCATTCGTTATGCACTTGGGTCAACTGAGAGAACTACCCTGCCCCAGGTTATGATTAAGGGTTTTGATTTTCGAAAATAAAACTCCTACTTCTTTGGCTCTGATGGGTTGACAAGGGATTATCATCCTTATAACTCCAGTGTTTAGGGATTGAAACAATGCCCGTACCTCATCAGCGGGGTCTGTTCAAAAGCATACTATAAATTGTGGTATCGTTTTCGTCATCCTCCCTCAAGAGGCTTAGAATTGTTAACCGAGAGTTGACATCAGAAAAATATGAAAAGATATTTGAACATAATGAAAATAATTGTATTAATTTCCAAAACAGACATATGCGATGCTTTAATAGAATAAAAGAGTTTGCTATGACATTAATTGTTTGTATAAGCAAAGAAAAGTACAGCTCAAAATATTCAAATAAACAAAAGGCTTCAATGATTGGGCAACGGAGCAGTGACTATGTTCGGAGTCTCTGGCACTTCAAACTGAATCTCTCCAGCGTCGATCATATCTTGGATCTTGTTCTTGAGATGCCAGCAGTTGTCTGTAGTATGCCCCGGGCTATCTGAATGATATGCGCACCTATCATTGGGATGATAGTTGGGTGCAGAAGTGTTCGGATTCCGGAGAGGAGCCCTTAAGGTGATCAACCCTGCCTTCAACATTTGTTGCAGTGCTTGATCCAACGACATGTTGAGTTTGGTGTACTGTCGTTTCTCCTTGCGCTGCTGCCCCTGTCCTTGTTGAGCAGGTCCGGGATTGGAAATCTGGATTGCCCCTGCCTCATGACGGCTCTTTTTACCGTGCACAGCATTGGATTCTTTCTTTCTATGATGAGGCTTTTTATCAGAAGGTGCAGCCTCTTGAATTTTCCCAGACCGGATACCAGCTTCTATTCGCTCCCCAGTCAAGATAAGATCTGTGAATCCAGCAGACGAATTCCCAATTAGGTGGTTGTAAAATGGACCAGACAAGGTCCCCAAGAACATATCAACAAGTTCCCGATCAGTCAGAGGTGGTTGTACCCTTCCAGCAAGATCCCTCCATTTCTGAGCGTACTCCTTAAAACCTTCGCTTGCGCCTAACGACATACCCTGGAGTTGAGTACGCGTAGGGGCAAGGTCGGCATTATATTGATACTGCTTATAGAAAGCAGTAGCCAACTCCTCCCAGTTACGAACTTTGGTCCCATCCAGCTGATAGAACCATTCGAGATGAGTCCCTGAAAGACTCTCCTGGAAGAAGTGGATCCATAAATTCTTGTCCACCGTATATGGCTGAATCTTCCGAACATAGGACCTCAGATGCAGCTTGGGGCAAGATGCCCCGTCATACTTAGTAAAGGATGGTGCTTTGAACTTCCGGGGAATAACCACACCAGTTGACAGACCCAAATCTCCAAGATCCAGCCCAGGTGCCTGTTGCACCTCCATAGCCTTCATCCTATCCTCCAACTGTTTGTACTTGTCCTCAGCCGGAGGGTACTGTTCGTCGTCGAAATCTGTCTCATTGTCGGAGACCACTGGACTGGGAACCTCTCTCTCATGATGACTGCTTTCCCTCACAGATGGGGTAGTCCTCTCAGTTTCAGTCTGCGGTGTATTCCCAGATCTGCGTCTAGGGCTGAACAAAACAGTCCTCTTCTTTTTCTTGTCCTTCTTCAAAAGCAGAGCCTTCAGGTCTTGTTGCCCCTGGGTCAAATTCATGATCAGTTCTTGGAACTGGGCGTTCTGAGCCTGGAGGTCCTTGATAGTCTGCTCGGCTGATGATTCAGGATTCATGACGATCGGCTGAAATAAACAGCGAGGAAGGGTAAGCAACCTGTCAAGGGATACCTGCAATGCAATGAAATGTATGATATGCATGCAATGAGTTCAAGGACCTCGCGGGGTAAACAGAAAGATTTGTTAGCATTTGGAACTGGTAGCTTGATTGTAAGAACTTCATTTTGTTGAGAGTCCTTCGTCAAGGGTCAAAGGCTCACCATATCCAGTGGGTCATAGCCCCTGACACCCTTGGCTAGAGGAAAATAAATCCCCTTTGCCCCTTGCTGGGTAATTGGTTTATCATGACCTGCATCACAAGCCCTTGAGGTCCTTGAAATGGGTTAGGATGTATGCAATGGTATGCAATGGTATGATGTCATGCTATGCATGGGGTGAAGTAGGTAAGCCCTGCTATGAGTCCCAATTAAGGACTATAAACAGACCCTGCAAGAAATTCAGTACCCTGTCATGAGTCCTAGTTAAGGACTATAAACAAGACCTGCAAGAGACTTAGTACCCTGTTATGAGTCCCAATTAAGGACTATAAACAAGACCTGCAAGAAACCTAAGTAAAACCTGTCATGAGTCCCAATTAAGGACTATAAACAAAACCTGCAAGTGGTTAGTACACCCTGTTATAAGTCCCAATTAAGGACTATGAACAAAACCTGCAAGACATCAAGGGTCAGATAACAAGCATACAAGTAGTCAGGTACGAAGGCACGCAAGTCACACAAAAGAGCCCTTAGGGTTTAGGCCAGCATGGGGTCTGGGTAGTACCCTCTTGAAGTTGGTGGGCTCAACCTGTCCTAATCAAAGTAACCGGGTTCTAAGGTTCTCAATATCACGGGATTGCTTTCATTGTTCATCGTTTCGATTTAGCCACCGAACTGGCGACCGAAATATTCCAGGAAAGCAACCCTCAATTGAGTGTAGTATCGAGTATCAACCAACCTCGGACTGCACCAAAGTCAGTTATCTCACTACCCTAAAGAGGCCAAGATTGTTCAATTAAGGTTCCTAAGGTCTGTTGATGCTTCACGACACCACGCGGAGGCCCCGTACTCTCCTTGACTGAACTCAAGGGTTACCGGTACACACCAAAGTGCCACATCAACGTAGCAGACTGTTTCAACCATGTCGGTATACCCCGCACAGTTCCCTCACAGCCTTGTTGCTACTTTCTAAGAAGGTATCCCCCAGATCCGGGTTTAGGATCTATAGAACTCCCAAGCAACCCACAATTTAAAGCACACAAGGAAAACAATTGAAAACATAGTTATGAGCTAGCCCTAAGGTACACCTCACTTTAACAGATGTCCCCAGCAGAGTCGCCAGTTCTGTGATCGGTGGATTTGGAACTGACTGTTTAACGCTGGTTCGCGAAATGTCGCGGAAGCAAGAGTCGCCACCGTCTTTTATTTTCTCCAAATGGAAAGGACAAAAGCACAGAAAAATTCCTTAAAGAGATTGCTCTCGGTTCGGGAGGTAGGTTATAGAAAGGGAAGGTGTTAGCACCCTTTCTATCCATGGTTATCCATGGGCTCTTAGATACTTTCTCACTTGTGTTTTCAAAAATTGTTTGTTTGCTTTTCAACTGTGGGTTTAAAAAGTTTCTTTGAAAATTTCAGTTCGACTCTTGTATCGGTCCTCAAGAGTGTTTGAAAAATTGCTTTCGAAAGCTTTTTGAAAAGGTGTCGGTGTGAAAAGTATTTTTGAATTTTGTTTTTGAATTTAGAGCAAGTATCTAGAGTCGTCTACCTACCCTAAGGAATTCGTCTGTGTAAATGTCCTTTAAAGTAGTGCCATCCCACCATTGAGAGGTAGGTAGCACCACCGTTGGAGGTGTTCGGATCAATTCGATTTTAGGGACATGGTGATCACCAGAGCAATAGGAAGACACCTTAGAAGCTACCCTCATGCCAGGTTCCCGGATCATGAGGACTTACTAAGACATCCTCTACTCGACGATCACCTTTCGAGGCAAGGCAACAGTGAGGCGTACCCTAGGGGTGGTGTGTGCGGATTGTGTGTCATGTTTCAGTTATTTGTCTTGTCATGTTTGTTGTGATCTACGCTTGATTTTAATTAAGACATTCATTCTTGCATGCTTTTTAACAGTTATAAGTTTGCGGGAAAATAAATCTACGACTATTACAAATGGCGCGGGTCCACATCGCCAAAATTAAACCGGACCCGATTTGACTGAAAAATAAATAAAGCAAATAAAAGTGCGAGAAATAAAGTTGTTACAAGGCTTTGGGACATGTACATAATTATTTAAACGATTATAAAATAAATGCGCGAAATAAAGAAATTAAAACAAAACTAGGGCGTTGGACCCTTTTGCAAACAATTAAAATTAATAAGGAAATTAAATTAAATGTTTTTGTTATTTTGTGTTTTTTTTGTTTTTTAGATTTAAAAGAAAAAAAAGAAGGAATTAATTATAATTGACTAACCCTAATTCTATTGCTTTTTAAGTTTATTATGAAAATATTGACTTTTAACCTAATTTAACTCTAAATTAATTTATGTACAATTAATTATAAAAATAAAATAAATAAATAAATAATATTGTGATAAAAAAGGGAAAATTAAAAGGGATAAAAATTATTAATTAACCTAATTCTATATTTTTGGATTTTTATTTAAAAAAGAATTAAAGTTAAAAACCTAATTAAACTAAACAATTACATGTAATTTATTTATGAAAATAGTTACAATAAAAATATTTATTATTTTTTTGGTCTTTTATGATTTTTATAATGTTTTTGTATTTTGTAGAAAAAATAAATTAATTAAATTAAGATAATAAAATAAATAAAATAACAAAAATAAATGTAAGAAGAAAAAGAGGAAAAATGCAAACCAGGGCCATTAATCTTGAACTTGTTGACTTTGCTTGGATCGTGTGTGATGCATCTGACCAGGTGTAGCGTGTCCCTCAGATCTAAGCCTTTAGTTTGATCTCCAGGGGGACGTGTCAAGGCTTGGTCCGGGGTATATGGTGCGTCTTCATTCCAGCATTGCATGGGATTTATTTGTGAAAAATAATATTGAGGTTTTACATAGACCTGGGGTTCGAACCCAGGTCTTAGAAGTCACCACGTTCAACACCTGCCAACTGAGCCACTTCACATGTTTTAATATATATTAGTCAACAAATATTATAAAAAAGAAAGGAAGCTATGATTGGAAATCGCGCGAAAATTTAAACCGGCGAATCACAGGTTGCCACCACTTCATCTTCTTCACGTCCCCTGTAATATAAAACAATATGGCAACGGTTTATGAAGCGTTGCAGAAAGGGGTCTATTGAAAAATAGCGATTAGAGCTATGTGGATCATAAATTCATCGCGAGATATGTTTCTTGTTCGTTGGAACACACTGATTGCAATGGTCTTAACCTCAACTCCTAATTTTGCTTCATTGTGAAAACCCCAAATTTGAACTCTGAAAACCCTAGGAAGTGAACATGGTAAAAACGTATATATGGCACAAAAAAACAATCAAACGCATTGGTCAGCTTAGAAACATCATTATGAGTATGAATCAATAAAGAAAAATGCGAAAAGATGTTGGAATCATGCTATACGATTTCAAAAATTTCTTGGTACAGTTGGAGTTCTAACTACCAATTCCTGAGGCTTTGGTTGTAGTTTGTGATTGGTGCACGTTCAGAATTAGTCAAGGAAGCTATTGCAAAAGGAATGGAGGCTTGAATCCACCTATAACCTTGAAATCAGTTTTCACTTTTTTGGACAATTTTTCAAGTTTGTGTTTTGCTTCTGAGCGCAGCTGACAGTCCAAAAGCATTAGGTTTGCCTTCCTGAATATGTAGCCAAGGCATTAGGTCAACAAAATTTGAGAAAATCCAAGGCATTGATTGTTTTCAATATTTGATTTTCCAAGAATCTTTACAAATCTTTTCTATGTGAAATTTGTGTCAATCATGCTCCAATCACACCAAAACTTTCCATAATCAATCAAGCACGAAATATTGAGATTAGAATGTGCACAAAAAGATTTTTTAGGTTAAACTTATATTTTCTACATATTTAAATAATTTAAATGAATTAATATTGATATAAACTCAAATAAATAATTAAAAAATGAGAAAATACTTCCCTTTGGGCCTAATGGTCGTGCATAGGCTTGGCATGAAGAAACTTGGAGGAAAAATGGGCCCATTTGCATTTTTAGGTCATTTGAACCATTGTTGACTTTTCAAAATTCCCAAAAATTTCCCAACTTCCACAAGGCATAAGTTGCTCAATTTTTAAGCTTTTCACATGTTCTTGGACATTTTGGAAAGGTCTTTGAGTCCTCTAACCAATGCCTTTGGTCCCATGTCATTTTGATTTACCAATCTCAAGTTATGGCCTTTGACTTAAAGTCACTTTTTGTTGACTTTTGAAAATGACCTATAATGTTGAAATTGATAACTTTTTGTGAGAGCATTTCTTGGACTTGGAACATGAAGATGAATTGTAGGAAATGTCTTTCTCTTCAAAATGAGCTTTGGATGGAATTTTTCTGATAATCCATGTGAAAGTTATGCCCTGGTCAATTTCAGTTGACTTTTTCAACTGTCCAAATATAGCAACTTTTGCATCTTTGATGATTCCTGAGCCAAACTTTGAGAATCATGATCAAGAATTGATCAAATGATGTTTGTGGCTTCAAAATGATGTGTTGACCAAAAATTTGAACTTTTGACTGTCAAATGACCATTTTACCCCTACAGTTGACTGTAGTGCAATCTAGGGTTTTGACAGTGCAATTTTGAGCTGAATGCCTTGAAACTTGACATGAGGATGCTTGACCACATTTGCAAGCCTATGAGACTTGATTGGGCCCTTGAAAACTTCCTTTCTTTGATCAGAACACAAACCCTAGTTTTGACTGTATAGGAGACAGTTGAGCTGCACAACCCTTGGGGAATTTTGTGACTTGGCTTGACAAATCTTGGAGAAAATGGGAGGGCAAATTTTGGGGTACAACACCAGTCATCGACAAACAAAGCATTGAATGGACAGATATTCAGAGTTGTGAAGGCTATAGCGGAATGGAATCCCATGGAATTATTTCACATAGCCATCTTTATTTTGTATAAATCTTTACGACAAAATCCTCTTACTAGGATGATTGTCTCTTTTGTACAAATATACTCAAAGAAAGTTAATACAAATACTCTTCCCAGAAATTTGTGTCATTTCCTTTTCTTTTCTCTTGCACTATTTGTTTTATTTTGAGAAACGTCCAATGTTTTGTTAAATAGGCATATGCATTTGAACATAATCATTTCTTTATGAATCAAGAAAGAGGGTTACTGATAGGTTGAAAGTGCAATTGGATATCTTGGTACCCCTCGAAGGAAACCCCCAGGAGATTTGGAATCCATATCCCCAACAAGTTTTGAAGCTTATCCCCAGTAGATTCTGGAAGCTTATCCCCTGCAGAGTACGGACGCCTCTCCTGAGCTTTATTCAAAGTTATTCCTCACAAGGGCTTATAACTGGGTTATCCTCAGCTTATTGCCACAGAAGATCGCACTCGCCAAATTTATTCCTATCCCCAGCGGAGTTCATCAGAGTTCCCCAACATAACTTATCATTACAATCCCCAGAGGAGTTCATCTTTGTTATCCCCAGCCAGAGAACCTTCCAGAAGACTAACTTTACTCAGAGTCAAATTTCATTATCCCCAGTCGAGCTAAAAACTTCAAATTATCAATCCCCAGCGAAGCCAAACTATTGAACCTTCTCCTCACAAAGTTTTGGGAGGGCAAATCTCGAGTTCCCCAGTGAAGTCGCCCGAGATACTTCCCACCAAACTGAAGATTCTCAGTCTCACCTCCCCAGCATGAGTCTATTAGATTGAAACTCCCCAGTAGAAGTCATCAGGAATTCCCCAGAAGATTGGTATGCAACCCAAGTTCCTTTTTCTCCAGCAACAACCAGGAATTATTCTTCCCAGCAGCAGCCAAGATATTTTTATCTTCAGCCGTCTCGGATTCATCTATCCTTTGCAAGACAGCTCTCCAGCTTACATGCGCATCCATTTACATTCATATCATGTAACATACATTGTATCATGCATCATGATATTGCATATAACTAACTCTCTACCTTTTTAGGTAAGATCAGTCGACAGACTAGAATCATTATCTTCCAAGACTTCTGAAAACAGTTCACGGGTTCTCCAAGTAACGGATGTTAACCTATCACTTGTTCAGTTTCTTCTCAAGACTTCTGAAAACAGTTTACGGACGCTTCCCAACAACGGATGCTGCTCTATTGCTTGTTCAACTCCGAGATTTCTGAAAACAGTTCACGGGTTCTCCAAGTAACGGATGTTAACCTATCACTTGTTCAGATGCAACTTTTGAAAACAGTTTACGGACGCTTCCCAACAACGGATGCTGCTCCATTGCTTATTCAACTTCAAGATTTCTGAAAATAGTTCACGGGTTCTCCAAGTAACGGATGTTAACCTATCACTTGTTCAGTTTCTTCTCAAGACTTCTGAAAACAGTTTACGGACGCTTCCCAACAACGGATGCTGCTCTATTGCTTGTTCAACTCCGAGATTTCTAAAAACAGTTCACGGGTTCTCCAAGTAACGGATGTTAACCTATCACTTGTTCAGATGCAACTTTTGAAAACATTTTACGGACGCTTCCCAACAACGGATGCTGCCCTATTGCTTATTCAACTTCAAGATTTCTGAAAATAGTTCACGGGTTCTCCAAGTAACGGATGTTAACCTATCGCTTGTTCAGATTCTTCTCCAGACTTCTGAAAACAGTTTATGGATTCTTCCCAACAACGGATGTTAATCTATCACTTGTTCAGATGCAACTTTTGAAAACAGTTTACGGATTCCTCCCAACAACGGATGTCAATCTATTGCTTATTCAGACCCCCAGTTCAGAGATGGTCCCGAGCATGGACACCTTCCTGATGCTCATTCTAGATGGCATCTTTAAGCCCATCCCCGACAAGTTTCTGTCATTTCTCCCGATGGCATCGTTAAGCCCATCTCCAAATGGCATCTCTAAGCCCATTCCCGCATCCCTTGCTTTTACGAGTGCAAATTTAAGGGCACTCTAGTGTCCAATCTCCTTTTACCCTCGAGTCACGAAAGGCAAACTTGCCAATCTAACTCTTCGGATTCAAGAAGATTGAACATGGGCAACTGTTGTACCCCAAAATTTTCCCTCCCATTTTCTCAACATTTCTCATCACCAAGCCCTTGGAGATCAAGATCCAGTTAGGGTTTCATCTGCTCAAGACTTCTCCTTGCACTGTTGACCCAAATTAGGGTTTGTGTTTGCACAAAGATGTTTTGACCTAAAATGTCTAAGATGACTTTCTTGCTTCATATTGGACTCCCAAGTTTATCCATATCAAGTTTCAAGCCTTGATTCCAAGTTTTGCCCAGTCAATTGGGCAGTTGACCTAAAAATCAACTGTATTGGGGAAAAAGTCAACTGTGGCCAATTGACAGTCAAATCTCATGGAAATTGACCCACATCAACATTATGAACTCACATGGACCATTTGATCAAGTTTGGATCACAATTTCACAAGAAATTTGATCAGATCACCAAAAGGGCAAAATGGTCATTTTTAGGGTTTTGATTGCACAAAGGCAATTTTTGACTGTTTGACCTAGCCAATGGCAAACCAAGCTCACATATGGACTCAAGGACCCCATGGAAATACCTTGACATGATCAACAAGTTCAAAAGATCCCAAATGCACAAGATTGACAGTTGAATTTCCCAGTCAATTGATCAATTTTGACTGTATACTGAAAAGTCAAACTTTGATTTTTTGGCCAAAATCAAGAGTCAAGATTCATTTTTCATCAAAACATGCCAAATCATGAAACTTGTTCACCAAGAAATCAAAAATTGCAAATTAGGGTTTGAAATGAGAATTTTTCATAACTTAGAATTTTTCTAAGTTATGAAAAACCCTAATTTTTTCCCAACTTTGCCCCACTTTCTCACCAAGATTCATTTGGATTCAAGCAAAAGTCAAAACATGAAAGTTGTAGCTTGTTGCATAATCTACAACTTTGATTCACAAAGTTTTCCAAAAAGAGGCTTGTATCTCAAGTTACAATTTTTGGAATAAGGGTACTAAACCATTCTTAACTTAGTGAAAATTTGACCTATTTTGGCAAGGTTTTCTACCTAACTTCAAGACCATTTTTCACATACTTCCACTTGTAATTTCAATTTTCACTTCAAAGATGGATTGTAGTACACATTCCAATCTTTCCAAAATGTCCAAGAACTCATCAAACAACCTCATGACTTGAGAGAATCGAATTTTGCAATATGGCAAAAAGTCACTTTTGTTCTTGGCCAAGACATGTTCATACACATTGCCATTTTCAAGTCAGCTTGGTTTATGCTACATTACAGGCCTCTAAACCATCCAACACTCAATAATTTAATGCATACTCATTGTGCCAAAGCTTTATTTTGTGTATCCAAGCATTGTATGCAAGATTAGGCCATAAATGGAAAACGTGAAATAACCATTTTTGCAAAAAGCAAGCTTTATGTCATAATGCAAATCAACAAGTACAGATCAAATCTAATTGGCAAAAGTTTATGAGTTAATCACACTGATCAAGGAGAAGCTTTGCAGCATGTTTAGGGGTCCTCTATCAGCCTAGAAACTCAAGTGGCCTTTGCTTGCTTAAGTGATAAGAAACTTAGCATATGACAACACAACTTTCATCTCAGCACAAAAAAAAGCCTAAGCAAATATTTTGTACACCTTCTAATCACCCAACCCAAGCTAGAACACGAGCAAACAAGGTCCCAAACACTCTCATTCCCAGAATCACTCTCAAACTGCAAAAACAGGGCAGGGTCTGCAGATTGAATCCCACAACTCATTCCTTTCATGCTTTCTTGCTCAAAGCTCATCAAAACATTCCCTATCATCAATCCAAACTATCCAAAACATAAAACACGACCTGTAACTCCTCTAACCAGTTCCACCATTTTCACTTTCTTGTTTTGCAGTTGAAAGTCCATAGCTCGATTCAAGGTGTTTTAAAGCAAAGTAAGCATTGTAATAGCATCACCACACTTCAGGCAAGCTGTACAGATCATCATCTTGCCCTGAAAGCTCCCCCATTGCCAGATAGAACTTCAACTGAACAGGTATCTTCTTGAACTTCTAACTCTTAGTATAGGCATTGTTAGCTCTAGGTTTGTGAATAAGAAGTGTTCTACTCATGCCCCTGAATCTGTACATGCTTTTACTTTTCATTTATTTTGCTTGAGCTGTGAGAATTTAAGGTTTGAATATGGAAAAAAAGTTAGGTCAGGATTTGGGAATGTCAAAATTCTCTCTCATTTCTGAGAGTTAGGATGAGTTCTTTATATATTTAGAATCGTGATTCAATGCTTAACATTTCTTATGTTGTAAGTTTGTGCAAAAGATCAAAGAATCCAGATGTTTGAATGGATGTTCAGGCGCGCGTTTTTGAACACTTTTCTGTCTGAAGGTTGAAGAAGAGGCCACGTGGGCTGGGCCTGTTGTGTTATTCCTTTCCACACCATGATTTTGGTTTTACACCCCCAAGGCCCATTTTGTTTATTTGCATGATTTTTTGATTTTTCTTTTTTTATCCTGACTTATTTATTTTTGTTAATAATCTTAAAAACATAAAAAATATTTTTTATGCCATTTTTATATTTTTTAGGCATTTATTTAGTTATATTGCTATTTGTATGTAAATAAGTATAAAAATATATTATTTAGAATAAATAGGAAAATAATGTAAACACCATTTTATTTTCATTTTTATTTTTTATCTTCTTAAAATATTTTATATAAAATATACCTTTTTTTATAAATATTAAATATTATTATTTTTATATATATAATATTTATTTAGTAAATAATAAAGATATTTATATATATTAATATACTTAGGGCAAAAATACCAAAATACACACATTTTTTTATTTTATTAATATTTGACATGAAAAATACTTTTTTATGAATATACTCCATTTTATTTTATTTTTTGAATATAATTATTAAATATTATACATATTAAATAGTTAATATATTTATTTAAGGAAATTAGGGTTTTACCCTTAAAACACAAAAAACTCCAAGAAATAATACCTTTTTTATTTTTGTTTATTTGGACATATAAAAATACCTTTTTTACATACATATAAAAACATTTTTGCATTCTTGCATCTTTATTTTATTTTTCCATTTAATTTATGCAATTAATTATCTTGTAAATATTCCAAAATTGATGTAATAGCTAGGTTTAAATTTCTTGTCTAAATATCCCCCCATTTGAACATTTGTACCCCCCTTCCCATATTGTGTTGTAATATCTTAGGAAATTTAAATTTCGCACTTTATTGCTTTCTAAATATACCATGCTAGAGTTAGGGTTTGTATGCAAATAAAACGACAAAAATAGTTTGACCTAATTTCAAGATAATCAAGCATGAAAATGGACAACACATATCACACTTGCACCCCTAGGGTATTCCACTTATTGCCTTCAAATAAATGGGCCATGTTGCATGTTAGGTTTCTTTAGGTAAAAACAAACAATCAAATGATCATAGTCCCTCGATGACGCTTTCGAAAAGTTGCCTAAAATGATCAAGTCCCTTTCAAAGAAAAATTGCCCAAAGACACTTAGCACTATTGCAATTATGGTCTAATCGATGACCCACGCCCGTCCCTTTCACCTCCTAACACAAGATTGTCCACCAAATGCAATGGCGGAACAAAATTGTCAAAAGGGTTAAAACATAACAAAAATCTTTGAGAACTTTAGGGTAGATAGCTCTTAAGTACTTGTCAACTTGCAAACAAAACACTTGCCTATTTTTCAAACCACACTTCACAAACATTTTCAAAACAAACTTTGAAAAACCTTGGAACATCTTTTCAAAAAAGACAAACACCTTTTGTAAAATATTCGAGTAAAGAATTGTTACAAGGGTAGCCTAGGCAAGGCATCTTTTTCAAAACATTTTCAAAAACACACACAAAGCACCATTTCAAACAGTTGAAAACCAAGGCAAGTTGATCTAAGCAAGTACCTAAGAGCCCATGGATAACCATGGATAGAAAGGGTGCTAATACCTTCCCTTTCTATAATCTACTCCCCGAACCCAAGAAATATCTCAAAGGTTTTTGTTGTGCTTTTTAAACCTTTCCTTAGGATAAAATAAAAAGTCAGTGGCGACTCTTGCTCAACCAAAACATTTGCGAAAACAAACGCAAAACCCTAGTCAGTTCTCCCACCGTATCACACCAGGGATATCCACCAAACGATTGGGATGGTTAGAATGCCTTGAAGTGATTTGAAACATGGAAATCGGTTTGCCAATTTTCTTGAATTTTTTTAAACTTGCTTTCTCTTTTGCACGCCTTCAACCTCTCTGTTTTTGGTCTGCAATTGTCCCTTATGTATCAAAGAATGAATTAGGGTTACCATTTGTTTCAAATCTTCTCCAATTATGATTATTGATTCATGATTTGATTCTTGTGCAAATATTTCCAAATCAAGCAAAATGCAATCTTTTTGTATCCATATGAGCCTTACACGATTTGATCTCACTTCCAGTTGTGTAATAGACCTAAACATGCACAAAATCTTAAGATTTGACTAGCTTTAGATATTTTTACTATTTTATTTTGATTTTATTTGATTTAAATGAAATAAAATCAAAATAAATGACAAAAATGAAAAGATGACAAGTGGAAGAGCTCATGGGTCGTGTGTTACATTACAAACTCAGTGCAAGCATAAAAAGTTGGGCCCATTTAGCAAAAATTGCAATTTGGGACACATTTGACTTTTGACAATTTTGCAAAAAGGGTCAACTTGGCCAATGCATAACTCCCTCAATTTTAACCATAGAGATGTGTTCTTGGACTTTTTAGAAAGCTTAAGATGTACTATAAGCAACCCTTTTTGTCTCATCTCAATTGAGTATTCCATGTTCATGTATGAAGCTTTGACCTAAAAGGTGTTTTTGTTGACTTTTCAAAATGACCTGTAATGTCCAAATTCATATCTTCTTGTGAGTGCATATTTTGAACATGGGATCTGAATATGGATTGTAGGTAATTGCATCCTCTTCAAAATGAAATTTGTATGGGTCATTTTTTATAAAGTATGAGAAAGTTATGCTTGGTCAAAGTTGAGTTGACTTTTCCTACAAAACCCTAATTTAGCAACTTTTGGGTTTTGATGAATTGTGAGCAATCCTTGAGGAATCATGATCAAAACTTGATAAAATGATTAATAATACTTCAAAATGAGAATGTTTACCAAAAATCTTGATGTTTGACTGTATGTGGGCCACAATTGACTTTTGCCCTAGCACAGTCGATTTGCAGGTCTTTGAGCAATTGATTGAGCAAATTTCCTCTGCAAGGCTTGAAACTTGACATGGATGATCTTGAGAACATATTAGGACAATGGTGAGCATTTTGGATCCTTTGGACTCAAACATCTTGATTCAAATTGAAACCCTAATTTGGGGTAGACTGCCTTAGGAGAGAGTTTGTCTGGTCAACTCTTGGACTTCCTTGAGCAATTTGAGGACCTTACTTGAAATGTATTGAGAAATATGGGAGGGAAAATTTTGGGGTACAACACCAACCTAGCTCTGATGTCTACCACAACAGATGACTCAGACTGTGAGTCAGAACCAAGAAAGGTATTTTCTGAATTTTCTAGAGATGAACTTGCTGATTATTTATCAGAACTTCTAGAAAACTATAGTCAGCTCAAAATCAAATACAAGAAACTCAAGAAAAGTCTTGCATCTGATCTTGAGAAACATGAAACAGAAAAATTTGAACTTATAGAAAATATTTTTAAACTTAAAAAGGAAATTCAAAATGTTCAAAAAATTTCTAGTTCAGAGTTTGTGTCTAGTTCAAAAGATATTCTGAAAGAATATGACTATAGCTTTCAAACTTTTCTGGATAAAAGCATAGATAGAAGCAAAATGGCTTCAATGATCTATGGAGTTAGTGGGAAAAACAGAAGAGGAATTGGATATGAACCTCCCAAAGGGAAGGAAACATACATACCAAAACATGTTGCTAAGATGACTTTCACTTACAAACCTCTGAACAAACAATTCAAGTTCGGACACTCACATGATATAAAATATACATCACATTCTAGAAACTCTTATGCTAACCCAAAGTTCAAACAAAACTTTAAACACTCTAACCCAAAAGGACCCAAAAAGATATGGGTACCTAAGGATAAAATAATATTTGTTGCAGATGTCCTTAACAGCTCAATTGAGACACCAGTCATGGTACCTGGACTCTGGGTGCTCACGACACATGATGGGAAAAAAGTCTATGTTCCAAAACCTGGAATTTAAAGCTGGAGGAGACGTGAAGTTTGGAGGTAATCAGAAAGGGAAGATTATTGGTTCTGGAACCATTGGAAACGATAACCTTCCTTCTATCTCTAATGTTTTATTAGTAGAAGGATTAGCTCATAACCTGTTGTCCATAAGTCAATTAAGTGACAATGGTTATGACATTATCTTCAATCAAAACTCATGTAGAGCTGTGAGTCAAAAAGATGGATCAATCCTCTTTTTTGGAAAAAGAAAGAACAACATATACAAAATTGATTTATCAGATCTTAAATCTCAGAATGTTAAATGCCTTTTGTCTGTTAGCGATGAGCAATGTGTATGGCACAGAAGATTGAGACATATCAGTCTAAGAAAAATCTCTCAACTAAATAAATTAAATTTAGTCAGAGGACTTCCCAATCTGAAGTAAAACTCATAAGCTCTGTGCGAAGCATGTCAAAAAGGAAAAATTTTAAAACCTTCCTTTAAATCCAAAAATGTTGTCTCTTCCTCTAAGCCATTATAACTACTTCATATTGATATGTTTGAGCCAGTTAAAACTGCATCCATCAGAGGCAAGAAGTATGGATTGGTTATTGTTGATGACTTCAGCAGATGAACATGGGTCAAGTTTTTAAAACACAAGGATGAGTCACATTCTGTGTTTGTTGACTTCTGTAACCAAGTGCAAAACAAAAAAGATTTTAAAATCATAAAAGTCAGAAGTGATCATGGTGGTGAATTTGAAAATCATTATTTTGAAAAATATTTTAAATAAAATGGTATTGTTCATAATTTCTCTTGTCCTAGAACTCCCCAACAAAATGGAGTTGTAGAACGAAAGAATAGAACATTACAAGAAATGGCTAGAACCATGATCAATGAAACTAATATGGCAAAGCACTTTTGGGTAGAAGCTGTGAACACATCATGTTACATTCAAAATAGAATCTCTATAAGACCTATTCTTGAAAAGACTCCCTATGAATTGTGGAAAAACAGAAAACCCAACATCTCTTATTTCCATCCTTTTGGATGTACTTGTTTTATTCTGAACACTAAAGAAACTCTGAACAAGTTTGATTCTAAAGCACAAAAGTGTTTTCTGCTTGGATATTCTGAACGCTCAAAAGGCTATAGAGTATACAACACATAAACTCTGATTGTTGAAGAATCAATCAAAGTCAGGTTTGATGATAAGCTTGGCCAGCAACAGCCAAAGCAAATTGATTTTTCTGTAGGTACAAAATATCATCCCTCAAACTCTGAAACTTTAGAAGCAAAGGAAGATTCAGAAGCAAAGGAAGACTCAGAAGATCATCCTCTTGACAATGCTCTGGACAATCTCAAAATCTCTGATCAACCCACTTAGAAAAGGTTTCCTAGAACCTCTTTAGCTCATAAAGAAGACGTAATCATTGGAAGAAAATAAGATCCCATCAGAATAAGATCCTCTCTCAGAATCAATGAAGAATCATTGTTTGGTTTGGTATCTCTGATTGAGCTAACTTCTATTGATGAAGCTCTGGAAGATAATGATTGGATCTTAGCAATTCAAGATGAACTCAATCAATTCTCCAGAAATGATGTATGGGATCTAGTTCCAAGACCCAAAGGATTCAACATTATAGGAACCAAATGGGTTTTCAAAAACAAACTGAACGAGCAAGGAGAGGTGATCAGAAACAAAGCACGACTGGTTGCACAGGGTTATAGTCAATAAGAAGGAATTGATTATAATGAAACCTTTGCCTCAGTCGCCAGGTTAGAGTCTATTAGATTATTAATTTATTTTGTTGTGCAAAATAACATTTCATTATATCAAATGGATGTTAAAAGTGGATTTTTAAACGGCTATATAGAAGAAGAAGTTTATGTCCATCAATATCCTGGATTTAATGATTCAAAACATCCAGAACATGTTTTTAAATTAAAAAAGTCTTTGTACGGTTTAAAACAAGCTCTCAGAGCTTGGTATGATCGTCTGAGTAATTTTCTTTTAGAAAAAGATTTTACCAGAGGGAAAGTGGACACAACTCTTTTCAGAAAGACATTTAAAAATGATATTTTAATTTGTCAAATTTATGTTGATGATATAATCTTTGGAACCTCTAATATCTCCCTTGGAAAAGAATTTGTTGAGACTGTGCAGGCATAATTTGAAATGAGCATGATGCGAGAATTGAAGTTCTTTCTGGGAATTCAAATCAACCAGACTCCAGAAGGTACTTACATACATCAGACGAAGTATGTTAAAGAACTTCTGAAGAAATTTCAGATGTCAGAAAGCAAAGATGCCAAGACACCAATGCATCCAACCTGCATTATGGGAAAAGACGAGGTAAGTATGAAGGTAGATCAGAATCTCTATAGAGGTATGATTGGATCCCTTCTCTATTTGACTGCATCTAGACCTGATATACTATTCAGCATGTGTTTATGTGCTAGATTCCAATCAGATCCTAGAGAATCTCACTTAACTATTGTTAAGAGAATTCTGAGGTATCTGAAAGGTACTACTAATCTGGGTTTGTGTTATAGAAGATCGCAAGATTACAGACTAGTAGGTTATTGTGATGCTGACTTTGTTGGAGATAGACTTGAAAGAAAGAGCACCTCTGGAAGCTGCCAGTTTTTGGCTGACAATCTTATCTCGTGGTATAGAAAGAAGCAAGCAACAATTGCACTTTCAACCATAGAAGCTGAGTATATATCTGCTGCTGGATGTAGTTCTCAGATGATTTGGATGAAAAGTCAGCTAGAAGATTTTAATCTTTATGAAAGTAAGATTCCTATCTTCTGTGACAATACTTCTGCTATTTATCTTTCTAAAAATCCAATTTTACATTCTAAAGCTAAACATATTGAAATTAAATATCATTTTATAAGGGACTATATTCAGAAGGGAATTCTAAATTTAATTTTTGTAAAAACAGACCATCAATGGGCTGACATTTTTACCAAATCCCTTTCAGAAGATAGATTTAAATTTATTTTGAAAAATATTTGTATGGAATTATGTCCTGAATAAGATGATATTTATCTTCTATGTTTAACTTCAGAATATTCTGAAATGAATGTTCTGATTAACAACTCTTCAGAAGTTAGAAGAGAAGTTACATCATAAGCTATATGAAAAGTTCTGAAATGTTCTAACGTTTCATTTCTAGTATAGTCCAGAAATTCATTAGAACAAATAGTTGTCACATGCAACCTTCAGGAGATGAACATGTGGTGTGTTTCTGAAAGGTCACGCGTGCAAAAACTACCGATGTCGTTCTAGGTAACTGTTATGATTAGCTTTAATCTCATGTTTCCCCTAATTTTGCAAAATCATTAAATGCTTGTAATGATGAGATTCGTTTTAATTTTAAATTTTTTTTTTACAGTTTTATTTCTAAACCTATTTCTGAAATTTTTTCATATAAATACTTTTGAAAAAACCCTCTCTCACTTTTTACCGTCTCTTTCAAAACTCAAACGTTTTTGTGATTTTTGTCTGAAACCCTTTTTCATCTCTCAACTCTAAGAGCTCCAATGGCTTCCTCCTCTACCCATTCTGAGAACATCCACTCTGAGAAATACATCGTTCCTGAGAGAACAACTCTCATTCCAGTGGATAGCTTAGAAGTGTTAAGTGAGTTAATGGTGGATTTTGAGAATCTTAGAGATAATGGTTTTGATCTGATTCCTGCTGTTAAGTTTCAAGGTTGGGGAAACTTTTTTGACCGTCTTGTTGGTCTAGTTTTTCCACACCTTGTGAAGGAAATCTAGATACATGCAATTTCTACCCCTAAAGTTATCCTCTCTTTCGTAATGGGTAAGGAAATCTCCATTACCCAAAATCAAATCAGAAAGTTGCTAGGTTTTAAAGGACATGGAGTAACAGGTATTTCAAGTGGAAGAATGGAAATGTCAAGGGTCTATTCAGAAATTTTTACAAATGGACAAGGATCGTCTAAAGTCAGGGACTTGAAAAATAAGTACAAGATATGGGCAAGAATAATCCATGGGTGTATTCACCATAGGAAGGAAACTAGCTCTCCAGACTACATTAATGTTGATCAACAATACTTGTTGTTCTGCCTTGGAACAAATGTAAAAATTGATTTGCCTTATCTGTTGTTTGAACATCTCTAGAATCATGTCAAAGAGACTAGGGAAGCTGAAAGGATGAAAATCCCCAAATCCAAAAGGAATTGGATTCCTATGGGTAGATTAATTTCAGACATTCTGACTGAGAATGGTCTGGTTGCTCACCTGGATGAAGCTGATCTTCTGGGGGAGCTAGAGCCTACTTGTGGAAAGGCTATGACTGGAAAGAATTTAGTGAAGAGGAAGATTATTGACAAGCTGCTGGTAGAACCAACATCGTATGTGTCAACAACTGTTAAGAGAAGAATGATACCAATTGCTGATTTCCCTCTGTTCAACTCAGGAGATCATCCACAGATCATCCTGCATTACATTGAAATTTGTAAAGAGACTGGAACACCAATTGATCCTGCTTGGCTCCAAGGAAGACATCAAGCTGCTCCAGATGTTGTTCTTCAGCAACCTTTGAAGAGGAAAGCAGTTGAAGGACCTCCTGCCAGACCTCAGAAGAAAAAGAAATTAGGTAAACTTGCTGAAACTATTACTGTTTATGATTCTGACAATATATCTACATCTGTTGAACCCCAAACCTTAGGTGATATAAATATTGATATTGACCTGACCATACCCTCTGACCCTCTTGCTGACAACCCTCAAAGAGATCAAGTATTATCAGACTTGAGTGACTTTGACTCTGATGAACACTCTGAAACCCAAACAGAACCATCCCAATCAGAACCATCTCACTCAGAACCTTCTGAACCACCTATCTCTCAAACCATTCCTGTTGAACACTTTTCAAGACCTCCTCCCAGACCTTTATCACCCAGACCTTCTGGATGGTATGATGCTGGTTCTTGGAGAATACCAGGAATCAACGAATCTCTGGCCACTCTAAAGTCTCCATTCAACCTACCTTCTGAAAACATTTTTGCCTTAAACAGAACACAAACACAAAATCCTACCCTGTTGTACCCCAAAATTTGCCCTTGCATTTTTCCACAAGAAATCACAGCTTCATGTGTTTCCTGATTTTCCAAACTGGCTCAAGAATCGGTCAAACAGACTTTTCTCGTCAGTCAGACAAAATTAGGGTTTTTATTGGTTTTCATGACTCTGGAACAGTTCATACAATTTGTTTAAGGTTTGGTTGATTTAGGGATCAATTTTGATCAGGCGAACACTTCTATGGCATTTGATCAGGAATTAGGGTTTTTGTGCGCGCGTTCTCAGAAAGATTTAAATTCTACAGCACTTTTCAAGTTATGCTGAGATATGGATTGAAACATTTGGATTGAGTTCGCACTGTGTGATTAAATCAGTGAAAGGATACATTCAGTTTGAATTTGCAGTGTTTGGTAAAAATCAGTAAAAAGGGGAATGCGTCTGATCAGTTGTTGTGATTAACTGTTGTTTTGCTTTGGATGTTGGAAATGCCAGGTTTAACTGATCAAATGCTAAAGCATTGTTTATTTAAATTATTTATTATTCTAAGATTAAGTGATTGGAATTTATTTTCAATTATTATAATTAAAGAATTATAAATAATAAATAAACAATTGGAGAAAAAAAAGAATTAATTGGATAAAAACTTTTTATTTATTTTTAAATTATTCGTACAATTATTGTTTACAGTTTGTTTACAATAATGATTTTACAGTAATTTAAACCTAAATAAAACTATCCTATTTTTTCTAAGTATTCCTAAGTCTCCAATTCTTCATTCTTTATTTAGCAATTCCCCTCTCCATTCAATTTTTTATCTGCAAAAGAAAAGAAGAAAAGTCAATAGCAGATAAATAAATAAAAAAGAGACAGATAAAATTACAGTTCATCATTAAGGGCAACTGATTGGGATCAGTTAACCCTCTCTGCAAATCACGGGATTTCTCCCGGTTCACAAAGAGGTATGAATATTTGTTTGCTAACTTGGAATGCATAAAGTGAGAAAAATGCAAAGTTTGTCAACATGCTGCATATTTCAAAACAAACAGGATGGCCTAACCACAAGTCCAAACTGAATCACAAATCCCAAACTATCCAAAAAGCTGCCAAAGATATCAAAGATATCAAAGATACAAAAGTACAAGAAGCTGTCAAAAGAGATATGCAAATATGCAGAGAAGACATAAAGTGCAGAATTAGACCACATGTGCGAGCAACATAATCCATTTGCATCATTTCCCAAGAGTTGCCCTTTCAGAAAAAGTACAAAGCATAACATATTTTAATGCTTAAAGGTGTACTGGAGAGAGAAGAAAAAGAGAAGAAGAAATAGGGCTTACAGGTTTAGGCTTGAGAGAGAGGGAAAAATATAAAGGAACCTATCAATAGAACAGTAGGAAGAGGCAGCAAAACAACATAAACAAAAGAAGCATCAGGTTTCAAACAAAGAAAGCCTCCAACTCAAAACCAATAACCTGCATAAACCTCCATCCCAAAACCTGTGGTGTCAAAACCCATTAAACCTACAAAATCCAAGCATCTCAAGCTTAACCAAAAAAACCCTGTTAAGCCATGCCAAACCCTGCTGAAGCAAAACAGTTTCAAACCTAAAGCCTAAGCCTGTGTCAAGATTAAAACAAAAAACAATACAAACTGATGTAAGCATATGCCTACCATTCAAGAAGAAACCAAAAATAGTATGCCAAGGCCATAACCAAAGCCAGTTCACAATAACCAGTCAAACTCAACCATCAAGAAAGCTTAATAGCCAAAACCTCCAGCCTGACCAAACAAAAACAGAAAACCAACCTATCAACCAAAGCTCAAAACTGGCCAACCTGTAAAGCCATATCAAAGTAACATAAAGCCTAAACATCAAACAGACCAACCCAAAAAAACCTTGTACCAGAAAACAAACAAAATTCCCAAAGCCATTAACCTTCTGAAGCATAAACTCACACAAGGCCACAACCTGTAAACCTTGCAAGTCTCAAGGCCAAAACCAACATTTCAAAAGCCACGACCGGTAAACCCTTCAAACCTGATAAACACCAAGCTTGAAGCAAGCCTCATCAAGCCTTATACCAGTCAAGAAAACTCATAACAACATCAACCTAAGAAGAAACCTCACCAAACCATAAAACCAATTTCCAAACCCACAAAAGGCCCTCAGAAGGTTCATCACAGGGCAGTAAAAAAAGCAAAGCATACAAAGGCATCATACAACAGTCAAGCAAGACATCAAGCTAAGCATACCAGGGCTATCAAGAAGAAGAGGCAACTAAGAGAAGAGGAAAAGAAATTGCACAAAGGGCTCAGTTCATCATCATCACCAAACAAAAGGAGAAAGACACAAATAAAGAGTACCGTAGCGAGCTCTCATCGCGCAACCCCTTCACCGTCGAGCCTCCGAGCGCCTCCAAACTTTCTTCTCCTCCGCCTCCCAAAAGGTAGTAAATTCTCTTCTCATCCCTTTTCAACCTCGTTAAACAAACAAAATGAACATAAAATCAGAATACAAAATCATAACATGCAAGTCTAAAACGCCTAACGAGTTTGAGACAATTCGCTACCTTGTTTGATCGTTGCCTGAGCGATCTGAGGGGAGAAGAGATGGTGGCGCTGGTGGCTGGGGTGAAGGGTTTGAGCTAGGCGTTTGGCGTGAACAGAGAAGACGAAGTGGAACAAGCAAACGACGCTCCTGCGTACACAAACCCTAGCGTCCATAGAATGAAACCAACTTCAATTAACCCTGAACAAGTTATGAGATCAGTGGGCCTTGCCCTTTCTCAGCCTAAGCCCATTCATTCATTTTTCCACGCACCCCCCCCCCCCCCCACGCTTGACACTTTGTTTGGGCTTAGTAAACCCTTGGCCCATTCATTTAGCACCCATTTGCTTTCTTTTTTTTATCATTTTAAATCTTTTTACATAACTTAACTATTTCTTTTTTCTTTCCTCTCTAATCAAATTAATTTTGTTTTGTAAATAAACATTAATACATGAAAATAATACTTTGCATTAAAAGCTGAAAAATACATAAGATTTGGAATTAGTTAAAATGCCTTTTTTATTAAACTTATTTTGATTTATATGTAAATTCTCTTTAAGATAAATACAATTTCTTTTAATTAAAATAATTTGTACATGAATACATAATTACATTAATACATGGCTTTTCTTTAAAAATAAATACATTTTCTTTTCTACAAAATACTTTCTTTTGTACATAATCAATAAAATACATTTTTTTAATATACATAATTTAAGTTTTTTTTAAACATTTAATCAAAATATTTTGTATATATTAAATACAAAATATAAAGATACAAATTTATATCAATTGTAAATAATAATTTCAAACTTAGAACATTTTCTTTTTATTTAATTAAGATTTTCTTTTTGTACATATTAAAGAAAAATACAAGATTACAAAAATTAATTAAATAAACATTTAATTCTTTTCATTTAGGTTAAACAATACTTAATAATATACATTTAAATTCACATCTCTAACTTGTAAATAAATTACATACATGAACGTATACACTTACACAATATACGATACATTTCACATTATACGCTTGATACAAATACATTTACATTGCTCCTATACATATTTGCTTATCTTATACATTGCTATACGTTACATTTACATTTGATCGATTCGATTTGGTTGTAATCTATTGGACACTACATTCCTAAAGTCTCATCCCCGTTTGTAAATTTGTACCCCCACTCCCGGATACTATTTGTAATAGCGTAGACTTTAAATTCTCGCAATTTATCGCTTTCGAATTATACCATGGTTAGACCTAGGGTTTGCATGTACATAAAATCAAACGCTAGATAACCTAATACCAAGACAAATACATGAAATCAATACACAATCACACTTGCACCCCCTAGGGTAATCCCACATGTTGCCTTCCAAAATGGGCCATGCTTGCACGTCGAGTTTCTTTGGCAAAACAAATTAAATGATCATAAGTCCCTCGATGACGCTTTCGAAAGTTGCCTATCAATATGATCAAGTCCCTTCAAAGCAAATTGCCAAAGACACTTGGCACCATTGCATTCATGGTCTAAACGATGACCCGCGCCCGTCCCTTTCACATCCTAACACAAGATTGTCCACCAAATGCAATGGTGGAACAAAATTGTTAAAAGGGTTAAAAGCATAGGAGAAAATCTTTGAGAAATTTAGGAGTAGACAACCTCTTAGTTACTTGAATCAAACTTGCAAAACAAAACACTTGCCTATTTTCTAAACCATACATCACTACACTTTCAAAACAACTTTCAAAAAACAAATGAAAACCTTTTTCAAAAGACGTACATCTTTGTATACATCCCAACATGGATTATTACAAAGGTTGCCACCACATTGGCTTCTTTTCAAAACATTTTCAAACCCACACACACAAAGCACCATTTCAAACAATTGAAAATTAAGGCAAGTTGATCTAAGCAAGTAACTAAGAGCCCATGGATAACCATGGATAGAAAGGGTGCTAATACCTTCCCTTTCTATAATCTACTCCCCGAACCCAAGAAAACATCTCAAAGGTTTTTGCTGTGCTTTTTAAACCTTTCCTTAGGATAAAATAAAAAGTCGGTGGCGACTCTTGCTCAACCGAACAAGTGCGAATACAAACGCAAAACGCTAGTCAGTTCTCCCACCGTATCACAGAACCGGCGACTCTGCTGGGGATAAACTTAAAAGTGGGGTTACCTTAGGGTTTAGATCACCTTTACATTCTTGCTTTACTTGCCTTGATTGATTTATCTTTTGGGTCCTTGTTTGGGTTTGTTGTAAATCCTACACCCGGATTTGGGGCACCTTTTTAGGTAAATAGCAAAAAACTGCGAGGGAACTGTGCGGGGTATACCGACATGGTTGAAGCAGTAAGCTATGTTAGTGTGACATATTTGTGAGTACCGGTAACCCTTGAGTTCAGTCAAGGAGAGTACGGGGCCGCTGCGTGATGTCGTGAAGCACTAACGAACTCTTAGAACCTTAATTGACCATCTTAGCCTTTTTAGGGGTAGTGAGATGACCGAATTTGGTGCAGTCTGAAGTTGGTAGATACTGGATACTACACTCATTTGAGGATTGTTTCTTGGAATATTTTGGTCGCCAGTAAGTGGCTAAACCGAAACGATGAACACAGAAAACAATCCAATGATATTGAGCTCCTTAGAACCCAGTTTCTATTTTAGGACAGGATGAGCCAACTAACTTCAAGAGGGTACTTACCTAAACCCCATGCAAGCCTAAACCTAAGGACTTGTTTGCTTTGTGTGAATATGTTTACCTATATATACACTCATTTGCTTTTGCATACATGTACATAACATCATAACATCATACCATAGCATTTTCAATAACCATTTCAAGGATCTCGAAGGTTCTTTTGATGCAGGGTTACGTTGAACCAAACGTTTACCAAGGGGCAAGAGGTTTCTCCTCTAACCGATTCCAATCAAAGATCAAGTGTAACAACTTGAATCAGTGGCTATGACCCACTCGACATGGTGAGCTTGATTCTCGTGGAAAGACATCCGCTGATACAAAATTCTCCAGTCAAAGATCAAGTGCAACAACTTGAATCAGTGGCTATGACCCACTTGATATGGTGAGCTTGATTCTAGTGGAAGGACATCCACCGGTGCGAAGTTCTCCAATTCAAGAGCAAAGTTCAACCTCTAACATTTCCTTGTGTTTACCCCAAGAGATCCTTGAAAGCATGCATCCACATATCATGCATTGCATCTTGACGATCTTTCCTTTTTCAGGTTTCCTTACTCTCCTGCTGTTTATTTCAGTAAGAGATGGCTCTAGAAAGATCTGTCAAAGACATCCAAGACCAGACTGCTCAGCTGCAGGAGATGTTCCTGAACTTGTCTCTGGGGCAAGAAGAAATGAAGGCTCTCCTCACCAAGAGCTTGGAGAATTCAAACAATGTCAGGAGTGATCAGCTTGCGGAGCTGCAGTTTGATCTGACAACATTGAGGACCCAAGTGATGGGACAGTTGGTGGGCCAGATGGCTCTCATCCAAGACCTATCTCAAAGACAAGAGGAACTCAGAGTTCTTGTCCGCCAACTACTTCAAAACAACCAATTGGGGCAAACATCTGAGGTTGAAGAGCAAATCACCGCTCAGCCTCCATCCACTCAAGAAGACAAGGGGAAGGCTCCTTCGCTTGCTTCAGGGTCACAAGCCCATCAACAACCTCTCCAGCGTTAACGGGGTAATCGGCGTAAGCAAGAAACATCGGGAAGACAGTTCACGGAGACTGAGATACCATCATTCTTCATACTGAAGCGCCTGTTGGAGGTCAACCTGCTTACCTTAAAGGATCCTCCTCAGAAGCTCAATATCTCCTTTCCTAACTATCGTCCCGACGCATTTTGTGTTTACCACTCCTACAACCCGGGACACGACACCAACGACTGTTGGGCCTTGAAGAAAAAGATTCAAGATCTGATCGACATTGGAGTGCTGGAATTCATGCCAGACGGCGAGATGAAAATCTTCCGTTAAGGGTTTCTCCACCTGGAGTGACAAAGCTCAAGCTGAAAGACTTTTGCTTCATTTTGAATTTTCAAAGTTGTAATTTCTTTTGTTGTCAAACAATTATCTGTTGATGTTAAACTCTATTTTCATTAATGCATTGCATATGTTTGTCTTGAATTCATCCATTCGTTTCACTACTCTTATGCTTTCTTTATGATATTTGACTCTTGATAAAAAGCTGCAAGCCTTTAGAGGGAGGATGACGAAACAATACCATGATCTCATACAATATGCTTTTGAACAGACCTTGCTAATGATGTACAGGCATTTCTTTCAGATCCCAAACACTGGAGTTATAAGGAAAATAATCCCTAGTCAACCCCTTCGAGCCAAAGAAGTAGGAGTTTTCTGTTCTAAACAATCAAAACCTTTGATATAAACCCGGGGCAGGGTAGTATCTCAGTTAATTCAAGAGAAAACGCGCATTGAAGTCGCAAACTCTCAGTTCGTAACACAACGAACGACGTCAAAAAAGAAGGCATTCCTTTGGAATCAAAAAGACAAGGGTGGTTCCCTATCACATAGGCAGTCAATCTCGCAAAAAGAGAAAAGCCCACCAAGCCAAAACCTATAAAGGAGGCTTAAGAAAGCTGGGGCATCCCGCTGACTGTAATCTCGGAAAACGTGAACAGTCAGGCAAAAGTTAGGGATAACAAACCAAAATCAAAATAGTGAGGTCATTACAAAATCCTCAAGAACATGAAAAATGTTGAAAAAGAAAAAAGGAGATGATGACTGTCTCCCCAAATTCAATTCGTGAACCATCACCCAAAAAGTCGTTCCAAACTCAAGATAGAGTATGACGCACAATTAACTGAGCTTAGGGTTGAAGAACATCACGAAGAGCGGGTGGGTACAAATATACTTTGAGCCTATATCCTTTGTTTCTTAAACCGTGAACCAAGCCACGTTACAACCCTTTAAAAGTCCTAATTGAAGAATGGGTTAGTTCGAAAGCATACTGTTACAAAAGGTATCCTGACTCCTGTAAGGCTTTGCTCTAAATCTGGTGTTGATCTGTCTTATAAAAAGTTTTATGCTAAAAACGCATTTTTCAAAACTTCGAGACAAACATAAACTTTGCATTGCTTGAATATCACTGTCTGCATTTAGCTTTTTGTTTGACAGCGAAGAAATTCATACAGCGAATGTTCGGAGGAACGAAAACTCTCTCAGTGAGCAAAATTACTTCAAAAGGACGACACTTCCTTTACAAATATCTTATCAACAAGGGGCATGACATAGCACCATCCAGTTAACCTGGGGCAGTCCAGTCAAGGTCCAACAGATCTTCCAAAGTTCAGTTAACCTGGGGCAGTCCAGTCAAGATTTCAAGAAATCTCTCAATATGCAGAGTGATATGATTCAAGACTCCTTCATCACCACTTGGGGCATTCGAATGTCAAAAGTGTTCAACAAATCAACTATCACATTTCCAGACTCGATTCCTGTATCTAGCCAGGGCACGTCTGAAGAGTTTGAGGATTCGATTCCTGTATCCAGCCAGGGCATATCTGTTGACGACTATTTCCAGACTCGATTCCTGTATCTAGCCAGGGCACGTCTGAAGAGTTTGAGGATTCGATTCCTGTATCCAGCCAGGGCATATCTGTTGACGACTATTTCCATATTCGATTCCTGTATCCAGCCAGGTTATATCTGTTGACGACTATTTCCAGATTCGATTCTTGTATCCAGCCAGGGCATATCTGTTGACGACTATTTCCATACTCGATTCCTGTATCTAGCCAGGGCACGTCTAAAGAGTTTGAGGATCCGATTCCTGTATCCAGCCAGGGCATATCTGTTGACGACTATTTCCAGATTCGATTCCTGTATCCAGCCAGGGCATATCTGTTAACGACTATTTCCAGACTCGATTCCTGTATCTAGCCAGGGCACGTCTAAAGAGTTTGAGGATTCGATTCCTGTATCCAGCCAGGGCATATCTGTTGACGACTATTTCCAGATTCAATTCTTGTATCCAGCCAGGGCATATCTGTTGACGACTATTTCCAGACTCGATTCTTGTATCTAGCCAGGGCACGTCTGAAGAGTTTGAGGATTCGATTCCTGTATCCAGCCAGGGCATATCTGTTGACGACTATTTCCAGACTCGATTCCTGTATCTAGCCAGGGCACGTCTGAAGAGTTCTAGATCAACACCTGCAACAAGCCAGGAAAATATCTATGAACGACTGATTATGGATCAACACCTGTAACTAGCCAGGAAATTATCTACATCACCACTCGGGGCATTCGAATGTCAAAAGTGTTCAAAAACCCGATGCAGTTTTACACGGACTCATCATCAGGAAATCCTATACAGATCTCCTCAAGACAGGAATTCCCCAGTAGTTTGGCATACAACCCAAGCTTCTGATTCTCCCAACAGTGGTCCCAAGACTTCTCATTTTTAACAATTGAAGATTCTTGCCCTCCACAGCAGCAGCCAAGGAATTATTTTCCCCGGCAGCAGTCAAGATTCTTTTATCTTCAGCCATCCAGGGTTCATTTATCCTCAGCAAGATAGCTTATCAGCTTACATGCGCATTCATCACATTCATGTCATAAACATTGATGTCACATACATTACATCATACATCATGACATTGCATACAACTAGCCCTTTACCTTTTCAGGTAAGATCAGTCGACAGACAAAGATCATCTCCCGAAATTCATCCAGAAATAGTTCAGATGTGACCCGGACACGGCGACATTCTGATACTTATTCCAGATTCACTCAGATGCAGTTTTATACGGACGCATCATCAGGAAACCCTACACCGGTTCCTCCTTCAACTTCAAGACTTCTGAAAACAGTTCACGTGTTCTCCAGTAACGGATGTTGACCTATCGCTTGTTCAAATTCTTCTCAAGACTTTTGAAAACAGTTTATGGATTCTTCCCAACAACGGATGTTAAATCTATCACTTGTTCAGATGCAACTTTTGAAAACAGTTTACGGACGCTTCCCAACAACGGATGCTGCTCTATTGCTTATTCAACTTCAAGACTTCTGAAAACAGTTTACGGATTCTTCCCAACAACGGACGTTAATCTATCGCTTGTTCAGATGCAACTTTTGAAAACAGTTTACGGACGCTTCCCAACAACGGATGTTGATCTATTGCTTATTCAACTTCAAGGCTTTCGAAAACAGTTTATGGATTCTTCCCAACAACGGGTGTTAACCTATCACTTGTTCAGACCCCCAATTCAGAGATATTCCAAAACATGGAGGCCTTTCTGATACTTGTCCACTCACCAATGAAATACAGTTCAACATCACCAGATGGCATCTTTAAGCCCATCCTCCTACCAGCAGTCACCAGATGGCATCTTTAAGCCCATCCTCCTATCAGCAGTCACCAAATGGCATCTTTAAGCCCATTCTCAGATGGCATCTCCAAGCCCATCCCCCGACAAGATTCTATCGCATCAGATGGCATCTTTAAGCCCATCACCAAATGGCATCTTTAAGCCCATTCACCTCTACCATCACATCGCCGAGTGCAAATTTCAGGGCACTCTAGTGTCCAATCTTCTTTTACCTTCAAGTCGCGAAAGGCAAACTTGCCAATCTAACTCTTCAGGTTCAAGAAGATTGAACAGGGGCAACTGTTGTACCCCAAAATTTGCCCTCGCATTTTTCCACAAGAAATCACAGCTTCAGGCGTTTCCTGATTTTTCAAACTGGCTCAAGAATCGGTCAAACAGACTTTTCTCGTCAGTCAGACAAAATTAGGGTTTTTATTGGTTTTCATGACTCTTGAACAGTTCATACAATTTGTTTAAGGTTTGGTTGATTTTGGGATCAATTTTGATCAGGCGAACACTTCTATGGCATTTGATCAGGAATTAGGGTTTTTGTGCGCGCGTTCTCAGAAAGATTTAAATTCTACAGCACTTTTCAAGTTATGCTGAGATATGGATTGAAACATTTGGATTGAGTTCGCACTGTGTGATTAAATCAGTGAAAGGATACATTCAGTTTGAATTTGCAGTGTTTGGTAAAAATCAGTAAAAAGGGGAATGCGTCTGATCAGTTGTTGTGATTAACTGTTGTTTTGCTTTGGATGTTGGAAATGCCAGGTTTAACTGATCAAATGCTAAAGCATTGTTTATTTAAATTATTTATTATTCTAAGATTAAGTGATTGGAATTTATTTTCAATTATTATAATTAAAGAATTATAAATAATAAATAAACAATTGGAGAAAAAAAAGAATTAATTGGATAAAAACTTTTTATTTATTTTTAAATTATTTGTACAATTATTGTTTACAGTTTGTTTACAACAATGATTTTACAGTAATTTAAACCTAAATAAAACTATCCTATTTTTTCTAAGTATTCCTAAGTCTCCAATTCTTCATTCTTTATTTAGCAATTCCCCTCTCCATTCAATTTTTTATCTGCAAAAGAAAAGAAGAAAAGTCAATAGCAGATAAATAAATAAAAAAGAGACAGATAAAATTACAGTTCATCATTAAGGGCAACTGATTGGGATCAGTTAACCCTCTCTGCAAATCACGGGATTTCTCCCGGTTCACAAAGAGGTATGAATATTTGTTTGCTAACTTGGAATGCACAAAGTGAGAAAAATGCAAAGTTTGTCAACATGCTGCATATTTCAAAACAAACAGGATGGCCTAACCACAAGTCCAAACTGAATCACAAATCCCAAACTATCCAAAAAGCTGCCAAAGATATCAAAGATACAAAAGTACAAGAAGCTGTCAAAAGAGATATGCAAATATGCAGAGAAGACATAAAGTGCAGAATTAGACCACATGTGCAAGCAACATAATCCATTTGCATCATTTCCCAAGAGTTTCCCTTTCAGAAAAAGTACAAAGCATAACATATTTTAATGCATAAAGGTGTACTGGAGAGAGAAGAAAAAGAGAAGAAGAAATAGGGCTTACAGGTTTAGGCTTGAGAGAGAGGGAAAAATATAAAGGAACCTGTCAATAGAACAGTAGGAAGAGGCAGCAAAACAACATAAACAAAAGAAGCATCAGGTTTCAAACAAAGAAAGCCTCCAGCTCAAAACCAATAACCTGCATAAACCTCCATCCCAAAACCTGTGGTGTCAAAACCCATTAAACCTACAAAATCCAAGCATCTCAAGCTTAACCAAAGAAACCCTGTTAAGCCATGCCAAACCCTACTGAAGCAAAACAGTTTCAAACCTAAAGCCTAAGCCTGTGTCAAGATTAAAACAAAAAACAATACAAACTGATGCAAGCATATGCCTACCATTCAAGAAGAAACCAAAAACAGTATGCCAAGGCCATAACCAAAGCCAGTTCACAATAACCAGTCAAACTCAACCATCAAGAAAGCTTAATAGCCAAAACCTCGAGCCTGACCAAACAAAAACAGAAAACCAACCTGTCAACCAAAGCTCAAAACTGGCCAACCTGTAAAGCCATATCAAAGTAACATAAAGCCTAAACATCAAACAGACCAACCCAAAAAACCTTGTACTAGAAAACAAACAAAATTCCCAAAGCCATTAACCTGCTGAAGCATAAACTCACACAAGGCCACAACCTGTAAACCTTGCAAGTCTCAAGGCCAAAACCAACATTTCAAAAGCCACGACCGGTAAACCCTTCAAACCTGATAAACACCAAGCTTGAAGCAAGCCTCATCAAGCCTTATACCAGTCAAGAAAACTCATAACAACATCAACCTAAGCAGAAACCTCACCAAACCATAAAACCAATTTCCAAACCCACAAAAGGCCCTCAGAAGGTTCATCACAGGGCAGTAAAAAAAGCAAAGCATACAAAGGCATCATACAACAGTCAAGCAAGACATCAAGCTAAGCATACCAGGGCTATCAAGAAGAAGAGGCAACTAAGAGAAGAGGAAAAGAAATTGCACAAAGGGCTCAGTTCATCATCATCACCAAACAAAAGGAGAAAGACACAAATACAGAGTACCGTAGCGAGCTCTCATCGCGCAACCCCTTCACCGTCGAGCCTCCGAGCGCCTCCAAACTTTCTTCTCCTCTGCCTCCCAAAAGGTAGTAAATTCTCTTCTCATCCCTTTTCAACCTCGTTAAACAAACAAAATGAACATAAAATCAGAATACAAAATCATAACATGCAAATCTAAAACGCCTAACGAGTTTGAGACAATTCGCTACCTTGTTTGATCGTTGCCTGAGCGATCTGAGGGGAGAAGAGATGGTGGCGCTGGTGGCTGGGGTGAAGGGTTTAAGCTAGGCGTTTGGCGTGAACGGAGAAGACGAAGTGGAACAAGCAAACGGCGCTCTTGTGTACACAAACCCTAGCGTCCATAGAATGAAACCAACTTCAATTAACCCTAAACAAGTTATGAGATCAGTGGGCCTTGCCCTTTCTCAGCCTAAGCCCATTCATTCATTTTTCCACGCACCCTCCCCCCCACGCTTGACACTCTGTTTGGGCTTAGTAAACCCTTGGCCCATTCATTTAGCACCCATTTGCTTTCTTTTTTTTATCATTTTAAATCTTTTTACATAACTTAACTATTTCTTTTTTCTTTCCTCTCTAATCAAATTAATTTTGTTTTGTAAATAAACATTAATACATGAAAATAATACTTTGCATTAAAAGCTGAAAAATACATAAGATTTGGAATTAGTTAAAATACCTTTTTTATTAAACTTATTTTGATTTATATGTAAATTCTCTTTAAGATAAATACAGTTTCTTTTAATTAAAATAATTTGTACATGAATACGTAATTACATTAATACATGGATTTTCTTTAAAAATAAATACATTTTCTTTTCTACAAAATACTTTCTTTTGTACATAATCAATAAAATACATTTTTTTAATATACATAATTTAAGTTTTTTTTTTAACATTTAATCAAAATATTTTGTATATATTAAATACAAAATATGAAGATACAAATTTATATCAATTGTAAATAATAATTTCAAACTTAGAACATTTTCTTTTTATTTAATTAAGATTTTCTTTTTGTACATATTAAAGAAAAATACAAGATTACAAAAATTAATTAAATAAACATTTAATTCTTTTCATTTAGGTTAAACAATACTTAATAATATACATTTAAATTCACATCTCTAACTTGTAAATAAATTACATACATGAACGTATACACTTACACAATATACGATACATTTCACATTATACGCTTGATACAAATACATTTACATTGCTCCTATACACATTTGCTTATCTTATACATTGCTATACGTTACATTTACATTTGATCGATTCGATTTGGTTGTAATCTATTGGACACTACATTCCTAAAGTCTCATCCCCATTTGTAAATTTGTACCCCCACTCCCGGATACTATTTGTAATAGCGTAGACTTTAAATTCTCGCAATTTATCGCTTTCGAATTATACCATGGTTAGACCTAGGGTTTGCATGTACATAAAATCAAACGCTAGATAACCTAATACCAAGACAAATACATGAAATCAATACACAGTCACACTTGCACCCCCTAGGGTAATCCCACATGTTGCCTTCCAAAATGGGCCATGCTTGCACGTCGAGTTTCTTTGGCAAAACAAATTCAAATGATCATAAGTCCCTCGATGACGCTTTCGAAAGTTGCCTATCAATATGATCAAGTCCCTTCAAAGCAAATTGCCAAAGACACTTGGCACCATTGCATTCATGGTCTAAACGATGACCCGCGCCCGTCCCTTTCACATCCTAACACAAGATTGTCCACCAAATGCAATGGTGAAACAAAATTGTTAAAAGGGTTAAAAGCATAGGAGAAAATCTTTGAGAAATTTAGGAGTAGACAACCTCTTAGTTACTTGAATCAAACTTGCAAAACAAAACACTTGCCTATTTTCTAAACCATACATCACTACACTTTCAAAACAACTTTCAAAAAACAAATGAAAACCTTTTTCAAAAGACGTACATCTTTGTATACATCCCAACATGGATCATTACAAAGGTTGCCACCACATTGGCTTCTTTTCAAAACATTTTCAAACCCACACACACAAAGCACCATTTCAAACAATTGAAAATTAAGGCAAGTTTATCTAAGCAAGTAACTAAGAGCCCATGGATAACCATGGATAGAAAGGGTGCTAATACCTTCCCTTTCTATAATCTACTCCCCGAACCCAAGAAAACATCTCAAAGGTTTTTGCTGTGCTTTTTAAACCTTTCCTTAGGATAAAATAAAAAGTCGGTGGCGACTCTTGCTCAACCGAACAAGTGCGAATACAAATGCAAAACGCTAGTCAGTTCTTCCACCGTATCACATACCCCAACTGCTTACAACACCATAATCATTTCACCTGACATCACACCACCAACATCTCCACAACTTCCAACTCCTGACTCACCAGTGATTTCACCTCCTTGCATTCCAGAACACCAAACTCATGAACCATCTGAACCATCACCAACACACGAACCCTCTGAAACTCATGCATCATCTGAACCTCATGATTAATCAGCAACACCTGACCCTTTTGAACAACCTGAACAACCTGACCAACCTAACCAATCAACAATTCCTGAACAAACAAAAAATCCTGAACCAGCTAACTTTCTAAAAACTGTAGTTGATTTTGAATCTCTACAATTTTTGAGAAACAAAACTTTCAAAAAGGTTGTCCCGAAAACCTGTTCAGCAAGATGTAAATATATTGTTTCAGAATTTTTTAACAGAAGTTCAAGCATGGTTGAACCTGCTGAAGGAAGACTGCACCAGAAGTGTGAACCCAGCTACAATAGATCTCCTGTGGGAATCTTTCAGAAGAACTTTTGATGCTGAGTCACTGAAGCTGCAAGATTTATGTCACTCTCAAGTGATTGAGAACTTCTCCAAGCATCTGCATGCCTTTCAATCAGAAGCTGCTGATATTTGGGACAAGAAGTCTTCTATGGTGATTACTGATGCTCCAGCTGATGAAATGGACATTTCAGAAGATGAATCTGAAGAATCCTCTGAAGATTGAAATCCTCTGGCAATTTTTCTGTTGAATCAACCTTCTGCAAAAGCTGCACCTGAACCAGTGCCAACTCTTGTGATGGATCTGGGCACTCTTTTGTCAACTTTTGTTCGTTCTGACTCAATGGTTGCTACTCCAAAGGCTGTATATGCTGAAGCTTCTTCATCCTCTGCTCCTACTTCACTTATCATGGATACTCTGAATGAGCTCAAGAGGGAAAATGAAGTCATTTATGAGCGCTTGGATAAGCAAGACCAGACAAACCAAGAAATCAGAAACTGGATGATGAAACAAGAGGAATCTGCATCTGAGATCAAGAATCTTCTTATGGCCCTTGTTATTAAGAAATCCTAGTGTCATTCTATTTCTTGTCTTTTGTTTGTTGTTTTGTAATTCTGGATATTTTTGTTATCTTATAAAAACTTTTAAGCTTTTCAACTATTTTTTTACACTTTTTGATTATGCCAAAAAGGGGGATAAAATGAGTATTTTGATCTAATCTCTGATTAACAGTTATGGGACTAAGTCTCAGACATTCTAACAAAATACAAGATTTCTTTCTATGTGCAAAAGATTTTTTTTTTTACAGGTATCACTTAAACTCTGGAAGATTAGTTCAGCTGAATATTATCTTCAAAAGAAGTTCTGAAGAAATCCAAGAAGATATTTTTAAAGCTCTGATAAATATTCTCAGGAAGTTTTTTTCTCTATATATAGAAATATTTATTTCAGGGGGAGATTCTTATCTCTTATTATATTTTATTTCTATATCTGAATATTTTTTTGTCATCACCAAAAAGGGGGAGATTGTTAGAACAAGATTAGTTCTAATCATATCTCAGGGTTTTGATGATAACAATAAATTATATTTTAGATAATTTATACTCTGATGAACGTATTTGACTGTTTTAGATAATGTTCTGACAGAAGCATTTTTGATGTGCTGAGCTAAAATTATATGATGAAGTTCTTTGATGAAAGAACTATTTGCTTTAAGCGCAACTGCTGATGCTGACTCTGGTAAGACAATTATTTAAATGCATCTTCTAACACTTAGCAGGATTCTTTGTTCAGAAGTACCTTGAAAGCAAGTGTTGTTCAGAAGTTTATTTGAAAGCAAATGTTGATCAAGTTCTTAGCAAGCAAAACATTGTTTAGAAGATAAGCAAGCATGTTCTGAATTCAAGACGTTGAAGCAAGTTCTGAGAGAATGTAAAAGCTAACTTGTCTTGTCAAGCTTCAGGAAACATGTTCTTACAAGTTTTGTTTGCTCATTTAATGCAAAGACGGCTGCATGCACTCAAGTGTCTACGCTAGTTCATTGGAAAATGAAATAGTGCAAAGAAACAGGCAAGCATTTAATACTCTCCACTTTTTGAAGGCAGCAACAATCATTTTGTTCTTACTATATATAGAAGGACATTTATTGCAAGCCAACCAACTAATCAATTTCAAAAATAAGCAAGAACTACGTGAAAAATTTTGGGCTCACAAATTCATTGTTCATACACTTAGTGCAATATTATTCTAAGTGAAAAATCACAGTTGTGATATAGCTTTATTAGAAGCAAATTTTATCTCACTATCTGTAAAAATTAAACTCTTGTAATTGTTCCTTGAGAGACCAAGTTTGGTCAAATTTCTCAAGTAGACTAGGACTAGATTTAAGTCTTAGTGGTGTTAGTCACTTGTAAGATTACTTGTGTATTGTTAGTCACAACAGTTGTTGTGTGTTTGTAATCAGTTGATTATAGTGAATTAAGTCCTTGTTGAAAAAGGCGAAATCACCTTGACGGGTGGACTGGAGTAGTTTGAGTTCAAACGAACCAGGATAAAAATAACCTTATCTTTCCATTATTGTTGAGCTTTGTTAGAAAAGAAAAAAGAGAAACTGATTCAACCCCCCCCCCCCCCCCCCCCCCCCTTCTAAGTGTTTTCTTACCCTTCGATTTAATTGTAACAAATCACTCTCTTTTTTTGCTACATGTGGGATATTTATGTTAACTAACGTTTGCATCATTGCCTTTTTTTTTTTATGTTTTATTTTGTTATATTAATTTTATTTTAATTCATTTTTAACTTCTAAAATTTATATTAAATCCGTTTTTGGTCAAAAAATTATGAAAATATTTCTAAAAATATTCCTTCTCATTTTACACTTTAATTAATTTTCTGAGAATTTAATTTTTTATTTTACTATTTTTCTTTAATTTCTTTCTTTTGTGTGCATTTTAATTAGTTTAAAAATACTTTTATACACTAAAAAATTCTGAAAATTTTATTATATGATCTAATGATGGTTTCTGACCTATGTTAAGTGACATATCAGTACTATTAGTGTCACTTCAACTTTTTTAGAAAAGAGTTTAGAGAAAAGATCAACGATACAAATGTTAATTAATACAAATGACTCACATATAGTAAAAAAAAACATAAAAGAATGACTTGTTACAATTAAATAATTTAAAGGATCTGAAATAATTTTAAAAAAAACATAACAATATATTTATCAATCTGTAATGATATAATAAAATATGAGGTCAATACTTATGTTACTATTTAAAATATATATTTTTATTCTTTCTCAATTTATAAAAAAATATTAAAATAATAGCATATCAAAAAAATTTATTAACGATATTAATTTTATATATTAGAAAAATTATATTGATGTTTCAAACATTTTTATAAATGATAACAAATTATATATATATATATATATATATATATATATATATATATATATATATATATATATATATATATATATATATATTGGATTTAATCAATCAATTCTGATCCATATAGTAAATCGATTAATCTGATTTCGTAGTTCAAAGAGACGACTCAGTGGTCAAGCCTTATTTTCATCAAGAATCAAACTCGGATAGTACTCGAACCAAATATAATCTTTATATAAAAAAATAATAAACTGAAATATTGACTTAAATACAATAATCATCAAAAGAATCTAAGACACCTGATCTTTTTATTTTTACTATTACTAATTTTGTATTTTATCATCTTTTAGATTTTTTTTTTTACTTTTCATCACCGGTATAGTTCGGTTCGGGAGTTAGTTCTGGCATCAAATGGTTTCAGCCTCCTCCCGTCACAATTGTATGATATCGAACCGTGGTCCTCTCTATCAAATCCAACGTCAATCACCACTGAACCAATTAATGATTAGTTCATCTTTTAGAATTTTGTTTAGCTGCTATTAATTTCCTAATACATAATTAAATTGATTACATACCAACTTGTTATACCCCAAATTTACCCATCAATATTAATAGTCATTTTATTAAGTCTTAGTGTTATTATATTTTTAAACTATGATATATTGTTTTAATTGTTTATTTTGTTTAGATATGGGGAGTTTAAATTCCAAGACGAAGTGTGTTTATCTTTTTGTTAAAAGGGCTCATTAGTTCACTTTTAGAACAATTCATTAAGGTCTATGGGGTTTTGTTGGGGGTTGACCGGAGTCAACCTTTAATTACTAAGTTTTATTATTTTATTTAGCCATTATTATTATTATTATTATTATTATTATTATTATTATTATTATTATTATTATTATTATTATTATTATTGCTATTATTTAATTATTGGTTTTAGTTAAAATATATTTTCTATTTTATTTCTCATTATTAGATTAATAGTCAGGTCATATTATTGCTATTGTTAGATTTATTTGCATAGATTAATATATTTTCTACGCTTATACTAATATTATCAATATTATTTTTATATATTTAGATTATTTTTAATGCTATTAGCATATTAGGATTTCACTTTTATTGTCCTTCTTGTTCTTTCACAAATTTATATTTCATTCATCACTAATTAATTTATAAAATAGGAAAATATTAAAAATAAAGAAAAGAAACCACGAGATTTTGACAAATTTGTCAAATTTGTTTCAAATCTTCTTAGTCTCAAATTCGTGATACAAATACAAAATAAAAGCAAGAGATCCAAAGGTCCAAATTATGCTTCACATGTTAGTATCTGCACCATTCCAAATCGATTCCAAACCTTCCAAAATTGATCATCGAAATCAATCATGGTACAATCCAATCAAATCCAAAGAATGAGTTACATCTCTTTTTTTTTTCAATCTTCACTCATAATAGAACATTAACACAAACTCAATCTTCATCCAAAATCTAAATCAATTCCCAATCATGCTAAAACTAATTTCAATCTTCTCCAATCAACATTAATGCATTCAATAAAATATTAAACTCTTAAACCTAATTTCAAAGGTTATAAAAAAATCACTCAACGTTAAAACTCACGCAACTCACTAAATGCTCCTTCTGCATCCTTCATGACGAGCGACACATGGTCATTCTCTGGTCACGTGATGAAGAGACTTTGACAAACTCCCCCTGTTATGTTTCCTACCATACTCGTCATCAATTAAACGCTCAAAACAGCTAACAAATCTCAAACCATTTTTCTACTAACATAATAAAATCCAACATATTTTTATTAAAAAAATTAAGGAGAATTTCTTTCAAAATTAGCTGTGAATTGTGTATACGGTCACTCTTTTACAAAACTCATACAAGGTTCAAGGATAACTCGAAAGCAATTCTGCACAATCCTATAAAAATCACCAACCAAACACTACGAACTACGAATTGAGACTCTGATTCCTCATAAGAGAATATGTAGATGTATCTCAAAATCGTGACGAGTTTCTCTAACTAAAACCTCATTCCTAAATCTTAAACCCAAACTTTAATATCATTGTAAACAAGATAAGATGAATGACATTTAATACATATTAGATAATGATCTAAAATAAAACTTGAAATTAAATTAAATGACTTCGTAATTAATTAAATTTAAAATAAATTTAAAAATTGTTCTGGACTGGGCCGGGCTGGCCCAAACGCAACGATCAGGCCCAATCCAAATGGACTTGCTAGGGGACACGCCGAGCAAAGGACCACAGCTATGCCCGACATACCTCACTGGGGCGACATCCTCGACCTCTTGTTATCCAGCTCGACCCCAGCTCGAGCACTCCACCAACGGGAGACGCGATCCACTACACTCTCAAACGGGACTCCGAAAGGACCGCGTCCTTGTCCGCCCGCACTTCACGCAAGACATCCAGGAAGGGGACAACGTGTGGGTCCCCAATACGCACGTAGAACCTGGCAGTTCCTCCATTGGGCCAAACCTGCCCAGCCCAGTGAAGGAACCTTGGCCCAGCGCTGGGGGCTATAAATACCCTCTGTTTCCAGAGGGTCAGGTATTCATTCTATCACATATACTCACACTTTTCCTGCTCGTACTCTTACTTACTTCAGCATCGAAGTGCCTTGCAGGTACCCCCCCCCCCCCCACCTCGTTCAAAACTTCAGCTCTGAGCCAGCCGTGACGGTCCAAGTCTGATCAGGTTAGATCAGTGGCGCCGTCTGTGGGAAACTAACTTCCCCGTCTTGCAAACTCAAAGACCAAAGCTCAAATTCAACTACCGCTGTCATGGCTGATCAAGCTCGCGATGAGCAGAACGTCCGTGTCGTCGACACCAACAACGACACCGCGGACAAAAACGGACACCTTGATAACGCCGGCAACCCCGGCCATAACACCATCCATACGACAACTGCTCCCGGAACTTCCACTTTTCGGGACAGAGCTACTGCATCATCTTCCTCGGTCCCTCCACCACTCGAAGACGACCCGGCGGCCCTCGCACACTACAGAGCTGCCCGGTTCCAGGAAGTCCCCGTCTCCGTCGAGGCAGATGCCACAACTCAAGCGCTGTTCACAGCGATTAATCAAACGAACTATCTCATCTTCGCCCAAGGAGAGAGACTAAGAGCGCTTGAAGACGAGCGAAGACCCCCGAGGAGGCATCGGAGACCCCATACTCCCCCTCCTCGAGTGACTGAAGCTCGACACCCATCTCCCCCACGGAGACATTACTGGGAGACCTCTCGAAGCCAATCTCCCCGGCCAAAACAGAAACGGCCTCATCTGGAGAGGCAGCCAATCATTCAAGCCAGAGAACCTAGTCGAGACCCGGCGAGACAAGAAAGAAGGCACTCCGGAGACGGACGTGTAAAATTCAACCACCGAGCATCCCGCTCGAGAGAGACTTAGCACGACCTGGACCGTCGTGCCAGAAGTATTACAGGTCCCCATCTCTATCTCCAGAGAGAAGCGACAAGGACGACCCCCGCGGTCCCCTGTCGCAGGCTATTATGGAAGCACCCATCCCCCCGGGCATGGAGAAGCCCCCACACTTAAAGGAATACGATGGAGTCGCGGACCCGGTCGACCACATAGACAGGTTCGAGGCTATGCTTCATTATCACAATGTCGGGGGCCCCATCAAGTGCCGTCTATTCCCCACAACTCTCAGGAAGGCGGCAATGGACTGGTACAAAGGACTCGCCCCGGGCTCAATCACCTCGTGGCGGAAACTGAAGAACCAGTTCATCAGTTCCTTCACAGCTTCTCGGCGGCATCCGTAAACCGAGGCGGCTCTCGAGGCCATCATCCAAAGACAGGATGAAACCTTGAGAGAGTTCATCAATCGCTTCAACCGGGAAGCCATACAGGTCCCCTATGCGGACCATATGAAGAGATATTTGATGGAGAGAGGGCTCCTCCCCGACACGGAATTCAGAAAGGCCGTGGGTATCGAGCCACCTCGGACATTCGATGCCCTCCTCGAAAAAGCTCGGGCATACATGGACTACGAGGAGAGGGAAGCGGCCAACAAAGCCCGAGATTCCAAGACTCGTGGTCCCAACAGCAGCTCGCGCCAAGAAGCTCCTCCTCGACGAACCAGGGAGAAAAGGAAAGAAGATAGACCCCGGGAAGTCCGGGAACAAAGAGGACCTTCGGGGCGTTTCACCGAGTACACTCCGCTCACAGCTTCCCGTGAGCGCATTCTGGCGGAGTGTGCCAGCACTGATTTCAAGGACGGCGGTGTCAAACGTCCCCGACCTGCTCCCGCCAAGCCTGGAGTAGACAAGAACAAATATTGTCAGTACCATAGGAGCCATGGTCATCTGACTGAGGATTGCATCCACCTCAAGGACGCCATCGAAACCCTCATCAAGGGAGGGAGGCTCGCGCAATACCGGCGAAACGATCCCCCCCGTCGTGACGCCTAAGAAACTAGAGAGCCGGAGGAAGATGCCCGACCATCTGACGAGTCGGTCCCTATCCAAACCGCCTTCTCCGTGACCAGGCCCGAGGACTTCGACTTCCCCGAGCACCTGCAGGAGCCGCTCACAACGCATAGCAGGTGGGAATATTTCCCCTCCGCCCTGGTCATCAACGGCGGTGGGTTCAACGACTTGACCATCAACTCAGCCAAGAGGAAGCTGGACGAGCTGGTCGACGCGGCTCCCCCGCAAACAGTGACGTTCAAAAGGGTGAAGGGCAGGTCAGAGCCTATCACCTTCTACCTAGAAGAGCTCCCCGACGGAGCCCCGAACGCGGTCATCCCCCTACTGATAAGGGCAAGAATGGCCAATTTTGATGTACATCGCATCCTGTTCGACGAAGGGAGCTCCGTCGATGTCATGTACAACCAACTATTCCGAACCCTACAGCTGGACGACTCACATCTCTCGCCGTATGTAGGGTTGGACTTACAAGGTTTCAACGGCTCGACCTCTAAACCTTGGGGATATGTCGAGCTTCTGGTTACGTTCGGCGAAGGGACGGCTACAAGACAAGTCAAAGTACGCTTCCTAGTCATCGACTGCCCGTCTCTGTACAACTGCATCTTGGGGAGACCGACACTGGCAGAGCTGACAGCGGTACCCTCGACCTTCCACCTGAAGATGAAGTTCTACACCAAGAGGGAACGAGTAGCTACTATCCAAGGAGACCTAGCCGCTGCCCGGAGGTGCTTCAACACCGCTTCTAAGGGACGCGACACAGTCGACATAGGGACCAGGCCCGCCAAAAGGACGCGACAGGAGCCCGACAAGCAAGAGCCCCCAAAGGAAGAAGTCTAGAGAGCTCCACCAAAGGTCGACTCAATAACGCTGGACACTCGTTTCGACCAGGACGAACCTCCCAGCGGCGAGCAAGCCCCACTCTGCCCAATACCGGATGGGGATTTCGAGCTCGTCCACCTCGGCACCGACCCGACCAAGGGAGTAAATATTGGCAAAGATCTCCCCGACCTGGCAAGGAAGCAAATCAAGGCCTGCTTGCGCGAGAATGCTGATCTGTTCGCCTGGAGCGCCGCGGAGATGCCCGGACTCGACCCTGAGGTCGCCTGTCACCTCCTCGCCATTGATCCAGCCGCTAGGGCCGTAGTACAACATAGGCGTAGGCAGTCTCCAGAAAAAACGGAGGCTGCTGAGAAAGCTGTAAAAGACCTCATAGAGGCAAATTTTATTTCTGAAGCCCGGTATTCCACCTGGCTGTCAAATGTTGTACTCGTTAAAAAGAATAATGGAAAATGGAGGATGTGCATTGATTATACCGATCTCAACCAGGCTTGCCCGAAAGATGCTTTTCCTTTGCCTAACATAGACATGCTGGTCGATAACTCGGCCGGCTACAAAATGTTGTCGTTCATGGACGCCTACTCGGGCTATAACCAAATCCCGATGGCCCTGGGCGATAAACACTGCATGACATTCATGACCAGCTCGGGCAACTATTACTACAACGTAATACCCTTCGGACTAAAGAACGCCGGGGCAACTTACCAGCGCATGATGAACAAGGTTTTTCACAAACAGATAGGCGACATGCTCGAGGTGTATATGGACGATATGATCGTCAAGTCCCGAGCAGACACCGACCATGCAACACACCTCAAGACGGTCTTTGCCCAAGCAAGACAATGTAAAATGAGGTTCAACCCCGAGAAGTGTACATTCGGGGTTAAGGCAGGAAAATTCCTCGGATTCTACCTAACAGAACGAGGAATTGAAGCCAACCCCGATAAATGTCGGGCGTTCTCCGACCTCCCAACACCAACGTCAAAGAAGTCGATACAAATCATGAACGGCATGCTCACGTCACTATCCCGCTTCGTCGCGAGATCCGCTCAGCACGCCCTCCCCTTCTTCAAACTCCTTCGTAAGGAGGCAACCTTCGAATGGAGTGAGGAGTGCGAACAGGCACTTCGCCACCTAAAGCAAAGCCTATCCCAACCACCCGTACTATCTCGACCGGCCGACGGGGAGCCATTGTACTTGTACTTGGCCGTTTCGAACAAAGCCATCAGCGCGACCCTCGTCCGCGAGACCACCGACGGACAGAAACCCGTCTACTTCACGAGCAAAGCCCTGCAAGGACCCGAAAGCAGATACCAACAGATAGAAAAGGTGGCCCTGGCCCTCGTCAACGCGGCGAGGAGGCTCAGACACTATTTTCTGGCCCACACGATCATCGTGCGAACCGACCAACCGGTGAGGGCACTCCTGGGTTGACCTGATATGGCGGGCAGAATGCTGAAATGGTCCTTGGAACTCTCCGAATTCGACATTCAGTACGAGAGTAGGAAAGACTTGAAAGCACAGGCCCTGGCCGACTTCGTCGCGGAAATGACCACTCATGACCCACCCCCAGGGAAGGAACACAAGTGGACCATCTTCGTCGACGGAGCATCCAGCTCGTCCGGAAGTGGCGCAGGAATCCTTTTGGAAAATGAAGAGGGTGTAGTGATCGAGCACTCCCTAGCTCTTTCCTTCCCAACGTCAAACAACCAAGCAGAATATGAGGCCCTGCTCGCAGGATTGAGATTAGCCGAGGACCTGGGAGCCCGCGAGGTACAGATCTACACCGACTCCCAACTCGTCGCCTCCCAAGTCCAGGGGAGTTACCAAGCCAAAAACGACAACCTCGTCGAGTACTTGAACTTGGTCAAAAAACACATGACAAAGTTTGTACGGGCGAAAATTTCACATGTTCCCCGCGAGCAAAACACGAGGGCAGACATATTGTCCAAACTCGCGAGCACGAGAAAGAAAGGCGGGAAAAAATCCGTCATCCAAGAATCCCTAGCGCGCCCGAGTATCGAAAGATCCTCGACGCCAGTCGAGGTCCATGCCATTGGGGACGCCTCGTCCTGGATGACCCCAGTTTACAATTTCTTAACAAAGGGCGAACTTCCATCAAACCAGTCCGAGGCGACCGTCACAAAGCGGAGAGCATGCTCCTACGTGGTGCTCGAGCACAAACTGTACCGCAGGGGATTCTCCATCCCCCTCCTAAAATGCATAGATGAATCCACAATCCTCGAGGTACTGCGGGAGATACACGAAGAGATCAATGCCCAGCACATGGGTGGTAAGTCCTTGGCGAGGAAAGCCCTTCGAGCAGGATATTAATGACCAACAATGCAGCAGGACGCCAAGGAGCACGTTAAGAAATGCGACAAGTGCCAGAAGCACGGCGACATGCACCTCGCCCCGCCTCACGAGCTGAGCATACTATCGTCCCCATGGCCGTTTGCTTGGTGGGGCATGGATATCCTCGGACCCTTCGTGCAAGGGACTTATCAAAACAAATTCCTAATCGTGGCCGTGGATTACTTCACGAAGTGGATCAAGGCCGAGGCCCTCGCGAAGATCACCTCGCATAATATCCTCCGCTTCTACAAAAGAAACATCCTCGCCAGATTTGGGATTCCGAGTGCACTGGTGACCGACAACGGCACCCAATTCACCGACCACGGGTTCCAAGACTTCGTCACCAGACTAGGGACAAAACAACACTTCACTTCGGTCGAGCACCCTCAAACCAACGGGCAGGCCGAGGCCGCGAACAGAGTCATACTCCGGGGACTTAAACGCCAACTAGGCGAAGCGAAGAGGGGATGGATCGAGGAGCTCCACAGTGTCTTGTGGGCTTACCGCACCACGCCCCACTCAACGACGGGCGAGACCCCGTTCCGACTAACATACGGGACCGAGGCTGTCATCCCGATAGAAATCATGGAGCCATCCAGACGGACAGAAAGCCCCCTCGACGAAGAGATGAACGACGAGGCGCTAAGGGACGTGCTCGACTTAGTCGAGGAAATCCGATCTGGTGCAGCCCTGCGTGAAGCCACCCTGAAACAGCAAGTGGCTCTGTGCCACAACGACAAGGTTATTAAGCGTGAGTTCGAAATCGGCAGCCTGGTATTACGAAGGAACCAGAAAGACTCCCGCAAAGGGAAGCTAGCTGCGAACTGGGAAGGGCCTTATCGCGTCCACGGCACCACCAGTACCGGGGCGTACTACCTCGAGCAATTAGACGGAGAGCCATTACCACGACCCTGGAACGCTGCTAAACTAAAGCAGTACTACAGTTGAAAACCACCAACATTGAGGACCCTCGGCTGTCGGCTCCCGCGCCCAATCAACGAGGAGAAGCGTCCAACCCCGTAGAGAGGCCAAGGTACATGCCCGACCTACATCCAAACCGCATAACATCGTTTGAATATGAACAAATGATAAAGCCCGACGTGGACACCTCTACCGAGCTCCACCGTCGAAGTACCTGTAGGGCAGAACACCCAGCTCGCGATGGGCAGTTCACGCTGCGGGCAAATAGTCCCGACCGAATCACGTACCCGACCAAGCGGTCTCGCTCCGCCAGCCCGACGAATCTCCAAGAACGTCGGGCCATCTAAAAGGGTCAAAAAGGAGCCTCTCCCCTCGAGTTCACCACTTAGGCGACTCAGGCCATCGAGAAGAGGCCGAGCGCATACACGAACAAAAGACTTGGCAAATTTTCCAACAAAGTCACAACCACTTACGGGCACACCTCAGGCCCATAACTTAGGCCAATTTTTGCGGGCACACCTCGGGCCCATAACTTAGGCCAATTTTTGGGCAAAAGTATAAAATACAAGCACGGGCAAACAATCATAATTGAAACAAAGCATTCATTCAAGTGCCCGTAGGCAACAAAGCAAATAAGGTGTAAACTGACCAAAAAGGCCGACAATATTCAGGAATACAAAGAACGGGCACGCAGGCCCAAATAATGTGAGCGAGCACGCGGGCCCAAAACAAACATCAACGAGGCGCGCAAGCCCCATCACTATCTCACAACTCGGCTTCCCCCGAGCTACCATCACCAACAACAGGAGAGTCGGGCGGAGGCACGACCTGACCATCGATAATCTGCGACATATGGCTCACCCCTTCGGTGTTCAGGCCAGGATTTAACAAGGAAAGCTGGCTGACCGCAGCTTCGAAGCCGTCTACCATAGCTCTGACACAGTCCCCCTCGAGAAGTTGAATACGAGCAACCAGATCCGGTCGACTCCTCAGAAGAGTTGTGTCCTCCGACTCATTCTCGGCAGGAAGCATAGCAGCCTTTAGGTCCTCGATCTCTCTGGCAAGGCGCCCGTTGTCGAGTTCCAGTCGATCACGATCCGCACGAAAAAGGTCCCTCTCCTCTGCCAGCTTCCCCGAGCTCTCCCTCTCCAGAGTCAGCGCCTTCGTCTCTGCCACCAGCAACTCGGCTTGCTCGCGGAACATCTCCTCGGAGCGTTCCAGGGCAGCTTTCAGCTTTCGCGAAGTTGAGGTGAGGGCAACTTTCTCCTGTTCCAGCTCCTTGACACGGCCAGCATCCTCCCCCTCGGCCAGCACAACGGCCATCTCGACCATCTTCACCAGCCCGGCCATGTTGGCGGCCAAGTGTCTTCTCCGGCTTTCCTTGTTCATCCGGCGTATGGTTTCAGCTTCGTCGGGATTCACAGACAAAGGAAACCCCTCGAAGAAACCCTCCTCCTTAAAGCAAGGGGGCAACCCGAAGGACCTCACAGTGTTGGAGTCCTCGCCGACCTCCGGCTGACTTTCCACCTGATTCCTTTTTCTCTGTATCAGGTCGGTGTGTGGCTCGACCTCCTGAACAACCGGAGTCCCTCCTGAAGCAGTCCCCGAGCTAGGTGGCGAGTCCACCCTCGTCGCCTGAGAAATGCCCGGGCTATGTGGCGGGCCCATCCTCATCGCCTGAGGAGGTTTCACCACCCTCTTATTCACCTTTCTGTCACAGGACAGCTTCAAGAGCCTCTCCCTTCGTCCAGCCATCGAACCTGCACGAAAAAACCCGGGTTAGTGCCGAGCAAATAAGCAAACAAATGACAAGAAATTCAAACAATAAACGACCTAGCAAACGCGCAGCCTGCCCGAAGGACTGGCACTCCACGAGTGCCTTCGTGTCAATGGGTCGAACCTCGAAGGTCGGATAACCTTCATCGTCCAGAATATCCTCCCCTCCCTCGTGGCCCATCTGGCGGGGTGGAAGCTATCAACATACCAACAAAGAGTATCGTAAGCCTTCTCGTCTTCGTGGCTCATATCGCCCGCGGACGTATGGTAATACCCGGTACCATGCTCATAATGCCTCGAGATCCAATGCACGGGAAATTTGGCCGTGCGTCCTAACACCGGACGTCCTTCGCCGTCCAAAAGGGCCTCCCCGTCGTCGTCGGTTATGATCGCTTCCTCCTCATACACGGACTCTAAACCTGCCGTGGTAATCGGCCTCACAACATACCACTTGTCTTTAAAACCTCGCATGGAGTCCATGTACATCCTGAAAAGTCTCTTCGACTGTTTCAGGGAAACCCAACTATGCTTTCCACCCCGAGATTGGCGCTGTAGGTGGAAGACTCTGAAGAAGAGGGGTATGGTCGCCCCAATCCTCAGAAAACGGCAAGTTAACTCAAACGCCCGGATAAACGCGAGCGAATTCGGATGAAGTTGCGACGGGGCCAACCCAAGATGGCTAAAGACCCCGACCTGAAAGTCGTTGAAAGGCAGCTGTAACCCAAGGTCTTTGAAAGCAATTTCATACATAGGGAAACTGTACTCGGGGAACACCGAGCAAATTCGAGCAGTGAAAGACGGCCGAGTGACCACGAAATTCTTCTGGAAATCGGGCTGGTTGTGGCCCGCTTCGAGGATAATGTATGCCCTTCGGCTGCGTCGACTATAGACCGAAGCTATCCCTCTAGGTTCGGCACCCGCCCATTCCAGCAAGGGGTCCTCTATGGTGTCAACCAAACTGACATTCTCGTCAGCACTTTGTTCTTCCACCTCAGGCCGTCCTAAAGAGCACGGTTCGTCCGCCATGGTTACCTACAAAGCACGGGAAACCAATCAATTGGGCGCGAAACCATACGCTCGCCATAACGGACGAGACGAAGGGCACGACAAACCACGTCGCTCCACGCGCGACTGCATAGTTGGTATTTTGGAACAAAAAATAGCAGCCATCTCCCCGACTCCCAGATACCTCGACAGGTCCTCCTACAAGTCGCCTGAATAAACCGACAACTCGGTCACTCATGAATACGTCGACCCAGGGAATGAACACGGCGAGCAAAATCATAAGGCATAGAGCTAGAGCTATGAGTCTACCGGGCACGATCATGAATTAGGCGCCCTGGATCATGAAGACCCCGGGCAGCACTGCAAATTAAAACCTAAACTATGCATTTACCGGGCACGAACATGCGCTTGCCGGACATACGCGTGAATTTGTCGAGCTAAATATGAATCTACCGGGCTAATCCTAGGCTTACGGTCTCTGAACGTCTAAAAACAAAGAAAAATCATGCATCACAACAGAAAAACAAAGGAGACAAGTCGCTTACTTGGAATCAAGAAGTAAATTTGACGACAGAGGAAAGGAATCGGCGACGGAGATCGCGGCGGTGCTATGAGAATCTAGGAAGAACAACAGCAGCAGAAACAGAGCGAATAGGAGAAGCGCGAAGAGTAGAAACACGTTCTGGGGCCCAAGGACCCTATTTATAGTGATGACGTGGAATACCAAACGTCACCTCGGGCAACCACAGGTTCCCATCCTCGACGCGCAACTTCCCTAGGCAATGATGGCCCTATCCTCCATAGGGTGGCGGCGCAGTTCCCAAAGGGGGCCTCGCGTGCTCGACAGATGCAGCCTGCTGGGAAATCCCTCGGGCATTTCTCGCGGGGAACCTGTCCACTAGCAGGATACGGGGAATCCCCCGAGTACCACACGAGGGGCTGCATCTCTTGTCCGGATACGGGGCCCCGCAACGGAAGCGACCTAAGATCAAGTCACGGCTCCTAACTCAAGGAACCACGACTTGGGGGGGCTCCTGTTCTGGACTGGGTCGGGCTGGCCCAAGCGCAACGATCAGGCCCAATCCAAACGGACTTGCTAGGGGACACGCCGAGCAAAGGACCACAGCTATGCCCGACATACCTCACTGGGGCGACATCCTCGACCTCTTGTTATCCAGCTCGACCCCAGCTCGAGCACTCCACCAACGGGAGACGCGATCCACTACACTCTCAAACGGGACTCCGAAAGGACCGCGTCCTTGTCCGCCCGCACTTCACGCAAGACATCCAGGAAGGGGACCACGCGCGGGTCCCTACTACGCACGTAGAACCTGGCAGTTCCTCCATTGGGCCAAACCTGCCCGACCCAGTGAAGGAACCTTGGCCCAGCGCTGGAGGCTATAAATACCCTCTGTTTCCAGAGGGTCAGGTATTCATTCTATCACATATACTCACACTTTGCCTGCTCGTACTCTTACTTACTTCAGCATCGGAGTGCCTTGCAGGTACCCCCCACCTCGTTCAAAACTTCAGCTCGGAGCCAGCCGTGACGGTTCAAGTCTGATCAGGTTAGATGAATGACAAGATAGATGAATGACATTTAATACATATAATGATCTAAAATAAAACTTGAAATTAAATTAAATGACTTCGTAATTAATTAAATTTAAAATAAATTTAAAAATAGACATGAAAAGACGTGTCTTCAAATAAAATACAAAAATCCATGTCATTTATCAATTTATTAAAATAAAATCACTTGAATGTGCATCACAAATTGAGATGTTAATGAAAAAAGTGTGACGTTGACTAGAGTATATAATGCATGTGTTACTAATAAATTAGTTAATAATAATTTTACGAATTAAAAATGATTTAAATGAGAGTAATGTGTGTCATTAATGATAACTTATATAATTACATTGTTGCGTGTTATTAATACAAACACTAGATAATATGTGGAAAAAATGTATTTAATTAACTATTAAATAAATTTAAAGTAAATATTGGTCTAAATAAAGTACACATATTTCTACGGATTCATAAGATATTTTTTTCTTCAAAATGGATATTGCTTAAATATTAATGTATTTTGTAAAATCTATTCACGGAATAAAATTAATTTTAGTAATTGATACTGATAGAGAGAATTAATAAGATTTTGTAAAATACTTACTTTATGAGATATAATATAGATTACTAATTGATATTTATGGAATTAAAAGAATAATGACAAATATATATATATATATATATATATATATATATATATATATATATATATATATATATATATATATATATATATATATATATATATATATATATATATATATATATATATATATATATATATTAATTCAAAATATTTTATTATCATTACATGAAAAAAAGGTAAAATTACTCTAAATTTTTTTGAATGACTTAATTGTAATAGATCAGTTTTTTATATTTTTTTATTACATGTGAGTCTTTTATATTAACTAACTTCTCTACTGTTAATTTTTTCTGTTTTATTTTATTCTATTTATTTTATTTTATTTTTAACTTTTAAAATTTATATTAAATTCATTTTTGGTCCAAAAATTATGAAATGTTTTTAAAAACTATTACTTCTCATTTTACACTTTGTATAATTTTATGAGAATTTTATTTTCTATTTTACTATTTTTCTTTAATTTTTTTTTGTTGTGTATTTTAATTAGTTTAAAAACATTTTTATGTATTAAATTTTTTAAAAAAATTATAGTATATTCAATAATGATTTCTAACCTATGTCAAGTGATATATAAGTACTATTAATGTTACTTCAATTTTTTTAGAAAAGAGTTTGAAGAAAAGGTCAACGGTGCAAATGTTAATTAACATAAAGGTAAAATTACTCTAAAATTCTTTAAGTTATTTAATTATAATAAATCAGTCTTTTATATTTATTTTGTTACATGTGGACCCTTTATGTTAACTAACCTCTCCATCTTTGACTTTTTTTCTGTTTTATTTTGTTCTATTAATTTTATTTTAATTCATTTTTAACTTCTAAAATTCATATTAAATTCGTTTTTGGTCCAAAAATTATGAAAAAATTTCTAAAAATATTTCTTCTTATTTTACACTTTATGTAATTTTAAGATAATTTTATTTTTTGTTGTTCTATTTTTCTTTAATTTCTTTTTTTGCGTGGATTTTAATTAGTTTAAAAATACTTTTATGTATTAAAAAATTATGAGAATTTTAGTATGTGATTCAATGATGGTCTCTGACCTATGTTAAGTGATATATCAATACTATTAATGTTACTTCAACTTTTTAAAAAAAAAGTGAGGAAAAGATCAACAGTGCAAATGTTAATTAACATAAAGGACTCACATATAACAAAAAAAAATATAAAAGACTGACTTGTTGCAATTAAATAATTTAAAGAATTTGGAGTAATTTTACAAAAAAATAATATTTATCAATCAGTAATAATATAATGAAATATGAGGCCAATACTTATCTTACTATTTAAAATATACTTTTTATTCTTTCTCAATTTATAAAAAAGTATTAAAATAATAGTATAGAAAAAAAATTTATTAATGATATTAGTTTTATATATTAGAAAAATTATATTAATGTTTCAAACATTTTTATAAACGATAACAAATTATATATATATATATATATATATATATATATATATATATATATATATATATATATATATATATATATATATATATATATATATATATATATATATATATATATATATATATATATATATATATATATATATATATATATATATATATATATATATATATATATATATATATATATATATATATATATATATATATATATATAATCAACCAGTTCTGATCCATATAGTAAATCGATTAATATGATTTTATGATTTAAAGAGACATTCACTGATCAAATTTTATTTTCACCAAAAATTGAATTCGAATAATACTCGAACCAAATAGAATCTTTATATAAAAAACAAATGTAATGAAATATTGACTTACAAGAATCATCAAAAGAATCTAAGACACCAAATATTTTAATTTTCATTATTATTAATTTTGTATTTTATCATTTTTTAGATTTTTTTATTTATTTTTAGTATAGTTTGGTTCGGGAGTCAGTTCTGACATCAAATGATTTCAGCCTCCTCACGATCGCAGTTGTGTGATATCGAACTGTGGTCCTCTCTATCAAGTCCAGCGCCAATCACCACTAGACTAATTAATGATTAGTTCATATTTTAGAATTTTATTTAGCTACTATTAATTTCCTTATGCATAATTAAATTGATTAAATATCAACTTGTCATACTCCAAAATTACTTCATTAATATTAATAGTCATTTTATTTAGTCGTAGTGTTATTATATTTCTAATCTATGATATATTATTTTAATTGTTTATTTTGAATTTTGCTTAGATATGATGGGGGTTTAAATTTTAAAACGGAGTGTGTTCATTAGTTCACTTTTAGAACAATTCATTAAGGTTCATGGAGTTTTGTTGGAGGTTGACCGAAGTCAACCTTTAATTATTGAGTTTTATTATTTTATTTAGTTATTATTATTATTTAATTATTAGTTTTAGTTTAAATATATTTTCTATTTTATTTTTCATTATTAGATTAATAGTCAGATCAAATTATTGTTATTGTTAGATTTATTTGCATAGGATAATATATTATCTACGTTTATACTAACATTACCAGTATTATTTTTATATATTTAGATTATTTTTAATGCTATTAGCATATTATGATTTCACTTTTATTGTCTTTCTTGTTCTTTCACAAATTTATATTTCATTCATCACTAATTAATTTATAAAATAGGAAAATATACAAAAATAAAGAAAAAAAAGCATCACGAGATTTTGACAAATTTGTCAAATTGGTTTCACATCTTTCGAGTCTCAAATTCCTGATACAAATATAAAATAAAAGCAAGAGATCTAGAGGTCCAAATTATATTAGATATAAACTAATTATATATTCAAATTTACAATCAATTAAAATATTACTCTTTCTATTTTAAAATGAGTGTCATTTAAAATTTTTACACACAGATTATAAAATATAATAATGTTGTTATAAAATATTACATTTTTGTTAAATTAATTTTATGGGAATAAATTGTAACTATATAACTTGTTGTAAAAGCTGAATAATATTAACAATATCTAGCTGGCAAAAGCTGGCTCTACAAGAACAAGAAGAATCAGCTTCTTGTACCCAAAAAAAAAATCAATTTGACTTCTTTTTCTCTAACCCTCTTACCCTTCTTCTTCACCGATTCTTCTCAACTTTGAAAATACTACAACAACATTGCCACATGAATAATTAGGGTTTCTACACACAAAGAAGTTTAATCGATTTCCGAAATGAGTGGTTCCAGATTCATCAAGTGTGTTACAGTTGGCGATGGAGCCGTTGGCAAGACTTGTTTGCTTATCTCCTATACCAGCAACACTTTCCCCACGGTTTGTGCTTCTGCTTTTTTCCTCTTCTCTAACAATATTGTGATCACAACTAGAAAGAAAGGTTCAATTTTTATGCGTCTTTCTAGTTCTATGTTCATGGCTTTTCATATTCTGAGTAAAATAACTAATGGGTTTGCTTTTTATTTGTTCCTAGAGTTTTCAACCTTTGATTCGGAGTTGCTGATGCTATGTTTTCTTCAAAATAGATGAAATTTGGGATCTTTGATTTTTTTTTTTTTTGGGTGGAAAGAGGAAAAGGGAAATTTTTTGATTGAATCTTTAATGTTGATTTTGATTCTCTGATGATGTATTTCTGTTGATTTTGATACTTTTTGTGTTTGTTTTTGGATTGATGCAATAATGTTGAAAAATATGATTGCCGTTTGACTTCTAAATTGACTAATAACAGGTGAGGGTGATTTTGGATGTACTTAATCTATAATTCTGACATTTTTTTTGTTTCTTTTTTATCCATGGAAACAGGACTATGTTCCCACTGTCTTTGACAATTTCAGTGCAAATGTAGTTGTGGATGGGAGCACTATAAATTTGGGGTTGTGGGATACTGCTGGTGCGTTTCTTATCATGATTATATTTATATATCTCATTCGTCGATTATTTTTTGAAGTGGATAGTGATTGTTATAAATTTTTCAACTTATGAAACAGGCCAAGAAGATTACAATAGATTAAGACCCTTAAGCTATCGTGGAGCTGATGTTTTCTTGCTTGCCTTTTCTCTCATAAGTAGAGCTAGCTATGAGAATATTGCCAAGAAAGTAAGCTTGATATTATTATTCGATTTTATTTCTATTTTGTCTCTTTCTACTATGGACTAATTTCCCCTTTCCATTTTTGTAGTGGATTCCTGAGTTGAGGCATTATGCTCCTGGTGTTCCAATTATTCTCGTTGGAACAAAACTTGGTTAGACTCGCACTTCTTCATTTCATTCTCTAAATATGTTTACACGTTTGAGGTGCTCCTTTTGTGGAAGAGATGCGTAACAACAGTTCCGTATCTGTGAAGCTTCAACTTAAACTAATAACTGGTCCAGAATATTTTAACGAATAATTTTGGGAAATATTATCTTCTTTAGTTTTCATCTAAGTCATACAACAGCCTTTGTATTTTTCATCTTTGTTTGATGTTTAACTTCCTGGAAAACTAAAAGGAAAGTATATTGTAGCTGCTTTTGTTGTTGCATGAGTGTCACTGATAAAAGTGAGTATAGCGTCTGTTTAAGAAGTTTAAAATGAGAGAAGAGTGCAAGCTATTAGTACATAGTCACCTCGGTAAAGTCAGTGCTTGATATAAAAGTCCTTGACTTCATTACTAGTCAAAATTTCTTTTGCTAATAGTCTGTAACAAATGAGCAGCTTCTGTTCTGAAAATTTTCTGTCGATAGTTTTCACAGTTGCTTTTGGAATGTGCTTCCTCCTACGTATAGGTTTAACTTAAATTGAATGTATGCATTTGATGGCTCCATTATAAAGTTGTCATGATTTGTTCGTTGGGTATTTAGTGGCAACTAAATCTATGTCTTGTAGATCTTCGAGATGATAACCAGTTCTTTCAAGACCATCCTGGTGCTGCACCAATCACCACAGCACAGGTAATTGCTATTTGCTAATACTTAGTGTATTTTTTCTTGTTATTGCTTTTGCTTTGTTTTCTATTTAATTGTTCTCTCTAATGAAGCACTGATACGTTTAAATCTCAGCTGAACTGTATCCGATATGCCAATACATTGCGATATGGCGCTGATACTAAACCCTAAAAAAATGAATAAATAATTCTGATATGGCGGCGATACGACTTTGATATGCTGCGGATACGACTCTTCATTTTTTATTAGACTTTTTTTTTCTTCTCCATTTTAATGATCATTCACTCACCTTTTATTGATCATTCTCTTTAATACCCCATTTTAATTATTTTCTTGATAGTTGTCATTTTTCAAGATTGGTTTTATTCCCCATAATTCTGTATCAATTACCCATATTTGAATTTTTTTTGGACTTATCCTTATTTGAAATTTAATTTATATTAAATTATTATTTTCTTTTTCGTATTATTAATATCATTTATAAAGGAAAATTTTGAAAAAGGAAGAAAGGAATGTTGCAGATATGGTATACCGAGTCTTAAATGTATCGTATCCTGTATTATTATTACATTAATAACGCATCGCTGAATCGGATATGTATCGTAGCCGATACTCATATCGTGTCTGTGCTTCATTGGTTTGGTCCTTTAGCCTTTGTTTGCTCATAACAGGGCATCAACTTACTTGATAGGTCATTGGTCTGATTTAATTTTCTATCTTTTCTGAAGGGCGAGGAACTCAGAAAACTTATTGGTGCTCCAGTTTACATAGAATGTAGTTCCAAAACACAAAAGGTACATACATGTTATTTGAATCTTTGAAAGTTCTGGAGTTAATTTTATATCACGACCTAATCAATATTAATCTCTGGATACAGAATGTGAAGGCTGTTTTTGATGCAGCCATCAAAGTAGTTCTACAGCCGCCAAAGCAAAAGAAACCTAAAAGAAAGGGGCATAAAGCCTGTTCTATTTTGTGATCTTCAATTCTTCATATTGTAGTTCACGGAGGATGACATGACAGTAGCCATTTCTGGTAGTGTTTGCCATTTCTGATTCTATATCTTACACTATTTTCAACCTAGATGGAGGAATTCGCCACGTTCAATTGACCACGATAAGGTTTTGCTTATAAAGCATCAAGCTATTTGTCTCTGGCTGAAGGATATAATATTAAAGTCATAATTTCATCATGTTTGGTGTGTACAAACTCTTGTGTTTCTCTGGGATGTTTACCTGCTGTATTGATTATTAAATATCCATCTCCATTTGTGGACATGGGTTTTACTCACATTGTAATCTAATCTAGGAAGTGTTTGCATATGTGGCTTTGGATGTGAACTAAGTATATGTAATTAATTATGTTAGCTGTTTAACAGCCTGAATATAGTTTGGTTTGTTGATTCATTCATTCTTCCATTTGTTTTCAAGTGACTTGAACTTCAAATTTCTAATCCAAAGTTCATTTGGCTTAGTTAACTTTACCATAAAACCTTATGACAACGGCACATGATTGCACCTTATTTTAAAATCTTTGTTCTGAAGAGTTAAAGAAAAAAAAAGCTTATTTTAAAATGTGAAGTGGGCTGTTAAGGGAACGATAAAGGAGAGAATAATAGGTGGATGTCCAGAGCCGTCCTTGGGAGTGTGCAAGATGAGTTCTGACACATGACTCCAAATTTTTAATGGTTAAATTGTTGCTAAATAGTCTCATTGAACAATGACTAACTGACAGGAACTTCAGCAACTTTATGCCTACACAAGATTACTCAGATACTGAACTTGCGGTCTGATAGAGTCTACTAGCTAATTGGGGATCTCATTTCTTCTTTTTGGGTGGTTTGGATTTCATTAGGCATCCAATAATTGAGTATCTTGTTTTGGCATCAATACAATTAACAAAGGAAAACCAAACTATAATTAATAATCATCAACTTTTGGTAGATTCAGCATTTAACTTAGATATATAATACCTATGGAATAATTTTGTGTGGATGGAGGACAGCCATGTTTGAATTCAGAACCTCAAAAATTCTTCAAACTTGTCACCACTAGTTCAATCCTAGTGGGTAGGCCAAGTAATTTGAAAATGATAGAAGAAAAGCAATGATATCTAAGTTGAAAGCGGCAAAAATACAAAGTAATATGGCATTGGCAAACATCCTTTATTCTTAAAATCTTATCTTCCTTTTCTTGAGAGGAATATATACTGTTCCCACTTCCATTGGTAACAAAAATCAACAAATGGAGCTCTAGCATTGATTCCTATCAATCTCTCTTCTACGGCACCGACTATATCGCTTCGTTAAATATACATGAAACCTCATTTGTTTCTTATTGTATGCTAGTAATCTCCAATCCATAATACTGAGTAGAGAACCAACCAGTTGAAGAATATGGCTTCCAAGAGAATAGTAAAAGAGCTCAAGGACTTGCAGAGAGATCCACCAACTTCATGCAGTGCAGGTAAATAGTTTGAACGAAACTGGAATTGTTTTATTTAACAATAACTGTATTGTCATGTGGTTGTTATGATGAGTATCAGGCCCTGTCGGCGAGGACATGTTTCATTGGCAAGCTACCATCATTGGTCCAAATGATAGTCCTTATGCTGGTGGTGTTTTCCTTGTTACCATTCATTTTCCTCCTGATTATCCCTTCAAACCTCCCAAGGTATACTCTGACACATGTTTTCTTTAATAGGAATCATGGCTCGGCCATAACCGCAATATGAAATCTTGATGGTCAATCTAATTGATGGATTTTATAAAAAATGATTTTGCAGGTTGCATTCAGGACAAAGGTATTTCATCCAAACATTAACAGCAACGGAAATATTTGCCTCGACATACTCAAAGAACAATGGAGTCCTGCTCTCACAATATCCAAGGTCTTGTTATTGCGAACCATCTTCATTCATTTCATTAGTTTCTTTCTTTCTGTTTTATAAAAAGAATGTCGACTGATTGTTAAAAAACTTGATCATACAGGTGCTGCTCTCTATATGTTCTTTGCTAACAGATCCGAATCCCGATGACCCTCTTGTGCCTGAAGTCGCTCATATGTGCAAAACCGACAGAGTCAAGTATGAGTCCACTGCTAGAAGCTGGACTCAGAAGTTTGCCATGGGATAAGACGTGGCCTTGAAATTCCGGCTTTAGCGAACAACATGCATACATATAAGAATTTTTCTCTGTCTGTAATTGGAGCATGCTCTCTATGAATAAATGCTCTCTCTTTTGGTGTTTTTCTTTTATTCAGCCTATTAAAATTGTACCAAAAAGCCAAAATCATTGTGCACTTATTCCGGATAACAAACTAGGTTCTTTTTTGGATGTCCACCCTTACACTCATGTCTTTAATTCAATTTGTTTGTAAAAATACATAATCAGTTCAATATCATGTTATTGGTGATCTAAACTCTACATATCAAGCTTGTTAGGACAAGATTCTGCGCCATTTACTTTCAACTCTGTTGAACTTATGGATAAATAATACAATTATATAATCTAAGGCCAAAAAGCATAGGAAGGGAAAATAAACCAGAAGAACATAGCTTTGAGGTCTGACTTGTAGCCCAAGAAAGCTGATCTTAGCTCTAGCTTCTAGTTTAGTTATGTGAGACTGCAAAGTTGAAGCATATACGGACAGCCACAAACTTTGAATGAGTTGGGATCAAGTTCTCTGTCATATAGCATATGATATGTGATTTGTTTTGAAGTGTGGTAACTCTAGTTATGAGGAAAATAACATGATTGAGTGTGTATGACCAATATTGTCTGAGAAGTTTGAATTGGTAAAGTAGAGATCTTCTAACATTTAGAATATGTTGATGTTTTTTCTCCATCCTATGATATTTTTTTTTTGTGATGTTTTAACACATGATTTTTGATGTAAGTTGCCTTTAGATGAATAAAATTCTAGTCATGAAAACTCAAGGCCATTGTCGGTTCTTACAGTCTTAGGAATAGTATTATGTTGGTTTTCGATCAAGTGAATGAAGGTATGAACTTGTTTTGAAACCTCAGATTTGGTATTGAGTAAGATGATCCATGTGAATCAACTAAAGTCATCTAATATGGTCAAGAAATATTTATGGCCTTGGAAAGAAGGAATTGATATGTCCCCCATATGTCAAAGTGTTATAAATCAAATTTTACATTGGTATGAAAAGATCTAATACTTTTTTAGGAAAATGATAAATATCACACACAACTTTATTGTTATTAGAAATCGAGGGATACATTTTAGATATGTGAGACATTTTATTACTAGAGAGATGTCTTAATCTAAAATTCCAAATTAAGGATAAAAGGATAGGAGAATTTCTTTGTACATCTTTAAGGAAGGAGAAAAACATCTGAAAATCGAAAATATTTTTTGGAGATGTATCTCCAAACACTCCAAATCAAGGAGTTTTGGAGGTGTATCTCCGAATGCATCCAAAATAAATTTTGGGAAGAACTCGGAAATACATTTTCAAAAATACTATGTTTCATGCCAAACGTTAAGTTTAAACATTCACGCATATTTTCGAATATGTATTTCCGAAATTATGCAACTTATACCACATCGCTGCATGGACTATTTCATTTTCTTCAACTTATTCCATAATCAAAACTCTCTAAAAAACTCAATCCATTGTCAATCAATTTTTCGTCTCCAAACTAAGTTTCAAGTGTTTTATCATGTCAAAGAGAACATAGAAAGTTGTAATTTAAGGTAAATTTTCCTCATTTCATCTCTCAATTGTTTGCATTGATGCTGATTTTTGAGATGAAAAACTGCGTCACTTCAGAAATGTATTTCCGAAACCCATCTAATCTATTTCAAAAATATATTTCCGAAGCTTCCTCTTACAGAAACAAAATTATCAACAACTTTTCTATTTTTGCCCGTTTTAGATATGGTGCACCCCGACATGTTTCCCAAGGATGTTTCGGACAACATGAATAATGATGTTAAGTTGGATGAGGTGAAGAACGATGTTAAATCGATTGTTGTCGATATAGATGCTGGAGACTAATTTGCAAATAATCATGTTTTCAATAATCAACAATATTTACTTGATTGAGTCCGAATTAAAGCTAGCAAACTCAGCTTTGGTGTTGTGATTGTTAGGTCCGACAATGACACTAGTAGAAGGCAGGCATTTGTAACCATGAGATGCGAGAGAAGTGGAAAATATGTTCCAAAAGTTCGGAAGTTAAAACATGATGACACCGAATTGAGAAAAATGTGAGTGTCCGTTCCGTTCATATTGTGTGGATCATGTATGGTGGATGACACGTGGCAGTTTTATGCCATTTCTAATAAACATAACCATGCATTGGACAACAAGCTACAAGGTCATCCAAATGTAGGTCAACTTAAGCCGGAGGAGAATAAAATTATTTTGGAAATGTCGATAAACAAAGTTGCGTCGAGAAACATACTTGTAGATTTGAAATGGAAACGACCACAAAATGTTTCAAATATCAAGCAAGTATACAATGAACATTATAAACAAATTATTGCGAGTAGAGGTCCGAGGTCTGAAATGCAGCAGTTGTTGAAACTTTTGGACGATAACCACTTTATTTTAAGGTACAGATTATGTGATGATAAAGTTAGTGTCCGTGAAATTTTTTGGACTCATCCGAAAAGTATCAAGTTGTTTAACACATTTCTGACCGTCCTTATAATTGATTCAACGTACAAGACCAACAAGTATAGACTTTCTCTTCTAGAAATTGTTGGTGTCACTTCTATAGATAAAACTTTTTCGGTTGAATTTGCATTCCTCGAATGTGAGAAAGAAGACAACGTTACATGAACATTGGATATATGCAAGACTTTGTTGAAAGATCCACAAAAGTTGTCTAGTGTTATCGTAACCGACCGAGATAGCGCTCTTATGAATGTGGTTGAAAATGTGTTTCCTACATCATATACATTACTTTGTCGGTATCATATAACAAAAAATGTGAGAACTAAGATTAAATCGGTGGTTGACACCAAAGACTTCAAGGGTGAAGACGGAAATATTGTCAAAGCTGGTGTTGTGCTGGAGAATATAATGGATGCATGGACAAATATATTAAATTCTTCTACAAAAGAGTTTTATGCTGAGAATGTGGTATATTTCAGGAGCTTGTGTGTCAAGTTTCTAACATCTATATAATATCTATGTAATATCAATATTTTAACATCTATGTTATATCTATGTTTCAAGGTCAATATATCAATGTTTATGTTCTGCAGAAATCATTAAAAGTTTATTTCGAAAATGTACATCCGAAATAAAGCATTAGGCATCTTTGGAAATACATCTTCGAATTCACCCAAAAAAATAATATTTCATAACTTCGATAATACATCTTCGAAATCACCCAAGAAAAATAAACTCTGGTGTATTTGGAGATACATCTCTGATTTATGGGGATAAAAATAAAATTTCGTCAAAGATGGTTAAAAATGTGTAAGGGTGAAAAAAGAAATTCCCAAAGATAGTTTGATTATGCAGAAAACTATTTATAATATTGACAAAAGCTTTTCATCAAGTTGTGTTTCTTTCTAATTATAAAAAAATATTTCTTAGAATCATATTATTTAGATTATTATTTCTTGAAATAATATTTTCACCGATGTGTTTGAATAAAAAATAAAATTCATGGAAATTATTATATATTTATTTAATTTAAAAATTATAAAAAATAAAAATAATATTAATATGTGAGTAATATTGAGAAGTTATAGATAGTTGAGTTTATTCCTATATGAATGTTGGATTCTCACCTTTAAACATGAAAATAAGTATGAAAAAAATTATGTGCAAAAAATATTTTTAGAAATAAAAAATACACAGAAATAATTTTTAAAAATGAAACAAGCACATCCTTATATATCCATTTAAGTGATTAGCCAAGGACCTATTTTTTTTTTTACTTTAAAGAAATGGATATTTTTCTTTGATTTTCAAAAATGAATTTTATAAAATCGTTTTTCAAAATATTATAAATTTTTTATATATTTTTTTTTAAGTTGAAAGACTAATTTCAACGTCGTATAACATAGACATATATTATTGAAGATCGAAATATTGTCGAAATTGCAATTTTTTATTTATGAACTTGTATTTCAAAAATGATTTTTATGAAAAACTATTCGAAATAGTTTCAAAATTAAGTGATATTAAATTTTTGATAACTAAATTTTTTTAATAAAATAATGAAATATTTAAAATAATATTTTAAGTAACTATTTAAATTAAACTTTTATTTGAAACTTTTATAAAAAAAAATTTATAAATTTTTTTATATAAAATTATATTATATTATAAAAATCATTTAAAAAAAAATTCAAAACAAACTGCCCCAAATGAATCCTCTCAAAGACTTATATGTGACCTGATGAAGAATAGTTAAAGACGATGGACACAATTTTGACACAAATTAAATTCAACTTAAAATACATTGATAATATAAATATATGGAGAGAATTGAACATTACGAACATAAGTAACTTGAACTAAGTTACCATTTGGTAGGTGAGCCTTAACATGTCTACAGCGATAAAAGAACTAAAAAATGCATGTCTGATCATACACTGGCTATAGAATCAATGAGCCAAAAATTAAAATTGTTACTTACAATTTTTGAAATTTGGATTAATATTAACTTATTTTTATAAAACTGATTTGTAAGTGAAAAATATTTTAAACTCCCATTAAGACTACTTTATATCAAATGTACGACATGTAACACATACTTCCTCATACTTAGAATTTGACATCTATAGTGTCACTTAAATGATTGATAACAAAAATATAGTAGTATGTGATTCAATATATCATTAATAAACTCAAATATAATAATAGAATTTGAGTTAGATCTGACTCAATTTAACAAAACTAATTATAAATCGAATTTGCATATTTGCATATAATTCATGTTCAATCTATATCTTATCCAATATAAAACTTCTAATAAGGAATCTAATTGAAAGATAAGAATACAACTGCAACACTCATGAGATTTTATTCGATATTCAATATTACACAATGTGGTCTTAGTAAAGATAGAAGGACGGTCAGTTAAGTAATGTCACATATAAAATATAAAAAAAGTATGAAAAAGAACTATTTGTATTAGTAAATTGAATTCCATGAATTTTCTAAAAAATGAAAATGGATCAAATGAAACGTAATTTTAAAATAAAAAATTCTGTGTCAATGATATCTAATGATGTAAATGGATTTTCATAAAGGCAAATTGTATGATGTTTATATTTGTTCCGTTGAATAAATATGATATTTACATATTTTTCATATTTATGTGAATATTTGCTAAATAAATTATCTACAGATTTTAAAATGTTCTTATATATTTACAGATATTTATAAATATATATTTTTCTAATTTTTATTTAAAAAAAATATTTTTAACTTTTTTTAATGACACGAGAAATTATTATCACGTAAAGTCCATATAAATCCTCTTATTTTAAGAATAAAATTTTATTACATATTTATATATTTTAATTTTAACAAAAAATAAAATATATTTTAATTGTGAATTATGATAAAAGAGCAGACAATAGAAAAATAAAAAGAAAGACACTCGTTAGACATAAAAAATGGTTGGTTAGACGGTGATAAATAATCAATATAATTTGTATGAAATATAAAAGATTTTCTTCAAAGAAAACTTTAAAAAAAATATTTGAAAAGACTAGTTTTTAAAAGATAAAAAATACTATATAATAAATTAATATTTAATTAATTTTTATAATTTATTAATAGATATAAATATCCGCAGATATGAGTATCATTAAATCCATATTTATATTCATTATTAAATAAATATTTAAATATTTGTTTATTTTAATCATAAATATCTATTAAATTAATTGTTCTGTACTCGTAATAAATTTTATCCGTAAATATTCGCTGATATATATATATATATATATATATATATATATATATATATATATATATATATATATATATATATATATATATATATATATATATATATATATATATATATATATATTTCCATCCCGAGTGTGCATGTTTTAAAAATAATAGAGCCAAGACCATTAATATTCTTCATTTAAATGGTTCTTATACTTGGATCCAAAGACGTAGTTGAGTAATCCATATCATCTTTTCTCATGTAATGGACCTGCTGGGGTACCCTTACGATTGTGAGGCTTGAACTGCTTCTATATTTAGTACTTTAAGAAAACAAATTTTCTTTTTCATAAATAGTATGCTTACATATAAAACTGAAAACTTTGAAAGAATAATTCTATTAAAAGTTAATATATTTCTCATGGTTATTTAAAAAGCTGATTTTGAGAAACGCTAAAAGAATTATATTATGAAAGTATTTTTCTTTCAAAACTAATTTTATTAGGAATTTTAAAATCATGAAGGTTTTGTTTAGGAATTTAGAAGAAAAGGAGAGGGAGGATTTCATCGTTAAGTGGATGGATGTATGTTGTGTCTTTTTCAGAGAAAACAAGTTCAGTTTCTAAGACTTATAGTTTGTCTAAATCAGAGTTAGTGGGTGAATTTTCAATGGTTAGGATTTAGCGAATGTACCTTTTTCAAATGAAATTGGACACTTCGTCCTCGATAAATCCTCTTGCAGTGATATTGAGTGTCTGGTGAACATTTATGTCATCGTCTCCCTTATTTGGCTCATTTCCTTTATTGGATCCAGAACTTTCTGGGGCGTCTCACCCTTGAGAATATATTTCTTTAAGTGTCCCTTATGTATCAGTGTTTTATCTCCTTCTTGAGTTAAAAAAATCTTTAGTATATTGCTCTTTAACTTTGTGGAACTTACACCATCTATTAGACTCGAGTTTCATGACGTCTACCTTTAGAGCCGATGGTTGAGGGATGTTGTGCATGTGGATGACTTCTCCCCATATCTACTCTCGACGAGTGTTCAGATGCGTGGAGCTCTCAACGGGTTTTCCACTTCGCATGAATTACGTCTTGTCTTTGACAGACAATGTATATTGACCTCTTTGAGAGTTGTTGGCATGAGAGGCATCCTTTTTTGCATCTCGGACCCTCTTTTGAGCATTGTTCTCTTCATCCTTGTTGTAACGTTTCTCCCGGGACACTACACTTCAGTCAGGAATACCGTTGATCTATGAGAGAGAGACTCGTTGAAGTGTTCCACCCCGAGTCCATTCCAGAACGCTCCTATAAACATTTTTTTATTTGGATTAGTCTCTTGTTCAAAATGTTTAATATTATAATAATAAATATTTGATTAGTGGATTTGTGGGTTTTTTAGGTTTTAGTCCAGCTTTATCCAAAACCCGATTTTTTAATGGGTTTTTAGTTTTTAAACTCATATCCATCCAATTTCCCAACCCAACCTAACCCGTTATTTGGATTTTTTTTTGTGAATTTGACTGAGTTATGTGGGTTGACTCAACCCATGTACACCCATACATCTACATGACCACTAGTTTGTGGGTGATATGAAGTTGCAACTCCGTGCCTAACTCTGAACTTCTTTAATATTATTTAAAATTCTTTGTGATGAAATGAGATCCTCCATTAGTAATTACAAGTCTTGGTAATACCAAATCATGGGAAGATAATTTTCTTGAAGATCTTAATCACCACTCGTGTGCCATTTGTAGGAGAAGCAATTGCTTCGATCCATTTAGACACATAATCCACTGACTCGAGTATGTATTGGTTTCTCAATGATGATTTGTGATGTTTCAATGAATATGATGTATACTATGATGTTGAGATGAATATGTTGTTTAATATGATGACTTGTGCGGTGTATGATGGAATAAAGGTTAGTGATGGGATAATAAGAGATGTTTAAAATTTAAGTAATTAGTTGAAATTATTTAGATTTGTTAATAATTATTTAGGATTATTTGGATTAAATAAATAGAATAGTGGTGTAGATAAAATAATGGCAAGATAGTCATTTGGGAAGAGTTAAGTGAGGACATGATGAGAAGTTCATTATTAGGTGTCCAAGGGTTAAGTGAGATAAAAGGGAATTAGAATTTTAGAAACGCTCATTTTGTGCGACCGTAAGAATTGGAAGAACGCTTTGGAGAAAGAAAACTAGGGCACAGAGAGACAAAAAGAAATTGTAGAATGCAAAGAGGAATCAGAAGCTAGCAATAATCTTAAGATAAATGGTGTTTATCTTGATTATTATAATTTATCTAAGGTCTAGATAATTGTAGGTTGTGTTGAGTTTTGGTGATCTGATGGTTGTGATGCAATTGATGGATTTGTGTTGAAATTGTTGAAAATATCTTGTTGAATTGCCATGAGTTTCTGTATATAATACCTATAATATTGCATGGTTGTTATATGATGGTTTTGTGTTGAGAACTGTTGCATAATATTATTACAAATATCCTTGTATCATATATATTATTTCCTTATTTAGTTATTTCTAGTTAGGTAATCCTTTTATTGTTATTATCCTGTAATTAATGTAGGATCTCTGTAATTATTTTTGGACTTTATCTCTACCTCTATTTAAGAGATAGATCATTGTACAAACCAATATAATTGAGAATTATTATTCTCTCATTTGTTTCAACTTGGCATCAGAGCAGATCTCTGTAGCTTGCGCCTCTAATTCACAATGGCTGACAGTTCCTCAATCAACAATGAAGTAGAGAATAATATTCCCGAAAACACTCTGCCTCCAAAGCAAGAGCAAAAAGGTGTTATGGTGATTCTCATTCAATCCAAATCACCTCTTTTTGACTCAATGGGTCGAACTACTTTTGGTTGTCTCAATCTGTCCAGATGTATATCTGAGGCAGAGGTAAAATAGGATACATCACGGGTGATCAAACTGAGCCAGATTTGAGTGACCCATAACATGATACGTGGGATGCTAAAAATTCCATGGTGATGACATGGTTAGTAAACTCCATGGAAGAAGAAATCAATAGTAACTATATGTGTTACTCTACAACAAAAGAATCGTGGGAAAGTTTGGAAGAAATGTATTTCGATTTGGGAAATAAATCTCAGATTTGGGAAATAAATCTCAGATTTATGAACTCACCTTAAAGGTTAGATAAATTTAGCAAGGAACTGATAATGTCACAAAATACTTCCATTCCTTGAAGCGGGTTTGGAATGACCTTGATCTATTTAGTACTTACAAATGGAAGTCAACCGAGGATGTCAAACACCATCAACAAACAATAGAAGAAGGAAGAATTTTTCAGTTTCTTGCTAGCCTTAATGAGTATCTGGATGAAGTCCGTAGAAGAATTATTGGAAGAGCAACCCTACCTTCACTAGGCGAAATTTTTGCTGAGGTTAGAAGGGAGGAAACCCGCAGGAGCGTGATGATAGGAAAGGAAAAAGTTGATCCAAATCCTCCTAAGGCCAATGCTTTGATTGTGGATGTTGTCGCCTTTAAGAGTTCAAATCAGAGGAAATCATCTAACCTCTAGTGTGACTACTACAACAAACCACGTTACACTCAGGATATTTGCTGGAAGCTCCATAGGAAACCAACACATATGAAAAACGGAAAACCAGGTACTAGAGCACCCATATCTGTCCCTACAAAAAATGAGGTGGAAAAAACCACGCTAAACAAGGATCAAGTTGAGGAGCTTATAAGGTTGTTAAAATCTAGTTCTTTATCTGGTACTCCTATTGTTTCTTTGGCACAAACAGGTAATTTTAGCATCCCTACCTCTCTAAATTATACCTCAAACATGTGTGCACCATGGATCATAGATTCATGTGCTTCTGACCATATGACTAACTTGTTTTTCTTATTTAAAACTTATTCACCTTGTCCTGGAAATAAAAAGGTTAGAATTGTAGATGGAAGTTTTTCATCAATTGTAGGAGAGGGAAAATTACCATATCTAAACACATTGACTTAAAAAATGTGCTACATGTACCAAAACTTTCATGTTATCTCTTCTTTGTTAGTAAAATATGCAAAGACTCCAATTGCAATGTGAAGTTCTTTAACACCCATTGTATTTTTCAAGACCGGCTTTGGGGAAGATGATTGGAAGTGCTAAAATGATGGATGGACTCTATTACTTTGAGGATGTTTTTGAAAATAAAGTTGCTCATGGCCTTAGTGGTATTAGTTCTACCTTAGTGAATGATAAAAAAGTACTCTGGCATAATAGACTAGGGCACCCTAATTTTCAATATCTTAGGCATTTGTTTCCAGACTTGTTCAAAAAATTTGATTGTTCTTCTTTTGAATGTGAAAGTTGTGTTCTTGCAAAAAGTCATAAAAATCCTTATTCTTATCGACCTTACCATGCATATAAACCTTTTTATTTAATCCATAGTGATGTATGGGGTCCACCTAAAATTACAACTCAATTTGGAAAATGGTGGTTTGTCACTTTTATTGATGATCACACGCAGTTACGTTGGTTCTATCTTATGAGGGATAAATCTGAAGCACCAAATATATTCCAATGTTTTTCAAAAATGATAGAAACCCAATTTGACACAAAATATCCATTTTGAGGAGTGACAATGGTACTGAATATTTCAATAAAAACCTCAAATAATTTCTCCAACATAAAGGTATTCAACAACAACCAACATGCCCAAATACGCCTCAACAGAATGGCACAACTGAAAGAAAGAATAGACACCACTTTGAGGTAGCTCGTGCCATTATGTTTAAGAGGAATGTTCGTAAGTTTTTATGGGGGGATGTTGTTCTAACAACATCATATCTCATAAACAGGATGCCTACTCGTGTGTTAAATTATTTAACACCATTGGATGTTTTCAAAAACCTTTTCCCAACATGTAAATTACATACTGATTTACCATTAAAAGTATTTGGTTGTACTGTTTTTATGCATACCCCTAACTCTCGGTCTAAATTAGATCTAAGAGCAGAAAAATATTTTTTTATTGGATATTCTCCAAACCAAAAGGGGTATCTATGTTAAAATCCTACTACAAAGAAACTTCATGTTAGTATGGATGTTACATTCTTAGAACTACAACCTTCCTATAAGAAAAATTCCCTGCATGAGGAGAGTGTGAGTGAAGACAATTTCTTAAATGAACCTTTACCAACTCCTATTATATCAACTAAGAACATAGACTTAAGTGATCACACAACTAAAATTATAGAATAACATGTGGAAACAAGTCCTAAAATTTATAAGGGGAACCTTGTCCCAGACTTAGTGGTGCCTAAACAAAGGAAGAAATACCAAAATCATGCATAGTATTTTCTGAATATGTCCTCATTCATCAGGCGCAGAGGATTGTCACTGTCTATAGTAGCAAGTGTTGTCATACTTTCATAAGATGTTTATGTGATCGCATGTGCCCTTTCATATGTGGGAGCCTGTGTGGGGCTGCTTCAGAATGAATCTGGTGCACCTGATGTTTGATCAAGTTTATGATAGTCTTGAATTTCCTAGGTATCTTTTCTAAGAACTATCATGGAAGGATTTGAAGACATGATATTGACACCATCTGATAGTACTGGCACAAACAAGCAATTTGGTGGTACCAAAGGTTCAAATTTCAGTGATTTTTGCTGGAATCCCCTATCAACGTAACAGGCCCCGAGTGATTCAGATGGAGACATGCCCCTGGCTATTCAGCACTTTTGGAGAGATTCTTTGCATATTGGCTTGACTTCCCTAGATTAATTAGACACCATGTCATGTCCCTTGATTATGAAAGGCCTATCACTGGAATGTCTTTCCATCTGAGGTGATTCTGTCCACTGAGGGGATTTCTGTTCATCGAACCTCTGTCGTGCGAATTTCTCTGTTGTTAAACAAATAATCATATGCAAACAATGGTATTTTAAGAATGCAAAGCTTATGTCTATCTTGAAGTTTGAAAATTTATTTTTTAGTAAAACAAACAAATTTTGTAAAAGTGTGATATCAACGCAAGATTTATAGCTAACCTTACAGGAGTCAGGATACCTTTGTAATAATATGCTTTCGAACTAACCCATGCTTCAGCTAGGACTTTTAAGGGTTGTAACGTGGCCTGGTTCATAGTTTAAGAAACAAAGTATAAAGGCTCAAATTTTATTTGTACCCAACCCGCTCTTCATGATGTTCTTCAGTCCTATGCTCAGTTAATTGTGCGTTAAAATCCCGATTGAGTCTGGCATCTTGTCCTTGATGTTCCGGTGATGGTTCGGATACTGAAAGTTTATTTTGAAGAGGCATTCATTTTGGTAATCTTCTTTTTGTCGAGGATTTGTAGTAACCTCTTTTTTTTTCGTTATACCTACTTTTGCCTGAATTGGTTCTTTTATGGTTACAGTCAGCGGGATGCCCCAGTTTTTTCTTAAGTCTCCTTCATAGGTTTTGACTTAGCGGGCTTTTATTTTGAGAGATAATGACTGTCGACTTTAATGATTATGCAGAACCATCACCATCTTCTGATTTGGAAGGACGTCCTTGATGCCATTCGTTATGTATGAAGTGGACTATTGCGACTGAATGCGCATCTAAATTAACTGAGAAAACTACACTGCCCTGAGTTATGATTAAGGGTTTTAATTTGTATGAAAAGAAAACTCCTACTTCTTAGTCTCAAAGGGGTCGACTAGGGATTATCTTCCTTATAACTCCACTGTTTAGGATTTGAAACAACGCATGTACATCGTCAGTGAGGTCTGTCCAAAAGCATATTGTAGAGATTGTGGTATCATTTTCGTCATCCTCCCTCTAACGTCTTAGAGCTTTTTAATCAGGAGTTGACTATCACAAAAAGGAAGTAAAAATGCAGTTTGAATATAGTGAATACGAATGAATTGATTCAAGACAAACATATGCAATGCAATGATAAAATAGCAAAGTTTGACATAAATAAGTGTTCGAACAAATCAAAAGACAATTACAACTTGAAAATTCTAATGAACGAAAAGCCTTATTGTCAGAACTTGTCACTTCAGATGGCGTGCCTTGGAGGGATGACAGAAAAATTCCAGTTGACCATCTTGTGCAAATTCCAATGCTTCTTCATCAATCAGGTCTTGAATTTTGTATTTCAACGTCCAACAACTATCAATGTCATGCCCCGGACTGTTGGAGTGATATGCACATATTGCACCAGGATTGTAAGTAGGAGCAGAAGTATTAGGATTCCGAGGAGGATCCTTCAATGTGACCAAATTCAACTTCAACATGTGTTGCAAGACTTGCGACATTGGTATGTTGAGTTTGGTATATTGCCTAGTAAATTAATCTCGCTTACACCGATTACCCTGTCGTTGTTGGTGAGGTTATGATTGGGCTCGTGATGTAGCAGCAATTTGGAAAGGTCCATTATCCACCAAGCTAAATTCTTGTCTCATCAGGGGTTTATTAATGACTTGATCCCCAGCCTCGACCGTTTGTTTCACACGGATGCATCCGTCTTGAGGAAGTTTGCTGATAAGGAGTCTTAACTCTTCTTGCCCCCGAGCCAAGCTTTGGATGAGATCCATTTGACTGATCATATGGATTCTCATCCTTTCCATCTAAGCTTGCAGTTGTTCAACCTATCCTTGTTGTTGTCAGGATGTTTCTTGGTCAGATTCCCAACGAGGAGTGCTTTCAATTCTTCCCGCCCCTTGGATAGGTTTAGGAGCATTTCCATGAACTGAGCCTCTTGATTTTGGAGATCTCTGTTGTCTTGTTTGAGAGTCATTTTCTTTGCTGAAATAAACAGGGAGAAAATGAGAGGCCTGTACTGGAAGAAATGTTATGATATAACATGCATGCAATGTTTTTAAGGATCTCGTAGGGTAAATAAGAAAATGTCGGAAGTTGAATTTTGCAGCTTTGATTGAAGAACTTTGTGTCGTTGAAAGTCCTTCTATGAGAATCATGCTCACCATGTCGAGTGGATCATAGCCTCTAACTCAAGTTATTGTTTTATGGTCCTTTTGACGGCATTGGCTAGAGGAAAATAAATCCCCTTTCCCCTTGCTAGACGTCTGGTTCATCATAACCTGCATCACAGACCCTTGAGATCCTTGAAATGGTTAAGGAGATGCTATAGGATGATGTTATGATGTGTATGCTATGCATTAAGAAAAAGTGTAAGGTGGCATAAGCAAGTAAACCCTGCAAGGAATCCAGGTTATTGGATAATGACTCTAAATAAATCCTGCAAGGAAATCATGTTGTCAGATACTAAAACCCTGCAAGTAGTTCAAGTTGAAAGCAAAAAAGTAACACAAGCAGCCTTAGGTTTATGCTTCCATAGGGTTTGTAGGTAAGTACCCTCTTGAAGTTTAGTTGGCTCAACCTGCCCTAGTAATAGTAACCGAGTTCTAAGGGATCTCAATATCACTGATCTTTCCCACAAGTTTCATTCCGATCGACAACTGACTTGCCACCAAACAAAAATCGGGAGTCAAATATCAATGAGTGTAGTATCGAGTATCAACCGACCTTGGGCTACACCAAAGACGGCTATCTCACTACTTCCTAATGGCCAAGTTGTTCAATTAAAGGTTCTACGGTCAGTTGATGCTTCACGAGACAATGCAGCAGCCTCGTATTCTCCTTGACTACTCAAGGGATACCGGTACCAACCAAAGTGTCACATCAACGTAGCTATCGCTTCAACCGTGTCGGTATACCCCACATAGTCCCTATGATCTATTGCTACATACCTAAAAGGTGTCCCAGATCCGGGTGTAGGATCTTTACAAGTAAACCTAAGAAAACCCTCAAAGTTAAAGCAAACCAAGCATATAATGGAAGCAATTTAAATATGACCTAATCTCTAAGGTAACCCCACTTTTTATTGTCCCCAGCAGATTCGCCAGTTCTGTAATACAGTGGCAGAACTAACTGTTTAATACTGGTTTTGTGTTTGTGTTTACAAATGTTGTGGTAAGCAAGAGTCTCCACCGACTTTTCTTTTATCCAAATTAAGGAAAGGGCGAAATGAACATAAAAAGACCTTTTCGAGATTTTCTGAGTAAGGGGGTGGATTATGGAAAGGGAAGGTGTTAGCACCCTTTCCATACGTAGTTATCTACGAGATCTTAGTTTCTTGCTAGTTCACTTTGCTTTGTTTGAAAATGTGCTTGTGGTGTGGGTTTGAAAATATTTTGAAAATGTCTTTGTAATGATTCTCGTCTCTATAAGAATGCGTACAAAGTGGGTCTTTGCTAAAGCGTCCCTATCTCGAGGGACATGACTGTTTTATTTCCGAAGGCAACCAAAGTGGGCGTACCTTAGAGGTGCATATGTGCATGTGTGTTATGTTTCAGTTATTTTTTTGTCTTTTTGTTAGGTTTGCTAGCGTTTTGTTATTAGTCTTTCCATACAAGCCTAATTACTAACAATTAATATATATACATGAATTTAAAGTGCATAAATGTAAAGTGCGGGAATGTAAATCCTACACTATTACATAGCTTTGTGAGAGGTACATTATAGAGATGCAAAAAGTAAAGTCCTAGTTACTATTACAAATTGGGAAGCAGTTACAATAAGATAAAAAATGCGAAAATAAATAAATGCGCAAACAAATTAAAATGGACGTCTAAATCCTAAGGAAAGGAAATCTTTTTGTTTGTTTTTTATTTATAAATGAAAATAAACTTAAGTCTATTTAATTTTTAATTTCAAGAAAAAGGTTTAAATAATTAATTAATTAATTTACAAAAATTGATTTGATTAATAAAACACTAACCTAATATTTTTTGTGATTTTTTATTTAAAGTTGATTCAAATGATAAAGTCAATAAAGAAATAACAAAAATAAAATATAAAGGGGGGGGGGGGGGGGGGGCATCCTTCGATCCAGGGGGAATCATGGCCTTTCGATTCAGGGAAGAATGATGGTGTTTTTTGACCCAGGGGAGAATGGTCTGTTTCGATGGAAGGAAATGCTTCCTTTCGATCTAGGAGAGGTTGGCTACCCTTTAATCCAATGAAAGTAGCTACCCTTCGATCCAAAGAAAGGTGTTACCCTTCGATCCAATGAGAGATGTGGCTTTCGACCTAGAGGACATTGTCGAAACTGCCTGATAGATCACTTGTGAGGGTATTCAATTTGTAAAGATATGTTAGTAAAATAAAAGCATGACCTGGGTGCCAAACCCAGGTCCTTCGATTCTGTGCGCACTGACCTTATTTATGCTGAATATTCAACATAAACGTTAGAGACAAAAAAAACAAATACAGACTTGGGCATCACACTCAGGCCCTTCGATCATGGATGAAAATCAAATGACTATAACATGCAAAGAAAATATAGAATTTGATTCCTTACATTTTTCTTACCAACAGTGGTGTATGAATCTATGGTGATGGAGATGTCCAGTGCTTGGGCACGTTCTCTGCAAATTTCAGGGAGTGGATTGGGCGTTTGTTGAAGATTGCTTCGATTTGGACTATCTATGAGATTTTTGGATAACTTTCGTATGGCTTATAAGGCAGCGGGTGCGTGTAGTATGTATATTGTGCATAGTGTCTCTAGTGTATGTATCTCTTCCGTCTCCCCCTGGAAATGTGTCCTTGGCCTTGTATTTATAGGAGTGTGATGGTGTATGGTAACAACAAGAAACAACCATTAACCAAGCCTTAAAGATCATGAGACAAAAATCAGACACATTAAAAGACTTCCTTTTTTGGATTATCCATGCCATTTTGAAATGTTGAATGAACCTGGACACATTTGTCTTTCGAACTCCTTTAGGCCATGCCCTTCGATTGGACCTCTTGTATATCCTTCAAATGGGCATTTGATTGCCTCCTTCGAAGGGGTCTTTTGAATGGACCATTTGTGTACCCTTCGAATGGGCCTTTGGTTGCCTCCTTCGAATGGACTTTTTGAGTGTCTTTCATATGTATGCTTTGTGCACTCTTTGAATGGGCCACCAAGGTGTGTCCTTCAAATGGCTCAAGTATCATCCTTGGAGCCTCTTTGATTGAGCCCCAACAAAAAGTCTTTCCAGTCTAATCAAAGATTCCTTCATAATGCTTGTGCAGGAAACTTGAGTATGGCAATATGTGGGATTTTGGGCCAACCAACATCTTTGCATATCTCTCTTTCGTTTTTGCTAGCAATATGTGTATCCTTCATTTTGAACCAATGTGTGTGCTCTTTTGAAGGGACCACACACATCACTTGTATGCATCACTTGCCATTCCTTTGAATGGGCCAAACAAACTTTCCAAGGGAGATACTGCCCAGTCGAAGCAGGAATCAAGCTTGATTGCAGGTAGTCATCAAGACAAACCTGCAAAGGCCCTTGCTCAATCGAAGCAGACATGCAGGTAACCATTACATTGTGAATCAAGCAAGCATGTAAATCCAATGGTGCAGTCGAAGGACGTATACAGGAGGCCATTGCCTTGTGCCTGCTGGCATGAAGGAAGTTTTTGCCTTGTGAATTGAAGGCAAGCATAGAGAAGGAACTTGTCTTATGAATATAAGGAAATCTGCAGGAGGCCATTGCCAACACCTTCTGAATCGAAATAAACCAGTAAGAAGCCAACGCCCTATGAATCTAAAGAAGCTAGTAGGAAGCTACTAACTTCTGAATCGAAGGAGCACCAACATGAGGCCCTTCCCCTTTGAATCAAAGGAGGCTGTTTCAAAGGAATCACATGCCCAATCGAAGCTTGTATATAGTAAACAAGAAAAAGGCCAAGGCTTCAATCGAAGCTTGGAAATTTGAATCAAGCTTGGAGGAGGTTAGGTGCTCAATCGAAGCCTATTAAGATGCCAATCAAAAGACACCTTATTCATCTTCAAAATTTTATTTTTCTTTAATCAAGTGCTTGTGACAACCTATATAAGAAAGAATCTTGGAAAATATGAGAGTGCAAATTTTGGGGTACAACAGGGTCACTTGGGAAAGGACTACTCTATAGAAACCGTGGACATTTTCAAATAGAAGCCTACACGGATGCAGATTGGGCGGGAAGTATAACTGATCGAATATAAACATCAGGTTATTGTACCTTTGTTGGGGGAAATTTGGTTAGTTTGAGAAGTAAGAAACAAACTGTTGTAGAAAGAAGTAGTGCAGAAGCTGAATTTAAAGCAGTGGATCATGGAATTTATGAGGTATTGTGGGTGGAAAAACTCCTACAAGAATTGAAGTTTTATAGTTCTCCACCTACAAAACTGTATTGTGTCAACAAGTTGGCAATTTCTATTGCTCACAATCCAGTCCTCCATGATAGGATCAAACACATGAAAGTTGACAAACACTTAATCAAAGAAAAATAGAAAGGGGGCAAATATGTATCTCCTATATTCCCACTATAAAAAAATTAGCATATATCTTGACCAAATGATTACCCAAGAAACTGTTTGACAACATAACCAGCAAGCTGTCCATGGAAGACATCTTCAAGCTAGCTTGAGGGGGAGTGTTGCAAAATATTATTACAAATATTGTTGAGAATATTCTTGTATCATATATATTATTTCCTTATTTAGTTATTTCTAGTTAGGTAATCCTTTTATTGTTATTATATATTAATTAATGTAGGATCCCTGTAATTATTTTTGGACTTTATCTCTACCTCTATTTAAGGGAGAGATCATTGCACAACTTAATACAATTGAGAATTATTATTCTCCCATTTGTTTCAACTAGAACTATGAGGTTTTGAGACCTATAATTTGGTGGAATTGTGCAAAAATTGGATTGGTACAGTGCAGAGATTGCAACAAAAAGTTGCAGTCTACTACGCATTGTTGGGTGATGAGGAGTGTTATCGGGCGAAGATGGGGTCGCTGGGACGTTGTTGGGCGTTCCTAGGAGCGATGAAGGGAAGAATGAAAGGTTGCCATTGGAGTGTGTCGCTCACACCGTCTCCAGGAGAAACGAACGCGAAAGGTGTGTCATTGGGCGGACAAAGAGCTTCGCAGGGCGATGGAGTCCAGAATTGAAGGGTTGTGCTGGATTTTTCAGAAGGCCATAACTTGAGTTTTAAAACTCGGTTTGAGGTGTCGTTTGAAGTTTTGGATATCTAACGCAATGAAATTCAATTATATGGAATAAAATGAGTAATAGTAAGTATATTCCCAGTACCTAAGTTAGGATGAAGTTAGGATTTTTGTGTTGGATTACAATGATGTTTTGTTTGTTATGATGATATGATGATGTTATGATGATGTTTTGTTTGTTATGATGATATGATGATGTTTTGTTTATTATGATGATATGATTATATTTTGTTTTTTATGTTGATATGATGATGTTGTGATGAATTCATGGATGATAATATGTGTTGACTAGTCGTGGTCGTGTTTATATGTTGTTGTGCATCATGCACTCATGGCATATTGTAGGACTTCGGTCTATTGATGTTTTGCAGGATATTGATCCATTGATGTATATAGGACGATATGGTCCAGTGATGGCCTCAATCCCATAGTGTGGTGTAATACGGTGGGATAATTGACTTGTTTTTGAATTTTATCGCAAATGTTGTGGATAGCAAGAGTCGTCACCAACTTTTCTTTTATCCAAATAAGGAAAGGGTGAAAATAACAGGAAATACCTTTATAGATTTTGAGTTCAGGGGGTAAGTTATGAAAAGGGAAGGTGTTAGCACCCCTTTCATTTGTAGTTATCTACGTGCTCTTATTCTTAGCTAACTTTAATTTTCTTTAACCTTTGTATCAGCCCTCAAGAGTGTTTATAAAGCACTTGAAAGTAGTTATTTTGAAAGTGTAAGGTGTGAAAATTGTTTTAGTTTGTGAGCAAGCAATTAAGGGTATCTTACCACTGAAAGGTCTTTCGTTATCCTTTTCCTTATCCATTAAGGATAGTGCTATCCATACCAATAGTTGGTAGGTAGCCCCATCCATTAGATGTGAAGGGACGTGCGTAGGGTCGTCGTTATGGTCATAGAAGGCAACATATAGGGATATTTTAGAAATTCGAAGGGACTGTCATCATATATTCGTAGGAAACATCGAGGGACAAGATCATTTATCATAGGAAACTTAGAGGTACATTGCGGGACTATGATATTTATGATGACTTTAACCCAGGATCTTTGCTAATGGTATCCCTACATTCGAGGTACATTACCATTGTTTCCGAAGGCAACAGAGAGAGGCTGCCCTAGAGGTGCGTGTGTGCAAATGATTCAGTTCAGTTTATTTATCTTGATTAGGGTTGTCTTGACAAAAAGTGTCTTTTTGTTGACTATTGAAATGACCTGTAATGTATTGGCTCATATCTCTCAAATGAAGCATTTTTTGGATTTGGGCATAGAGATACCAAGTTGTAGAGAATTGAATTTACTTAAAAATAGGCTTTGGTTGGGGAAGAGTTGATGAAGCATGTGAAAGTTATACCTGGTCAAAGTTTAGTTGACTTCTCCTAAGGAAACCCTAATTTGACAACTTTGGGCTTTTGATGATTTGAAGGCTTTCCTTGAGGAATCATGAACAACCCTTGATCAAATGATAAATATCACTTCAAAATGTTGATGTTGACCAAAAATCTTGAAGTTTAACTGTATGTTGAGCACAATTGACTTTTTACCCAATACATTTGATTTTCAATAACCTGAGCTATTGGCTCAACAAACTTGTGATGCAAGGCTTGAAACTTGATGTGAACATTTTTTAAGACCTATGAAGAACCATGGAAACAACTTGAGACCTTTGAAACCCAAACTTCCTTGAAAAACACAAAACCCTAGTGTGGACCCATTGCTTAGGACGAGAATTTCTCTGATCAACTCTTGAGCATCCCTTTGCATTTGAGAACCCTAGAAGAATATTTTGAAAAAATGGAAGGACAAATTTTAAGGTACAACAACTGCCCTTGTTCAATCTTCTTAAGCCCGAAGAGTTAGATTAGCATGTCTGCCATTCGTGACTTGAAGGTAGAAGATGATTGAACACTTAAGTGCCCAAAAATTTGCACCGCCTATGCACAAAGTAACACTGTTGGTTGATTATACCGGGAATAGGCTTAGAGATTCCATTTGGAGAGGTGACGGAGAGTCGTGGGAGATGCGCTTATAGATTCCATCCAGGATAACTGTTGATAAGAAAATCAGACTAAGTCTACGCCCAACTTTATCTTAGAAGATGTATTTGGAATGAGTATATGCCCGACTTTGTCCAAAAGAATAATCAGAATAAATCTACGCTTAATTTTATCTGAACCAGAAGATGTCTATGCCCGAATTCAACTAGAAGAGGTATTGGAATGAGTCTACGCCCGACTTTTCCCAAAAGAATATCAAAATAAATCTATGCTTGATTTTATCTAAACTAGAAGATGTCTACGCCCGACTTCGACTAGAAGAGATATTGGAATGAATCTACGCCCGACTTTTCCAAAAAGAGTACCTGAATGAAATCTATGCTTGATTTCATCCGAACTAGAAGATGTTTACGCATGACTTCAACTAGAAAAGGTACCGGAAAGAGTCTACGCCTGACTCTTTCCAAAAAGTCTCAGAATGAATCTACACTTAATTTCATCTGAATGATGTACTAGATAATGTCTACGCATGACTTCAACTAGAAAAGGTACCGGAAAGAGTCTACGCCTGACTTTTTCCAAAAAAGAGTATCTGAAAGAAATCTATGATTGATTTCATCCGAACCAGAAGATGTCTACGTCTGACTTCAACTAGAAAAGGTACTTTTTTAGAATGACCCTCTGAGGAAATTGCTTAAGTAACGATTTGTCAGATATGGCCTATGAGGAATCTTCTTATAAATATTTACCTGAAAAGATAAAGAGTTAACTATACGTAATGTCATGATGTATGAGATGCATTACATAATGATGTTCTCAAAGTAAATGAGATTGTGCTATATGCGCTTCGTAGGCATATGTTATGATGTTTGTAAATGATGTATGAATGTGAAATGTCGTTGAAACGTATCGATAGCTTCGTATAACATCTCGCTGAGGAAAATAAATCCCTGACTATTGCTGGGGGTGAAGAAAGTAATTCTTCAATTTTGTTTAGAATGACTTTATCGGGGATTTCCGCTTTCTGTTTGAGGACACTCCGCTGGAGATCTTCGACTTCTGCTTGGGGATAGAAGCATTCAAAGAGAGTTAGCCGTTCATCATTCTTTTTGTTGAATAAATTTATTTTTGTATACCCTGACTGGGGATGAAAGAGATGGATATTCCTCCGATGCACTATCTTACCAGGTTTTAGATACATGTAGCTACTCTTCTAGGGATAGCCACTCTGAATGAAACCCTGCTGGAGAAGAGAACTTTGTCTGGGAATTTGTAGTATTGGAGAAATAAACTCTGTTGGAGAATTAAATCCTGTAGATTGCATTGAGGAAATAATCTCTGATGGGGATTGGAATTTCATAGGCTGCATTGAGGAAGTTTCCACCGTATGCTAGGGAAATGATCAAACTTCCTTATCTATTGGGGGTCTTCTAGGGAAGATGCTCCTGTTAAGCTATCCATCAGGGGTATGAAGGTGAACTACTGGAATTTCCCCCAGTTTCAGTCTGACTTACATATTTAGGCTTGCTGGGGAATGGATCTTTGTTGAAGATGAGCTTGTGCAGATATCTCTATAGAGATAATTATGTGGAAACTGCTATGTGGGTATTTATGGATGACTTAAACATTATCTCAACTTCTAGAACCCTCGCTAAATGATGATCAGGGTGATAAGTCTTCTACTGATAGGCAAGTGATGAGATAATGGAACATAGTCGTACGCTTTAATCCCTAACTTTTGCTTAGACCACCTTTTCAGGTTTTCAGTCCACCGGGATACCCTTTTTTGCCTAAGCTGCCTTTTCAGGTTTTCAACTTGTCGGTGTACAAATTTTTATATATCCCTAATTTTTGCCCGAACCCTTTTGGTTCGCCGGGATGCCCTTATTTTTGCCTAGGCCTGTCGACCTAGTGGGTCTCTTTTATGCGTAGTATTTTTTTGACTATGTCCGCATTTACAGGGTGTAGAGAATTTTCACTGTAAGTGTTGTAGTATTCCAGAGAATGTTTTCTTGATTGTACATGACCCTTTGCTGGAACTCATGTTCAATGCCCCAAGTGATTCAGTTGGAGGTCTGTCCCTGGCTATTCGACACTTTTGAGAGATTCCTTGAATCTTGACTTGACTTCCCCCAGATCAGTTAGACACCATGTCATGCCCCTTGATTATGAAAGGCCTGTTACTGGAAATATCTTTCCATCTGAGGTGATTATGTTCATTGAGAGGACTTCCGTTCATTGAATATTCGTCGTGCGAAATTCCCTTATGTCGAACCATTAGTCATATGCAAACAATGGTATTAAAAATGCAAAGCTTATGTTTATCTTGATGTTTTGAAAATGAATTTTTAGTAAAAATAGAATTTTGTAAGAGTATGAATTCAACTCAGGTTTTATAGTAAGCCTTATAGGAGTTAGGATACCTTTTGTAACAATATGCTTTTGAACTAACTTATGCTTCACTTAGGACTTTTAAGGGTTGTAACGTGGCCTGGTTCACGGTTTAAGAAGCAAAGGAAATAAAGCTCAAAACTTATTTGTTCCTAACCAGTTCTCTGTGATGTTCTTCAACCCTACACCCAGTTAATCATGCGTTTAGATTCCAATTGAGTCTGGAATGATATTTTGGTGATGGTTCAAATACTGGAAGTTTATTTGAGAAGGCAATCATTTTTTGTAACATTTTTTCTTTTGTTAAGGATTAGTAGCGACCTCTTTTGACTTGATTATCCCTAATTTTTGCTCGAATTGTTTCTTCTGTGATTACAGTCAGCAGGATTCCCTAGTTTTTTTCCTAAGTCTCCTTCATAGGTTTTGACTTAGCGGGCTTTTCTTTTGAGAGATAATGACTGTGTGTTTTACGGGGAACCATCACCGTCTTTTGATCTGGAAGGAGGTCTTCGATACTATTTGTTGTGTACAAAGTGAAAGCCTACGAGTGAATACACATCTTAATTAACTGAGAAACTACCCTGCCCCAGGTTATGATTAAAGATTTCAATTTGTGTGGAAAAGAAAACTCCTTCTTCTTAGGCTAAAAGGGGTTGACTAGAGATTATCTTCCTTATAACTCCAATGTTTAGGATTTGAAACAACACCTGTATATCGTCAGCAAGGTCCGATCAAAAGCATAATGTAGATATTATGGTATCACTTTTGACATCCTCCCTCTAAAGGCTTATAGCTTTTAATCGAGAGTTGAATATCACAAAAAAGTAAGAAAGCAATTTAAATATAGTGAAAATGAATTAATTCAAGACAAACATGTGAAATGTATTAATGGGAAAACCAAAGTTTGACATGACAATAATTTTTTGAACAAACAAAGAAATTGCAAATGAAAATTCAAATGAAGAAGCTTTCGTCGCTGGCAGTAAGGGAAGTCCAGTTATTCAGGTCGTTGTTGCTATCGACATCTTCCACAACATTAATCTGATCCTAATTATGATTCGGCATAGGAGAAGTGATCACGTTGGGAGTCTCAGGAGGATTGAATTCAATCTCCTTGGTGTCAATCATATTTCGAATCTTGTGTTTCAGCACCTAACAATCGTTAGTATCATGCCCAGTGTGATCGGTGGACCTGGAACTGACTGTTTAACGCTGGGTCGCGAAATGTCGCGGAAGCAAGAGTCGCCACCGTCTTTTATTTTCTCCAAATGGAAAGGACAAAAGCACAGAAAAATTCCTTAAAGAGATTGCTCTCGGTTCGGGAGGTAGGTTATAGAAAGGGAAGGTGTTAGCACCCTTTCTATCCATGGTTATCCATGGGCTCTTAGATACTTGCTCATTTGTGTTTTCAAAAGGTTTGTTTGCTTTTCAACTGTGGGTTTTAAAAAGTTTCTTTGAAAATTCCAGTTCGACTCTTGTATCTGTCCTCAAGAGTGTTTGAAAAATTGCTTTCGAAAGCTTTTTGAATCGACCTGTAATCTGGTTTTCAGTATTTGACTTTTCTTGAAAAAATTCAAGTTTGCTTAGGGATTTCTGGCGCAGCTGGGAGATCATGGGCACGAGGGTTTGCATCCATATATGTATGTGAGTGATTAGGGTTGAGAATTTGAGCCAAAGAATCCTTGAATTGATGATAAGATATTTGATTTTTCATGCATTAGTTTTCAAATCTTTTTCATGCAAACTTAGTTCAAATCATGGCCAATTAACAAGATTCTTTCCAAATCTGATTATACACAAAATCTTGAGACTATTTCATGCACAAAAAGATTTAAAAACCTAAGTTTAGTATTTTCCACATATTTAATTAAATTAAATGAATTATTAATAATTAAAAATCCAAATAAATAAATAAAAATGATAAAAAACTTCCCTTTGGGCCAAATGGTCGTGCACATGCCTTGGATGATGAATTGTGGAAGAAAAAGAGGCCCATTAGCATTTTTAGGTCATTTGAAGCAATGTTGATTTTTCAAAATATCCAAAAATTTCCCAACTTCCACAAGGCATAACTTGCTCAATTTTTAAGATTTGCTCATGTTCTTGGACATTTTGGAAAGTTCTTTGAGTCCTATAACCAATGTCTTTGGTCCCATGATATTTTGATTTACCAATCTCAAGTTATGGCCCTTGACTTAAAGTCCCTTTTTGTTGACTTTTGAAAATGACCTATAATGTTGAAATTGATAACTTTTTGTGAGAGCATTTCTTGGACTTGAAGTATGAATAGGAGTTGTAGGAAATGTCATTCTCTTCAAAATGAGCTTTGGATGGAATTTTTCTGATAATCCATGTGGAAGTTATGCCCTGGTCAAGTTACAGTTGACTTTTTCAATTGTCCAAATATGGAAACTTTTGCATCTTGATGTTTTTTGAGCCAAGCTTTGAGAATCATGATCAAGCATTGATCAAATGATGTTTGTGGCTTCAAAATGAGATGTTGACCAAAAATTTGAACTTTTGACTGTCAAATGACCATTTTGCCCCTACAGTTGACTGTAGTGCAATTAGGGTTTCTGACTGTGCAATTTTGTGCTGTGAGTCTTGAAACTTGGTATGAGGATGCTTGACCATGTTTATAGGCATGTGGGACTTGATTGGACCCTTGGAAACTTCATTTACTTTGTCAGAACCAAAACCCTAATTTTGACTGTTAGGAGGTCCTTGAACTGTGCAACCCTTGGGGAATTTTGAAGCATGCTCTTTGCAATTCTTGAAGAATATGGGAGGGCAAATTTTGGGGTACAACAGTTGCCCCTGTTCAATCTTCTTAGACCTGAGGATGCAGATTGGCTGACGTGCCTTTCGTAATCCGAAGGTGGAAGATGATTGAACACTAGAGTGCCCAGAAATTTGCGCTCACATAGTAGCGTGATGGGAATGGGCTTATAGATGCCATTTGGAGATTGTTGGATAGGATGATGGGCTTATAGATGCCATGCTAGGAGATGATGGAAGGTGGATGGGCTTATAGATGCCATCTGGATATTGATCGCGTAAGAGATTCCTTAGCGAGAACTTGCGTACCTGCAAAAGAGAGAAATGATTACCTGACCTGTTACAGGAGCTGGTCTTCCGATTCTTTGTAGGATGTGTCCTGACTGGTTACAGGAGCTGAATCTGGATCTTCAAACGGTGATGAATGAACCAGGGATGGTTACTACCTCAACAGGAACGGTGAGAGAACCTTGGATGATTACTACCTCAACAGGAACGCTGAGAGAATCTTGGGGCGATTACTACCTCCGCAGTATCGGGGAGAGAACCATAGGCGACTACAACCTCAATAGCAATCATTGAGAGAATCTTGGATAACTTCAACCTCAACAGCAATCGTTGAGCGAATCTGGGGATGATTACTACCTCCGCAGTATCGGGGAGAGAACCACAGGCGACTACAACCTCAACAACAATCATTGAGAGAATCTTGGACGACTTCAACCTCAACAGCAATCGTTGGGAGAATCTTGGGATGGTTACTACCTCCGCAGTATCGGGGAGAGAACCATAGGCGACTACAACCTCAATAGCAATCATTGAGAGAATCTTAGATAACTTCAACCTCAACAGCAAACATTGAGAGAATCTTGGATATCTTCTACTGAGTCTTTATCAGAAAAATCTGTTTGGGGTCGATTTAGCTGGACTAGAGAAGGCCTTGGACTGGATAAGAAATAGAAAATCTTAGGGTCGATTAACTGGACCGGTCTAGGTCTTGAAATTTTCCACTGGAATAAGTGTCAGAACGTCGCCATATCTGGGTCACATCTGAACGATATCTAGAAGGAAATCTGGAAGAAGTATCAGAACGTTGCCATATCTGGGTCACATCTGAACTATATCTAGAAGGAAATCTGGAAGAAGTATCAGAACGTTGCCATATCTGGTTCACATCTGAACTATATCTAGAAGGAAATCTGGAAGAAGTATCAGAACGTTGTCATATCTGGTTCACATCTGAACTATATCTAGAAGGAAATCTGGAAGAAGTATCAGAATGTTGCCATATCTGGTTCACATCTAAACTATATCTAGAAAAAGTTGCGATAGTTGATAGTAATCATCTTTGTATTGACCTTTCCTGAAAAGGTAAAGAATCAGTTGTATGCAACATCATGATGCATGAACTGCATGATTTCAGGATGTCCTCAAAGTTGATGAGATTCGTGTAGTATGATGCATATGCATGCTATAATGTATGAAGATGTGATGTTTATGAACATATGTTTTCGTCTTTAGGAAAATAAATCCTTGACGAGTGCCGGGAAGTCACTCCTGGGCTGCTGTTGAAGAATAGATTTTTGCCTCCGCTGGGGATGATAGTTGCAAGAATACCGGTAGGAGAAGATAACTCCGTCGGGGAATGAACTTGGCGAATGGATTACTCTGCGGGGAGAAAAGTACTCTAGTAATCTTGCTGGGGAGAAATACTCTGTGGGAAGAGGGGTACTTTGCTGAAATGTTGATGGTAACTTCACTGGGGATACCATTGTTGTGTTGGAAGTGTTAATAAACTTCGCTGGGGATAAGAAGACTTCGCCGAGGACGATCTCTCCGTGGCTTTTGGCTGAGGATAACCCAGTTATATCCTGGTAAGGAAATAACTCTTTAAATAAAGCCGGGCAACGCGTTCGTGCTCTACGAGGATAAGCTTCCAGAATCTACTGGGGATAAGCTTCCTGCTGGGGAGATGGATTCAAACTTTCCTGGGGAAATTTTGAACTATATTGGACTCTCCTGGGGAAATCTTTGAGATATACTGGGGAAGCGGCTCCACTGAAGGTCTGATCTACCGCCGGGGAACAATCTTAGATCAAGACTGCCGGGGATGCTTGTTAAGGATATTCGTATATTATGCTGGGGAATGTTGAGATCTGCGGGGAATACCCAACTTCCTTAAGGCTGATTGTATAACTCTGCTTGGGGAGAGTGTATTGACCCGCTGGCTCACTCTCTGGGGAGTTAAGATATACTGGTTACGTTTTTCAGCTGAACATCCCTTATATCTTGTGGACAGAGCAATTAGATCGCTTGGACAACTCTTTATTGCCCCTGTTTCTAAGGTGGGAGAGGAAGACCTATGAGGTGCTGATAGTTGTTGACGGGCAAACCTTCTTCTGGTAGGCAGGTGACAAGATGACAGGACTGTTTACCTTGGGATTTGGTAAACAACCGCTGATCCTCCAAATGGTTACTTATATGGTTACTCGCAGGATCGATCAGATTGATCCTAGGACATAGGTTGATTTTGAAGTTTTTGATTAAATTGGATAAGGCTTTAAATAAAGAAGCTTTAAATGAAATAAAGAGGTTTCAAGTAAATTGCATGAAGAAAGGACTTGGTAAAATAAACAAGGCTTAAAGTAAAAGGCTTCGACAGGAATGTAAAGAAGAAAGCAAGTAAATTTCTGGAAAAGTAAATGACTTTGATTAATAAAATTGGTGTTTCACACATACATTTCTCAACAATTCTTTCTCACACGCTGGGTACTCGAATCTATATGAGTGGCTTTGTATAGAATTGTGAACACACGCGAGAACTTACATGACTACTACTATTTATACTAAAACATCCCAAGTAACCGTCGGGCAGTTACACTGCTTCGAGATGATTCCACTTGGCACGTTCTCAACGTTCGACGCTCCAGATCTTTGCATGCTACACGTGGTAACTGCTGGAAACCGTTTTCCCTCCAAAAGCTTGAATTTCAAACTGCTCCACTCTGAACCATCGAACACTTTCGTCGAGAGACATCTTCGACGAGAAACTCCTTCGACGTCGAAGGCAACCAACTTCTCCCTTGGAAGAAATCTTCTAAGTACTTTGCCATCTTTCGACGGGCATTTCGACAGACTTAGCCAGTCGAAAACATCCTTCAGCTTTAATGGCTGACATCAACAAAACAAAGGTGTCGAATTTAGGAGCCAACAAATTGCCCCCCAAGAATTCCTTATTTCGACTCTGAAAGAAAAAGGCATTCTTTGAAACACCATTCGACACCTGTCTTTTCACGCTTAGTCACAAATTAACTTGTGCACTTTTTGTTGTTTTCTACCAACTATTGGCAATCCCAAGAAAACCATCATTTATCCGTACCTAGGACGTCACTTTCAGTACGGCGTGCAGTACCAAACGTCATTTCAGAATTTGTCATTATGACAATTCCCAAAAACGAGGACGCACGCTGCGTCCCTCTATTTCTGCAGAACGGCTAAAACAACAGGGGGCTGCCACGCGTCCCACTAGCTCCTGCAATAATTAAACAGCATTTAATGTCCTCGGTTTTTGGGGATTTTCCCCCACTACTATAAATAGCAGTAAGTACCCCATTGTGGGACTTTTTACGCCATCTAGCTTTCAAACTTCTCTGTTTTCATACAACTTGTCATCTTTGCAAAAACAGTTCCTCCTTCACTTCGTCTTCAACCTCAACACTAACAATGGCATCTGCTTCCAATGCTCCTGGCGCTACTGTACCATCTGAAAATGCTAAACCTAAGGTTTTCGTCACTGCTCCAGTAGTAACTTCTACAGGCAAACGAAGGGTTCCTGAACCCTTGGACATCGCCGTTCGCGATGCCTACTCACGCCACCTTATGATCCCGGTTGGATACTCCAACCAGATCTTTGCTATGTCTGGCCCCATGTATCCAAGTATCTCTGAGGCTATGAAGATCAAGAGCTATTTCCCGGTAGTTGAGAAACTCAAACCGGTTGCATGCGCCAAGAGAGACGCAGAAGACAATGAAGACCCTGCACATGAAAAAATCGACCTCCGCTTCTTCAACAGAGGTGTTAGGGCCTTCAGGTCTGGCCCTAGCCTTACTCCTGATTACGTTGCTTGGCTAGAAAAGATGGAGAAGCACCAAACTTCGATCTGGAAGGATATGGGGATTTTCGACCTGGTGATGCTGTCGAAGACAGGTTTGAACTATTCTCCGGAGATGCTGATAGCTTCTCTGCTGTTCTGGGACTACTCCCACTTTACCTTCTATCTTCCCTGTGGGATGCTAACCCCCACACTCTTCGATGTGGCCGCTATTACTAGCCTTTGACCCACCGGGGATTACTTCGATCCGGAGGAGATGTCGAAAGATCAAATTGGCTTCTCTGACACCAAACCAACATACACCACTTTCATCAACCACTATCACGACAGGTCGACAGATGCTGTGTCGGATGTCGAACACATAGCGTTTCTAGCCCTATGGCTGACTCGCTTTGTATTTTGCTCGAAGTCTTTACAGGTGACCAAAAAGATGGTCACTCTCGCTACTCAACTGCATCATCGCCAAAATATCTGTTTGGCAGAACTGATTCTGGCTAGCCTCTATGATTCGATCAGCAATGGGGCAACTCTTCTAAAAATTATCGAGAACAGGGCCAGTTTGCTACTTGCTGGGCCTTTTTGGCTACTCTAACTGTGGCTCAATGCCACTTTCGAATCTTTCTTGCCTAAGAAGGTTCAGATAAATGAGCAGGCTCCAGAGATAGCGAACAGACGCGTCGAAGGAACCAGGCTGGCTCTGTTGACACCTATGGAAGATGGACTGGAGTTTCAGCAAACCTTCACCAACTTTGTTCTGATGTTTGCTCGAAGGAAAGAGTTTGTTTCAACTATGGCTCCATTTGCTCGACGGCAGGTAGGCCCAGCATGGTTCACAAGGCCACATCCAAGGACGTCGAGTGGTCCTAATGTTGACGAACATACAATACTGTGGGAGGCGTTCCTCACACCAAGGATCATGCCTCTTCGATTCAGGAGCTCTAAGACTCACTTGAGTCTGATTGCATACCAACCAAACCTGGTATCTCGCCAGTTTGGTATTATCCAAACCCTACCTTCTCCGATTTTTCCACGAGAGAAGTCAATGTTGTACTTCTGCAATGATTACACCGAAGAAGCTGCCATCAAGCATATCGGAAGATATGCTGGTCGAACAGTTCTCTCGTTGTTTGACTACCAGCTCAATTTTCTTTGCTCACCATCCTTCGAGGAGTGGTGGAAAAGCTATTATGCTGAGGAGTTCTTCGACGAGAAGGACTTCATGGATGAGCTTCAGAAATCTTTTGTCCTTGTGTTGGACAAAATAAAGAAATGTAAGTTCATCCTTTTACATTACTTTGTTTTCTTTTCGACTGCTAGCCTGTTAACTTTTTATTTGCTTTCAGTTGTTCGAAAGCCTGTAGCCAAGAAGGCTACAGAAGGCCAACAGGGAGGAGGCCCTTCAACAAAACCTCCACCGCCGGCGAAGACTACAGCGCCGGCGAAGACCACAAACAACCAACAGGGGGAAGGCTCTTCGAAGAAGCCTTCTATATCGGTAACCAGACTTTCATTATTTCCTCCTGGCTTTCGATTTTTGACTTTCGATGCAATTATTAAATCGAATTCCCATTGGTTTTCTAGGCACCTTCGCCCAAGAAACGGCCAACACTGGTGGTCGAATCTGGGAGCGATGAAGAAAGTGATTCTCCTCCTGCCCCTCTAAAAAGGCGAAAGTTGACGAAGGATGCTTCTGTTCCTGCTCCTGCTCCTGAAGGTCGAACCATCAGAATAAAGGTTGCTGGGAGAAAGCCTAGGCCACCTCCAGTGATCATTGAGGAGCCAACAGAGGAGGAACTAAACGTTCTTCTTAACAAGCCTGTCGAAAGCGACAATTCCAGCCCTGGGGCTGAAGCTAATTTACAGGTAATCTCTTAGACCCTTTTATAACTTAGGTATATATACCCATATTCGATTGTGTCTCTTTCGATCTCTGAAGATTTGTCTTCTTTCCTTTTTCAGGACACCACTGAAAGTTCTCCGCCAAGGACCTCTGAAACGCTGGAATCTGCTGAACTCAGCAGGCCACAAGAAAAAGGCTTGGGAAATGACGAAGCTCATACTGAAAATGAGGCCAATGCTGAAACGGTAGAAAAACCAGCAGAGGAACTCCAAACGGAGGAACAACAGCCAGAAGCGGTTCAGGTGGTGGATCTGTCAGAAGAGAATCATGAAGAAAGGGACCAAGGCAATGCTGGCGAAGAAAATCAAGGTGCTGCTGACGAAGAGAACCAAGGTGACACTGGCGAAGGGCACCAGGGTGACGCTAGCGAAGAGCACCAAGGTGACGCTAGCGAAGAGCACCAAGGTGACGCTAGCGAAGAGCACCAAGGTGACGCTGGTACTGCCCCAGTCCAAGTCGAAGAGCAACAAGTCGAGGCACCTAACACCCAACAGCCTCAAACCCAAGACAATGCTGTTGCAAGGGTTACCTCAACGAAGCACAGGTCAAAAGAGGACTTAGAACTCTTGAAACAAACTGACCCTGTTAGCTATCTCAACGCAATCATCGAGAGCAAGAGTTCGTCTGATGCTAGTCAGGAGATTCCTACCCTGTCGGGGAAGTCTACTGAAACCTCTCCTCTCGATGAAGCTTTGGCGAAGGTTAAGGCCTAGTTCTTCAAGAAGGACTTGATGAAGGCTTTAGAGGGGGACCCCACTGCTCCATCATACTTGAAGGATGTCTTGAATGCTGTCGACTTGCTAGTTGTAGCCCCAGAAGTTTCAGGCTTGATCATGGAGTTACACTCTATGATTGATCAAGTCTCAGCAGATTACAGGCGCCAAAGGGGGTTTAACAGTCAGCTTGAGGTGTTGTATGGCAAAAGCTCCTCTGTGTGGACTGCTGTCTCGGATACGACTTCTCGAATTGCGGAGTTGTCGAAGCAAAAAGCATCTACGCAGGAAGAAGTCGATGCCATCGATCGAGAGAATGCTTCCTTCCGGGCACAAATCGAAGAAATAGAGGCGAAGATAAATGCCAATACTATACGCAAGGAGGAACTTCTTTCGACCATCTCAGACACTGAGAGCCAAACTGAAATCAAACAAGGCCTGGAATTCGCTGAGAAGGCCCAAGGCTTCGACGCTCAGATTGCCAAACTAGTGCAGGAGAACGCCTGGTGCAAGAAAAGGTTGGAGCTGCAGCAAGCCAAGTACCTTCGACTCAAGGACTCTATTCCCTTTTGATTGATTCTCTTTTGTAACCATATTTTGTAATCTATATTCGACAACATTGCCATCTTGGCTGAAATTTATAAAATTTCCATTTTGGCATTTTTATGGTTAATTTAGTCTTGTTCTTTTATTATTTTATTTTTATCTCTTGAAGTGTAGGTTTGTATTTTTTCAAATATTTACCATTTACTCTCAAGAGCCTTTTATCTCCACCTAACTCTTCGACTTCATAGGCTCCACCAGAAAAAGTTTGGATAACTCTGAAGGGTCCTTCCCATTTGGGTGACCATTTCCCCATGCTTCGATCCCTTCGATCCATGGGAAGAATTACCTTCCAAACTAGTTCTTCAGGCAAAAATACCTTAGGTTTTACCTTTTTATTATAAGAGTCTTCTACTCTTTTCTTCTGAAGCCTGAGTAGGTCAAGAGCGCGTAATCTCTCTTCGTCTAAATCCACCAGTTCGTCTAACATCATGTTCCAATAGACTTCAGAAGGAATATCATAATGCCTCTGAACCCTTGCAGATTGAAGACAAATTTCTGCTGGCAACACTGCATCGTGGCCAAAAGTTAGCCTATACGGTGTTGTACCAGTGGCTTCTTTTGGGGACGTTCGACAAGCCCACAGAATCTGGTCTAACGTCTTATGCCAATTCTTTGGTTTCTTCCCAACATGTTTCTTTATCAAGCCAATCACCACTTTGTTAGCTGCTTCGACTTGACCATTCGCCTGTGCATAATAAGGCGTGGATGTTAGGAGTTTGAAACCTGTTTCCTGAGCAAATTCTTGCATCTTTCGACCAGTAAAAACTGATCCTTGATCAGTTGTTATTGTCTCAGGGATTCCATACCTAAAGATAATGTTCTTTTGAATAAATTCAATGACATTTTCCTGGTCTACATTGACTAAAGGGATAGCTTCGATCCACTTAGTAAAGTAATCAATGCCTACCAGTATGTATTTCTGACTCTTTGATGATGCTGGCCGAATCTCTCCAATGAGGTCCAACGCCCATCCTCTAAAAGGCCAAGGCTTCACTATCGAGTGAAGTTCGCTTGCTGGTACATGTTGGATGCCTGTATGGACTTGACACTCTTGACAACCCTTGGCGAACTCAACACAATCTTTCAGCATAGTGGGCCAATATAGTCCTTGTCGAAACAACAACCATTTCATCTTATGGCCTGCTTGGTGAGCCCCACATGCCCCAGCATGCGTAGTCGAAAGGGCTACGTATGCCTCAGTTTCACTTAAGCATTTTAGCAATACCCCTTCAGGCGTTTTCTTGAATAACTCATTACCCATGAGTGCATAACTCAACGCCCTGTACTTTGTTTTTCGTTCTGTCGAAGCTCCTGGATTTTGAAGATAGTCCACAATGGGTTTCCTCCAATCTTGCTCTGACAAATTATCAATGAACGAAATCTCGAAGTTACTGTGATCAGCATATCCTAGTCTCGTCGATTCCAAGTCTGATGGTGATAGACAAGTTGCTTTTATCTTTTCTCGAACTTCGATTGCTCTTTGTAATCTTGTTTTTGAAATCTTATACCCAGATGCAATTTGTGCCAAGTCATTGGCTATTTGATTTTCGACTCTGGGTATGTGTCGAATATTGATCGTTTCAAATTTTTTCAATAAACGATTTGCTATCACAAAGTACATAATGAGATTCTCTCTTATGCATTTATATTCCTTTGTGACTTGCTTAATGACTAACTCTGAGTCTCCCATGATTTCGACTCGAGTTGCCCCCAATTCCAACAATATCTCAAGGCCAGTAATTAGAGCTTCATACTCAGCCTCATTGTTCGAACAAGAACCTGATATTTTGTACTTGAATGTTGTTGGAATTTTATCTGGAGAAATAATCAAGACTCCTACCCCTGTTCCATCTTTATGGCTGGAACCATCGAAGTAGAATTTCCAAGGCTCTATCCCCACATAATTAATATCCTCGACTTGAATTGAGTGGTCGACTATGAAGTCTGCAACCACTTGTCCTTTTACTGCCTTAAGAGGCATAAAGGTCAAGGAGTATTCAGTTAATGCTAATGCCCACTTGCCAATTCGACTGTGCAAGATAGGTTTCGACAACATATACTTGAAAACATCAAAATGAGACGAAACATACACATCAACTGGTTTTATATACTGCTTGAGTTTTGTACAAGAGAAATACAGACATAGACACAATTTTTCAACTTCACTATATCTAGTTTCTGCATCGTTCAAAACTCTACTGAGATAATAAATGGGTCTTTCGACTCCATTCTCATCCTCTTGGGCTAACATGCTTCCCAGAGTTTTGTCGGATGCAGCTATGTACAATCTCATACTCCTATTGCTACAAGGAGGCACCAGAATAGGTGGCTTAGTGAGGTACCCTTTGATTTTGTCGAAGGCGTCTTGTTGCTCTTGCCCCCATTCGAACCCCTCTTTATTCAGTCGCAGTAAGGGTGAAAAGGCCTGAGCTTTCCCACTTAGATTAGATATAAACCTCCTTAAAAAATTTATCTTTCCTAAGAGAGATTGCAGTTCCTTCTTATTCGACGGCGCTTTCGCTTCCAAAATTGCCTTCGTCTTGTTCTGGTTGATTTCGATTCCTTTCTTGTGGACAACGAAGCCCAAGAAATCTCCAGCTTTCACACAGAACGCACACTTCAAAGGGTTCATCTTCAGACCATGTTCTCTCATTCTTTCGAATGATTGTCGAAGGTGGTCAATATGATTCTTCCTGGAAACAGATTTTATAACAATGTCATCAATATATACTTGCATAAAAGTGTTAATAAAATCATGGAAGATAGTATTCATTGCTCGCTGGTACGTTGCCCCAGCGTTTTTTAGGCCAAAAGGCATCACTACCCATTCGTAAGTGCCTAAGGCCCCAGGGCATCGAAAAGCTGTTTTCGACACATCCTCTTCAGCAATGAATATTTGATTATATCCTGAATAACCATCGAGCATACTCAGGTATTCATAGCCAGCGGCAGAATCGACTAGCATTTCCGCCACAGGCATAGGATATTCATCTTTGGGTGTAGCAGCATTCAAATCTCTGAAATCTATGCATACCCTTAACGTACCATTTTTCTTGATTACTGGCACAATGTTTGCAATCCATTCGACATACCTTGTAACACGGATGAATTTGCATTTCAGAAGTCTTTCGACCTCCGTTTTGATCTTCGACAGTATTTCTGGAGCGAAGCGCCTTGGATTTTGCTTGATTGGCTTCTTCCCAGGTTTGATTGGCAACTGAAGTTCTACCAATCCTCTGTCGAGACCAGGCATTTCGTCATAATCCCATGCAAAACAGTCTTTAAACTCTTTCAGCAATTGGATTACTTCCAACCTAAGTTCTGGATCGATTTTGGCGCTGATGTAAGTTGGCCTTTTCTCTGATCCTTCGCCTAAGTTGATTTCTTCTAAAGGGTCTTGCGCTAACATTTTAATGTTGTTCGCCAAGGGGTCCTTTTCGAAGCCCAAAGGCTCATCGTCATAGATGGCGTCGAGCCTCTGTTCCTGCATTTCTTCTGGCATGATATCAGGAGGTTTTGGATCGAAATCCTTTCCTGGGCCTACAGCAGATAATTGTTGATCATTGGCCTGTGTGGCCATGTACTTTACTTCGGCTTCGAGAGCCGTTATCATCTTGGTTTCGGCTAGATAAGCCGAAATTCGCTTCAAAGATTGTGACTCAGTCATTATCACTGAATTCGCTTCCCCAACCAGTTGGTTGGATATCAGTTAACCCACTGAAGTCTATGTGGGACAAGTCTTCTCTGTCCCATTGGAAACCATGCTCAGGATGCAGGTATAGGGAACAAAAAGTGTTTGGCGCTGGCGCCATGTCGAAGTCAGGTGTTGGACATGGCCCTATGTGAGCCAAGTTCTTGTCGAAATCTGCCAAACCCAGGTGATTCACTTCGCCAAGGTAATAGCTTTGATCTGCCTCTATGTTTTCGACCATCCCATCTGGACGCCATAGCAGCAGCCTTTGGTGCATTGATGAAGGCACAGCGCCAACACCATGAATCCATTCACGGCCCAACAAAAGATTGTAGTTAGGTTTGGCCGATATGACCATAAACATCGTTGGTCGAAGAATCGACCCTACTTTGATATCTAGCTGGATCACTCCCATAGTGGTCCCTATGCCGCCCTCATAGTTCGACAGGACCATGTTGTGAGGCTTAATGTCCTCATCCCTTTTGCCAATTTTCCTTAGCATAGAATGAGGAATAATGTTGATGGTTGCCCCACAATCCACCAATATTTTATTCACAGTAGTTTCTTCGAGTTTAGCCCTTATGAATAAAGGCTTGAGGTGATTTTTCATCGCCTCTGTAGGTGGCTCGAAGAAGCCATTTTGTTCCTCAGTAGTGCCATTGTCCATGACAAAATAGCACACTGGCCTATGTTTGGCCATTTCTTGCTCCACTTCCCAGTCACTTGCTTCGACTTCTACTTGTCGATTGAATTCTCTGGGCAACACTGAAACTATATTCACCATTATGTCCAAAGTATCATCAGACTCAGCATCGTCTTCGTCTTCGACTTCACTTTGGTTAGGCCAAACTAGCCTGTTGGTTACTGGCTCTCTTTCTAGAGGTTTCCTTTGCTTCCTTTGAGGAACGTTCGAACTGGTTTCTGCCTTTGGTTCGTTGGCAGCCTCCCTTTCAGCTTTTCGTCTCCTTTGATATCTCCTCCATTGAGATCGAGACATGGGATTTTTACCTTTGTAGTTGCTGGACACTTGTGCAACCTTAGGTGCAGCAACTTGAGGCTCTTTCTTTTGAGTCAAAGAGGAACCTCTTGGCACATCGAAAGAATGCCATTTCTCCTCACTTGGCCTTTTCCGACCAGAGGTTTTGTACCAAGTATCTACTGGCACATTGGTTGGAGGCCTAAAAGTCAATGGCCTCTTTTCTTGGTTAGAACCTCTTTGGGAGGCTCTTCTGGGATCATGTCGAAGGTCAACATTCTCCCTTCTCTTATTCGCTGCTCTTACGCCTTGAATGTGCTCAGCAGCTTTTTTATCAAAGATCGAACTGCATCTTGGACACAACATCACCTCTGATTTCTTTTTCTGGCATCTTTGTAGAAAATCTGCCAAGTTTTCATTTTCCCGAGGGAAAGCAGTCTTATTAGCTTGTTCTTGCCTCATGGCCTCTTCTGATGCTTTTGGGTCAGAAAGTTCGACCATGTTGATATTCATTGTATCTTTGTTAGCAAGAGTTAACTGCTTCATTTGTATCTCCAGATTCTCCGTCTGGCCTTGAACAGTGGCCAAGTGGGAACTGGGTTTTGATCCAGTTTTTTGTGCTTCAGCGGTCTCCGACTTCGGGTTTTCGACCGCTTTCTGGACAGCTTCAATTGTCTTCCTGGATAAATTTCCAGAAAAACTGCCAAAGATTGGCATGTTGATGTGGTCCTTTGAGACTTCGACCATGGTAATTCCTGGCTTCTTCGACTGGATCCTGGTTGCCTCTATCACGTTCACCTCAGAGGGTTCAGCATAGTGGGCTTCAGCCTGCAATGGATTTGAGTCGACAGCCATGGGGGATTTGTCAGCAAACTTCAATCTCCCTTCTTCGATAGCGTCTTGCACAAGATTCCTGAAAAGAAAACATTGAGAAGTTTTATGGCCCAAAAAATTATGATATTTGCAAAAACCTCTCTTCTTTCTTTGATCAAGAGGAGGCACTTTCACCCCTGGGGGTACTATCATTTGGCCATCTTTAACCAGCAAGTCGAATATTTCATCACATTTTGTGATGTCAAAACTATAAGTCTTTTTTGGGAACCTATCGTTGGTCCTTTCTGGACCCATGGGATTTTTTCCATTTGAGGGGACTAACAGTTTATAAGAGTATGGTGGCCCTTGTTTCAGTTCTGCTAAATCGACTTCTCCTTCTTCGACAGTTAAAGTATCGTCGAAGGATTCTAGATCTTCGTCATCCATCTCAACGTACGCTATCCTCTCTCTCTTGTGAGTTTTCGTTGCCTTAGCTTTTTCAGCTTTGAGGCGTTCTACCTGTCAAACTCTATCGGCCAGTTGGGCCATGTCTCTTAGGTACTGGGTGTCTAGCTTCTTCCTAATGGAATAATCTAAACCGCCTGCGGCTATTTCAACCAACTCATGTTCTGGCACTTGTGTAAAACATCTCGCCTTGAGCAACCTAAACCTATTTAGATATTCGTCTATAGGTTCAGTGAAACGTCTCTTCACACTGGCCAGTTCTTTCAGGCTTATCTTGGTTTGCCCCATGTAGAATTGTTCATGGAACAATCTTTCCAACTGGGTCCAATGATGGATCGAATTGGGGGGGAGAGTTGTAAACCAAGTAAAAGCGTTCTTTGTTAAAGAACTTGGGAAGTACTTGATCCTTAGGTTTTCGTTATTCGAAATGTCACCCGCTTCGATCAAATATCTCGCCACATGCTCGACAGTAGATTCTGTCGTGTCCCCAGAGAACTTAGTAAATTTGGGGACTTTGCATCTAGGAGGTAAGTCCGTTTGTAACACGTATTCTGACAATGGAGATGTAAAGTTGGGCCTTCGAAAGCCCATGTTCATCCCATTCTGAGTCATGATCCTTTCAATCATGGTTGCCAGATTGTTTTCCAAACCCATGTTTTGGTATTGGATATGCTGAACCACTTCGTCAGCATTTTGGTTTCTGTTAACTAACCTTACCTCTGGGGTTATTACCCTAGGTTCCTCGACAGGTTGTTCCAATCGTGCCCTAAGGTTTTCTTCGACAGGCTGTTGAGCCTGGTTAATGGTGGTTTCTTCCTCTAAAAATATCCCCTGGTTTCCCCTTATTTGCGCCCTTTGGGGCTGTCGAATCGGTTGGGGTACTCCAAAGAAATCAGCCAAGCGCGCCATTTGCGCTGTCATTTGCTGATTCGATTGAGTAGTGTTTTGTATTAGAGGGTTTAGCACTGTACTCAAAGTTTGTGCCAACATTTGCACCATATCATGGTTGCTTTCGTCCATTTGTTGCCTCAAGACTGCTGTCGAGGCATTTGTAAGGCCATGGGCTACTTGGGACGTTCCTCCTAAGAGTTGGGTCCTATTTCTATTCGCCATGCCTACTCCAGAGCCTTGGAGTGGTGAAGAGGCACTCACTAAAGGGTCTGAAAAAGTGGACGCAGCATTCGTCAGGCTTGCCACTTCAGAAGTTGGCATACCATAGAATGGAATAAATCCTGGGGGAACCAAAGGCCTTGTGCCTAAATTTCCCCTTGGTGGGGGAGTTCCCAAAGGCATCCTGGGGCCTGTTAACGAAGGTATTGGCCCCGTGGTTGTAACCGATACTGCTGGTGTTGAACCAACATTTGTCGCTTCACTTACGGTCGTACTAACCGTTGCTCCCACATTCGTTTGTGGGATTTCGTTATTGTTTGGCGATTCGCCATCTCTTCCATTCTTCTGGCAGTATTGTTATCGTTAGTGTATATTCTACCACTTCTCAATAACATACAACTCGAAAAGATGAGATTATTTTCAACAATCAACACACAGTCCCACTAGGTGTGCCAATTTGTTTACCTTGGGATTTGGTAAACAACCGCTGATCCTCCAAATGGTTACTTATATGGTTACTTGCAGGATCGATCAGATTGATCCTAGGACATAGGTTGATTTTGAAGTTTTTGATTAAATTGGATAAGGCTTTAAATAAAGAAGCTTTAAATGAAATAAAGAGGTTTCAAGTAAATTGCATGAAGAAAGGACTTGGTAAAATAAACAAGGCTTAAAGTAAAAGGCTTCGACAGGAATGTAAAGAAAAAAGCAAGTAAATTTCTGGAAAAGTAAATGACTTTGATTAATAAAATTGGTGTTTCACACATACATTTCTCAACAATTCTTTCTCACACGCTGGGTACTCGAATCTATATGAGTGACTTTGTATAGAATTGTGAACACACGCGAGAACTTACATGACTACTACTATTTATACTAAAACATCCCAAGTAACCGTCGGGCAGTTACACTGCTTCGAGATGATTCCACTTGGCACGTTCTCAACGTTCGACGCTCCAGATCTTTGCACGCTACACGTGGTAACTGCTGGAAACCGTTTTCCCTCCAAAAGCTTGAATTTCAAACTGCTCCACTCTGAACCATCGAACACTTTCGTCGAGAGACATCTTCGACGAGAAACTCCTTCGACGTCGAAGGCAACCAAATTCTCCCTTGGAAGAAATCTTCTAAGTACTTTGCCATCTTTCGACGGGCATTTCGACAGACTTAGCCAGTCGAAAACATCCTTCAGCTTTAATGGATGACATCAACAAAACAAAGGTGTCGAATTTAGGAGCCAACAAGGACATAGTCGTACGCTTTGATCCCTAACTTTTGCCTGGACCGCCCTTTCGGGTTTTCAGTCCACCGGGATACCCATTTTTGCCCAAGCCGCCTTTTCAGGTTTTCGACTTGCCGGGTGTACAGATTTTTTTCATTTCATCCCTTCATTTTGCCCGAACCCTTTTGGTTCGCCGGGAAGCCCTAATTTTTGCCTAGGCATGTCAGCCTAGCGGGTCTTTGATTTTGCGTAGTACTTTTTTCGACTATGTCCATGCTCTCAGAATGCAGGGAGTTGCCCCTGTTAGAAGTGTTTTGTCGTACCTCCAGAAGGTGTTTGATCAAGCAAGATTCGTTGTTGAAATGCCCCAAGTGACTCAGGCGGAGATTTGCCCCAGGCTATTTGGCCTTTGAGAGATTCTCTGAATCTTGACTGAATTGCCCCAGATGATGGACAATAATCACGTCTGCCCCTTGATTGGAAGTGCTTTTGTTCACTAGGTATTTATCGTGCGAATTTTCCTGTTGTTCAAACAAAAAGTCATATGCAAACAAAGTTATGTTAAAAATGCAAAGCTTATGTCTGTCTTGAAGATTTTGAAAATGCATTCTTTTTTTCATAAAACAACTGATTGTTTGTAAAACGTGATGTCAACTCATTATTTTATTGCGAGCCTTAAGGAGTCAGGATACCTTTCGTCACAGTACGCTTTCGAACTAACCCATGCTTCAACTAGGACTTTTAAGGGTTATAACGTGGCCTGGTTCACGGTTTAAGAAACAAAGGATAAAGGCTCAAATTTTATTTGTACCCACCCGCTCTTCGTGATGTTCTCCAAACCTAAACTCAGTTGATCATACGTTAGACCTTGTTTGAGTCTTTGCTCTGATTTTCCGGTGATGATTCGGATGTTGATAACTTATTTTGAATAGACAGTCATTTCTTTTTTTTGTCGAGGGTTTGTAAGACCTCTTTCTTGATTTTTGTTATCCCTTTCTTTTTTGCCTGAACTGTTTCCTTTTTTGGAATTACAGTCAGCGGGATGCCCCAGTTTTGTAAGTCTCCTTCATGGGTTTTGACTTAATGGGTTTTTATTTTTTGAGATAATGACTGCCTTTCTTTATTGATTATTCGGAACCATCACTGTCTTTCTTCGTTTTGTAAGGACCTCTTTGATGTCATTCGTTATGCACTTGGATCAACTGAGAGACTACCCTGCCCCAGGTTATGATTAAGGGTTTTAATTTTCGAAAAGAAAAACTCCTACTTCTTTGGCTCAGAGGGGTTGACGAGGGATTATCTTCCTTATAACTCCAGTGTTTAGGGATTGAAACAATGCCTGTACCTCATCAGCGGGGTCTGTTCAAAAGCATACTGTAGATTATGGTATCATTTTCGTCATCCTCCCTCAAGAGGCTTAGAATTATTAACCTAGAGTTGATCATCACAGAAAAATGAAAAGAATTTTGAATATAATGAAAACAATTGTATTAATTCCCAAAACAGACATATGCGATGCATTGATAGAATAAAAGAGTTTGCTATGACATTAATTGTTTGTATGAGCAAAGAAAAATACAACTCGGAAATTCAAATAAACAAAAGGTCTTCAATGATTGGGCAACGAAGCAGTGATTATGTTTGGAGTCTCAGGTACTTCGAATTGAATCTCTCCGGCGTCGATCATATCTTGAATCTTGTTCTTGAGAGGCCAGCAGTTGTCCGTAGTATGCCCCGGGCTATCAGAGTGGTAGGCACACCTCTCATTAGGATGGTAGTTCGGAGCAAAAGTGTTCGGATTCCGAAGAGGAGCCCTTAAGGTGATCAGCCCTGCCTTCAACATTTGTTGTAGTGCTTGATCCAGCGACATGTTGATCTTGGTGAACTGTCGTTTGGGTGCGCTCTCCTTGCGCTGCTGCCCCTGTCCTTGTTGAGCAGGTCTAGGATTAGAGATCTGGGTTGCCCCTACCTCATGACGGCTCTTTTTACCGTGCACATCATTGGACTCTTTCTTTCCATGATGAGGCTTTTTATCAGAAGGTGCAGCCTCTTGAATCTTTCTAGACCTGATGCCAGCTTCTATTCGCTCTCCAGTCAAGATAAGATCTGTGAATCCAGCAGACGAATTCCCAATCAGGTGGTTGTAGAACGGACCAGACAGGGTCCCCAAGAACATATCCACAAGTTCACGGTCAGTCAGCGGTGGTTGTACCCTACCGGCCAGGTCTCTCCATTTCTGCGCATACTCTTTAAAACCTTCTCCCGATCCTAGCGACATACCCTGGAGTTGGGTACGCGTAGGAGCGAGGTCGGCATTGTACTGATACTGCTTGTAGAAAGCAGTAGCCAACTCCTCCCAGTTACGAACCTTGGTTCCATCCAGCTGATAGAACCATTCGAGATGAGTCCCTGAAAGACTCTCCTGGAAGAAGTGGATCCACAAGTTCTTGTCCATAGTATACAGTTGAATCTTCCGCACATAAGACCTGAGATGCAGCCTGGGACAGGATGCCCTATCGTACTTAGCAAAAGAGGGTGCTTTGAACTTGTGTGGGATCACCACACCAGAAGTTAGACCCAAATCTCCGAAATCCAAACCAGGTACTTGTTGAATTTCCATTGCATTCAGACGGTCTTCCAACTGCTTGTACTTGTCTTCAGCAGGAGGGTATTGTTCGTCATTGAAATCTGTCTCGTTGTCGGAGACCACTGGACTGGGAACCCTTTCCTCTTGATGACTGCCTTCCCCAACAGATGGAGTAGTCCTCCCAGTTTCATTCTGCAGTGTGTTCCCAGGTTTGCGTCTAGGGCTGAACAGCACAGTCCTCTTCTTCTTCTTTTTCAAGAGCAGGGTCTTCAGATCTTGCTGCCCCTGGGCCAAATTCATGATCAGCTCTTGGAACTGGGCGTTCTGAGCCTGGAGGGCCTTGATGGATTGCTCAGTAGACGATTCAGGATTCATGACGATCGGCTGAAATAAACAGCGAAGAAGGTAAGCAACCTGTTAAAAGGGTACCTGCAATGCAATGATATGTATGATATGCATGCAATGTTTTCAAGGATCTCACGAGGTAAACAAGAAAACCGTTAGAATTTGAATTCAGTGGCTTGATTGAAGGAACTTCATGTTGTTGAGAGTCCTTCTTCAAGGGTCAAAGGCTCACCATATCCAGTGGGTCATAGCCCCTGACAATCTTGGCTCGGGGAATTTTCTTCAGGTGTCAAAGCTCACCATATCAAGTGGGTCATAGCCCCTGACACCCTTGTCTAGAGGAAAATAAATCCCCTTTGCCCCTTGCTGGACAGTTGGTTCACCATGACCTGCATCGCAATCCCTTGAGATCCTTGAAATGGGTTAGGATGTATGAAATGGTATGATGTCATGATGCATGGGGTAATGTAGGTAACCCTGTTATGAGTCCCAATTAAGGACTACAAACCAAAACCTGCAAGAAACTCAAGTAAAACCTGTCATGAGTCCCAATTAAGGACTATAAACAAAACCTGCAAGAAACTTAGTGAACCCTGTTATGAGTCCCAATTAAGGACTATAAATAAAACCTGCATGTAGCTCATGTGTCAGATAACAAGCATGCAAGTAATCAAGTACGAAGGCACACAAGTCACACAAGAGAAACCCTTAGAGTTTAGGCCAGCATGGGGTCTGGGTATTACCCTCTTTCAATTTGTGGGCTCATACTTGTCCTATCAAAGTAACCTGGTTCTTAGAGGATCCCAATATCATTGACTACCCTCAATCGGTCATAACTCCAGCATCGTAATCTTTTCTTGCGGCCAGAACCATCACGAGAGTTTAGCCTCAATGGGCGTAGCATACTGCTACTGTTCTAATGGCCAAGTTGTGTCAATTAAGGTTCTAAGGTCTGTTGGTGCTTAATGACTCCTTAGAAGACCCATATTCTCCTCGTTGCAACACAAGGGATATCGGTACAGACCAAGGTGCCACACCAACGTAGCCACTGCTTCACCCGTGTCGGTCTACGCCGGACAGGTATCTCACAACTTATGCTACCTAAACAGGGTATCCCCAGATTCGGGTTAGGATCTATGTAACTCCCATGCAACCCACAATAGTAAAGCAAGCAAGTCAATACAATTGAAAACACAGTTATGAACTACCCTAAGGTACACCTCACTTATAAGAGTCCCCAGCAGAGTCGCCAGTTCTGTGATCGGTGGATCTGGAACTGACTGTTTAACGCTGGTTCGCGAAATGTCGCGGAAGCAAGAGTCGCCACCGTCTTTTATTTTCTCCAAATGGAAAGGACAAAAGCACAGAAAAATTCCTTAAAGAGATTGCTCTCGGTTCGGGAGGTAGGTTATAGAAAGGGAAGGTGTTAGCACCCTTTCTATCCATGGTTATCCATGGGCTCTTAGATACTTGCTCATTTTTGTTTTCAAAAGGTTTGTTTGCTTTTCAACTGTGGGTTTTAAAAAGTTTCTTTGAAAATTCCAGTTCGACTCTTGTATCTGTCCTCAAGAGTGTTTGAAAAATTGCTTTCGTAAGCTTTTTGAAAAGGTGTCGGTGTGAAAAGTATTTTTTGATTTGTTTTGAAATTAGAGCAAGTATCTAGAGTCGTCTACCTACCCTAAGGAATTCGTCTGTGTAAGTGTCCTTAAGATAGTGCCATCCCACCATTGAGAGGTAGGTAGCACCACCGTTGGAGGTGTTCGGGTCAATTCGAGTTTAGGGACATGGTGATCACCAGAGCAATGGGAAGACACCTTAGAAGCTACCCTCATGCCAGGTTCCCGGATCATGAGGACTTACTAAGACATCCTCTACTCGACGATCACCTTTCGAGGCAAGGCAACAGTGAGGCGTACCCTAGGGGTGGTGTGTGATTTGTGTGTCATGTTCATTTGCATTTATCTTGTTCATGTCAAAGTGATCTATGCGTTTGTTTTTATTTTTGTCATTCATTCTTGCATGCATTTTATTAGCAGTTAAAAAAGTGCGAGAAATGTAAAGTTCCTAAACTATTACAAAGGCGCGGGTCCACATCGTCAAAATTTCCAGGACCCGATTTGACAGAAAATAAACAAAGAAATAAAGTAAAGTGCGAAAGATTAAATTTACACGGCTTTGGGAGAGGTACATAAAAAATTAAAAGAAAAAGAAATAAATGTGCGAATTGAATTAAAATTGGAAACGAGGGCGTTGGACCCTTTTTAATTAAATTAAGTTATTATTTACAATTTAATTAAAATTAAAATAAAAGGAGAAATTATTTTGGAGGTTTTCGTATTTATGGGTTTTTTAATGAGAATTAAATGAAATTAAAAGATTAACCCTAATTCTAATTGTTTTTAATTTATTAAGAAAACATATTAAAATTTAAACCTAAAATTAAATTAATTGTTTACATGCAGTTTGATTTATAAAAATAAATAATATTTAATTATTAATAATGGTGAAAAAAGAATAAAAGTAATTAAAATAATTAAACCTAATTTCTACAAATTTTTAAGTTAATTAAGAAAATGCTTGAATTAAACCTAATTTAATAGCTAAAATTAATGAATAATATTTATTTACAAAAAGATATATTAATTAAATAAAAATACTTATTTTTGTCTTTTTCTGATTTTTGAATTGTTTTTATGTTTTTTATGAAAATATTAAATTAAAGGAATTAATTAAAAACAATAATTGAGATAAATAAAATAAAGAAAAGAATGAAAATTCAAACCTAGGGGGGTCTGTCCCCAAATTGGGAGGCTTTGTTAGCATTGCTGGCCCAAGGTTCTAAGGCCCTTTTTGACTTTCCTTGCCAGCGTATGGATGTGTTGACTGCAGCTCATGGTACTCTCCAATTATGCCCCTTTGATTCTTCTCAATAGGCACGTGGATAGTCCAGATATGGGGAACATGGTGAACCCTAGCATTGCATCTGCATAGGATTGGATTAAGAGAAAAAATATTGAAAGAGAGTGGGGGACCTGGGATCGAACCCAGGTCCTGATGATTACCAATGCTATGCCTTTCCAAACGCGCTGCTTTACTTCTTTGTATATTATACAATCAATAAACATAATAAAATAAACAAACGTTAATGCTTTTTTTCGCACGAAAATTTGAATATTCCAATTAGCAGCCTACACATCATCGTCTTCCTCCTTATTGCGCTTTTCCCTGAAACATACAAAAGGTTAGCGGGGGTTTTGAACCCCCCCAAAATATGCAATTTCCTGAAATAGCGAATAGGCCATGTGGGTACATAAATTAGGCGCGAGGGTTGATTTGTTTTCGTCCAAGCACGCTGAATTCATTCATGGCATTATGGTGTTCTAATTTTATAGCTTTTAGAAACGCCCAATTTGGAACTCAAGGAACCCTAGCCTGCATCAATGGTGGAATCGCGTATAGCACATGAAAACTCAATTGAATTATGTAGTTAGCTTCATAATTAGTCAAGGAACATAAATCAAACATCAAAAATTACTAAAGATGCATGAATCGAGATGCAAGAATGTAAAAAATTTTCTGTACAAGACACCATCATTCTCACGTTTCTTGGTGTTAGGATGGATGGTTTTGATTTGAAAATCTTCCTTGAAGCCTCAGGAAGGTAATGGAACAAGTCTTTAGGCTTGAATCGACCTGTAATCTGGTTTTCAGTATTTGACTTTTCTTGAAAAAATTCAAGTTTGCTTAGGGATTTCTGGCGCAGCTGGGAGGTCATGGGCACGAGGGTTTGCATCCATATATGTATGTGAGTGATTAGGGTTGAGAATTTGAGCCAAAGAATCATTGAATTGATGATAAGATATTTGATTTTTCATGCATTAGTTTTCAAATCTTTTTCATGCAAACTTAGTTCAAATCATGGCCAATTAACAAGATTCTTTCCAAATCTGATTATACACAAAATCTTGAGACTATTTCATGCACAAAAAGATTTAAAAACCTAAGTTTAGTATTTTCCACATATTTAATTTAATTAAATGAATTATTAATAATTAAAAATCCAAATAAATAAATAAAAATGATAAAAAACTTCCCTTTGGGCCAAATGGTCGTTCACATGCCTTGGATGATGAATTGTGGAAGAAAAAGAGGCCCATTAGCATTTTTAGGTCATTTGAAGCAATGTTGATTTTTCAAAATATCCAAAAATTTCCCAACTTCCACAAGGCATAACTTGCTCAATTTTTAAGATTTGCTCATGTTCTTGGACATTTTGGAAAGGTCTTTGAGTCCTCTAACCAGTGTCTTTGGTCCCATGTTATTTTGATTTACCAATCTCAAGTTATGGCCCTTGACTTAAAGTCCCTTTTTGTTGACTTTTGAAAATGACCTATAATGTTGAAATTGATAACTTTTTGTGAGAGAATTTCTTGGACTTGAAGTATGAAGAGGAGTTGTAGGAAATGTCATTCTCTTAAAAATGAGGTTTGGATGGAATTTTTCTGATAATCCATGTGGAAGTTATGCCCTGGTCAAGTTACAGTTGACTTTTTCAACTGTCCAAATATGGAAACTTTTGCATCTTGATGTTTTTTGAGCCAAGCTTTGAGAATCATGATCAAGCATTGATAAAATGATGTTTGTGGCTTCAAAATGAGATGTTGACCAAAAATTTGAACTTTTGACTGTCAAATGACCATTTTGCCCCTACAGTTGACTGTAGTGCAATTAGGGTTTCTGACTGTGCAATTTTGTGCTGTGAGTCTTGAAACTTGGTATGAGGATGCTTGACCATGTTTATAGGCATGTGGGACTTGATTGGACCCTTGGAAACTTCATTTACTTTGGCAGAACCAAAACCCTAATTTTGACTGTTAGGAGGTCCTTGAACTGTGCAACCCTTGGGGAATTTTGAAGCATGCTCTTTGCAATTCTTGAAGAATATGGGAGGGCAAATTTTGGGGTAAAACACCCAGGAATACCGGAATGATAGGCACACCTTGCATCAGGATTGTACTTAAGAGAGAAAGTGTTGGGAACATGAGGAGGATCCTTTAGTGTAATAAGTTCCTCCTTCAACAGATGCTGCAATGCCTGAGATAGTGGCCTGTTGATTTTGGTAAACTATCTCTTGGGCTCGTCTTGCCTTTGCTGATTATCCCATTGTTGTTGTCGCACTGGTGCAGGATTAGAGATCAGAACTGCCCCCACAGATTGGTTGTGGTTACTCTTATTACAACCCTTCTGGCCATACACGACATTGGAATCTTTCTTCCCATTGTATAGTTTCTTCTAAGTATCAGAATATGTAGCCACTTGGATCTTACCACTTCTAATTCCATTCTCAACATGTTCCCCCATCAATATCAGTTCAGTGAAACCGGCTGAAGAACTTCCAAGTAAGTGGTTATAGAAAATACCTATTGGTGTGCTCATAAACATGTCAACCAATTACCTTTCAGAAAAAAGGAGGTTGAACCCTGCCTGCAAGGTCTCTCCATTTCTGGGCGTACTTTTTGAAGATTTCATCAGAACACATGGACATAGTTGCATGTGGGTTGGTGTGAGATCAACATTATACTGGTACTGCTTGTAGAAAGCAGTGACCAAATCTTCCCAGGTATGAATATTGGTCCCTTATAGTTGATAGAACCATTCCAAATGTGTTCCCGACAAGCTTTCTTGAAATAAGTGTACCCATAACTTTCTGTCAGCGGTATGGAGTTGGATCTTCCGAATATAAGACCACAAATGAAGCTTATGACAAGACACACCATCATATTTGGAAAAGACGGAGACCTTGAACTTATGAGGGATAACAAACCCTGAGATAAGACCCAGCTCTTCAAAATCCAACCCAAGAACTCTCTGGATCTCCATGGCATTGAAACGATCTTCCAGCTAATTGTATTTGTCGTCAACCGAAGGATATTGTTTATCTGAATAGTCCGCTTCTTTTTCATCAGAACCATGGTTGTCAGCCTTCATACTTTTATCATCTTCCTCTTGGTCATCATTTTCTTCTTCAAACTCTAAAGCTCGCTTGACTGGACCTTTGATCCTCCTACCCATGTTTAGGATGCTAGCTGGTTTCTTGATTTCACCTCCCTCCTTTTAGTGATTAGGGCCTTCAGCTCTTCCATCCCCTTGGCTAGATTCAGGAACATTTGCTGAAATTGAGAGTTCTGAGCTTGAAGTTCTTTCACAGTTTGTTCGAGAACCATCTTTTACTGAAATAAACAGTAAAAAGATGAGAAAACCTGTCCGCGAGGAAAACCTGTTATATATGACATGCATGATATGTAAATGCAATATTTTCAAGGACCTTATGAGATTTAAATTCATTAACCAAAAGGAAACAGAAACAAGATTTTTATTAGTAAGTTCATGTGAATACAAAAGATTATAAAGGAATAAATTAAAAACTCCTAAAGCTTTAAGTTTCTCATGGACGCCTCCTCTTTGTATTGACATATGCGTTAAGACTCTGCTCCTCGTGAAGTTGCTTCGTCATCTCTAACACTTTCTTCTCACTTGAATAGAATTGAGTCTCAAAGGTGTCCCATTCTTCCTTGAGTTGAATCTAGGACTTCTACAATTCTTCAAGGTCAGTAGGCATGTCTGGATGAAGGATGGTGTGAGAGACGTCTCCTTCGACAACATGCTCCATGATTACTGGTAGGACAGTAGGATATAGCATCATAAGATTTTGAGCGCAAGCTCGTACCTATTTGAGATAGAGCTTCATAGGGATGGAGTTCTTATGCCCCATAATCCTACTATCAATCTTATTGACCATACCCCAAGCATGGATAAATCTTTGTCGGTAATCTTGAAGATCGTTGTCATAGTCGAATACAACACCCCAAATAAGCATATTATGAGGACCGTCCCTTCAAGCATAACCGAACTGACGTAAAGCTAGAGAAGGGTTGTAAGTAATGCCTCCCCTTATGCCCAGGAGTGGCACATTAGTGAACTCTCCACAGCGGTCAATAATAATGATGTCTTCCTGAGATCGGGAATATCAATAAATGTCTGAATGAGAGAGTGACATTATCCTTTGAGACCACCTCAAACCTTGTTCATTCTTTATTATCGATCGGGGAAGGTGCGAAATAAACCACCTGGATAGCAAAGGTATACAACAAATGAGAGTTCCTCACTTTCTCATGGTACGATTGTGAAGAGAATACAGAATATCTTTGAGCAAAGTAGGCACAAGATTATGAGTGAGGAATATATTGATAGAGTTTACATCTATAAGTTAGTATGGATTGGGGAATAGTACAAAACCATAGATTAGTAAAGCCAAAATATCTTCAAAAGCATGAAAACTCATGGCATCTAGAAACAACTAAGCTTTCTCCATCATAAATTTTGCAAGGAGACCTTTAAACCCACTCTTGGTTTCCCAATTAGATGCAATGTCAGACGGTTTCAGGTGCAAGGCTGTGGCAATATCTTCAGGTCTTGGATCTTTCTCTAAACCAATGAAGGGTATCTGATCCAGTATTGGCACCCTAAGTAACTTAGAGAACTCTTCCATTGTGGGCACCAACTGATAATTGGGGAAAGTAAAGCATTGGTGTTTAGGATCAAAGGATTGGAATAAAATGCTCATCATGCCTTCTTCAAAACCGGAGATAACCAAACTGAGCAAATGACCATGTCTTTTGTTGAACTGAGACCTTTCGGGAACCTTTGAGACCAATTCTTTGAGTTTGGAAGGTATTCCCATGAAGTTGATCCGGATAGTATTTCTACGAGTGGAGGCCATAGCCTGCAAAACAGAACAAAGATAAATCTCTTGGTCCTTGAAGTGGTCATTGAAAATGTTATGTTATGATGTTATGTTTAAACAAGATAACAATCACAACCAAATTACGCAAAATACCTTAGGTTTAAAGGTTTGCACGAGGTTCATAGGTAAGTACCCTCTTGAAGTTTAGTTGGCTCAACCTGTCCTAAGAGTAGTAACCGGGTTCTAGGAGTCTCATATCACCTATCTTTATCTCATTCATTATTTCAGCAGAGCAACTTACTTGCCACCGAAATATCCCGAGAGTCGAATCTCAATGAGTGTAGCATCGAGTATCAACCAACTTCGGACTGCACCAAAGCCGGCCATCTCACTACTTTCTAAAGGCTAAGATGGGTCAATTGAGGTTCTAAAGGTTAGTTAGTTCTTATAACACCACGCAGCAGCCTAGTGTTATCCTTGACTAACTCGAGGAACACCAATACAAAACAATTTGTCGCACTAACATAGCCATCACTTTAACCATATCGGTCTATGCTGTACAATTTCCATGATTTATTGCTACTTACCTAAAATGTCCCCAGATCTGGGTATAGGATCTTTGCAAGAAATTAAACCCAAGAAAAACCTAAAATATAAAGAAAACAAACAAACAAAGCAAGTAAAAGTGATATATCCCTAAGGTAACCCCTCTTTTTTAGGTATTATTCCCCAACAGAATCGCCAATTCAATAACACGGTGGGAGAACTGACTTGTTTTTATGTTTTATCGCAAATATTGTGGATAACAAGAGTCGCCACCAATTTTTCTTTTATCCAAATAAGGAAAGGATGAAAAGAACAAGAAATACCTTTATTGATTTTGAGTTTGGGGGGTAAGTTATGAAAAGGGAAGGTGTTAGCACCCATTTCATAGGTAGTTATCTACGGGCTCTTAATTGCTTAGCTCACTTTAATTTGCTTTGTGTGTGATTTGAAAAATGTTTTGAAAATGCCAATGTAACGCAGTATGCTTTTATAATAACCTTTGTATCAGTCCTCAAGAGTTTTATAAAGCATTTGAAAGTAGTTATTTTGAAAGTGTGAGGTGTGAAAATTGTTTTAGTTTATGAGCAAGCAATTAAAGGTATCTTACCCACTAAAAGGTCTTTCGTTATCATTTTCCTTCTCCATTAAGGATAGTGTTATCCATACCATTAGTTGGTAGGTAGACCGATCCATTGGATGTGAAGGGACAGTCGTAGGTTTGTCGTTATGGTCATAGAAGGCAACATATAGGGATATCTTAGCAATTCGAAGGGAGTGCCATCATATATTCATAGGAAACATCGAGGGATAAGATCATTTCTCATAGGCAACTTCGAGGGACATCGCAGGACTATGATCTTTATGATGACTTTAACTGAGGATCATTTCTAATGGCATCCCTATATTCGAGGGACATGACCACTGTTTCCTAAGGCAACAGATAGATACTACCCTAGAGGTGCGTGTGTGCAAATGATTTAGTTCAGTTTATTTATCTTCATTAGGGTTGTCTTGACAAAAAGTGTCTTTTTGTTGACTTTTGAAATGACCTCTAATGTATTGGCCCATATCTCTTAAATGAAGCATTCTTTTGGACTTGAGCATAGAGATACAAAGTTGTAGAGAATTGAATTTCCTTCAAAATGGGCTTTGGTTGGGGAAAATTTGATGAAGCATGTGAAAGTTATGCCTGGTCAAAGTTTAGATGAATTCTCCTAAGGAAACCCTAATTTGACATCTTTGGGCTTTTGATGATTTGAGGGCTTTCCTTGAGGAATCATGATCAACCCTTGATAAAATGATGAATATCACTTCAAAATGTTGATGTTGACCAAAAATCTTGAAGTTTGACTGTATGTTGACCATAATTGACTTTTTACCCAATACGGTTAATTTTCAATCATCTGAGCTATTGGCTGAGCAAACTTGTGATGCAAGGCTTGAAACTTGATATGAAATTTTTTGAAGACCTATGGAGAACCATGGAAACCACTTGAGATCTTTGAAACCCAAACTTCCTTGAAAAACATAAAACCCTAGTTGTGCACTCATTGCTTAGGACGAGAATTTGTCTAATCAACTCTTGAGCATCCTTGAGCATCCTCAAGTTCAATTGTTGACAGTTGAATTTCAGTCAACAGATGAAAAGTCAATTGTACACTGAAAAGTTAAACTTTGACTTTTTGGTCAAAATCAAGTATCAAAGATCATAATTCATCAAGACATGTCAAAATATGAAACTTGTTCATAAAGAAATCAAAAATTCAAGATTTCATTTTGAAAAGTCAAAATTTCTAAACTTAGAAATTTTTCTAAGTGTTGAAAATTTCATATTTTTTCATAACTTTGAGCCAAATTTCCACCATGATGCAAGATGATTCAAAGGAAACTTCCAACATAAAAGTTGTAGATCTCAATGAGATCTAAAACATTGTAGGAAAAAAATTCTCCTAGAAATGTATGGATTTGAAGTTATGGTTTTGTGAATACATGTTCATGAAACTTGGAAACTTAGTGAAATTTTTCCCTAGTTTAGGCATGATTTTAACCTAACTTCATGGAAAATTTTCACATAGTTCCAATATGAATTTTCAAAAATGTAAAACATATAGGTTGTATATAATGTTACAAGCTTTCCAAAATGTCTAAGAACTCATTGAGATCATACTTGAGCAAGGAGAATCGAAGGCAAGAAATTAGGGTTTTCAAACTTGAATTACAAGTCATTTCTTGATGAACACATGAACCAAATCCATGCTAGGATGCATAATATTTGCTTTGCAGGCATCAAACTTGTTTTTCACTCAATAATTTATGTTTTTCACAGCTTCTAGAAGCTTTAAAACAAGCATTCAATGCATTTCCCATGCTTAATACCATTTTAGGAAGAAAGACAACATTGCCATTTTAGAAAAGTGGCTTTATGCATAAAGTCCACTCTTCTTGAGCCTATAACTTGTTTGTTCAGCACACACTCAACATAAAAAGTCAGATAAACATGTTTAAAGCTTGTAATCACTATAGATAGCCTTGTACTATACATTAGGACAATGTGTATCAAGCTTGCTTCAAAAACAAGAAAAAGATCCATAACATGTGAACTTGTACTTCTGATAAGCAAAAGCTCTCAAAACCTTTTTCCTATACACTAAGACACTATTATGCAACCTAGAATAAGAGCTGGAACACCCTGAAACACTCCCAAACTCTCTCTAGCCAGAAATTTCCTCAAAACACCATTGTTGCGCAAATTCTGACTTTACATATCAAACTTCCATTTCCCTCGTGCGTTCTTTGGCCTTTTAGTTCCTAAAGCTTCCTTACATCAAATACAACTCATCCATGTCCCTGTTACACGACTGTAACTCCATTTCTATCATCCTCCATAACCAAAAACAGAGCACTACACATTGACTTCTCTAGGCCATTCCAGCCACTCTCAACTCAAGCTAAGCATTGCATTAGCTTCCTAGAGACTCAAGGAAGCTAACCTGATCATTGCGGCACCTTGAAAGCAGCTCAAACTCATTTCACGATTTCTAGTTTTGAGTTATATTTTTTGAACTTCTATCTTCTCATTTAGGCATTGTTAGGCTTGCATTTGTGAATATAAAATGTAGACATCACTGCCCTGAAGCTGTACATGTCCATAGATTTCATTTATTTTGATTGAGCTAGGAGAATTTTGAGTTTGAACTTTCTGAAATATTTAGGTCAGAATTTGGTACTTTCAAAAATTCCCATTCATCTTTGATTTATAGCTTATGATATTTATATGGTTGGATTCGTGTGGAAAAATGGAGCAACTTTCATGTTTGCACTTTTCATTTTTGTTGAGAAATGGTGAAGTTACAGGATCCATGGCTGGAGGTTAAAGATGAAGTTGTATTCAGGGCATAATTTATGTTACATATTTATTTTTTTGTCAATGTTAACAGATGTATAGCCATCCCAGTGGTAAAGCGCGCGCCTGTTAACCTTTGGGACCTGGGTTCAAGCCCTAGTGATACCCTTTTATTCTATTTTTTTCACATTTTCTCTCTTTTTGTTCCATACAGTAGCGTTGGGTCTCCCCCCTTTGGGCTTTGTTTTTTTTTGCTAGCTTCTGACCCCCTGCCTATTTTTGCACCCCTGACCCAACTTTTATTTATTTCATTTATTTATTTTCTTATTTTATTTTATTTACATTTCATTTTTTCTTCATCATTTTATTATTATTATTATTATTATTATTATTATTATTATTATTATTATTATTATTAATAATAATAATAATAAAAAAATATTTTTTATTTATTATTTACACTTATATATTTTATTTTCTCTATAAAACAAAAAGACTAAAAAAACATTTTTCTTAATAAATAATTTCTTTTTTTCCTTAAATAATAAATATTTAGACTTAGGTTTAATTATTATATTATTTTATTTTCTTAATTAAAATTAACTTAGAATTTAGGTTTCTTTTAATTAACTAACTTTCATTTTATTTTATTAACTTAAAACCTCTTTCATAAAAATCCAAACAAAAATCATTTTCTTTTTCCATTTGCATTTCTACATTATATTTTTCAATTTTTGTATATTATTCAATATGGTTGTAATAGTTAATTAGGTTTAATTTTCTTGCAAAATCCCCATTTGTAAATTTGTATACCCCCTCCCCTAATGATGTAATAGCTTAGTAATTTTACTTTCCGCAATTTATCACTTTATATAAATGCTAGTAATTAGGGTTTGTATGGAAAGACAAAAATCAACAAGTTAGCAAACCCCAATTCAAGATAAACAAGCATGTAAATCAACCACACTTGCACACTTGCACCCTTAGGGTAATTCCACTTTGTTGCCTTGCAAAAATGGCCATGTTATGTATGTGGGGTATTGTTGTACCCCAAAATTTTCCCTCCCATTTCCTCAACATTTTCTCACCATAAAACCCTTGGAGCTCAAGATCCAGTTAGGGTTTCCTCTGCTCAAGACTCTTCCTTGCACTGTGAACCCAAATTAAGGTTTGTGTTTGCACAAAGATGTTTTGACTTAAAATACCTAAGATGACTTTCATGCTTCATGTTGGACTCCCAAGTTTATCCATACCAAGTTTCAAGTCTTGATTCCAAACTTTGCCCAGTCAATTGGACAGTTGACCTAGAAATCAGCTGTATTGGGGAAAAAGTCAACTGTGGTCAATTGACAGTCAAACCTCATGAAATTTGACCCACATCAACATTATGAACTCATATGAACCATTTGGTCAAGTTTGGATCATAATTCCACAAGAAATTTGATCAGATCACCCAAAAGGGCAAAATGGTCATTTTTAGGGTTTTGACTGCACAAAGGCAATTTTTGACTGTTTGACCTAACCAATGGCAAACCAAGCTCATATATGGACTCAAGTACCCCATGGAATTGTCTTGACATGTTCAACAAGTTCAAAAGATCCCAAATGCACAAGCTTGACAGATGAATTTTCCAGTCAACTGATCAATTTTTGACTGTATACTGAAAAGTCAAACTTTGACTTTTTGGTCAAAATCAAGTGTCAAGATCCATTTTTCATCAAAACATGTCAAAACATGAAACTTTGTTCATCAAGAAATCAAAAATTGCACATTAGGGTTTGAAATGAAGAATTTTCATAACTTAGAATTTTTCTAAGTTATGAAAATCCCTAATTTTTTCCTAACTTTGTCCCATTTTTCCACCAAGATGAATTTGGATTCAAACAAAAGTCAAAACATGAAAGTTGTAGTCCATTGCAAAATCTACAACTTTGATTCACAAAGTTTCCTCAAAAGAAGCTTGTAGCTCAAGTTATAATTTTTGGAACAAGGGTGTAAAACATTCTTAACTTAGAGAGATTTTGACCTATTTTAGGCAGGATTTTTGCCTAACTTCATGGCAACTTTTCACATGCTTTCACTTGGAATTTCAATTTGCATTACAAAGATGGATTGTAGTACACATTCCAAGCTTTCCAAAATGTCCAAGAACTCATCAAACAACCTCATGGTTAGGGAGAATCGAATTTGGCAAGTTGGGAAAAACTCACTTTGTTCATGGCCAATTTACATGTCCATAACCTTGCATTTTGAACTCAGCATGTTCTAAGGTGGATTACAGGTCCTTTATCTCATTCACACTCATAAATTTAATGCAAACCCCTTGTGTTCAAGCCTTATATTATGTGTTTAAGCATTGCATACAAGATTAAGCTATAATTAGAAAAAGTGATATATCCATTTTTGAAAAGTGGAACTTTATGTCAAGTTTGAAAATAAAGAAGTACAAGGCCATATCTTTGGGCACAAGTTCAGAAGCATATCACACTGATCAAGGGGGATGTTTGCAGCACATTAGAGGGGCCTGTACAAGTCTAGAGAACCAAGTTGACATTTCTTGCTTAAGTGTGAAGAAACTTGCATATTACACACCAACTCTCATTTAAGCCAGGGGAAGCTTAAGCAAAGTTGTTGTACACCTTCCAAATAACATAACTGAGCTGAAACACGAGCCTATCACCTTTAATATCTCCCCATTCACAGAAACACCATAAAACTGCAAAAACAGGGCATAAGCTGCAGTTTGAATCCCATAGCTCAATCCACTCGTGCATTTTCATCCAAACCAGTTCAAACACATTCCCTACCATCCATATAAACTGTCCCAAGCCTTGGAAGCAGACTGTAACACCTCTAACCAACTTCACCATTTTCACATTTTCTGTTTTACAGGTGGATTGCTATAGCTTGATTCACTTGGTTTCAAAGCAAACTAAAGGTTGGAATAGCATCTCTGAACTTCAAGCAAGCTGTACCAATCCTCATTTTGCCTTGAAGGTGCCTCCATTGTCAGACACGATCCAAGCTGAACAGGTAAGTTCATGGACCTCTATCTCTCAATATAGGAAGAGTTAGCTCTAAGTTTGTGAATGAAAAATGTTATATTCATGCCCCTGAAGCTATACATATCTTTACTTTCCATTTATATTGCATATGCTGAGAGTATTTTGAACTTGAACATTGACAAAAACTTAGGTTAAGATTTAGGGATGGAGAAATTCTCTCTCATTTCTGAGAGTTAGGTTGAGTTTTTTATATGTATGGAATCGTGGCTTGATGCTTAACATTTTTCATGTTATAAGTTTGTGCTAAAAGTCCAGGAATCAGGAGTTGTGTTTGAAGTAAGAGAAGGCGCGTTTTTTTTCAAATATTTTGTCTGAAGGTTGAAGACAACCTTTTCATGGGCTGGGCCTGAGTTGTTTTACTTTTCATACCATCTGCATTTCACATGCACCCCCCTGGCCCATTTTGATTTTTACTTGTCATTTTCCATTTTTTCCTTTTGATTTTATTTCCATATTTTTATTTAAGTATGAAAAAAATATTAAAATCATTTTTCCCACATTTTTTGCATTTATTTTGATATTTATTAGGCTTTATTTAGTTTTGTATATAAGTAAACCTAAATATACTATTATTTATAACACACAAAAAATAATACAAACATATTTTATTTCTAATTTTTATTTTATATTATCTCTTGAAAATATTTTACATAAAATATATTTTTTTTAATAATACTAAATATATTATTTTTGTACATATAATATATATTCAACAAATAATGTAGAATACTTATATATTTATTAGTATATTTAGGGAAAATACAAAGAATTAATACATTTTATTTTTATTAATATTTTGACCTCAAAAATACTTTTTTACAATACACCTTCTTTTATTTATTTTTTGTGCATAATTAATAAATATTACATATATTATATAATAAATACCTTTTATTTGTAAAATTAGGGTTTTGCCCTAAATACCTAAAAATACCAAAAATTAATTCATTTTATTTTTGTTTATTTAATACATGATAAATATTTTTTTTTACATACATATGAAAACCATTTTTGCATTTTGCATATTTATTTTATTTTATTTGAATATTGTGTAGTTAAATACCTTGTAAAATTTCAATTTGGATGTAATAGTTTAGGGTTTTATTTCTTGCTTAAAATATCCCCCTTTGAACATTTGTACCCCCCATCCCATATTTGTGTTGTAATAACTTAGGACCTTTTATTTTTCGCATTTAAAAGCTTTCCAATTATGCCATGTTAGAATTAGGGTTTGTATGCAAAAATTAACCAAAAAATAGTTTGACCTAAAAATTCAAGATAACCAAGCATGAAAATGGACAACACTAATCACACTTGCACCCCTAGGGTATTCCACTTGTTGCCTTCAATAATGGGCCATATTGCATGTTGGGTATCTTTGGCAAAAACAAAACAATCAAATGATCATAGTCCCTCGATGACGCTTTCGAAAGTTGCCTAAAAAATGATCAAGTCCCTTAAAGGAAAAATTGCCCAAAGATACTTGGCACCATTGCAATCATGGTCTAAACGATGACCCGCGCCCGTCCCGTTAACATCCTAACACAAGATTGTCCACCAAATACAATGGTGGAACAAAATTGTTAAAAGGGTTAAAACATAACAAAGATCTTTGAGAAATTTAGGGTAGATAGCTCTTGGTTACTTGCCAACTTGCAAAACAAAAACACTTGCCTATTTTTCAAAATACACATCACAACACACTTTCAAAACAACTTTCAAAAACATTGAAAACTTTTCAAAAGACAAATACACCTTTGTATACATTCAAACATGGATCATTACAAAGGTTGCCACCACATTGGCCTCTTTTCAAAATATTTTCAAACCCACACACAAAGCACCATTTCAAACAATTGAAAATGCAAGGCAAGTGATCTAAGCAAGTAACTAAGAGCCCATGGAGAACCATGGATAGAAAGGATGCTAATACCTTCCCTTTCTATAATCTACTCCCCGAACCCAAGAAAACATCTCAAAGGTTTTTGCTGTGCTTTTTAACCTTTCCTTAGGATAAAATAAAAAGTCGGTGGCGACTCTTGCTAAACCGAAACATTTGCGAAAACAAACACAAAACCCAAGTCAGTTCTCCCACCGTACCACAGAACTGGCGACTCTGCCGGGGAGAATCTTAAAAGTGGAGTAACCTTAGGGCTTAGATCACCCTCTTACATGACTAATTATTTGTTTTGTTTGCTTTACATCTTGGCTCTCTTGTTTGGGTTTGCAATCCTACACCCAGATTTGGGGAAACATTCATAGATAGCAATACGTTGTGGAAACTATGCGGGGTATACCGACACGGTTGAAGCAATAGCTATATTGCGACATATTTGTGAGTACCGGTAACCCTTGAGTTCAATCAAGGAGAGTACAGGGCCGCTGAGTGATGTCACTAAGCACTAATGACCTAGAACCTTACTTGACCATCTTGGCCTTTCATTAGGGGTAGTGAGATGACCGACTTTGGTGCAGTCTGAAGTTGGTAGATACTCGATACTACACTCATTAAGGGTTGTTTTCTTAGAATATTTTGGTCGCTAGTTAAGTGGCTAAACCACAACAATGAACAATGAAAACAATCCAATGATATTGAGCTCCTTAGAACCCGGTTACTATTTATAGGACAGGTTTGAAGCCAACTACACTCAAGAGGGTACTTACCTATGAAACCCCATGCAAGCCTAAAACTAGGGTTTGGTGTGAATTGCTTGTACATATGTTTTGTGCATACATCATGAACATCATAAAACATCACGTGCATTCACTAACCATTTCAAGGGTTTAGATCTTCATCTTTGTTTTTGTTTTGTAGGTCATGGAAATTCTTCGAAGAAAAACCATCCAAGTCAACCTTGTGAGAGTCCCTCCTCAACTCAAGGAGCTCACATCAAGAGTTCCGGAAAGCTCTCCCTTCAGTGAAAGACATGGTAGACTGCTCAGCTTAGTCAACACCAACATTGAAGAGGACATGATGAAAGTGCTGTTCCAGTTCTTTGACCCTCTTCATCACTGTTTCACTTTCCCCGACTACCAGTTGGTGCCCACTTTGGAGGAGTTTTCTCAACTCCCGAGAATTCCTATCCTTAATCAACTACCTTTCAACGGTACGGAAAAGGAACCAAAGCCTGAAGATGTTGCTCGAGCACTACATCTACAGCCATCTGACATCAAGGGGCATTGGGAAACTAGAAGCGGTGTCAAAGGTTTCTTAGCAAAATTCTTGTTTGAGAAGGCACAAGAGTGTTGGAATTCATTGGACCTACAAGCCTTTGAAGAAATTGTGGCACTCCTTATCTATGGGTTGGTCTTGTTCCCAAATCCTGACCAGCTCGTAGATGTCAACGCCGTCAAGATCTTCTTATTCAGAAATCCAATACCAACATTGCTTGGGGACATTCTTCACTCATTTTACACACGAACAATGAGAAAGAGGGGTGTTCTCATGTGTTGTACTCCTCTCCTTGCAAGGTGGTTTATTTCGCACCTTCCACAATCTGTCTTGAAGAATGACCAAGGCTCGAGGTGGTCCCAACGGTTGATGACTCTTACTCACTCTGATGTACATTGGTGCTCTCGGTCCAGAGAAAATGTCATCATCGTCGATCATTGTGGAGAGTTCCCTAATGTTCCATTACTTGGCATTAGAGAGGGCATTACCTACAACCCTTGTCTAGCTTTGAGGCAATTTGGATATGCACGAAGGGATGGCCCTCATGACATGCTGATTCCTGACCTAGTTTTTGACTTCGACAATGATGCGCAAGGACTTCGCCAAAGATTCATCAGAGCTTGGAGGATGCCTAACAAGGTTGACAGCAAGACACTGGGGCACAAGAACTCCATCCCTCTTGAGCCTTATCTCAAGTGGGTACGAGCCCGAGCCCAGAGTCTAATCATGCCTTATCCTCATGTTCTCCCTGTGATTAAAGAGCCCGTCAAGGAAGGATAGGTTCCCTACACCATCCTTTATCCTGACATGCCTACATCGTGGGAGGAGATGCAGAAGAGTTGGATCCAACTCAAGGAGGAACAGAACACTTTTGAAGCCAGCTTCTACGCCAGTGATAAGAAGGTTCTAGAGCTTACCCGCCGACTCCATGAGGAAGAGACCCTCAACACCTACACCGCACCAAAGAGGATGCGCAATGTCTTTTTACCTTGAGAAGTTTTTTTGTAATATTTGGCCCATGGGGCATTTATGTACTGACAAATTTCTTCTTATTAATATGACGTGCGTTCTTTTTTGTTTGCAACAATTTTGAATATTCTAAATCCTTGAATGCATTGCATACATAAGCATACCATTCATCATGTGCATAAGTAGGTCTCCACACCAGGTTTCCTTATCTTTCTGCTGTTTATTTCAGTAAGATGGATCTCGAGCAAACGGTCAAGGACTTGCAGTCTCAGAACGCACAGTTTCAACAACTCCTGATGACCTTGGCTAAGGGTCAGGAAGATCTAAAGGCCCTGCTGGGAAACAAAGACCAAGTGAAAAAGAAGAAAAAGAGACTCGGGGTGGCTACTTTAGGAAGAAGGTTTGAAGGAGAAGCCAGAAGAGTGCTTGAATTTCCCCCTACTTCTGAGGAGGGAACCAGTAAAGGGAATGCGGCTGCAGTACCTTCCGAATCCGACATGGAAGAGGAGGAGGCTGAAGAGGACGAAGACTACTCTGATCAACAATACCCGCCCGCCGATGATAAGTACAAAGGTTTGGAAGACAGGTTGGCAGCTATGGAGCTGCAGAGAGTTCCGGGTTTAGATTTCGAAGACTTGGGATTAGTTGCTGGAATTATGATCCCCCCGAAGTTCAAAGTGCCAGTTTTTGTAAGGTATGACGGGCTGTCCTGTCCAAAAATGTATCTCAGGTCATATGTAAGGAAGATCCAACCTTACACTGCAGACAAGAACCTTTGGATCCATTTCTTTCAGGATAGCCTTTCTGGGGCTCAACTCGAGTGGTTCTATCAGCTGGATGGAGCCAATATCCAAAACTGGGAAGACTTGGCCACCGCATTTTATAAACAATATCAGTACAATTCTGACCTCGCTCCTACGCGTACCCAACTTCAGGGTATGTCACTGGGGACGGGCGAAGGATTCAAGGAGTACGCGCAAAAGTGGAGAGACTTGGCTGGCAGGGTGCAGCCACCTTTGACCGGCCGTGAACTTGTTGACATGTTCCTGGGGACCCTGTCTGGTCCGTTCTTCAACCATCTGATTGGTAATTCTTCCGCTGGGTTTACAGATTTGATCTTAACTGGTGAGAAGATAGAAGCTGGTATCAAGTCAGGGAAGATACAGAAAGGTGCCGCTGCGAATATTGAGAAGAAGCCTTTCAAGAAGGAAACAATTGTTATGTATTCTCAAAGGGGAGCAGGAAGAAGTGAGCGCAGGCCGACTGTGGGGGCCGTAATGATCCAAAATCCAGCAAATGATCAGCCTCGCAATAACCCGTCTAGACCTAAACAAAAATGGGGAGAACGGCCACCACGGCAGCTCACCCGCATTAATATGACGCCCGCACAAGTTCTTCCACACTTGTTAAAGCTGAATCTCACAAATATCAAAGAAGCGCCGAAAAATGTGAATACGACCTCACCAGCTTACAATGCCAATGCCAAATGCGCCTACCATTCCGGCAGTGTCGGACATGACACAAATAATTGTTGGGCGCTGAAAAATAAAATTCAAGACTTAATAGATGCAAAGGAGGTGGAGTTCGATGCTCCAAAGTAGCCAAACGTGATATCCGCTCCGATGCCGAAGCACGGTCGAAATGTCAATGCTATTGAAGAAGATTTGTATGTTTCTGATGTCAATGATCTGATGACTCCGTTGTTAACCATCAAGTTAAATCTGTTAAAGGCCGGGATTTTCCCGGGATGCAAAGAAGATTACTACTGTTGTTACTCTCTGTTGTTTGACTGTCCGCTACTGAAGAAAGGCATCCAAGGCCTAATGGACAGTCAACAAATTCTGTTTGAAAAAGTTTCCGCTATTCCAATCCCTACTGAAGATGTCTCAATTATCACCATTCACACCAATCTTTCCAAGGCCGTCAAAAAGCCTGTTAAGATTACACCAGCTACGAAGTCTGTTCCTCTGAAGATAACAATGCCAGGGCCCGTCCCCTACCTTTCTGAAAAGTCAATACCATGGAATTACGGTGGAGACATCTACTACCATGGTATTAAACAAGTTGAAGTAACTGAAGGAAGCTCTGATGAAGAAGATGCCAACATTAGAAACATTGCAGGCACAAGCAAGATCACCCGAAGTGGGAGAATATTTTCTCCAGAGATTGCCCCCCCAAAGGCAATCTTTGGACCCTCATCTGTTGCCAAAGTTATTCCTGCACCAGTAAAACTTTCCGCTAGGACCCCGTTGATTGAAGATGTTGTTGTTCCTGGTATTGTCCCTTCTACCTCTGCTGATAAGGGTAAGAGAACCCAAGATGAGCTCATCAGGACGAGGGCTCAACCTTTGGTCATCCCGGAAACCTCCAAGAAAGAGATAGAGGAGATCCTGAAGATAATTAAGAAGAGTGATTACGACGTGGTAGAACAACTAGGGCAAACCCCCTCGAAGATCTCCATGTTAGCATTACTGCTTTGCTCAGAAGCGCACGCCAAGACACTGATAAAATTCCTGAAGACAACCCATGTGCCCCAGGAAACCTCTGCCGACCAATTCCAAGACTGTGTATCCAGTCTTACTGCAGACAATGGTTTAGGTTTCTCTGATGCCGACCTGACCCCAAAAGGAAGAAAGCACAACGACGCATTACATGTGTCAATGGAATGCCAAGGAACTACTCTGGCCCATGTTCTAGTCGACACTGGTTCTTCTCTGAATGTACTGCCCAAGAAGGCTCTCGACCGTTTAGACTGTGAAGGCTTGGAGTTAAGGCCAAGCAATATTATTGTAAGGGTATTTGACGGGTCAAAGAGAATGGTACATGGGGAGGTGGACATTCCCATTAAGGTTGGCACAGAAGTGTTCCCCTCGACTTTCTATGTGATGGACATCCGTCCGTCATACTCTTGCTTACTGGGGAGGCCATGGATACACAATGCCGGGGCAGTCGCCTCTTCCTTACATCAAATGTTGAAGTACCCTGTCAAGGGAAAGATCATAACCGTCCACGGTGAGGAGGAATATATGATCAGCCACCTGGACTCTTTCCGATATGTAGAGGTAGAAGGTGAATTCATTGAGACACCATTCCAGCACTTCGAGGAAGTCTCTCCTGAGGTGGAAGTAGCAAAAGTGGTAGCGGAGGTACCAAAGCAGATGGCCAGGATGGCATCACTAAAAGACGCAAAGGCCGCATTGAAGGAAAGGAAGAATTCAACATGGGGACATTTGCCTGATATTCCTCACAAAATAGACAAGTTTGGATTAGGATTCACTGCTGCAGGACAGAAAGCTATACGCCGTTCAAAGGTTGAAAGATCGCCCATCAAGATTTCTCCTTACGGAATCAACGCTTTGGAGAGTGAAGACGAAGAGGCCAACATTGAAGAGTGGATCTACCCAACTATCAAAGGAGGACTATGCAACTGGGAGGCAAAGGACTTTGTCCCCATTACTTTTATTAATCAGTAATTATCTGTCAAACATTTCCTATGGTCTGTAATAATTACTTTTGAACAATCCGTACACTACTTTTTCACCTCATGCCTTGCCCGGGGCATGTAGGTCCATTTGTAAGGGTTTTGATTATCTTCATATCCATATGCCATGTTTAATGATTCATTGGACGTTTTTCATTGATAAACTGCTGTGTTCGTTTTCTTTCCTATTGCATTTTTTGTTTAAGGATGGCTACCCCTTATACACACCCACACTCACAAATGCAGGTACCCATCCACTCTGGATTCTATGGGCGACTATTCTGCTATGTCCTTCAATAACTCTGAAGATCTGGTCAATCAGGCTGAGTATGAAGATGACGAAGGTTGTGAAGTACCAGGGGAATTAGCCAGACTTCTACAGCAAGAGGAAAGGTCCATCTTACCTCACAAAGAGTTGTTGGAAACTGTCAAATTAGGAACAGAGGAAGACCGGAAGGAGGTACAAGTGGGTGCCAATCTGGAACCAAGTGTCAAGGAGCGCCTGATACAACTATTAAATGAGTACGTTGAAATCTTCGCCTGGTCTTATGAAGACATGTCGGGTTTAGACACAGACATCGTGGTTCACCGTCTCCCTACGAGAGAGGATTGTCTACCAATCAAACAAAAAGTCCGCCGAATGAGGCCCGACATGTCTGAGAAGATCAAAGCAGAGGTAATGAAGCAATTCAACGCTGGCTTTCTGGCTGTTACATCCTATCCACAATGGGTTGCTAACATCGTGCCAGTACCTAAAAAAGATGGCAAAGTCAGAATGTGTGTGGATTACCGGGATTTGAATAGGGCCAGCCCCAAAGATGATTTTCCGTTACCACACATTGACATTTTGATCGATAATACAGCACAGCACAAAGTGTTTTCCTTCATGGATGGACTCTCGAGTTACAATCAAATCAAAATGGCCCCCCGAAGACATGGAGAAAACAACCTTTGTTACACAATGGGGTACTTTCTGTTACAAGGTGATGCCGTTCAGACTGAAGAACGCAGGGGCAACTTATCAACGTGCCATGGTAGCTTTGTTTCATGATATGATACATCTTGAGATCGAAGTTTACATAGACGATATGATAGCTCGGTCACAAACAGAGGAGGAACACCTTGAACATCTAGAAAAGCTGTTTGCCAGGTTGAAAGAATACAAACTCAGGCTGAATCCAAGTAAGTGCACTTTTGGAGTTAGGTCTGGTAAACTTCTAGGATTCATTGTCAGCAATAAAGGCATTGAGGTCGATCCAGCAAAAGTGAAAGCGATACGAGAGATGCCTGCTCCCCGTACTGAAAAAGAGGTTAGAGGATTCTTGGGGCGCTTGAACTATATTGCCAGATTCATCTCTCATCTGACTTCTACCTGTGAGCCAATCTTCAAGCTATTGAAGAAAGATCAGGTAGTCGAATGGAACGACGATTGCCAAGCTGCTTTTGATAAGATCAAGGGGTATTTGCTAGAATCTCCTATTCTGATGCCTCCCGTCGAAGGAAGACCATTGATCATGTATCTGACCGTTTTGGATAACTCAATGGGGTGTGTTTTGGGCCAGCATGACGAGTCTGGTCGAAAAGAGCATGCTATTTATTACCTTAGCAAAAAGTTTACCGACTGTGAGACTCGCTACTCACTGCTCGAGAAAACTTGCTGCGCTTTGGTATGGGCTGCTCGCCGACTAAGGCAGTATATGTTGACTCATACTACCTTGTTGATTTCCAAAATGGATCCTATCAAGTACATCTTCGAGAAGCCCGCTTTATCTGGAAGAATAGCTAGATGGCAAATGATCCTAACTGAGTATGACATCTAGTACACCACTCAAAAAGCTATAAAAGGGAGTGTACTAGCCGATCATCTAGCTCATGAAGCTATCGAAGATTATCAATCCATGAGATTTGACTTCCCAGACGAGGACATCATGAATTTGGACAACATCGAAGGTAACGGACCGTATGACGGACCTGAAAAGGGATCCCGATGGACCCTGTACTTTGATGGTGCTTCAAATGCACTTGGAAACGGTATCGGTGCGGTACTCATTTCCCCGGAAGGTTGCCACACACCTTTCACGGCCCGACTTTGCTTCAGCTGCACAAACAACATCGCTGAATATGAAGCTTGCATTTTTGGTCTCAAGGCTGCTATAGACTTGGGGATCAAATCTTTGATCATATTCGGGGACTCGGCTTTGGTTATCAGTCAAATCAAAGGAGAGTGGGATACCAAGCATCCTAATCTTATCCCATACAAAGAACATGTCTTGACATTGTTGCCTCATTTCGAGCAAATTACCTTCGAGCATTTCCCGCGAGAAGAGAATCAGCTAGCAGATGCTCAGGCTACAATGTCTTCCATGTTTAAACTCGACTGGGATAACGAGGCTCCCCAAATCACCATCGAGCGAATGGATGAACCTGCACATTGTCACGAGATTAATACCGAAGAAGTAATGGAACAACCCTGGTTCCATGAAATCAAGAGGTATCTCCAGACTAGACAATATCCCGAAGGAGCTTCCGTAAATGATAAGAAGTTCTTAAGGAAATTTGCTGCCAAGTTCTTCTTGAGCAACGGCATCCTCTACAAACGAATCCATGATTATGTTTTGCTCCGATGCGTAGACAAAGCTGAAGCAGAGTTAATCATGACCGAGATACACAGCGACACATTTGGCACTCACTTGAGCGGACATACAATGGCTAAGAAGATCCTAAGGGCAGGCTATTACTGGTCTACCATGGAAGCTGACTGCCATCAACATTCCCGTACTTGCCATAAGTGTCAAGTCTATGCTAACAAGGTTCATATCCCTCCGGTTCCTCTCAATGTGCTGACAGCTCCTTGGCCATTTGCAATGTGGGGCATTGACATGATTGGAGAGATCAAGCCCACGGCGTCCAACGAACATTGTTTCATCCTGGTCGCCATTGACTATTTCACCAAATGGGTCGAAGCAGCTTCCTTCGCCTCTGTTACTAAAAATGTGGTTGCCCGCTTCATCAAGCAAAACCTCATATGCTGGTATGGTGTTCCAGACAAGATCATCACGGACAACGGTACAAATCTGAATAATACTATGATCACCGCATTGTGCGAACAGTTCAAGATTTATCATCACAATTCATCTCCCTATCGGCCGAAGATGAACGGTGCTGTTGAAGCTGCGAACAAAAACATTAAGAAGATCATTCAGAAAATGACAGTCACTTACAAGGACTGGCATGAGATGTTACCGTTTGCTCTGCATGGATACCGTACGACGGCACATACTTCAATCGGGGCAACCCCGTTTTCTTTAGTATATGGCATGGAAGCTGTCTTGCCCATGGAAGTTCAGATTCCTTCTCTAAGGATTATGAAGGACTCTGGTTTGAGTGAAGATGATTGGATTCAGACCCGACTTGATCAACTAAATTTGATCGACGAGAAGAGACTCGCTGCTATGTGCCATGGTCAAACGTATCAAAAACGGATGATCAAAGCCTTCAACAAGAAAGTCAGACGTCAAGTATATCAAGTCGGAGATCTCGTAATCAAGCGGATTATCTTACCGTAAAGTGATCCCAGGGGCAAATGGGCTCCTACATACGAAGGACCATTTGTGATCAAGAGCATATTCTCTGGTGGTGCAATGATTCTAACCACCATGGATGGCGACGATTTGCCGCACCTTGCGAATGCAGACATAGTCAAAAGATACTACGCATAAAATAACCCGACAAGTCGAAAACCCGAAAGGGCGGCTTGGGCAAAAATGGGCATCCTGGTGGACCGAAAACCCGAAAGGGAGGTTCAGGCAAAAATTAGGGATAAAAAAAAATTTGTACACCCGGCAAGCTGAAAACCCGAAAGGGCGGCTTGGGCAAAAATGGGTTTCCTGGTGGATCGAAAACCCGAAAGGGCGATTCAGGCAAAAGTTAGGGAATTAAAAGCGTATGGCTATGTCTCGTCGGATCACTTTAGGGACAATCTCTTCATCAACCAGCTCTAAGCTTCTGATCAATCCAGTCATCGGCAGACGAAGCATTGAATGGACAGATGTTCAGAGTTGTGAAGGCTATAGCAGAATGGAATCCCATGGAATTGTTTCACATAACCATCTTTCTTTTGTATAAATTTTTCAATTTTTACGACGACATCCTCTTACTAGGATGACCGTCTCCTTTGTACAAATATACTTATAGAAAGTTAATACAAATACTTTTCCAAGTACAGAAATTTGAGTTGTCTTCCTTTTCTCTTTTCTTTTGCACTTATGTTTTATTTGAGAAACGTCCAATGTTCTGTTAAATAGGCATAAGCATTTGAACATAATCATTCCCTTATGAATCAAGAAAGATGATTACTGATAGGTTGAAGGTACAAGTAGATATCTTGATGCCCTTTCAGAAGGAATCCTCAGCAGAGTTAAACTCCGAATTCCCCAGCCAGAGAACCTTCCAGAACTCAATTCCCCTCAGAGCTAAGGTTCAATATCCTCAGTGGAGCCTAAAAAATCTGAAAATCCAATCCCTAGCGGAACTAAAACTTCCAACCATGAATCCCCAGCTGAACCAGACTAGTGAACCTTCTCCCCACAGAGATACTTCCCACCAAGCTGAAGATTCTCAGTCATACCTCTCCAGCATAAGTCTACCAGATCCTGAACTCCCCTGTAGAGATCTTTAGAAATTCTCGTTCCTCGCAAGTCACCAAGGAATTCCAATTCCCCGCAGTGGTCCTAAAATCCCTCAACAATTGAAGATCTTGCATTTTCCCAAGCATAGTGAAGGCTCATTCTCAGTTCCTCACCGGATAATCAGATGTTCTCCAGTGAAGACCTCTTCAAGACAAGAATCCCCAGAAGATTGGTATACAACCCAAGCTCCTAATTCTCCGGCAGTAGTCAACAAGGAGGTCTCATCCTCAACGATCAAAATTCTTGTCTTCCCCTGCAGCAGTCAAGGACTCGCTTTCCCTGGCAGCAGTCAAGATTCTTTATCTCCAGGATTCATCTATCCTCAGCAAGACAACTCTTCATCTTACATGCGCATTCATTTACATTCACATCATAAACATTGATATAACATATATTGTATCATGCATATCATACAACATAACTTTGTGTTTTAGCGTACATTTCATCCTTTTCAGGATAAGATTAAAAGGCTATCATTAACAATTATTCAGATACAGTATGGATACACCCCAGACGCGGCGGTCATTTTATTACTCATCCAGAATTTCAAGTCAGATACAGTACAGATACACCCCAGACACGGCGGTCATTCTACTACTCATTCAGACTACATCAATCAGATACAGACTAGATACGCTCCAGACACGACAGCCATTCTATCTCTCATTCAGATTCACTTATCCACCTCAAGGTTCAATACATTCCAAACACGGATACCATTCTGACCCTTACAACAACAGTTTGATTCTCCCCAGTGTGTTCGCCACGGAAGTCATTCTGTCATTTATTTAGATCCCAGTTACAGTTTCAGATACACTCCAGACACGGAAGTCATTCTGCTACTCATACAACTTTCAACTACAGATACAGTCCAAATACGCTCCAAACACGGTTGTCGTTCTATCACTCATTCAGAATTTGTTCCCAGCATGCAGTTGCTCCATATAGATGTTTCTCTGTTACCTAGATACAATGCAGATACACTCCAGACACGGCAGTCATTATGATATCCATTCTTCAAGCACATTTACAGCTCAGATACACTCCATACACGGAGGCCATTCTTCTGCTCATACAAACTCAGTCCTTAGATGCAGTTCAAATGCATTCCAGACACGGATACCATTTTGATCCTCATTCTCCTGACCTATCACATTGCAGTTCAACAAACCTTCCAGATGGCATCTATAAGCCCATCTCCGACAAGATTCTGTAACCCTTCAGATGGAATCTATAAGCCCATCTCCAAATGGCATCTCTAAGCCCATTCCCGCATCCATTGTTCTAACGAGTGCAAATTTAAGGGCACTCTAGTGTCCAATCTCCTTTTACCTTCGAGACACGAAAGGCAAACCTGCCAATCTAACTCTTCAGGTGCAAGAAGATTGAACAGGGGAAACTGTTGTACCCCAAAATTTGCCCTCCCATTTCCTCAACATTTTCTCACCACAAAACCCTTGGAGCTCAAGATCCAGTTAGGGTTTCCTCTACTCAAGACTCTTCCTTGCACTGTGAACCCAAATTAGGGTTTGTGTTTGCACAAATATGTTTTGACTTAAAATACCTAAGATGACTTTCATGATTCATGTTGGACTCCCAAGTTTATCCATACCAAGTTTCAAGTCTTGATTCCAAACTTTGCCCAGTCAATTGGACAGTTGACCTAGAAATCAGCTGTATTGGGGAAAAAGTCAATTGTGGTCAATTGACAGTCAAACCTCATGAAATTTGACCCACGTCAACATTATGAACTCATATGAACCATTTGGTCAAGTTTGGATCACAATTCCACAAGAAATTTGATCAGATCACCCAAAAGGGCAAAATGGTCATTTTTAGGGTTTTGACTGCACAAAGGCAATTTTCGACTATTTGACCTAACCAATGGCAAACCAAGCTCATATATGGACTCAAGGACCCCATAGAATTGTCTTGACATGTTCAACAAGTTCAAAAGATCCCAAATGCACAAGCTTGACAGATGAATTTTCCAGTCAACTGATCAATTTTTGACTGTATACTGAAAAGTCAAACTTTGACTTTTTGGTCAAAATCAAGTGTCAAGATCCATTTTTCATCAAAACATGTCAAAACATGAAACTTGTTCATCAAGAAATCAAAAATTGCAAATTAGGGTTTGAAATGAAGAATTTTCATAACTTAGAATTTTTCTAAGTTATGAAAATCCCTAATTTTTTCCTAACTTTGTCCCATTTTTCCACCAAGATGCATTTGGATTCAAACAAAATTCAAAACATGAAAGTTGTATTCCATTTCAAAATCTACAACTTTGATTCACAAAGTTTCCTCAAAAGAAGCTTGTAGCTCAAGTTATGATTTTTGGAACAAGGGTGTAAAACATTCTTAACTTAGAGAGATTTTGACCTATTTTAGGCAGGATTTTTGCCTAACTTCATGGCAACTTTTCACATGCTTCCACTTGGAATTTCAATTTGCATTACAAAGATGGATTGTAGTACACATTCCAAGCTTTCCAAAATATTCAAGAACTCATAAAACAACCTCATGGTTAGGGAGAATCGAATTTGGCAAGTTGGGAAAAATTCACTTTGTTCATGGCCAATTTACATGTCCATAACCTTGAATTTTGAACTCAGCATGTTCTAAGGTGGATTACAGGTCCTTTATCTCATTCACACTCATAAATTTAATGCAAACCCCTTGTGTTCAAGCCTTATATTATGTGTTTAAGCATTACATACAAGATTAAGCTATAATTAGAAAAGTGATATATCCATTTTTGAAAAGTGGAACTTTATGTCAAGTTTGAAAATCAAGAAGTACAAGGCCATATCTTTGGGCACAAGTTCAGAAGCATATCACACTGATCAAGGGGGATGTTTGCAGCACATTAGAGGGGCCTGTACAAGTCTAGAGAACCAAGTTGACATTTCTTGCTTAAGTGTGAAGAAACTTGCATATTACACACCAACTCTCATTTCAGCCAGGGGAAGCTTAAGCAAAGTTGTTGTACACCTTCCAAATAACATAACTGAGCTGAAACACGAGCCTATCACCTTCAATATCTCCCCATTCACAGAAACACCATAAAACTGCAAAAACATGGCATAAGCTGCAGTTTGAATCCCATAGCTCAATCCACTCGTGCATTTTCATCCAAACCAGTTCAAACACATTCCCTACCATCCATACAAATTGTCCCAAGCCTTGGAAGCAGACTGTAACACCTCTAACCAACTTCACCATTTTCACATTTTCTGTTTTACAGGTGGATTGTTATAGCTTGATTCACTTGGTTTCAAAGTAAACTAAAGGTTGGAATAGCATCTCTGAACTTCAAGCAAGCTGTACCAATCCTCATTTTGCCTTGAAGGTGCCTCCATTGTTAGACACGGTCCAAGATGAACAGGTAAGTTCATGGACCTCTATCTCTCAATATAGGAAGAGTTAGCTCTAAGTTTGTGAATGAAAAATGTTCTATTCATGCCCCTGAAGCTATACATATCTTTACTTTCCATTTATATTGCATATGCTGAGAGTATTTTGAACCTGAACATTGACAAAAACTTAGGTTAAGATTTAGGGATGGATAAATTCTCTCTCATTTCTGAGAGTTAGTTTGAGTTTTTTATATGTATGGAATCGTGGCTTGATGCTTAACATTTTTCATGTTATAAGTTTGTGCTAAAAGTCCAGGAATCAGGAGTTGTGTTTGAAGCAAGAGAAGGCACGTTTTTTTTCAAATATTTTATCTGAAGGTTGAAGACAACCTTTTCATGGGCTGGGCCTGAGTTGTTTTACTTTTCATACCATCTGCATTTCACATGCACCCCCCTGGCCCATTTTGATTTTTACTTGTCATTTTCCATTTTTTCCTTTTGATTTTATTTCCATATTTTTATTTAAGTATGAAAAAAATATTAAAATCATTTTTCCCACATTTTTTGCATTTATTTTGATATTTATTAGGCTTTATTTAGTTTTGTATATAAGTAAACCTAAATATACTATTATTTATAACACAAAAAAAAATAATACAAACATATTTTATTTCTAATTTTTATTTTATATTATCTCTTGAAAACATTTTACATTAAATATTTTTTTTTTAATAATACTAAATATATTATTTTTTTACATATAATATATATTCAATAAATAATGTAGAATACTTATATATTTACTAGTATATTTAGGGAAAATACAAAGAATTAATACATTTTATTTTTATTAATATTTTGACCTCAAAAATACTTTTTTACAATACACCTTCTTTTATTTATTTTTTGTGCATAATTAATAAATATTACATATATTATATAATAAATACCTTTTATTTGTAAAATTAGGGTTTTGCCCTAAATACCTAAAAATACCAAAAATTAATTCATTTTATTTTTGTTTATTTAATACATGATAAATATATTTTTTTTACATACATATGAAAACCATTTTTGCATTTTGCATATTTATTTTATTTTATTTGAATATTGTGTAGTTAAATACCTTGTAAAATTTCAATTTGGATGTAATAGTTTAGGGTTTTATTTCTTGCTTAAAATATCCCCATTTGAACATTTGTACCCCCCATCCCATATTTGTGTTGTAATAACTTAGGACCTTTTATTTTTCGCATTTAAAAGCTTTCCAATTATGCCATGTTAGAATTAGGGTTTGTATGCAAAAATTAACCAAAAAATAGTTTGACCTAAAAATTCAAGATAAACAAGCATGAAAATGGACAACACTAATCACACTTGCACCCCTAGGGTATTCCACTTGTTGCCTTCAATAATGGGCCATATTGCATGTTGGGTATCTTTGGCAAAAACAAAACAATCAAATGATCATAGTCCCTCGATGACGCTTTCGAAAGTTGCCTAAAAAATGATCAAGTCCCTTAAAGGAAAAATTGCCCAAAGATACTTGGCACCATTGCAATCATGGTCTAAACGATGACCCGCGCCCGTCCCGTTAACATCCTAACACAAGATTATCCACCAAATACAATGGTGGAACAAAATTGTTAAAAGGGTTAAAACATAACAAAGATCTTTGAGAAATTTAGGGTAGATAGCTCTTGGTTACTTGCCAACTTGCAAAACAAAAACACTTGCCTATTTTTCAAAACACACATCACAACACACTTTCAAAACAACTTTCAAAAACATTGAAAACTTTTCAAAAGACAAATACACCTTTGTATACATTCAAACATGGATCATTACAAAGGTTGCCACCACATTGGCCTCTTTTCAAAACATTTTCAAACCCACACACAAAGCACCATTTCAAACAATTAAAAATGCAAGGCAAGTGATCTAAGCAAGTAACTAAGAGCCCATGGAGAACCATGGATAGAAAGGGTGCTAATACCTTCCCTTTCTATAATCTACTCCCCGAACCCAAGAAAACATCTCAAAGGTTTTTGCTGTGCTTTTTAACCTTTCCTTAGGATAAAATAAAAAGTCGGTGGCGACTCTTGCTAAACCGAAACATTTGCGAAAACAAACGCAAAACCCAAGTTAGTTCTCCCACCGTACCACAGGTATCTTAGCAAAAACAAATAAAAAATACAAGATCATAGTCCCTCGATGACGCTATCAATGTTGCCTTTCAAAATGATCTTAGTCCCTCAAAGAGAATTGCTAAGATATTTCACAACATTGTTATCATGGCTATACGATGATCCACGCCCGTCCCCATACATACAAAGATAAGGCTTCTTACCAAATCAATGGTAAGATAGCAATATCAAAGGAAAGGAGGAAATGAACTAAGACTTTTGAGTAGGTAGATTGTTCCTAGTTGCTTGCTCATTTTCAATTTAAACATCCTTGCTTATTTTCAAAACAAACACCAAAACTTTCAAAAACACTTTCAAAACATTTTCTAAACTTGGAACATTTTCAAAAGATCAACACTTTGTATACGTTCTTACGAACGAGAACTATTACAAAGTTTGCCTAAACGAAGACGCCTTTTCAAAATATTTTCAAAAACCACACAAAGTATATTTTCAAACAAAAGCAAGTGATCTAGCAAGCAACTAAGAGCCCATAGATAACTATGGATGAAAAGGGTGCTAACACCTTCCCTTTTAATAATCTACCCCCCAAACTCAAGAAACAATCTCAAAGGTCTTTCCTGTTCTTTTCAGCCTTTCCTTTTGGATAAAAGAAAAGTTGGTGGCGACTTTTGCTAACTGCAACATTTGTGATAAAATGCAAAACACCCAATTCAGTTCTTCCACCGTATAATACAAATGAAGTGCATTTTCATTATATGTGATATTGCATAGTGATTGATTACATGATGATGACGATGTGATTCTAATTACGATGTTTGATGACGTGTGCTGACATGATGATATAGTGATATGTTCAATATGAGTATATGATGATGTGAGTATAACATGAGGATGTAACGATGTGTGGTTTCTCGTTGTTGTGCCAATGACTACTATATTTATTCCTTATGTTTTTCATAATGATTATGATTTACTCACCCTTTCTGTTTGAATGTTAACTTCACGTGGGTAACGCGTAGGTAATCACGAATAACTCGTAGAAGCTCAGGGAATAGCTTCAGAGTGCATTTATTTGCTTTTCATTGAATAAATGGAGTCTTGCTCTGATATGTAACATCGGGGTTGGGATTGATTAGATGTGAACCATGCATGGTTTTGTTATCTTGAGATTTTGTATTATTTTCATGACTTTTGCCATCTTGTGGATCATGCTTACGAACATAATGTGTGAAAATTTTATTAACATTTGAACAACATTTCATGGTATTGAGATTATTTTATGAAGGAGTTTAAGACCCATTAATTCTGCTGCGAAGTTCAAAATGAAATAGTTGTGATACTAAAAATTATATTTAAGTGTTTGTTTACAACCCATGTTACGGAGCAGGATTATATGTGGAATGGTGCTTATGTGAAGATGTGACATCCTTGATGTTGTTTTATGTTTATTTATTTATTAAAAATATTCGTGAAAATTGTGGGGTTTTAGAAGGGTGTTACATTAGTGGTATCAAAGCAGGTCGTTTTGTCCGACAAGGTTATTGAGTCTGTAGTGTATGACAGTGGGATACTATCGATATAATTTCTAACCATTATGATTGTTATTGACGTGAAATAGAGAAATAACTGGAAGGAACAACGATGTGATTGTTGCTGCTTTGCATGCTATTGCTCCAGATGTGCAACATCAGCCTAATGTTGGAGGGAACGATGGATCCCGTGTTTTAGAGACGTTTTAGAGGAACCACCCTCCTGTTTTCAAGGGTAGGTTCGATCCAGATGGAGCACAAACTTGGATCGAGGAGATTGAGAGGATCTTTCAGGTCATGGATTGCTCAGAGGCATAGTAGGTGCTGTTTGGTACACATCAACTGGAAGAGGAAGCTGATGAGTGATAGGTTGGTACCCGTCAGAGATTGACAGTAGTGGGCGAAGCTATTACTTGGGTTGTGTTCAGCAGGAAATTTCTGAGGAAGTAATTTCTAGAGCATGTGCGCGTGAAGAAAGAGATTGGGTTTTTGGAATTGAAACAAGGGAATTTGATTGTGACTGAGTATGCTTCAAGGTTTATGGAACTGGCGAAGCATTACCCACATTACAGTGAAGCGACTGCTGAGTTCTCAAGATGTATCAAGTTTGAGAATGGTTTACATCCAGAGATAAAAAGGGAGATTAGATATCAACAGATTTGAGTGTTTCCAGAGTTGGTGAACAACTATAGAATTTATGAAGAGGACAACAAAGCTTATTCAGCTCACTACAAGAGTCTGAACGAGAAAAGAGGAAAACCATATCAAGATCTTAAGAAGCCTTATGATGCCCCAATTGATAAAGGGAAACAAAAGGCTTATGATGGGAAAAGGAGAAGTGGGGGGAGGAACTCCCACTCCTATCCAGTGTTATAGGTATGGTGAACAAGGTCACCATTCTAGTGATTGCGAGAATAAGATGTTGAGATGTTACAAGTGTGGTAAGACGGGTCATCATGCTCCTGAGTGCAAGAATAATGGTCTGACATGTTTCAATTGTGGAGAGCAGGATTATATTAGTACCCAGTGTTAGAGGCCGAATAAGGAAGTTTCTGCCCAAAGCAATGGTAGAGTTTTCACTTTGAGCGGATTGGAGGATTCCAAGAAGGACAACTTGGTTTGAGGTACTTGCTTTATTAACAATATTGAATTGGTTGCTATTATTGATACTGGTGCTACCTATTCATTTATTTCTCTTGAATATGCTACTATGTTGGAATTGAAATTGTCTGATATGAATGGTAGTATGGTGATAAATACTCCTGCTAGTGGTTCTGTTACTAATACGTATGTTTGTTTGAAATGTCCCTTGACTATCTATGGTAAGAGTTTCGTGGTGGATTATGTGTGTTTATCCTTACACCAAATTGATGTTATCCTTGGGATGAACTGGTTGGAATTCAACTATATTCATATCAATTGTTACAATAGTACTTTGAGGTTTCCTAAGTTTGGTGATAATGGAGAATTGATGTTGTTATCTGCTAAGCAAGTGAATGAATTGTTAGAAGATGAAGTGGCGATGTTTGTGATGTTTGCATCGTTGCAAGTTGATGGTAAGAATGCGAATGTGGAATTACCAGTTGTCTATGAATTTCCAGAGGTGTTTCCAGATGACATAAGTAATTTACCTCTTGAACGTGAAGTGGAGTTTTCTATAGATTTGGTGCCAGGTATAAGTCCAGTGTCGATGGTTCCTTATAGAATGTCGGCTTCCGAGCTGGTTGAGTTGAAGAAACAACTGGAAGATATGCTCGAGAAGAAGTTTGTTTGACCGAGTGTTTCGCTGTGGGGTGTTCCTATGTTGTTAGTCAAGAAGAAAGACAGAAGTATGAGACTATGTATAGATTACAAACAATTTAATAAAGTGACGCTTAAGAATAAGTATCCACTTCCGAGGATTGATGATTTGATGGATCAATTAGTAGACGCGTGTGTTTTTAGCAAGACTGATTTGAGGTCAGGTTATCATCAAATTCGAGTTAAACCAGATGATATTCTAAAGACGGCTTTCCGAACGAGGTATGTTCATTATGAATACACTGATGCCGTTTGGTGTATCTAATGCGCTAGGTGTTTTCAAGGAGTATATGAATAAAAATTTTCATTCCTACTTGGATAAGTTTGTGGTGGTCTTTATTGACGATATTCTGATTTATTCTAAGTCAGAAGGAGAGCATGCTGAGCATTTGCAAATGGTGTTGCAAGTTTTGAAGGAAAAGAAGTTATATGCAAAGTTGTCGAAGTGTGAATTTTGACTAAAAGAAGTTAGTTTCCTTGGACATGTGATTTCTAGTGGTGGGATTGATGTGGATCCTTCTAAAGTTGATGCAATATTGCAATGGGAGGCTCCAAAGTCTGCAACTAAGATTTGAAGTTTTCTTGGTTTGGCAGGTTACTATCGAAGGTTCATTGAAGGATTTTCTAAGTTAGCATTGTTGTTGACTTAGTTAACTCGAAAGGGTCAAGCATATGTGTGGGATGTCGCGTGTGAAGAAAGCTTTATAGAGTTAAAGAAGAGGTTGACGACCGCTCCGGTATTGATTTTTCCTAATCCGAGTGAGTCTTTTGTAGTGTATTGCGATGCGTCAAAGATAGGTCTTGGTGGCGTGCTAATGCAGAATGGACAATTTGTTGCTTATGCTTCGAGACAAATCAGAGTTCATGAAAGGAATTATCATACGCATGACTTAGAGTTAGCAGCGGTGGTGTTTGTGTTGAAGATTTGGAGACATTATTTTTTTGGTTCTAAATTTGAAGTGTTTAGTGATAAAAAAAGTTTCAAGTATTTATTCGACCAGAAAGAATTAAATATGAGACAAAGAAGGTGGCTCGAATTGTTGAAAGATTATGACTTTGATTTGAGTTACCATCCTGGTAAAACAAAAGTAGTTGTTGATGCATTGACTAGGAAGTCGCTGCATATGTCGATGCTTATGGTTCGAGAGTTAGAGATGATCGAGCAGTTCAAAGATATGAGCTTAATGTGTGTAGAAACTCCTGATAGTGTAAAGTTAGGAATGCTTAAGTTGACTAGTGGTATAATTGAAGAAACCCGAGAAGGTCAGAAGTTTGATTTGAGGTTAGTCGACCAATTGACTCTGATTAACCAAGGTAAATTCAGAATTAATGAGAATGGTGTGATGAGGTTTGGAGATATAGTTTGTGTTCCAGATGTTCCCGAACTTTAGAAGAGTATTCTCGAGGAAGGACATAGAAGTGGGTTGAGTATTCTTCCCGGTGCTACAAAGATGTATCAGGACTTGAAGAAATTATTTTTGTGGCCTGGTATGAAAAAGGAAGTTGCCAAATTTGTTTATGCTTGCTTGACTTGTTATAAGTCAAAGATTAAGCATCAGAAGTTGATGGGTCTTATGCAACCGTTGAGTATTCCGGAATGGAAGTGGGATAGTATTTCCATGGATTTTGTGTCTGGTTTGTCGAGGACTACTAAGGGTAATGATTCAATTTAGGTGATTGTGGATAGGTTGACTAATTCGACTTATTTATTGCTGATGAAGATTGAGTATTCGATGGAAAAGTTAGCTAAATGTATATTGAAGAAATTGTGAGATTGCATGGAACACCTTCGAGTATCGTGTCAGACAGAGATCTGAGGTTTACGTCAAAATGCTGGACAAGTTTACAGAATGCTTTTGGCACTATGTTGAAGTTGAGTTCTGCATATCATCCGCAGACAGATGGTCAGACAGAGAGGACTATCCAGTCTTTGGAGGATTTGTTGAGGGCTTGTGTGTTGGAACAAGGAGGTGCTTGGGATAACCACTTGTCGTTAATTGAGTTTACATATATAATAGTTTCCATTCTAGTATTGGAATGGCACCATACGAAGCGTGGTATGGTAGGAGGTGTAGGAATCCATTGTGTTGGTATGAGTCAGGCGAGAGTGTTATGCTCGGACCTGAGGTTGTACAAGAGACAACTGCAAAGATAAAGATGATCCAAAAGAAGATGAAAGCTTCTCATAGTCGTCATAAGAGTTACCATGATACGAGGAGGAAGGATATAGAATTTCAAAAATATGACCATGTATTATTGAGGGTTACTACGGTGACTGGTGTTGGTAGAGCTTTAAAGTCGAGGAAGCTTACACTACATTTTGTTAGCCCATATCAGATATCAGAGAAGATAGGTGAAGTGAATTATCGAGTTACTTTGCCGCTGTCACTCACGAATATACATGATGTGTTTCATGTGTCTTAATTGAGAAAGTATATTATGGATCCTTCACATGTGATACAAATGGATGATGTACAAGTGAGAGATAACCTGACTGTTGAAGCATTACCATTGCGAATAAAAGATCGAGAAATGAAGTAATTGTAAGGCAAGGAAATCGCCTTAGCGAAGGTATTTTGGGGTGGACCAGCCGGTGAAAGTTGGTCTTGAGAACGTGAGGATTAGATGAAAGTGTCTTATCTGATGTTGTTTCCGTCAGGTAACTTTCGAGGCTGGAAATTCTTTTAAGTGGGGAGAGTTGTAATGCCTCGAATTCTTGATTAATTATTTATTTAATTAATTTAGTGTGAACATATGAGTCATTATGAAGTATTATATATATATATATATATATATATATATATATATATATATATATATATATATATATATATATATGATGTTTTAGTGTTTTTATGTGAGTCCTTGTGATGATTTGTGATGTTTCGATGAATATGAGGTATACTATGATATTGAGATGAATATGGTGTTTAATATGATGTCTTGTGTGATGTATGATGGGATAGAGGCGAGTGATTGGATAATAAGAGATGCTTAGATTTTAAATAATTAGTTGGAATTATTTAGATTTAATAATAATTATTTAGGATTATTTGGATTAAATAAATAGAATAGTGGTGTAGAGAAATTAAGGGCAAGATAGTCATTTAGCAAGAGTTAAGTGAGGGCATGAAGGGAAGTTCATTATTATGGGTCCAATGCTTAAGTGAGAAAAAAGGGAAATAGAATTTTAGAAACACTCATTTTGTGCGATCGTAAGAATTGGAAGAACGCTTTAGAGAAAGAAAGCCAGGGCACAAAGAGGCAAAGTGAAATTATAGAACGCGAAGAGGAATCAGAAGCTAGAAATAATATTAAGGTAAGGGGTGTTTATCTTGATTATTATAATTGATCGAATTTATAGATAATTTTAGGTTATGTTGGATTTTGGTGATTTGATGGCTGTGTTGCAATTGATGGATTTGTGTTGAAATTGGTGAAAATATCTTGTTGAATTGCCACATGTTTGTGCATATAATGCCTATAATATTGTATGGTTGTTATATGATGATTTTGTGTAGAGAACTATGAGGTTTAGAGACCTATAATTTGATGGAATCGTTCAAAAATCGGATTGGTGCAGTGCAGAGACTGTAATAGGAAGTTGCAGTCTGCTACGCGTCGTCGGTGATGAGGAATGTCGTCGGGCAAAGATGGGATTGCTAAGTGAGCCTAGGCACGATGAAGGGAATAATAGAAGGTCGCCACTGGAGTGTGTCGCTTGCACCGTCTTCAGGCGAAGCTAACACGAAAGGTGTGTCGCCAAGCGAGCAAGGAGCTTCGTCGCGCGATGAAGTCCTGAATTGAAGGGCTGTGCTGGATTTTTCAGAAGGCCATAACTTGAGTTTTAGAACTAGGTTTGAGGTGCCGTTCAAAGTGTTGTATATATAACACAATGAATTTCAATTATATGGAATAAAATGAGTAATAGTAAGTATATTACTAGTACCTAAGTTAGGATGAAGTTAGGATTTCCGTGTTGGATTACAATTTTTTTGTTATGATGATATGATGTTATGATGATATGATAATGTTATGATGATGTTTTGTTTATTATGATGATGATATTATGATGTAATGATGATGTTTTGTTTGTTATGATGATATGATGATGTTGTGATGAATTCATGGAGGATGATGTGTGTTGAATAGTCGTGGTCATGTTTATATGTTGTTGTGCATCATGCATTCATGTCATATTGTAGGACTTCAGTCCAATGATGTTTTGCAGGATATTGATCCAGTGATGTATGTAGGACGATATGGTCCAGTGATGTTCATAATATTGTAGTGTGGATTGAGTGTAATTTTGTGAAGTGCTCTAGTTACAAGTGGGAACCGATCCTATTTGTGGTGATCTTTGGAGATAACGATGACTGAGTCATCAGTAAAGTTTTGGTACCGCATGCATGAGTCAAATGAAGTGCATTTGCATTATATGTGACCTTACATAATGATTTATTACATGATAATGATGACGTGATTCTAATTGCAATGTTTGATGATGTGTGCTGACATGATGATATAATGATATGTTCAATATAAGTATATGATGATGTAAGTATAACATGAGGATGTAACGATCTGTAGTTTTTGGTTGTTGTGTCAATAACTACTATATTTATTCCTTATGTCTTTTATAATAATTATGGTTTACTCACCCTTTCAGTTTGAATGTTGCATCCACATGGATAACACGCAGGTGATCACGAATAGCTCGTAAAAGCTTAGAGGATAGCTTCAAAGTGTGTTTATTTGCTTTTCATTGAGTAAATGGAGTCTTTCTCTGATATTTAATATCGGGGTTGGGATCGATTGGTTGTGAACCATGCATGATTTTTTTATCTCGAGATTTTGTATTACTTTCACAACTTTTTCCATGTTGTAGATCATGACGTTACGAACATGAAGTGTGACAATTTTATTAATATTTGAACTACCTTTCATGACATTGAGATTATTTTATGAAGGAGTTTAAGACTCATTAATTCTGCTGCGAATTTGAAATGAAATAGTTGTGATACTAAAGATTATATTTAAGTGTTTGTTGGCAATCCGCGTTACGGTGCATGATTATATGTGGAATGATGCTTATGTGAATATGTGACATCTTTGTTGTTGTTTTACATTAATTATTTATTAAAAATATTCGTAAAAATCATGGGATTTTAGAAGGGTGTTACAATGATGAAAATGGTCTCATAAAGTCATTTCCCTATATGTAAAATATTTCTACTTCAAGGATATTATACAACAACATCTCATTTCTTTTTGAGATATTACTAGTGTGCTAACACTGGTTATATTTTGTAACATCTGATTGGACATCCTTAAAGAACTCGGCCAATAAAAAACAATTTGGAGAATTTTTCATTGTTCTTTTCGACGCACTCACATGACCTCCATATACAGAGGCGTGGCAATAGAAAATTACTCTATCAATTTATTTTTTAGGAATACACTTTAAGAATATCCAGTCGGCCTAACCCTCTCTTAAAGAGTAAAGGTTTGCTTAAGCAAGAGTTTTTTTTTGCATTAACTCAGAGACACAATGATTTTATTAATGAAAATGTTTAATTCAATTCATTTGACTAAAAGGTTGAAAAAAAGTTAAAACATAACTTAATGCATACAATATTATTGGGAAAGTCCGAAGAGCGAGGCCCAAAAGTGTTAATGAGCCAAACATTCATAGTTTCAAGAGATCTTGATGTCACATATCCACTAAAAACTTTAAGGTTATGGGAAAATGAGTCATATCTCTTATAAATCCAACATTTCCTTCATTCTTAATCAATGTTGGACTTTATCACAACTTTCACACTTGAAACCCAACAATTACTTTTTAAAATAAGTGCAAAAGAGAGATTGAAACTTTTCAAAAAGGATACCTAAATTAAAAACTCTATATAAAACTAATAACATAACTCAAATTAGTAATATAAGTCCCCAACATAGATAAAATATATACGCTCTCAATGTTTACAAAAATAAAAATATCAAATATCGTACATCCAACATATCAGTATTGGATACATACTCATACTTGGTACGAGTATTTTATTAGCGCAATAATCGGGGGAGGGTCAAGCGAGGAGCATTCTTATTTACGGGACTTTCCATTTGAGCAACACACCTTTATGGGAGACACACCACTTGTATACCTAAAACTTTAAGGTGATAGATGAATGGATTCTCCCACTTATAAATACTCAAGTCACCATATTCCTATCCAATGTGGAACTATTTTTCCCTACACTCACATTTGTTATATTCTCAACACTCTCCCTCAAGTGTGAGTCGACAATGCTCCCCTCAAGTGGAAGCTCTCTCTTCCACATACACTTGTACCACCATTGGACACTATTCAATGAGACACTCTACTCACATGCGAGACTCTTACCCACGACCATGTAGAGATACTTTCGATACAAGCAAGTCGGTCTCTTTCTCGAAACTAGGCTTCAATACCAAATGTTGAAACATGCACAAGAAAAGTTGGTGAGTTAATGGTGAAAAGTGGTTAATTGGAGAAGATGAAGTTAGAGAGAATTTAAAGATTAAGAGAGAGAGAAAGAGAGAAATTAAAAGAGAGAGAGAGGGAGTAATTGAGAAGAAAAGTCTTATTATTGGCATTAACTGTTAATCAAACAAACATTATATGAGGGTTTATATAGGATAGCACAAAAATACAAATTAGAACCAAACAAACCCAAGAAAACAACTGAAAATTCAAACTATTACGCTGGAAATCGATTTCCCAAAATAGGGGAATCAATTTCCTGAACTGAAAATGTAAATCTCAGAAAAACACAATTGTGGAAATCGATTACCCACATTATGGAAATCAATTTCCACTTCAAAAATTCTAGATTTCAGATTTCCAGAAGTGATTCTCAAATAAGTTGTTTTCAACAAAACGATTGCTGAAGCTTCCATAATGCATTTGAGTTATTTTAAACTTCCAATACACCACCTTAATTAAAATGCTCTAAGTTTTTCATACCCAAACTCACCACAAGCTTCTTGAACACCATATTTGTTACACTTTCGTTAACAAATCTGCAAGTTGTTCTTCGCTTCGACATTATCCTAACCTCAGCTGGCCTGGACGCACCAGTTCTCTCAAGTAATGGAATCTCATCTCGATATGTTTTCTCTTCCCATGTGCTATGGGATTCCTTGCAAGATTAATTTCTGAAACATTGTTAACTAAGAGTGTGATAGCTTCTTCAACCTTACTGCCCAGATCTTCCAGCAGATTCACAAGCCACACAGCCTGACACGCACACATCGATGCAACAATATACTTGGTCTCACAAGAAGAGAGTGCCACCACGTGTTCCTTTTTATATCCCCAAGATATTGGAGCTCCGCCGAACATAAATATATAACAACCGTAGACTTTCGATCATCCTTATCTCTGCACCAATTGGAATTCATGTAACTGAGTAACTCGCATTTTATGCTCGTATCAGCTAAAGGAAAGAGTATTCCACAACTAAGAGTTCCTTTTATGTATCTTAGGACCCTCTTAACTGCTTCCAAGTGAGACACCTTTGGTCTTTCCATGAATCTACTCGCAATACCGACACTAAATGCCAAGTCTGGCCACATATTGCACAAGTAACACAATGATCCAATCAACCTCCTATATCGCATTGGATCCATATTCTGCTCATCATCACTTTTAGATAGCTTCAACCTTGCTTCACCAGGTGATTGGCAGCATTACAATGCTCCATATCACACCTTTTCAAATACTCAATATCATACTTTCTTTGATGCATGCACAATCCCAATTTTGACTTTTTGAACTCTATGCCAAGAAAGTAAGTCATGATTCTAAGGTCACTCATTTCAAATTATTTCATAAGGTCACTCTTTAACTTAAAAATATTCACTTCATTTCTGCCCGTGATCAATAAATCATCCACATATAAGCAAATTGTGATCACATCTTTGCTTGCATATGTCTTCACATAAACATCATGTCCGGGAACACATTTCTTAAAGTAAACTTCAACTAGAAAAGTATCAATGCATTTGTTCCAAGCTCTAGGAGATTGTTTCAAACCATAAAGCGCTTTCTTAAAATTGTAGACTCTTTCCTCTTATTTTGTCACAACAAAACTAGAGGTTGCTCTACATAGACTTCCTCCTCAAGTGGACCATTCAAAAACGTGGATTTCACATCCATTTGATAAATTAACCAATTATTGCTATTCGTAATACCAACAACCAGCCGTATGGTTTCTGATCTAGCCACAGGTGCAAACACCTCATCATGGTTTATACCTTCTCTATGCAAAAATCCACTTGCAACTAGTCGAGCCTTATGCTTGACAATTTTGCCTTTTGGATTTTCCTTCACTTTATAGACCCATATCACTTATATTGGGTTTTTCCATTCTGGTAGATCGCCCAGCTCCCAAGTACTTTTTTCCTTAATCGATTACAGCTTCTCTTTCATCGCACACACCCACTTCAGATTACTTAATGCCTCCTCCATGCTCACAGGATCAGATTCGGTCATAAGCGCAAAGTGAATAAGATCACCATCATTGTGGATCTCATTATCATGGAATACTTCACAATCTCCGAGCCTTTGAGGTAGACCATGCGACTTGTTGGTCGTCTGGATTCACCATTTTCGGTCTCAATCGGCTGCTGCATAAGACCTGCAGGATCCAAATTTTCTGCATTTTCTTCATGAAATCGATTTCCAGAATTGGGGGAGTCAATTTTTGCTTATGAAAATCCAGTTCCAGTAGCTTCTGTATGCAAACATCACGAAGGAAATAAGTTTCCCTCATCTAGGGAATCGATTTCCGCAATTGATATACCTTTTTTCTGCTGCCAAAATGCTTTATCTCATCCACTACCACATCTCGACTTATTACAATCTTTTTGATTTCCACATCAAATAACTTGTAACCTCCGGTAGGATGACAACCAACAAGTAAAATTATCTCTCTTTTGTCATCCAACTTCTTTCGAAGCTAACCCGGAAAGGAAAAAATTCTACTAGTGAGGGGGGTAGAGAAGATCGCGAAGTAACAGTGTCGGGAGCGCCTGGCGAGGGGCCTGGGCTGTTACAGAACCATGTACCCTGGGGTTCAAGTACATGTTCAATCCATTCTCACTACCAATTGAGCTACGTAGCTCAATTGGAAGTGGGAATGGATTGAACCACTTTTTTAGTAATAGTCTGGGCCTCTCACAAGGAGCTCCTGATACTAATACCTCACGATCTTCTCTATCCCTCTTACTAGTAGAGTTTTTGCCTATCTTGGGAATCAAACCCTGTATCATGGGATTCAAGTACATGTTCTCCCCATAACAACACCATTTTATTGAGTCGTATAAGTTGGCACAACCTCACGCACTATACCCTCATCATCACAATAATTCTCAAACACATTCGAGGTATACTCACCTTTACCATCCATTTGAGAATTTTTATTTTCTGAACACTTTTCCGCTCAACCATGGACTTGAATCTTTTAAACACATAAAATACCTCATCCTTCCTCTTGATTAGGTACGTCCATAGCTTCCTACTAAAAGCATCGATAAATATGACAAAATACCTATTCCCACCATACGAGTCGACTTGCATTGGACCACATACGTAGGAGTATACCACCCTAAGGTAATGTTTGGTCCTATGACCTGCATCCTTTCTAAAACTATTCTTGTGTTGCTTCCGTTGAACACACTCTTCACAAATCTCAGCTGGAACATTGATCTTAGGTAGCCCGGTCACCATACCATTCCTTTATAATGCGTCGAGGTCTCAAAAATTGAGATTTCCAAGACGGTAATGCCACAATCACTCATCACGACTTGCTGATATAGCAAGACACCTATGTTACATCACTTTTAACTCTATCTTGAAAGTCTGATTGGCAGCCATGGGTGCTCTAAGAACTAAAACTCTGCTCGGTCCAAAACGCGCAAAATCTTATTTTCCTTGCAAATTGTGTAATTCTTCTCAAGTAATTGGCCAATACTCAAGAGATTACATTTAATTCCAGGAATGTATAACACATCTTTGATCAAAGAATGACCCCCATCCTTCTTCATGATCAAAACATCACTGACACATTCGGCCGCTAAAGTGGTGTCATCCATAAATCTTACTTTATTCTTTGTAGCTTGATTGATTTTGAAAAACCAATCCTTTCTACCCGTCATATGTGTTGAACAAACAAAATCTAAGTGCCACTCATCACTGCATTGGACTCCATCTCGAACAGTTACTATTACATTTTTCTCCAAACGTGTTTCTGCAGCATATTTCGCGCTGCAAACGTTGCTGCCTAGCCACTGACAGCTGCTATTGCTGTTGTCCAATAGCTTTTCCTTACCATAATTCTCCTTTGTGATCATGACCAGAAGTGTGTTATAATCATCCACCTCTTATCGAGCAACCTTATCCTCATCACTTTGATTTTCTCTCGATTTTGCATTATATTCCATTGCAAAATGACCAAGCTTATGACAATTGTAACACTTCACACCACTCTTGTCAAACTTATTGGTGCAATTGACTTGAACACTACCTTTGGAGCTGCTCTCACATCTTTGCGCCATCGAAGCTTTTGAATTTTGTGAATCTTTTCCACCAAAATTCTGGAAATTTATATTCCCATTTGAAGACCATTTTCCTTTTGATCTCTTGTTCTTCTCATTGAACTGTGCTTGTAAGGTAATCTCCGCTTTGGCTTTGTCATTTCCTCTTTCATCCATCCTTTGTTCATGAGCTTCTAGTGAGCTTTGAAGCTCCTTCTTGTTCAATGTAGGAAGGTCCTTCAATTCTTTGATTTCAACCACAATGTTGTCAAATCTTGATGTTAAAGAACATAAGATCTTTGCAACAACATTCTGCTCAGACATAGTTTCACCGTAAGATTTCACTTGGTTCACCAAACGCATTATACGCGTAACGTAATCATTGATTGACTCTTTCTCTTCCATTTACACCAGCTCAAATTGCCTCTTGTGAGTTTGTAACCTCACAACCTTTTCTTTATCACTCATTTCAAAAGCTTTCTTCAAGATCTCCCATGCTTTCTTCGCCGATCCTCCATCGTCAACCTTTTCGAAGTTGTCATTGTCGACGCAAGAATGTATCAAGAAGAGTGCCTTGTAATCTTTCTTCTTCTCTTCCTTGAATGCAGCCTGTTGAGCAGTTGTAGCTTATGTCTCAAGTGGTGTAACACCGTCGTTAACCACTTCAAGAACGTTTTGATACCCAAACAAATCTTTAATTTATTTGCACTATTTGTCATAGTTCTTGAAGTCAAGGGTTGAAAGATTGGTAGAGATTCTTCAAGATATCCCACTCTTGATTCGCCGATCCGCAATCGCCAACCTTTTCGAAGTTGTCATTGTCGACGCAAGAATGTATCAAGAAGAGTGCCTTGTAATCTTTCTTCTTCTCTTCCTTGAATGCATCCTGTTGAGTGTTGTAGCTTTTGCCCCAAGTGAGGTAACACCGTCATTAACCACTTCAAGAACGTCTTGATACCCAAACAAAACTTTCATTTGTTTGCACCATTTGTCATAGTTCTTGGAGTCAATAGTTGGAAGATTGGTAGGGATTCGATCATTGAAAATGGTAGACATGTTTACAGCGGATTAATGGATCAGAACCTAGGCTCTTGATGCCAAATGTTAGCGCAACAATCAGAGAAGGGTTGAGCGAGAAACATTCTTATTTTTGAAACTTTCTGTTTGAGCAATACACCTTTGTGGGAGACACACCATTTATCTACCTAAAACTTTAAAATGATAGGTGAGTAAATTCTCTTACTTATAAATGTTCAAGTCACCACATTCATATTCAATATATATATATATATATATATATATATATATATATATATATATATATATATATATATATATATATATATATATATATATATATATATATATATATATATATATATATATATATATATATATATATATATATATATATATATATATATATATATATATATATATATATATATATATATATATATATATATATATATATATATATATATATATATATATATATATATATATATTCATACTCACACTTGTTATGTTCACAACATATTTGACTATTTTATAAGTATGCATATTTCAAAATTCTAGATCTATTTTCCATTCCCTAACAATTTTGAGCTTTTTCCATCTGATTTTAATACCTAAATTGATGTTTCTCGTATTTAACTAATTTAACTATGATAGTAGTGAATTCGACTATACACTAGTTTTCTTTTCTATTACTATGACGTGTATACATCACGGTTGCGACAGATCAACCGAAAAAAGACTAAACTCCAGTCACAACAAACCAAACAAAAACGTAACATTTTCTGTTGTACCTAATATAAGATAATGCAAAAGATTATTAGCCCCTTTTCTCACCAAAGAAAAAGGCATGACAATGAAAATCGTCGCATATATTGAACCTGAAAGCTGAAAAGTAATACTTTAAGACTATTAAATAGTAGGGTTTTTTTTTTAAAAGAATCAAATTTTTTTTAACGTGTTCAACTTTGATTTCATTATCAATCTCAAGTTTATCAAGTCAAGCAAGCTTATTAAACTAACATATTCAAAGTGATAATCTCTTCAACTGTTACATTCTTGTTGAGCGGTGGCTGCTAAGGAATATATATAGTACTTTAATGTTAGTGAAACAATATTTGTTCTTTAGTTTATTATTATAAAGAAAGAAACAGTGATCCTTTTGATTTGGTTCTACACAAAATTCAGACTACGTACTATGAAAACTTAGGAATCCTAACTTCAACCTTTTTTTATTTGCATAGTTCTTTATAAATATGGATAAATATACATACAATTGTTGACTTGAAAAGTCATATAAAATATCAACATTATTTATTTAGAGATTAGTGGTTTTTTTTGCTGATTCAGATAGAAAAGTTGATCGGAACTGTTAAGAAATAGAAATGATCTTATTGGTTAATCAGAATCTGAAAATGAAACAAAGGATGATGTCTGTTAGACTGAAAATTTGAGAAGAAGAGAGGGTCTAACTACAAGGCACTCTGACGATCAAGTAAGAATGAGTACCAAGAGATACAAGAAAGAAATTAGGTTTTTTAGAGTGAATATTCGATATTTGACCCTCACAAGTGTGAGGGTTTATATAGTGTCCGACGCTTGGCCATTGGTTCCTATTTTTGGGCATGTATATCAGGTTTCCCAAAAATAGGTAACTAGTAGGAACTAGCCGTTGTGTCGCCAGAGATGCTCGTAACTAGTCGTTACAATGGGCAGAGAAGTGTCTCACGGGCAGGCGTGACTTCTGGTTGTTTCTGGGTGACTATCCTCGCACGGTCAGGCAGAATGAGGAATAGCCAACATGAGCGGGCAAAAGCAACCATGGAGGTCCTGGTGGCCAGGGCTCCTTCGTTGACGAGCAGAAGGGATAAAGTATCATTTATCCTTCATGTCTTATTGGGCCAAGGTCATTGAGTCGTCCTATATGCAGAAGTGGATTGGGCCATGCTTAGCCATTGGGCCAGTCCAAAACAGGAGCCCCCAAGTCGTTGCTCCTAGGCGTAGGAGCGATAACTTAGAGTCAACCTTGTGTCGAGGAGGTGACAATGCTTTTGTTGCTCGTCGTTGGAGACGAGGGCGCTTCGAGGACATATGTGTCGAGGGGTCCGAACGTGGTCTCGCGTACTCAGTGAGCGAGGAGCCGAATGGTTGATTAGACTCTGAGAGATAGTGTGACATGCTTGCATCAAGCCACATGCTATCATTAATGCATAATGACAGCAAGTCTAGGGACTAGGGCGTAATGATGACGATCCCTAGGCGCGAGGTCACCCACGTGCTAGCAAAGCTTCCTATAAATGGGAGAGATGAAGCTTCATTTGCATTTTTTGCTTGCTTTATTCTGCTCATTTCTTCTCATTTCTGAAACGCACCGCCGTCCTCCTTGAAGTATCTACTCGTTCGTTGTTAATATTCCACGACCAAGTAAGTTATCTTGATTTTTCCTTGTTTCTGTGAATGTCATCTCTGTTTTAGGCTAGTTTTTCTGATTTTGTCTTTAGAGATGCATGCGGTTAAGGTAATGTAGTTTAGCGGGGGAATTTTTGGTAGTTTATTGGCGTCTGACAATGGTTCTACCACACGAGGATGTCGGTGCCTCAGTGAATCTATTGGAGATTTTTGGTGTTTGGGCCGGTAACAGCGAGTTGCGATGAGTTTTCCGGTGAAGTTGAGTCGTTTCTGGGTTTCAGTCATAAATTTCACGCGTTTTGGATGAACCCTCAAGTGAGTTTTAAAACCTATTCGCCGGGGAGATTACTCCTTGCGTGGGTTAGGGTTTATCCTGGCGGACATGTGCCTAACTTGTTAGAGGCAATCGTCATTGTGTCTGTTTTCTGTTGTTTAAGTAAGGGCTCTATTCGGGAACATGGTCCCTGTTCCTTTGCGCGCTCTTTCACTTGATTAGAAGTGGAAGGGTGAATTTGATTTCATATTGAATTCACTTTTATCCTTTGCTTTTCAGTTAAAATGGTTAGCAGCACCGAAGATGAGGTTATGAGCAAACAAAGTTGTTCCGATCAAAATTCATCTGAGCATACGTTGTCTGAAAGAGTACGTCCGGGCAATATGATTCTGAGTCGAACACGTCGGGACAAAACACAACCAAGCAGGATGTGCATGAGGACTATGAGAATCGGATCGCACCGGGTCCCCGGAAGATTGCCTCCTACTTCATCGAGGACCGAAAAAAGTGTTCACAGTTGTGGCTTTGGGGATGGAGTAACTGAGTACTGAGGAGGAATGAGCTATTTACGTCCCCGAGAAGCGTGACCGTATCTGCTCGAAATACGACGTTAATTATTTCCCTATGTATGAGATCCTCTTCAGAGATTTGGGGTTCTGGCACCCTTTCAACGACCTTCAGGTGGCCATTTTTGACCAACTTCATCTTGCTCCTTCACAACCTCACCCTAGCTTGATAACCTTCATACGGGCTTTCGAGATTGTGTGTGAGTGTTTGAAGATATGGACCACTGTACCCCTATTTTTCTACTGCTTCTGTTGTACCCTAAAATTTTTTCTCTCATTTCTCAAAGGATCATTCTAGACCCTCAGGTTTGCTTCTGGCAAGTTTCAAGTCTCAAATCATAATTTTCTAAGAAAAGTCATTCACAGGGGAAAAATGGTCAAAAGCACACTGAAAAGTCAAACTCTGACTTCTTGATCAAAATCAAGTTCCAACAATCATATTCCATCAAGACAAGAAGTTGGTTCATCAAGAAATCTAAAATCAGAAATTGCTTTGAAAAATCAAATTTCTAAATATTTAGAAAATTTTCTAAGTGTTAGGAGAATATGATTTCAGAACTTATGTGCCAGCCTTCACGCAAGTGCAATTAGAATTTGCAAACACGGTTCAGAACATGATGCTTCAATCAAAACATATGGAGGCAATGTTCTTCGGTCAGAATATGACTCTTCAGCATATGGAGGCTACACTTTTGGTCTTCTGCGATCAGAACATCACCAAATCCCAAAACCTCGTTTAAGCAGCCTGCTGCCCTGCTATAGCACAATCCTGCAACCAACTGCTGATCCGGTCCACGCCTACACTTTCTCAAACCCCATATTTGCACCAAATTAGCATACAAAAGCTGTGATTAAAAAGCAATGGAACAGTATGCCAAAAAGGTTTAAATCTCATTTGTTTTCCCCCCAAAACCACAACAAACTCACCTATAAATAAGTTGCTCCATCACACTTTCAAGAGGCTGGCTTTTGGAAAGAGAGAATTATCAAAGAGAGAAAAGAAAACAGTAATACATTCGTGAACCCTGAATTCCTAACCAAAACCAAAACTTTTGTTCTTCCCTTTGAATCAAAGAGCATAACATTTTCTGTTCCGTTGTTCTTGCTGAGTCCAGAACATCTGAAGACAGCAACTCAAGTCCCAAACACACGTTTCAGATTCAAGGTAAGTCATTCTGACTTTGAATCTTTTTATTCAGAACATCATTAAATATGTAAATGTCATAGTATTGATGTTGTCCATATCATTGCATAAGTAGAAAAAACGGTGGATCAGAACTTCTTGAATAAAGCTAGGCTCAGAATTAGGATTAGAACTTCTATGAACTGTTATGCTTTTATGTTTCTGATTTGCTATTGTTAAGAACCGAATAAGTTGCTGATGAGATGATTAATGTAAGGAAGGAGTTGAAGCGTAACATAGAACTTCTGGGTTTTTCTTTCCCACTGTTTTAGCACAACACTGAACTCCTGAGTTCTTCTCACTGTTTTAACACCCAAAACTTCTGATTTTCTTACTGTTAACACGCACAAAACTTCTAATTTTCACTCACTGTTTAACACAACATAAAACTTCTGACTTTTTGCTCACTGTCTAAACACAACCCATAACATCTGTTTTTGCCCTCTAACGTTTCTTTCAGGGTTCCAATGACATCAACCCAGAAATTCTGATCACCTCTGACGTTTCTTGCTGAACCACAACGCGCCTGGCATCAGAACTTCTAGTCCTCTTTATTTTACTTTCAGCAAGATGTTGATCCTATTTCTCTTTATTTTTCCTTTTTATTTTATTATTAATACTATTTTATTATTATGCTGATACTATTTTGTTAATGCTGTCTGAATCTCCAATCCAACTCCTACTCCAAGACCATCTGCTAATCATCAAAGTTTTGAAACTTCGAGAAGAAAATTCACGAGGTTAGGCATATCATTATCTCAAGCCTTACAACACTTAGTCAAGGCTAATTTGGTGACATTGCGCGATCCTCCTACCAACCCTGATACCTCTTCACCAAAGTATAATCCGAACGCCAAATGTGCTTACCATTCAAGTAGCCCCGGGCATGAGACTGACCAATGCTGGGGCTTGAAGAATAAAATCCATGATTTGATCGATAACAAGACTATTGAATTTGATCCTCATCCAACTTCGAGTGTAATCACCGCGCCTATGCCAAAGCACGGTAAGGTTGTCAATGAAGTCAACGCTGTAGGTAATTCTGATGAGGAAGCTGCATTTGAAGATTGGGTGTATCCTACTACAACGGAGCTGAAGAATTGGCATGCAAAGGACTTCGTGCCTATCTCCTTCATTGAGGAGTAATCTACTTATTTATTTCTTTTCTTTTCAATTCAAGAACATTTTGTCTGTAATATTTAAACAATGACTTGTATGCCATGTGCTTGGCCTGGGGCACTTTGGTCCATTTGTCAAGGGTTTTATTTATGTTCATCTAATCATATGATCATTCAATACATATCATTGGACTCTTTTGCATTCAAATCTTTGTGTTCATTGTATTTATTTTTAATACATTTTTCAAAATAGCCATGTATCTTACATGGACACACACACACACACACACACACACACACACACACACACACACACACACACACACACACACACACACACTCTTGCAGGTCCTCATCCACTCTGGATCTTATTGCCAATGACTCTACTATTGCCGACTATGACTTTGAATGCCCAATTAACAAAGCCAAAGACGAAGGCAAGGAAGATTTTAATATACCTGGAGAACTAGCTAGACTTCTATTATAAGAGGAAAAGGCTATTCAGCTGCACGAATAGTCAGTTGAAGTCATCAATCTGGGTACTGAGACAGACAAGAGGGAAGTCAAGATCGGCACTAACCTGGAAAGTAGTGTCAAGAGCAGGTTGATTCAGATGTTGCATGATTATATGGAAGTATTTTCTTGGTCTTATGAGGATATGCCAGGGTTGGATACCGATATCGTAGTTCATCGTCTGCCGACCAAAGAAGATTGTCCTCCTGTCAAACAAAAAGTTCATCGCATGAGGCCTGATATATATGAAAAGATAAAAGCTGAAGTGATGAAACAATTTGATGCAAGGTTCCTAGCTGTGACATCTTATCCCCAATGGGTTTCCAACATGGTGCCAGTGCCAAAGAAAGACGGAAAAGTTCGCATGTGCATAGACTATAGGGATCTGAATAGGGCAAGCCCCAAGGATGACTTCCCTCTACCTCACATTGACGTCTTGGTCAATAATACTGCTCAGCATAAAGTCTTCTCTTTCATGGATGGCTTCTCTGGCTATAATCAGATAAGGATGGCTCCCAAAGACATGGAGAAGACTACCTTTGTTATGGAATGGGGCACCTTTTGCTACAAGGTCATGCCGTTCGGATTGAAGAATACAGGGGCAACATATCAAAGGGCTATGGTAGCTTTGTTTCATGACATGATTCATCAGGAAATAGAGGTATATGTGGATGATATGATTGTCAAATCACAAAGCAAGGAAGAACATCTCGATCACCTGTACAAACTATTCGAGAGGTTGAAAAAGTATAAGCTGAGGTTGAACCCTAACAAGTGCACATTTGGAGTACGATCTGGAAAGCTTCTAGGTTTTGTTGTCAGCAATAAAGGCATTGAAGTTGATCCTGGTAAGGTGAAGTCCATCCAAGAAATGCCAGTCCCTCATTCTGAAAAGGAAGTTAGAGGATTCTTGGGTCGTCTCAATTACATCGCCCGCTTCATATCTCACTTGACTGCTACTTGAGAGCCAATCTTTAAGCTCTTGAAGAAAGATCAGGTAGTCAGATGGAATGATGAATGTTAAGCTGCCTTCGATAAAATCAAATAATATCTACAAGAACCTCCTATTCTCATGCCTCCAGTTGAAGGAAGACCCTTGATCATGTACTTGATAGTACTAGAGAATTCTATGGGGTGTGTTTTGGGCCAACATGATGAGTCTGGCCGAAAAGAGCATGCTATTTATTAGCTAAGCAAAAAGTTTACCGACTGTGAAACCAGATATTCACTGCTCGAGAAAACTTTTTGCGCTCTGGCATGGGCTGCTCGCCGGCTAAGACAATATATGTTGACTCATTCCACTCTGTTGATTTCTAAGATGGACCCAATCAAGTACATCTTCGAGAAGCCTGCTCTTTCCGGACAGATAGCCAGATGGAAAATGATCTTGACTGAGTACAACATTCAATACACAATATAAAAGGCCATGAAAGGAAGCGTACTAGAAGATCATTTGGCCCACCAAGCTATTGATGATTATCAGTATATTAACTTTGACTTCCCGGATAAGAACATCATGCTGGTGACCGACTGTGCGAAACTTAGACCGTATGACAGACCTGAACTAGGATCTCGATGGACTATGGTCTTCGACGGGGCTTCCAACGCCTTGGGTAATGGAATTGGTGTTGTGATCATCTCCCCTGAAGGTTGCCACACTCCTTTCACTGCCAGATTATGCTTCGATTGCACAAACAATATGGCTGAGTACGAAACATGCATTTTGGGTCTGAAAGCTGCCATCAATTTGAGGATCAAGCATTTGAATGTGTTTGGGGATTCTGATCTAGTGATCAACCAAGTAAAAGGAGATTGGGACACTAAGCACCCTAATCTCATCCCTTACAAGGAACTTGTGCTATCCCTGATTCCCTACTTTGAAGAGATCACATTTGAACACTTCCCTAGGGAAGAAAATCAGTTGGCTGACGTCTTGGAAACCATGTCTTCAATGTTTAAGGTCAGATGGAATAACGAAGCTCCTATGATTACGATTGAGAGATTTGACGAACCTGCACATTGCTGTGAGCTTGACACTGGCGTAGAAAAGCCATGGTACCATGAGGTGATGAGATATCTTGAAACACAAGAGTATCCCGAGGGAGCATCCATCAATGACAAAAATTTCTTACGAAGATTTTCAGCCAAATTCTTCTTAAGTAACGGAATATTGTACAAGCGTAACCATGATTCTACTCTACTCTGATGTATGGACAAGAAGGAGGCAAAGGAAATTATGGAAGACATGTACTATGGTCTCTTTGGAACTCACTTAAGAGGACATACGATGGCCATGAAAATCCTGAGGGCTGGCTACTATTGGTCAACAATGGAGACTTATTACCATCAACACCCTAGAACTTATCACAAATGCTAAATCTATGATGACAAGGTCCATGTGCCTCATATCCATCTAAATGTCATGACTGCTCCATGACCATTTTCAATGTGAGGCATTGACATGATTGGGGAGATCAAGCCCATTGCTTCCAATGGACATCGCTTCATTCCGGTCGCTATTGATTATTTCACCAAATGGGTCGAAGCCTCCTCCTTTGCCTCAGTCACCAAGAACGTGGTGTCCAGATTCATCAAACATAACCTCATCTTCCGATATGGTATCCCCGAGAGGATCATCACCGACAATGGGACTAACCTCAACAATGTTATAATTACCGAGCTTTGCATTCAGTTTAAAATCAAGCATCACAGCTCTTCTCCATATAGACCTAAAATGAATGGCGCAGTCGAAGAAGCCAATAAAAACATTAAGGAGATTGTGCAGAGATGGTAGTAACCTATAAGGATTGGCATGAGATGTTACCATTTGTTCTTCATGGCTATCGTACTTCAGCTCGGACATCAACTTGGGCAACTCCCTTTTCTTTAGTCTATGGCATGGAAGTTGTTCTACCAGTGGAAGTTCAGATTCCCTCGCTAAGGATTATGAATGAGGCATACTTGGGAGAAGATGAGTGGATTCAGACAAGATTGGATCAGTTGAACTTAATCGACAAAAAACGTCTGGCTGCTGTTTATCACGGTCAGGTGTACCAAAAACGTATGATCGAGACTTTCAACAAAAAGATCAAGCCTCGAGTATCCTGGTGGGCTGAAAATAGACCCCAGGGGAAAATGGACTCGCACCTACGAAGGGCCATTTATTTTCAAGAGAGTGTTCTTTGGTGGTGCCATGATGCTGACTATCATGGATGGTGAAGACTTCCCACAACCTGTGAATGCGGACATAGTTAAAAAATACTACACATAAGAGACCTGCTAGGTTGACACACCTAGGAAAAAAATAAGGGCATCCCGACAAACCAAAAGGTTTGGGCAAAAATTAGGGATATATACAAAAGATTGTACACCCGGCAAGTTGTAAACCCAAAAGGGTGACTTGGGCAAAAATGGGTATCCTGGTAGGCTGAAAACCCGAAAGGGCGGTCCAGGAAAAATTTAAGGATTAAAAGTGTATGACTATGTCCCGTGGAATCACCACAGTCAATTTTATCACCAAGGTCCGAGTTCAAATGGTCCAAGATCAATCCAATCAACTTCTGTCAACGGCAAGGAGAATTTGAAGACATTGGGGCAACAATAGAGTTGGAATGCAATAAGATCATTTCACATGGCTATTTGTTTTCAATCTTTGTTTTCCTTTCAATGATTTCCTCTTACTAGGATCTTCGTCTCTTTGTACAAAAAACTCCTATTCATGGGCAAAATATCAATACAAATATACTTTGAAGTGCAAACTTTCTATTTTGTTTTGAATGCAAATTTGTCCAATGACTAAAATTGAACGAACATATGCATATGAACATAATTAAAACTATTTGGCACATGTGTCCTGCTAAGCAGTAATAAGCATCTCTTTTTAATGCAGTTGGAATATCCCCACAGAGTTATTTCATTAACATTACCCCCACAAAGACGGCTACAGTAAACCAATCCTCAACAGAGTTACCCACAAAGTTTCTTCGCACATGTTAACCTCCAACCAGAGTCTCAATATCTTGGCAGCTCTCTCCCCAGCTAAGTTGATCCTATAAGTAAAAGCCTTGTGGATTTCTTCCTCAAAGAACTCACCTCGTCAGCAGTTCATCAAATATTCATCAACATGGTTTATTTCCCCACTAGGGTTTATTTCCCTAACAAACAACGAATAACATAACTCCCCAACCGAGTTCAAATTCCCCCGGCATAGTCTATCTTCCCCAGCTGAGCCTGTTATCCTCAGTTGAGGCTATCCTCCCCAAGCTGAGTCTGTCTTCCCCGACTGAGTCCACACTTCCCAACTTGAGTTTGCCTTTCAGACTATTACAAATCATAGGGCCACAACCCCTAATCCCCAGTAAAGTCATCAACAAAACCTTTACTATCTCCAAAAGATACTATAAAGACTGGACCCGACCAGATATTAGTACAACTTTCAAACTACTATAAAGCCTGGACCCGACCGAATAGTAGTCAACTTCTCAATTCACTATAGAGCATGGACTCGACCAGATAATAGTGTAACCTTTCAACTAACTATGAAGAGTGGATCTGACCAGATAATAGTTAACTTTGTAAGATACTATGAAACCTGGACCCAACCAAATAATAGTTTAACTCTTCAGATATAGAAGAACCTGGACTCAACTAAACCAGGGTTTAACTTCTTTTCCCCAGTAGAGTTTGCCTCTACCCCAACAAGTTATTGTGAAGCCTGGATCCGACCAGATAGCAATTCCCCTCAGAAATTCATTGTGAAACCTGGACTCCGACCAAATAACAACTAAATCCCAAGAAGTTTATTGTGAAGCTTAGACCCGACCAGATAACAATTAACCTCATCCACCTCAGAAGCCTAGAATCCGACCAGATAGCGGTTCAATGTCATTAAGTTATTGTAAATCCTGGACCCGACCAGATATCAGCTCAACTTCGTCTATTCAAGCAAGTTATTGTGAATCCTGGAGTCCAACCAGATAACAACTAGCTACAATACCAACAAGACACTATGAAGCTTGGACCCGACCAGATAATAGTACAACTTTTCAAGACACTATGAAGCCTGGACCCGACTGGATAGTAGTTACCACTTCAAGTTACTATGAAGCCTGGACCCGACCAGATATCAGTTCAACTTCATTCTTTCTAGCAAGTTACTACAAAGCTTGGAATCCGACCAGATAAAAGTTAACTTCCTTATCCCCAACAAGTTTTGGTGAAGCCTGGATCCGACCAGATAACAACTCAATTTCAAGAAATTTTATGCGAAGCCTGGAATCCGACCAGATGATAGATAACTTATTCTTCCCCAGTAAGTTACCGTGAAGCCTGGATCCGAACAGATAGCAGTTGACTTCCTCATCCTCAGCAAATTGTGAAGCCTGGATCCGACCAGATAACAACTGACATTCAAGAGATATTCCCCAACGGAAGCATCCTTTCAACAAAGTTTGAAGATATGTATACTCTTCATCCCCAACAGCAATCCGGGATTCAAAACTCCTCAGCAGAAATCAGGGATTTATTTTCCCGGACAAATATGCATTCCACATTCATTCATCATAGCATATACATACAAAATGCAATTAACGTGATCTCATTCATATCATGTATACATCTGCATTTTACTAACCCTTTTCCCCACAGGTGAAACATCAGGTTTTAGTATGAATCGACCAAATATTTGTGCTGATACTTCTTCCAGTGTTTACCATCATTCCTCCAAATGGAATTATAAGCCCATTCATAATACATCTTCGAGTGCAAATTTCTGGGCACTCTAGTGTTCAATCATCTTCCACCTTCAAGTCACGAATGACAGATCCGCCAATCTAACTCTTCAGGTTTAAGAAGATTGAACAGGGGCAGATGTTGTACCCAAAAATTTTCCCTCTCATTTCTCAAATAATCTCTCACAAGATCTCCTTTGGTTCAAGACTGCACAAGGGTTAATCAGCTCAAGACACCTCCTCTAGCACTGATGACTGAAAATTAGGGTTTGAGTTTGCACAAGGACAAATGGACTTTTAATGCCCCATATGACTTTAATGGATCATTTTGGACCCTCAATATTGCTCATGTAAAGTTTCAAGTCTTGGATCACATTTTTGCTCAGTCAATTGATTAGTTGACCTAAAATCAGCTATATTGGGGAAAAAGTCAACTATGGTCAATTTACAGTCAAACTTCATAATTTTTGATCCATATCAACATCATGAACTAATATATGTCATTTTATCAAGTTTGGATCATAATTCCTCAAGAAATTTGATCAGATCATCAAAAGGGCAAAATGGTCAAAATTAGGGTTTTGACTGAGAAAGTGCAATTTCTTATTTTTGACCTAGCAAATGACTTATTGGTTTGAGACATAATATAAAGGATTCAAATGCTTCATTTTAACCTAATGGCATGGCTCAAAACATCTCTCAAGATCAATTGGTTGACAGTTGATTTTCAGTCAACTGATGAAAAGTCAACTGTACACTAAAAAGTCAAACTTTGACTTTTTGTTCAAAATCAAGTATCAAAGATCACAATTCATCAAAACATGTCAAAATATGAAACTTTTTCATCAAGAAATCAAAAAGTCAAGATTTCATTTTGAAAAGTCAAAATTTCCAAGCTTAGAATTTTTCTAAGTGTTGGAAAATTCATATTTTTGCACAACTTTGAGCCAAATTTTCACTATGATGCAAGATGATTCAAAGGAAACTTCCAACATTAAAGTTGTATATATCAATGAGATATAAAACTTTGTAGAACATAACTTCTCCTAGAAATGCATGGATTTCAAGTTATGATTTTAAGAAGACATATTCATGAAACTTGGAAACTTAGTGAAATTTTGCCCTAGTTTAGGCAGGATTTTGACCTAACTTCATGCCAATTTTTCACATAGTTCCAAGATGAATTTTCAAAAATGTACAACATAGAGGTTGTAGAGGATGTTACAAGTTTTCCAAAATATCCAAGAAATCATTGAGATCATGTTTGAGCAAGAAGAATCGAAGGCAAGAAGTTAGAGTTTCATTTTTGAATTACAAGTCATTTCTTGATGAACACATAATGCAATTTCAATGTTAGGCTGCATAATATTGTTTTGCAGGCCTTCTAACTTGTGTATCTATCCATCATTAATGGATTACACAAACTTTTGAGCTATAATCCAAGTGGTTTAAGCTTTATCCAATTCACATTGCCATTTTTGGAAGAAAGTGAAGAATGCCATTCTTGAAAAGCAAGCTTTATGAAAAAAGTCAATTATTGAGCCTCTAACTTGTTCCCTCTGATAAAACTCTATCTACAAAGTCAGAAGCAAGTGTGTTTAAAGCACAACCATTCTATCTTAGCAAGTACACAAGACTTTGAAACTTGGATTTCTCAAAAATCACATGTTGAGGTTAAACTTTTGTTTTTGAATTCTGATCAACAAGTCTCCAAACTTGTTGCTTATGAATAGAGGAACTATTTGTGAGCTAACACACGAGCATTAAGACCCTGAAACACTCCCAAACTCCCTCTAACCAGAAATTGCCTCAAAACACCATTTTTTGCAAGTTCTGACTTTACATATCAAACTTCCATTTCCCTCGTGCATTTCTTGGCCTTTCACTTCCAAAAGCTCCTACATATCAAATATAACTCACCCCCTACTTATTCCAGAACTGTAACACCATTTACCATAACCTTCATAACCAAAAAACAGAGTCTGCAACTTGACTTCTCCAGGCCATTTCAGCTATTCTCAACTCAAGCTAAGCATTGCATTAGCTTCCTAGAGACTCAAGGAAGCTAACCTGATCATTGCAGCACCTTGAATCAAGCTCAAACTCATTTCACGATTTACATTTTTAAGGTACATTTTCTGACTTTTATCTCATTATTTAGGCATTATTAGGCTTGCATTTGTGAAGATAAAATGTAGACACCATTGTCCTGAAACTACACATGTCCATAGATTTCATTTATTTTGATTGAGCTAGGAGAATTGAGTTTGAACTTGCTAAAATAATTAGGTTAGAATTTGGTACTTTCAAAAATTCTCATTCATCTTTGATTTATAGCTTATGATATTGATATGGTTGGATTCATATGGAAAAATGGAGCAACTTTCATGTTTGCATATTTCATTTTTGTTGAGAAATGGTGAAGTTACAGGATCCATGGCTCGAGGTTGAAGATGAAGTTCATTTATGGAACTTGTTTTGTCTTATGTATTTATTTTTTCAGTTAAGTTAACGGATGTACAGCCACCCCAATGGCAAAGGTAGCGCACACATGTATCGAAGGTCATGGGTTCAACACCCAGCGCTACCTTTCCCATTATTCAACATTTTTTCATTCTTTTTTGTTTCAGTTTGCAGCGCTAGGCCTGCAAACAGACGGGCCTTCCATTTTTGCTTTTTTTTCTAACACCTGTTTACTTTTGCACCCATGGCCCATTATTTTCTTTATTATTTCATTTTCATTTTTTATTTTATTTTCATTTCATATTTTCTTTATTATTTTTTTATTATTACTATTATTATCATAATTATTATTTTTATTAATAAAAACCCCAAAAATATTTTATTTATTTATTTGCATATTTAAAAAATGCTCATTTACATTTTATTTCTTTATAAAACAAAAAGACTAAAAACATTTTCTTAAACAAATTAATTTCTTTTTTTAATTAATTAATATTCAGACTTATGTTTAATTATTTTTTTATTTATTTTTATTTAAAATTAATTTAGAACTTAGGTTTCTTTTAATTAATTAATTTTCATTTTATTTTTATAAACTTAAAACCTCTTTTTCATAAAAACCCTAAAAATATTTTTTTAACTTAATTCCTTTCTTATTTAGTTTAAATTTAATTTTGTTTATTTTTAACTAATCATTCTCTAATTAAGTTAAAACCCTTTCATAAAAATCCAAACAAAAATCATTTTTTTCCATTTACATTTGTACATTATTATTTATTCAATTCTTGTACATTTATTCAATATGGTTGTAATAGATAATTAGGTTTAATTTTCTTGAAAAATCCCCATTTGTAAATTTGTACACCCCTCCCCTAAATGATGTAATAACTTAGTATTTTTACTTTCCGCAATTTATCACTTTATATAAATGCTAGTAAAATAGGGTTTGTATGGAAAGACTAAAACCAACAAGTAGTAAACCCTAATTCAAGATAAACAAGCATGTAAATCCAACACATTTGCACACTTGCACCCTTAGGGTAATTCCACTTTGTTGCCTTACAAAAATGGCCATGTTATGCATGTGGGACATCTTAGCAAAAAGCAATAAAAAATATAAGATCATAGTCCCTCGATAACTCTATCAAAAGTTGCCTTTCAAAATGATCTTAGTCCCTCAAAGAGAAATGCTAAGATATCTCACAACATTGCTATCATGGTTATACGATGACCCACACCCGTCCCTTTACATCCAAAGATAAGGCTTCTTACTAATCAATGGTAAGATAGAAATATCAAAGGAAAGGAAGAAATGAACAAAGACTTTTGAGTAGGTAGATTGTTCCTAGTTGCTTGCTCATTTTCAAAATCAAACATCCTTGCTTATTTTATAAACAAACACCAAACACTTTCAAAACATTTTTCAAACATGAAACATTTTCAAAAGCTCAACGTTTTGTATACATTCTTATGAACGAGAATTATTACAAAGTTTGCCTAAACGAATGCACCTTTTCAAAATACTTTCAAAAAACACATAAAGCACATTTTCAAACAAAAGCAAGTGATCTAGCAAGAAACTAAGAGCCCATAGATAACTATGGATGAAAAGGGTGCTAATACCTTTCCTTTTCATAATCTACCCCCCGAACCCAAGAAACAATCTCAAAGGTCTTTCCTATTCTTTTCAACCTTTCCTTTTGGATAAACAAAAAGTCGGTGGCGACTCTTGATAACCGCAACATTTGCGATAAAACGCAAAACACCCAAGTCAGTTATCCCATTGTATCACACCTCTACATTACATCAGATGTTGAAGTACCCAATCAAGGGAAAAATCATCACTGTCCATGGAGAGGAGGAATATATGGTCAGTCACCTGAACTCTTCCAAGTACGTGGATATGGATGGTGAGTTCATCGAAACTTCGTCTCAGCATTTCGAGGAGGTCCCACAAACAGTTGCGACAACCAAGACTACCACCAAGACTCCAAAAGTCACCAGACCGCCATTGAAAATGGCCTCTCTAAAGGATGCTAGAGCGGTGATCGAAGAAGGTTGATGCACTATTTGGGTCAACTTCCAGATATTCCTTACAAATCTAACAAATTTTTTTTTGGGTTTCACCTCGGAAGCACAAAGGGTTGTTCGATGAACTCGCGTAGGGGGGCCACCATTACGTATCAACAATTTGGGAGTCAACACAGTGGAAGACAGTGATGGCAGCTGTGACTTGGATGAGTGGATTTTTTGAACTGTCAACGGAGGACTCATCAACTGGGAAGCCAAAGAATTTGTCCCTATTACTTTTCTTCAAGAGTAATTGTCTTTTAATTTTTTTGTCGGATTTGTAATAATTAAACAATTTAGACTTTAAAACCTTGTGTCTTACCCGAGGCACAACAGTCCATTTGTGAGGGTTGTTGCTTCATCTTCATATGTCATCAATAAATCATGGATGTTTTTGCATGCAAAATTTTACGCTCATTGTTTTTCTTTTTTAACCTTTATCATCTTTCAAAGATAGTTATTGCTCTTACACACACTCACGTATTAAAATATAGATCCACATCCACTCAGGATCCCGTGGGTAACGATTCTGCTATGGCTTATCATGACTTTGAAAATCCGATCTACCAAGCCGAAGACGAAGGTGAGGAAGATTGTGAGGTACCAGGAGTGTTAGCCAGGTTATTGCAACAAGAAGAAAGGACCATACAACCCCATGTAGAGCCAGTGGAAACAATTAACCTAGGTACTGAAGAGAACAAGAAAGAAGTCAAGGTTGGTGCCAACTTTGAGCCTAGTGTCAAGAAGCGCTTAACTCATTTACTACATGACTATGTTGAGGTCTTTGCCTGGTCATATGAAGACATTCCAGGACTCGACACTGATATCATGGTCCATCATCTACCGACAAAATAAAACTGACCTCGGTAAAACAGAAGGTCTGACGCATGCGGCCAAAAATGTTAGAGAAAATCAAGACTGAAGTCATGAAGCAGTTCAATGCCGGATTCTTAGCTGTCACCTCTTATCCATAATGGGTCGCCAATGTTGTTCCAGTTCCTAAAAAGGACGGTAAGGTACATATTTGTGTGGACTACAAAGACTTGAATAGGGAAAGCCCCAAGGATGACTTCCCGCTTCCCCACATCGACATTCTGGTTGACAACACCGCACAGCATAAAGTATTTTATTTCAGGGATAGTTTCTCCGGATACAACCAAATCAAAATGGCACCCGAGGACATGGAAAAAACGACCTTCGTCACACAGTGGGGTATATTCTGTTACAAAGTTATGCCTTTTAGGTTGAAGAATGTGGGGGCAACCTATCATCGTGCCATGGTAGCTCTGTTTCACGATATGATCTATCACGAAATAGAGGTCTATGTGGATGACATGATAGCCAGATCTCAAACTGAAGAGGAACACCTTGACCATCTGCAAAAACTGTTTGAAAGATTGAAGATATACAAGCTAAGGTTGAATCCGAATAAATGCACTTTTGGAGTAAGGTCCGGTAAACTCTTAGGATTCATTGTTAGTGGCAAAGGTATTGAAGTGGACCCTGCAAAGGTAAAAGCAATAAAAGAAATGCCTGCTCCTCGCACTGAGAAGGAAGTCAGAGGGTTCTTAGGATGGCTAAACTACATCGCCCGATTCATTTCCCATCTAACCGCTACTTGTGAACCAATCTTCAAATTACTGAAGAAAGATCAAGTGGTGGAATGGAACGACGACTGCCAGGCTGCCTTTGAAAGGATCAAAGAATACCTTCAAGAGCCTCCCATTTTGATGCCGCCAGTCGAGGGAAGACCTTTGATTATGTATCTAACTGTCTTGGAAAATTCAATGGGGTGTATGTTGGGGCAACATGTCGAGTCTGGCCAAAAAGAGCACGTAATATACTACCTGGGCAAAAAGTTTACCGAATGTGAAACTAGATATTCACTGCTCGAGAAACCTTGTTACGCTCTGGCATGGGCTGCTCTCCGGCTAAGACAATATATGTTGACCCATACTACCTTATTGATATCCAAGATGGACCCAATTAAATACATATTCGAGAATCCCACTCTCTCTGGAAGAATAACAAGATAGAAGATGGTCCTGACTGAATACGACATTCAATACACTGCCCAAAAAGCAATAAAGGGAAGTGTGTTAGCCGATCACCTTGCTCATCAGGCTATGGATGACTATCAATCCATGAATTTATGATTTCCAGACAAAGACATCATGTTGGTAAACAATTGTGAAGAACTCATACCATATGACAGACCTGAACAAGGATCCCGATGGACCTTGGTTTTTGACGGAGCTTCAAATGCACTCGGCAATGGCATAAGTGCTGTGATTATATCCCCTGAAGGATGCCATACTCCCTTCATTTCTAGATTGTGTTTCAACTGTACCAATAATATGGCGGAATATGAAGCGTGTATTATGGGTCTCAAGGCTGCCATAGATTTGGGGATCAAGTTCTTAAGTGTATTTGGAGATTCAGCCTTAGTCATCAGTCAGATCAAAGGATAATGACACGAAGCATCCTAATCTCACCCCTTACAAAGAACATGTGCTGACATTAATACCGCATTTTGAAGAAGTTACCTTTGAGCATTTTCCATGAGAGGAAAATCAACTAGCAGCCGCGCTAGCAACTATGTCATCCATGTTCAAAATCAAGTGGGATAATGAGGCTCCTCAGATCACCATTGAGAGGGTGGATGAACCAGCTTACTATCACGAGATTGATATTAAAGAAGTAGTGGACAAGCTTGGTTCCATGAAATTAAGAGATATCTCGAGACCCAAGAGTATCCGGAGGGAGCTTCAATCAATGACAAGAAATTCCTGAGAAGATTCTTTGCTAGGTTCTTCCTCGGTAATGGGATTCTCTATAAGCGCAACCACGACTCTACTTTGCTTCGATGCATAGACAAGAGCGAGGCAAACAAGATCATGGCTGATCTACACGAAGGCACTTTTAGCACCCATTCTAGTGGGCACATGATGGATAGAAAGATCCTACGGGCATGATACTACTGGTCCACCATGGAGGCAAATTGTCATCAACATTCACGAACCTGTCACAAGTGTCAGATCTATGCTGACAAAGTACGTGGGCCTCCAGTTCCTCTAAACGTCCTAACTTCTCCTTGGCAATTCGTGATGTGGGGCATCAACATGATTGGAGAAATCAAACCTACAACTTCCAATGGACACTGTTTTATCTTGGTCGCCATTGATTACTTCACGAAGTGGGTTGAGACAACTTCCTTTTCTTCTATCACCAAGAATGTTGTGGCCCGATTCATCAAACAGAATCTTATCTGTCAGTATGGTATTTCAGAGAGAATCATTACAGATAATGGTACCAATCTCAACAATACTATGATCAATGCATTATGTTTGCAATTCAAGATCCAACATCATAACTCTTCCCCTTATTGGCCGAAGATGAATGACACTGTAGAATCCGCTAATAAAAACATCAAGAAGATCATACAAAAAATGACAGTTACCTATAAGGATTGGCATGAGATGTTACCATTTGCTCTTCACGTTTATCGTACCACGACGCACACATCAACTGGGGCAAATCCTTTCTCCTTGGTGTACGACATGGAAGTTGTCCTACCAGTAGAAGCCCAAATACCTTCTCTGAGAATCATAAAGGATGCAAGTTTAAATGAAGAAGAATGGATCCAAACTCGATTTGACCAGTTGAACTTGATTGATGAGAAGAGGCTTACAGCTGTCTGCCATGGCTAGATGTACCAAAAACGCATGATCAAAGATTTCAACAAGAAGATCAAACGTCAGGTATATCGGGTTGGTGATCTGGTAATCAAACATATCATACTGCCACAAGGTGATCCCAGGGGAAAACGGACTCCTACATACGAAGGACCATTTGTGATAAAAAAAACCTATTTTCTGGTGGGGAAATGATATTAACCACTATGGACGGTGACGAGTAAACACGAACGTAATTAAAAGATACTACACATAAACAAAAACCCACTAGGTCGACTGGCCTAGGCAAAAATTAGGGCATCCCGACGAACCAAAAGGGTTTGGGAAAAAATTAGGGATAAAATACAAAAAAACCTATACACCCGGAAGCTGAAAACCTGAAAAGGCGGCTTGGGCAAAAAAGGGTATCCCGGTGGACCGAAAACTCAAAAGGGAGGTCCAGGAAAAAGTTAGGTATTTAAAGAGTATGACTATGTCCCGTTGGATCACCTTACAACCATTCTCTGGCATCAATCGTCAAATTCAAATGTTTCTAATCAATCCAATCAGCTTCGGACAAAGCAGCAAGTGGATGAGACGCTCAGAGACATGAAGGCTATAGCAGAATGAGAACCCCATGGGATTATTTCACATAGTTATCCTTTCTTTGTATCAATTTTTGTTTTTATGATGACATTCTCTTTCTAGGATGTTCATCTCTTTGTACAAAAGCACTTATTCAAGTTAATATAAAAATATTCCTTTGAAAGTGCAAAACTATCTGTTTCTCTTTTACTGTTTCTGTTTTGTTTGCAAAAACGTCCAGTATTTATTTTTGAACATATGCATTTGAATGTAATTACTGTTTATAAATGAATGCATAAAAATAAAACTAAACATAAATAGAATCACTAATAGCTTTAGGAAACAGGAAAACATCTATGAGCTATTCCATAAAACCTCCACAAGCACTCTCTCCAACAGAGCAGAAGCAAGAACATCCTGTTACAGGATCATTGTCATATCCCCAACAGGTAGCCTAATGGTGCCTTTTTCCTGCATATCCCCGACGGAGAAAAAATCCCAATTACCGCTCCAAAGATTCCCCAGTGAAAGTTGTCCAGCTTCTCAGGGTTCCCCAACAGGATTTCATAAAACCCACAGGCAATGCACAAAATTTCTCTTCCCTAGCAGATTTTATTTCTCTAATTATATAGACCAATCCTTCAACACTTCAACTTCAACAAAATATGAATACTTACACACCTCATTCCCAGCGGTAGTCAGGGATTTATTTTCCCCAATCCGATAACACTGCAGCAGAACAGATTGCATGCACATACATCGCATCCATAGATCATAAACATCGATGACACAAATGCATATAACTCATTCCTATTGCACTATGCATTTCATGCATCATGGCATTACATATAACTAACTCTTTACCCTTTTCAGGAAAGAACAATCAACATAACATTATCATACAATTTTCAACAAGACAAGGCAAATATCTATGAACAAATCAATTGTAGATCAATTCCCGAAATAGGACGGGGTGATTATCAACATGACAATTACTTCCTTCATACATCTTTTCTGGTTCAAATAAATTGCACCAAGATTTATTCTTATTCTTTTCCAGACCCCTTCCGATTCAGTTTAAATCTATCAACGGTTTATCCTGATTCTTTCTCGCAGACATCTTCTCTAGTTCAGATAAATCGCTCCAAGATTTATTCTAATTCTTTTCCAGACCCCTATCGGTTCAGTTTAAATCTCTCAACGGTTTATCCTGATTCTTTCCCGCAGACATCTTCTCTGGTTCAGATAAATCACACCAAGATTTATTCTGATTCTTTTCCAGACCCCTACCGATTCAGTTTAAATCTCTCAATGATTTATCCCGATTCTTTCCCGCGGACATCTTCTCTGGTTCAGATAAATCGCTCCAAGATTTATTCTGATTCTTTTCCAGACCCCTGCCGGTTCAGTTTAAATCTCTCAACGGTTTATCCTGATTCTTTCCCGCAGACATCTTCTCTGGTTCAGATAAATCGCTCAAAGATTTATTCTGATTCTTTTCCAGACCCCTTCTGGTTCAGTTTAAATCTCTCAACGGCTTATCGTGATTCTTTTTCGCAGACATCTTCTCTGGTTCAGATAAATCGCTCCAAGATTTATTCTTATTATTTTCCAGACCCCTTCTGGTTCAGTTTAAATCTCTCAATGGTTTATCCTAATTCTTTCCCGCAAATATCTTCTCTGGTTCAGATAAATCGCTCCAAGATTTATTCAGATTCTTTTCGAGACTCCTTCCGGTTCAGTTTAAATCTCTCAACGGTTTATCTTGATTCTTTCCCGCAGACATCTTCTCTGGTTCAGATAAATCGCTCCAAGATTTATTCTAATTCTCTTCAGTTAAAGAATACCCAAGACCTCTTTTGGTTCACTTTAAACCTCTCAATGGTTTATCCCGATGCTTCCCCAATAGACACTTTCTCTGGTTCAGATAAATTACTCAAAGATTTATTCTGATTCTTTTTAGTTAAAGATTATTCAAGACTTCTACTAAGTTGAGTTTTAAATCGACAAAAAGTTTATTCTGATTCTTATCCCAGTTGAAGCCAAGCTTAGACTTAGTTTAATTTCTATCAACAATCACCTTTGGATGGCATCTATAAGCCCATCTCCGCCAACTCTCCAGCATTTCTCCAAATGGCATCTTTAAGCCCATTCCTTACACCTCAACTTCCAAGTCTTCAGAGTGCAAATTTCTGGGCACTCTAGTGTTCAATCATCTTCCACCTTCAAGTCACGAATGGTAGATTCGCCAATCTAACTCTTCAGGTTTAAGAAGATTGAACAGGGGCAGTTGTTGCACCCAAAAATTTGCCCTCTCATTTCTCAAAGGATCATTCTAGACCCTCAGGTTTGCTTCTGGCAAGTTTCAAGTCTCAAATCATAATTTTCTAAGGAAAGTCATTCACAAGGGTAAAATGGTCAAAAGTACACTGAAAAGTCAAACTCTTACTTCTTGATCAAAATCAAGTTCCAACAATCATATTCCATCAAGACAAGAATTGGTTCATCAAGAAATCTAAAATCAGAAATTACCTTTAAAAATCAAATTTCTAACATTTAGAAAATTTTCTAAGTGTTAGGAGAATATGATTTCAAAACTTCTGAGCCAGCCTTCACGCAAGTGCAATCAGAATTTGCAAACACGGTTCAGAACATGATGCTTCAATCAGAACATATGGAGGCAATGTTCTTCGGTCAGAACATGACTCTTCAGCATATGGAGGCTACGCTTCTGGTCTTCTGCGATCAGAACATCATCAAATCCCAAAACCTCATTTAAGCAGCCTACTTCCCTGCTATAGCACAGTCCTGCAATCAACTGCTGATCCGGTCCATTCCTGCACTTTCTCAAACCCCATATTTGCACCAAATTAAAGCTGTGATTAAAAAGAAATGGAACAGTATGCCAAAAAGGTTTAAATCTCATTTGTTTTCCCCCTAAAACCACAACAAACTCACCTATAAATAAGTTGCTCCATCACAATTTCAAGAGGCTAGCTTTTGGAAAGAGAGAATTATCAAAGAGAGAAAAGAAAACAGTAATACATTCGTGAACCATGAATTCCTAAATAAAACCAAAACTTTTGTTCTTCCCTTTGGATCAAAGAACATAGCATTTTATGTGTTATTGTTCTTGCTGAGTCCAGAACATCTGAAGACAGTAGCTCAAGTCCCAAACACACGTTCCAGATTTAAGGTAAGTCATTCTGACTTTGAATCTTTTCATTCAAAACATCATTAAATATGTAAATATCATAGTATTGATGTTATCCATATCATTGCATAAGTAGAAACAAATTTGGATAAGAACTTCTTGAGTAAAGCTAGGATCAGAATTAGGATTAGAACTTCTATGAATTGTTGTGCTTTTATCTTTCTGATTTGCTATTATTAAGAACCGTATAAGTTGTTGATGAGCTGATTAATGCAAGGAAGGAGTTGAAGCGTAACACATAACTTCTGGGTTTTTCTTTCCCACTCTTTTAGCAAAACATTGAACTCCTGAGTTCTTCTCACTATTTTAACACCCAAAACTTCTAATTTTCTTACTGTTAACACGCAAATAACTTCTAATTTTCACTCACTGTTTAACACAATACAAAACTTCTAATTTTTACTCACTGTTTAACACAACACATAACTTCTGATTTTTACTCACTGTTTAACACAACACAGAACTTATAACTTTTTGCTCACTGTCTAAACACAACCCAAAACTTCTGTTTTTGCCCTCTAACGTTTCTTTCAGGGTTCCTGGGCACAAAAATATTTTCTTTTTATTAACTAATTATTTCCTTCCTTTCTTCTAATTCATTAAGACAAAAAAACATTTTCAAAACAAGTCTTTTCCTTTTCTTATATTGTACAATTCAATATGGTTGTAATTGATAATTAAGATTTAAATTCTTACAAACCCCCATTTGTAATTATGTACCCCCATCCCTAAATGATGTAATATCGTAGGACTTTACTTTTCCGCACTTTTATTGTTTCATATATTGTTAGTAATTAGGGTGTGTATGGCTAGATATGAAATTAACAAATAGATAACCCCAATCAAGACTAAATGCATGTAAGTCAAACACACTTGCACACTAGCACCCTTAGGGTAATCTCACTTTCTTTCCTTTTAGAAAATAGTCATGTCCCTCGAGCATGGGCGTTTTAGCAAATACCCTCGATAAAATATCGTAGTCCCTCAATGACCCTCAATGTTGCCTTCGATAAACGATGTAGTCCCTAAACGAAATTGCTAAAACGTCTCATAAGTTGCCTTCAATGACTATACAAAATGTCCCACATCCGTCCCTTCACATCCAACAATGGGGTTTCTTACCAAAACAATGGTGAGATAACAACATCTAAAGGAGGAGGAAAAGAACATTTAAGACCTCTTGAGTAGGTAACTTACTCCTAGTTGCTCGCTTGCTCACAATAAAATATTTTATACACCAACACATCACTTTGAAATATTTTTCAAAAGACAAAACACTTTGTACGAGTTCTTATAGAGACGAGAACCATTACAAAGACATTCTTTTCAAAATACTTTCAAAAAACCATATCATAAACACACTTTCAAACAAAAAGCGAGTGATCTAACAAGCAACTAAGAGCCCCTAGATAACTACGGGTGGAAAGGGTGATAATACCTTCCCTTTCCATAACCTACCTTGGAACTCAAGAAAATATCTCAAAAGGTCTTTCCTGTTCTTTTCAGACTTTCCTTATTGGATAAAAGAAAATTCAGCGACGACTCTTGCTAACTGCACAATTGCGATCAAACACAAAATCCCAAGTCAGTTCTCCCACCGTGTTATAGCTTCCATCTCCAGCGAGGGTCGCTGGTGGGATGTTTGGATGGGTTTCTCTGAAACAGACAAACAGGAAGCTGTTTAAGGCATATCTTGAACTTGTTCGACACTTTCAAGGACATGTACTTATTAGTTCAGCCCAAGAGTTATGCAGATGGGGAGCCTATGCTGACCGAGGAAGGTGAACCAATGAGGGATCTCGTGCAAAGGTTCCACTTTCACTGGGACAAGGAACACTTTGCTTGTGGCACTGAACATTACATTATGAAGACGGGCCAAATGAATCCCGAAGATCAGGCCAATTATGACCAAATGTTGGCCTTTGTCAATGGGATACCCTCGGTCCAGCATGTGGGCAAAGGGGGGAAAGTCCTTGTTGACGAGGAGGGGAATCCCATGTTTGATCCCAGACTTATTAACGTTAGGGAGATCCTCGAATGCAGCGACCCTTTGAAATAATTAGGTAGGCATTTTGTTTTTTAACTTTCCCTTATTCTGATATCCATGTTTTGCTAATTCGTGCTTGTTTTATTGCAGAGAAAATGTCTACTCCTCATGAGAGTTTGATTAAGAATGCTGCTCTTAAGGAAAAGAAAGGGAAGAAAGCGATCGCCAAGAGCCTCTTAGGTGATAATGGAGTAGGTGTGCCCCTGACTGGGTCGGGGACCTCATCGTCTGGTCCAGCTTTCGGACAACCTTCTCCTCAGCCAATAAGTTCAAGGGGCAAGAGACCTTACTCTGATGACTTGGTAGACCTGACCGGGGAGAAGGGCAAATAAAAATTTATGTTGCCCCCCTGTTTCCACGACATGAATTTATTCTATGGTGCTTCTTTAGGGGTTCACAAGGCAGAGTCCATGTCATACAGGGAGATGGACCGCCCGAGCAAAAGGACTTTGTTGGCCCAGGATGGTGTTGGGTTGATGAGGATCCTGGGTGCATCAGTAATCCACACCGAGGAGGTAGCACCGAGGAGCTGGAGTTTAGGAAAACCCTGGATACATACAAGGTTCTTGAGGCTAAGTTTAAAAAGTTGAAGGCTGAGAATGAGGAACTCACAAACGCGAAGAAAGTCCTGACCGAGGAGAGAGATACCTGCGCAGTTGAGAAGAAAGCTCTCGAGGAGGTGAGTGGGCTCAAGTATGCCATGGTCCTTAATGAGGAGGAACTAGAGGATGTCAAGGGAATGATGACCAGGGCCCAGTTGGTCGCTCGTATTTAGGAGACCAACAATGATGCTCTCGTGGTTGCCGAGGACATCTTTAAGAATGCGGTGGCCCAGATTCTCCTTGTGAATCTAGATGTTGACATTGTCTTGACAGGTGCTGGATTCTTCCACAGTATGGTTAACGGTCGCATCATCGTCCCCAACTTCCTTGAGGTGGCAGGCATGAATATGGCAGATTATTTTCACTCTCTAGGGGACCCGAGCAGCCGCAGCCTGATAATGAAGTGCCTCCTCAGCCTGAAGAGCAGCCTCAGCCCAACAATTGATTGGTTTTTACTGTTTATTTGTTTTATCCGGCCTGCATGCCACTTGATTGTAATTTGTTACGGGGGCTTTTCCCGTTTTTATGTAATTTTCAAACAATTGTGGTCCTCGTGGCAATTTGTTCGTATCTTTGAATGGGGGCCTTTGGCTCCCTTTATGTAATCGTTTTGACAATTATGGCCTGGTGGTCATTTTTAATACTTTCGACCTTGGTGGCCGTTCACCTTAATCTGCACTGTTTAAGTATTTCTGTTTTTGCATAAATTATTGTTTTGTTAAGTTTTGCATGTCTGTATGCTCGTCTGCTTGAGACGTTTATTTTGATTAAGAGTTTTGGGGGGTTTTCTCGTTAGTATTTGTTGCACCCCAAAATTCGCCCTCTTCTTTTTTAGCTTTAATTTGCTTATACTTCATCTTCATATGCATCCATATATGTCATAGGGTCAAATACTCATGGAATCAATGCATATCTCTACAAGAAAGAACTGTGAAAATTGACTATTCCGTTAAGCAGCATTATGAAGCAGAACTCAGGATTTTCCATATTTTAATGCATGACGCATGAGTTCTAAGATATTAAATCAAAAACTAATCAAGTCATCATCATATCAAGCTCATGTGTCTCAACACACTCTGAATTGTTTAGAAAGTCAAGTGTTTCATTTGATTTGAGACAATGCATACAGAAATTCAATACGATGCATTTCAAGCTCAGAAATTTATAACTTGAGATCAAAAAATGCTTTGGGAATGATTCTTAAGTATTTGGAATTCATGTCAAAGGGTAATTTTGTATGGAAGATTTTCTAAAGTGCAAAATACTTGATATGCGATATACAATGAATTTACCATTTCTGTAGTTTTCAGATGCTTAAAAATTCGTAACATCTGACTGGGATATCATCTTTGAGTTCCTCTTGGAGAATTTTAATCATCTTGTTATTTCCTTTAATTTTCATGTTCAGCTCGAAATCCAATTCATTAAGGAAGATCTCCGGATGCGCGAGTACTTTGAAACTAAGAAGTGAAAAAACGGTGCTGAACCGTTATTTTTCGGACATTCAAAATTCATAACTTTCACCCGGTTCGAGGTTTGAGTTGTTCTTTGAAATAAAAATCTGTCTTGATTTTATCTTCGATTTGTATGTTCGAGTCAGGAGCTAATTCTTTGTAGAAGATTTCCAAAATTGCCAATTACCAGAGAAAATTGCGTGCTGAAGTGGTTTTCTAGCAGGCTGCTTTTTGATATTATAAAAATCGCAACTCTCTCAATTTTTATCGTATCGGGACGATTCTTGAAGTATTGGTTCACAAATTTTGTCTACTACAATTTTGCTTCAGACCTCAAGTTCAAACGGTATTCTGAAGGCTTCCGTATATGGCCTGTCTTGCAAGTGGAACGGTAAAATAAGCTGAAACTGAAAAGAAGTTTGTATGAGGCAGAAATTCTCTCCGCTTTGATGGTCATAACTTCTTCATTTTTTTTCGTATCGTGTCCATTCTTTTGGCATCACATAACAAATTTCGTCATCTTCATTTTTGCTTCAGGGCTCGAGTCGAGATTTCACACTGATGATGATCTTGTATTTTCTTCTTGCATTGTGCATTAAGTTTGCTGACACTATCAAAATAAGGCCCAATCCGAATTCAAATCTAAGGCCCAATTGGATGGAATATATATTTCAAAAATCAGATTTCAATAGGATAGAGACTCCCATTCTCACAAACCTCTCAAAACTTTCTCACTATTCTCTCCAAGATCAAAACACATTCTCTCAACTTTTTCTCAAGATCTTCATCAATCTTCATCAAGAATCTCAAGATCCAAAAATCAAAATCACCAAAACTTCAAGTCCTCTTCCCCCTCCAATGAGAGAAGCCACTGCCTAGCATCCACCGTCGGCCGGTTCGCCTCCGTGCGCCACCATGATTCCGCGGTCGACTCCTTCCTCTGATTCCATTAGTTTCTGGTGGAACTTCTCCTTCCTTCGATTTAATTTTATGGTAAACTCTTCACCTTCTCCCACTCTTCATTTTCAGTAACTATTCCTCTTTTCTTGATTTAATTTGTGAATTGATTCATGATATTAGTTTCTTAAATTGGATTTGGGTTATAAGAATGAGTTGAATGTTTATTTGTAGCTTAGGTGTTTGATTAAATGCTTGAGAGTTAATTCATGATGTAAATTGGATTGATATAGTAAATCTTGAAATAGAATTTTGAGAAGTTGCTTGAAGTTGTTTGATAACAAAGAGAAGAGGAATTGGTTGAACTTTGTGTGAATTCATGAGTTAGTTTTCATTCTTTAATTGACCATAAGCACTGAGTTGATTTTTAATTAATTTCATGAGTTGAACATTTTGAGAATATGCTTAATTCTTGAACCGGTGAATTGATGTGGATTTTGGATTATTACTTTTGATGTCGAATCATACCGGTAACTTTTGATTCTTGAATTGTGATGAGGTTTAAGTGCAATTTCATGAGTTAATGTAATTTGATACTGATTTGTTGATGTGTCTATTTCTTTGACATTGGAAACCTAAAATTGGTTGAAATTTCATTAACACTTGATTATTAATTTATGCTTAGAATTAAGGCATCCATTGTGAGTTTATCGTTTTAACACGTTTACAATTCCTAAGCAATAATACTTGAACCGAAAAGTGTGCTTTCAGGTCCGTATGCAATTGTTGAAATTGATTTTGATTGTAAATGGTTCAAGTATATGTGGATGTCCGGAAGTGTAAACATGTCACAAATTTCCTTTCATAATTCACTTGAAGTTTGTTTACACATGTTTATGCATTTGTGTCGAGAAATACCATTTTTGATGTGTTTTTCTGAGCTATTCTTTCGCATGGTGCAATGCTTCCCGGTTATGGTAAGTTGAGCATAAGGCGGCATTTCTTTGATATTTAATGCTCGTGGTACTTGGTTTTGGTACTTGGACGACATCTATGCCAAATTTTCTCGATTTCAGATCAAATTTTCACGTGGTTTATGTTTTAATGGTGTTGCTGCCCGGGAATGGTAAGTAGCATTTGCGAGGTGATTTAATTCATGGTGATTTCTTATGTGAGCTTCTTGGTAATTTTGGTAGCTACCGGTGCCGATTTGGAGTGGTTTTATACTGAATTTTTGCGCATTCATGTTTGTGATGCGATGCTGCCCATAGTTTACATTTATGGTTTTAATGTGCATTTAATTTTTACTTATTCATGATTTAATCATAAATTAAATTATGTTGAGGGTGCATAACTCCTATTTCACTTCCTTGTTATTTTTAACATGTTTGTTGACTTGTACAAGGTACTTTGAGAGCTTTCAATTGTTTAATTAATGTATTGATTATTTGATCGAAAAGCATGATACACCACTTTATTTATGGATTTGTGGATTCACTTCCGACGCGATTTACTTTGTTTCTCAGTGTTGCACCCCAAAATTCGCCCTCTCATTTCACAAGGGATCACCCTGGATCCCATGTTTTCTTCTATCAAGTTTCCAAGCGTTGAACTACAATTTTCCAAGAAAATCACTCATAAGGGCAAAATGGTCATTTGCACATCGAAAAGTCAAACTTTGACTTTTTGACTAAATTTGAGTCCCAAAAATCACATTATGTCAAGACATCCAAAAAATGAAATGTGATCATCAAAAATCAAGAGAATCAAAAATCCAGCCTTTGCAAGACTTTGAAATTTTTCTAAGTTTTTCTACACTTATTTCATTTTGCTTCATGGCATTTTATTGTAGTTTCAAATAATTCAGGATGATGCAAGTAATTCAAGTTATTACAAAGTGGCATTCTTACAAAATTACAAATTCTAAAACTATGCCTTTATTGAATTTTCTCAAAAAAGACCTTGTCACAATGTTTTGGCCCTTGATATAATGTGCATGAAATATTCCACAAGACCCAAATTGTGACATGCAACAAATCATGCTGTCCAAGTTGAACAAAATGTGATCTACTACATTTCCACAACACCCCATACTACCTTGCAAGAAAGCTTGTGCTATGCTGCACCCCAAGTATGTATGCTTCCCATTACAGTCCAAAACTGCTCTATGCAGTCTGCCCAAGCCTGCATCACAACAGCCCCAAGATTGCACCAAAATGACAAAGGAAATTTGTGTATAAAAAGTGTCAAAGCAGTAAGCAAAAACAATTCAAAATAACTTATGTAGTTTCCCCCCTAAACCACAGTTAAAGGGTCTACAAAAGAGGACTGTCTCATAAGACAAAGAGGTTAAAAAATTTCTAGAGAGAAGATAGAGAGTTTGGGTGAGAAGAAAAACAATATTCTGTGCAACTTTGACTCATTTTCAAAACCAAAACTTCTCTTGTTCAAAACAGAAACCCAACCCATTGCTCCACCATACAAACTCTTCCTCAAAGACTGTCCAAACATAACCAAAAAACAGTCCCTATAGTGTTGTTCATCCCTATCCTCAAAACACCAAAAACATTACAGTACAGTCCAACTTAGTTTCAACAGTCTGGAGTAGCTTTCTGGAGATTCATTGAGATCCTCATCACACTTAGAAAAACATTCAGATTTAAAACAGACAGTGCAGTCCAGAGGTAAGTCTTCTTGACTTGATATCTCTTCATACATCATTAATGATTTGTTTATTTTGAAGACAAGATGTAGTACTTTAATATCTTTTTGAACTAGTCATCTGCACCTTGTTTAGGCTTATTCAATCATTTGTTGTTCATCATATGCCATAAGCTAAAATGTACATTCGGTAAAATAATATTTAAGGCAGGAAAATGCAGCATGTATCAACACATATCATCATGTATCGACCCATCCTAGTGAAAAAAACAGGGTATGAGTCGACACATAATCCTCATGTGTCGATCCATACTGAGTTCAGGTCACAAAACAGAAGCTGGAAGAGCTTATGAGTCGATACATACGCATTTCGCGTCGACACGAGAAGGGTGCATGATTCGACACATTCCATAATGGGTCGACTCATACTGAGTTATTTTGTTTTGCAGGAGCAGGGAAAAGCTATGTGTTGATGCATAGCAGCACGGGTCAACACATAGTGGTTCAAAATGCATTTCTTCCTATATTTGGCACTGTTTTCACATTATCTTTGTTATTGTTCGATATGGTTGCAATATTTTAGTTTCTACTTCATCCCCATTATTAATTTGTACCCCCATCCCCCTAAAATGATGTAATAGCTTAGATTTTACTTTCTGCATTTTACTTGCTTTTCATGTATTGCTAGTAAATAGGATGCATGGCAAGATAAAATCAACAAATAGACGACTTTCAAATACAAAATAAAACGTATACAAACTAACACACTTGCACACTAACACCTCTAGGGCAATCTCACTGTGTCTCCTTTCAGAAAAAAGTCATGCCCCTCGAATATGAAGCATTTTAAGCAAAGACCCTTCGATAAAAAAGATTGTAGTCCCTCGATGACCCTCGATGTTGCCTTCGGTAAAACGATCTAGTCCCTAAATGATATTGCTAAAACGTCTCATAAGTTGCTTTCTATGACTATACAAATGTACCATACTCGTCCCTTCATATCCAACGATGGGACTTCTTACCAAAACAATGGTAAGATAGCCACATCTAAAGGAGAAGGAAAAGCACATTTAAGACCTTTTGAGTAGGTAGTTTCGCTCTTAGTTACTCGCTTGCTCGCAACTACAAAAAACACTTTTATACATCAACACTCTTATTTCAAAACATTTCCAAAAGATAAAACATTTTGTATACGTTCTTATAGAGACGAGAACCGTTGCAAAATATCTTTCCGAAAACCACTTTCCAAATCACAATCCACAAGTACACCTTTGAACTATCTTTCGAAGCAAAACTTTGTATACGTTCTTATAGAGACGAGAACCATTACAAATATATTTCCAAAATACTTTCAAAGCCCACATCACAAAGCACATTCAAACGAAATAAAGTTGATCTAGCGAGTAACTAAGAGCCCATGGAAAACCATGGATGAAAAGGGTGCTAATACCTTCCCTTTTCACAATCTACCCCCCGAACTCAAGAAAACATATCTAAAGGTATTTCCTGTGCTTTTTCACCTTTCCTTTTTGGATAAAAGAAAAGTCGGTGGCGACTCTTGCTAAACCGTAACACTTGCAAACACAAACGCAAAACATCAAGTCAGTTCTCCCACCATATCACAAAACTGGCGAGTCTGCTGGGGAAAAAAGATTAAAGTGGGGTTACCTTAGGGCTAGATCACCTTTACTTGCTTACATTGATTGATTTGTTTGCTTTACATTTTAGTTCCTTATTTGGGTTTGTTTTAAATCCTACACCCTGATTTGGGGGCACCTTTTAGGTAAGTAGCAATAAACTGTGAGGGAACTGTGCGGCGTGTACCGACATGGTTGAAGCAGTAGCTACGTTGATGTGGCATTTTGGTTGGTACCGATAACCCTTGAGTCATTCAAGGAGAGTATGGGGCTGCCGCGTGGTGTCGTGAAGCATCAACTGACCTTAGAACCTTACTTGACCAACTTGGCCATCAGGAAGTAGTAAGATAGCCGGTTTCGGTGTAAAGCTGAAAATTGGTTGATACTCAATGCTACACTCATTGAGACTTGACCCTTGAGTTTTGTTCGGTTGCGAGTCAATTGCTTATTGAAAGAAGCTTGTGGGAAAGGTCAGTGATATTGATATCCCTTAGAACCTGGTTACTATTAACTAGGATAGGTTGAGCCAACTAAACTTCAAGAGGGTACTTACCTACAAACTCCACGCAAGCCTGAAACTAAGGACTTGTCTGCTTTGTGTGAATATGATTATTTGTATATACACTTGCTTACCTCGCATATTTGTACATAACATCATAACATCATACCATAGCATTTTCAATAACCATTTCAAGGATCTCGAGGGTCTTTGATGCAGGTTATGATGAACCAAACGTCTAGCAAGGGGCAGGGGGATTTATTTTCCTCTGATCAAGCGCCGTCAAAGATCAAGTACGACAACTTTAGTCAAGGGCTATGACCCACTTGATATGGTGATCTTGATTCTCGTGGAAGGACATCCACCGATACAAAGTTCTCCAATCAAAGATGTTAATCAAAGTTTAATCTCTAACTTTTTCTTGTGTTTACCCCGCGAGATCCTTGAAAACATGCATCCCCATATCATGCATCATATCATGACAGGTTTCTCCCATACAGGTCTGCTTATCTTCCTACTGTTTATTTCAGTAAGATGGATATGGAACAAACGGTGAAAGATCTCCAAGCTCAAAATGCTCAATTCCAACAAATGTTCCTGGCTATAGCTAAGGGACAAGAAGACCTGAAAACTCTCCTTCTGAAAGACAAAGGGAAGAAGTCCAAGAAGTTAGTAGGCGTCCTAAACTTGATAAGAAGACCTAGAGGACCAGTCAAAAGAGATCTAGATCTTTCAACTCCATCCAACATGGGGGATAGTCATGAAGAAGACAACAGTCTGAAGATTGATGAAGCCGAAGCTGACTACTCTGAAGAATACTATTCTCCCACTGATGACAAGTACAAACAGTTGGAGGATCACCTCAGTGCTATGGAAATTCAACACACACCTGGCTTGGATTTAGGAGACATGGGTTTGGTTTCTGGAGTGGTCATCCCGCCAAAGCTCAAAATCCCTACCTTTGCCCTGTACGGTGGAGTCTCTTGCCCTAAGATACATTTAAAGTCTTATGTCCGCAAGATTCAACCTTACACAACTGATCCAAAGCTTTGGATCCATTTCTTCCAAGAAAGCCTGATAGGGACTCAACTCGAGTGGTTTTATCAATTGGAGAGTTCTCGCATCCACACCTGGGAGGATTTAGCTGCTGCTTTTTACAAACAGTATCAGTACAACGCTGATCTTGCACCAACTCGCATGCAATTGCAGAACATGACCATGGGTTCCAACGAGAGCTTCAAAGGATACACCCAAAAGTGGAGAGATCTGGATGGTAGGGTGCAGCCCCTTTAATTGACAGGGAGCTGATCGACATCTTCATGGGAACTTTGACAGGGCCTTTCTTCAAACACCTAATCGGAAGCTCCTCGGCCGGGTTCACCGAGCTAATACTGACTGGTGAAAGGGTCGAAGTTGGAATCAAAAGTGGAAAGATCCAAGGAGTTATACCCTCTGACGTTCTGAAAAACTAGACAATGGAAAGAAAGAGTCCAATGTTGTGTACAACCGAAAGAGTCGTCATTATCAACAGGTAGGGGAAATCCTGATCTCTAATCCTACATTTGTTCAACAAAGATAGGGAAATAGGTGTAGGATAAGATATCAAGAAAGGCAGTACACTAACATCAACATGCCGTTGTCTCAAGCATTACAACAATTGCTGAAGGTGAAACTGATCACACTAAAGGATCCTCCTCAAAATCCTAATACCTCATCTTCTAAGTACAATCCGAGCGTAAGATGTGCCTATCATTCTGACAGTCCTGGACATGACACCGACAACTGTTGGACTTTGAAGAACAAGATTCAAGACTTGATTGATGCCAAGGAGATCGAGTTTGACCCTCCAGAGACTCTAAACGTGATCACTGCTCCTATACCAAATCATTGAAGGCTTTTGTTTCATTTGAATTTTCAAGTTGTAATTTCTTTTGTTATTCAAACAATTACCTATTAATGTCAAACTTTGTTTCATTAATGCATTGCATATGTTTATCTTGAATTATTTCATTTTCATTACATTTAAACTATGCTTTTTACTAACTTTATGACATTCAACTTTTACTAAAAGTTACAAGCCTTTAGAGGGAGGATGACGAAAACAACGCCATAATCTCATACAATATGCTTTTGAACAGACCTTGCTGACGATGTACAGGTATTCTTTCAAATCCTAAACACTGGATTTATAAGGAAGATATCCCTAGTCAACCCTTTCGAGCCAAAGAAGTAGAAGTTTTTCTTTTTCACAAATTGAAACCTTTAATCAAAACCTGGGGTAGGGTAATCTCTCAGTTAATTCAAACGCGCATTTAGCCGCAAACTCTCATCTCGTAATAAAACGAATGACGTCAAGACACATTCCTCTGGAATCAAAAGACGGTGATGGTTCCCTATCACATAGGCAATCATTATCTCTCAAAAAGAAAATCCCACTAAGTCAAAACCTACAAAAGAGACTTAAGAAAACTGGGGCATCCCGCTGACTGTAATCTCAAAACAAGAACAGTCAGGCAAAAATCAGGGATAACAAATCAAAAGAAAGGGGTCACTATAAATCCTCGACAACATGAAAAAATGTTGCAAAAATGACTGCCTTCCGACAAACTTAACTTGTCTGAACCATCACCAAAATGTCATTCTAGACTCAATTGGAGTTCAAATGCACAATTAATTGAGCTTAGGAATGAAGAAAGTCACGAAGAACGGGTGGGTATAAATACACTTTAGCCTTTATCCTTTGTTTCTTAAACCGTGAACCAAGAAACGTTACAACCCTTCAAAAGTCCTAATTGAAGCATGGGTTAGTTTGAAAGCATATTGTTACAAAAGGTATCCTGACTCCTGTAAGGCTTTACTCAAAATCCGAAGTTGAATTACAAACTTCTTTACTTGCTAAAAACGCATTTTTCAAAACTTCAAGACAAACATAAACTTTGCATTACTTGAATATCACCGTTTGCATATGGCTATTTGTTTGGAAGCGGAGAAATTCACACAATATCCGGTGAACGAAAGCTCTCTCAGTGAATAAAATCAATTCAAGTAGGATGACACTCCCATTGACAAATCTCCTATCAACAAAGGAACATGACATGTCACTATCCGACACACCTGGGGCAGTACAGTCAAGATTCCAAGAAATCTCTCAAGAATTGCAAAGTAACCAGTGGCAAGTCTCCATCTCCGTCACTTTGGGCATTAAACGTCAATCTCAGTGAAGGGTTACGTACGATCAAACATTTTCTAGCAATACCGCAAACATTTGCTGCTAGGGGCAATGACAAATATCCCTAAAATCCTTCTCATAGGATGACTCCCAGCCAGAGTTTCAATTTCTGAGAACTTTTTCTCCAAGCATGAATCAACAATCTCCACAGAGTTTTCAACTTTCCCCAACGGAGTTCTCCTTAACAAAACAGGGATCCCCGGTGGAAACATTTTGAGCAAAGTTTGAAGGCACACTTACATCTCAATAAAATTCATAACATATGCATACAAAATACATATAACATAAATCTCATTTATTTTTAACATCATTACACAATGCATACATCATGACATTGCACACAACTAACTATTTACCTTTTCAGGAAAGATCGATCGGCATATAAAGGTTATCATTACCTTTTGGAGTAGCAGTCGTCAAAGATTCCTTCATTACCTTTTGAGGTAGTAATCGTCCAAGATTCCTTCATCATCTTGCTGAGGTAGTAATTGTCCAAGATTCCTTCATCATACTGCTGAGGTAGTAATCGTCCAAGATTCCTTTATCATCCTACTGAGGTAGTAATCATCCAAGATTCCTTCATCATCCTACTGAGGTAGTAATCATCCAAGATTCCTTCATCATCCTACTGAGGTAGTAATTGTCCAAGATTCCTTCATCATCCTTTTGAGGTAATAATCGTCCAAGATTCCTTCATCATCCTACTGAGGTAGTAATCGTCCAAGATTCCTTCATCATCCTGCTGAGGTAGTAATCATCCAAGATTCCTTCATCATCCTGCTGAGGTAGCAATAGTCAAAGATTCCTTCGTCATCCTGCTGAGGTAGTAATCGTCCAAGATTCCTTCATCATCCTGCTGAGGTAGTAATCGTCCAAGATTCCTTCATCATCCTGCTGAGGTAGTAATCATCCAAGATTCCTTCATCATCCTGCTGAGATAGTAATCATCCAAGATTCCTTCATTATCCTGCTGAGGTAGTAATCATCTAAGATTCCTTCATCATCCTGCTGAGGTAGTAATCGTCCAAGATCCCTTCATCATCCTACTGAGGTAGTAATCGTCCAAGATTCCTTCATCATCCTGCTGAGGTAGTAATCGTCCAAGATTCCTTCATCATCCTGTTGAGGTAGTAATCGTCCAAGATTCCTTCATCATCCTGCTGAGGTAGTAATCGCCCAAGATTCCTTCATCATCCTGCTGAGGTAGTAATCGTCCAAGATTCCTTCATCATCCTGCTGAGGTAGTAATCGTCCAAGATTCCTTCATCATCCTACTGAGGTAGTAATCGTCTAAGATTCCTTCATCATCCTTTTGAGGTAGTAATAGTCCAAGATTCCTTCATCATCCTGCTGAGGTAGTAATCATACAAGATTCCTTCATCATCCTGCTGAGGTAGTAATCGCCCAAGATTCCTTCATCATCCTGCTGAGGTAGTAATCGTCCAAGATTCCTTCATCATCCTGTTGAGATAGAAGTCATCCAAGATTCCTTCATCATCTATTTGGAGTAGCAATCGTTTCGGATTCCTTCATCACAAATCATTATCAAAAAAGACCTTCTCTGGTTAGATTTACTTCTTCCAGTTAAAATAGGAAACCAAAGACCTTCAAATACAGTCCACCAATCATTTCTGGATGGCATCTTTAAGCCCATCTCCAACAACTATCCATTACCACTCCAAATGGCATCTTTAAGCCCATTCCCCACATAATCAACTAACACATCTTCGAGTGCAAATTTTCTGGGTACTCTGGTGTTCAATCATCTTCCACCTTCAAGTCATGAATGACATAATTACCAATCTAACTCTTCAAGTGTAAGAAGATTGAACAGGGGAAACTGTTGCACCCGAAAATTCGCCCTCTCATTTCACAAGGGATCACCCTGGATCCCAGGTTTTCTTCCATCAAGTTTCCAAGCCTTGAACTGCAATTTTCCAAGAAAATCAGTCATAAGGGCAAAATGGTCATTTGCACACCAAAAAGTCAAACTTTGACTTTTTGACCAAATATGAGTCCCAAAAATCACATTATGTCAAGACATCCAAAAAATGAAATGTGATCATCAAAAATCAAGAGAATAAAAAATCCAGCCTTTGCAAGACTTTGAAATTTTTCTAAGTTTTTCTACATTTGGTTAATTTCATTTTGCTTCATGGCATTTTATTGTAATTTCAAATAATTCAGGATGATGCAAGTAATTCAAGTTATTACAAAGTGGCATTCTTACAAAATTACAAATTCTAAAACTATGCCTTGATTGAATTTTCTCAAAAAAGACCTTGATATAATGTGCATGAAATATTCCACAAGACCCAAATTGTGACATGCTACAAATCATGTTGTCCAAGTTGAACAAAATGTGATGTTCCACATTTCCACAACACCCCATACTACCTTGCAAGAAAGCTTGTGCTATGCTGCACCCCAAGTATGCATGCTGCCCATTACAGTCCAAAACTGCTCTATGCAGTCTACCCAAGCCTGCATCACAACAGCCCCAAGATTGCACCAAAATGGCAAAGGAAATTTGTGTATAAAAAGTGTCAAAGCAGTAAGCAAAAACAATTCAAAATAACTTATGTAGTTTCCCCCCTAAACCACAGTCAAAGGGTATACAAAAGAGGACTGTCTCATAAGACAAAGAGGTTGGATTTTGAAGAGAGATTAAAAATTTTCTAGAGAGAAGATAAAGAGTTTGGTTGAGCAGAAAAACAATATTCTGTGCAACTTTGACTCATTTTCAAAACCAAAACTGCTCTTGTTCAAAACAGAAACCCAACCCATTGCTCCACCATACAAACTCTTCCTCAAAGACTGTCCAAACATAACCAAAAAACAGTCCTTGTAGTGTTGTTCATCCCTATCCTCAAAACACCAAAAACATTACAGTACAGTCCATCTTAGTTTCAACAGCCTGGAGTAGCTTTCTGGAGATTCATTGAGATCCTCATCACACTTGGAAAAACATTCAGATTTAAAACAGACAGTGCAGTCCAGAGGTAAGTCTTCTTGAATTAATATCTCTCCATACATCATTAATGATTTGTTTATTTTGAAGACAAGATGTAGTACTTTAATATCTTTTTGAACTAGTCATCTGCACATTGTTTAGGCTTATTCAATCATTTGTTGTTCATCATATGCCATAAGTTAAATTGTACATTCAGTAAAATAATGTTTAAGGCAGGAAAATGCAGCATGTATCGACACATATCATCATGTATCGACCCATCCTAGTGAAAAAAACAGGGTATGAGTCGACACATAATCCTCATGCATCGATCCATTGTGAGTTCAAGTCACAAAATAGAAGCTGGAAGAGCTTATGAGTCGATACATACGCGTTTCGCGTCAACACGAGAAGGGTGCATGAGTCGACACATTCCATTATGTGTCGACTCATACTGAGTTATTTTATTTTGCAGGAGCACGGAAAAGCTATGTGTCGATGCATAGCAGCATGGGTCGACACATGGTGGTTCAAAATGCATTTCTTCCTATATTTGGAACTGTTTTCACATTATCTTTGTTATTGTTCGATATGGTTGTAATATTTTAGTTTCTACTTCATCCCCATTGTTGTACCCCAAAATTTTCCCTCTCATATTTCTCAAAACATTTCAAGAAAAATCTCCAAGTTGCTCAAGATAGTCCAAGGGTTGGCCAGACAAGCTCCCTCCTAAGGCAGTCTACCCCAAACTAGGGTTTCATGTTGCATCAAGATCCTTCAGTCCAAGTGGTCTCAAATTATCAACATTGTCCTAATATGTTTTCAAGATTATCCATGTCAAGTTTCAAGCCCTGCAGAGGAATTTTGCTCAGTCAATTGCTCAAAGGTCCAAAAATCGACTGTGCTAGGGCAAAAGTCAACTGTGACCCACATACAGTCAAACTTCAAGATTTTTGGTCAAAATTCTCATTTTGAAGTATATTTCATCATTTTATCAAGGGTTGATCATGATTCATCAAGGATTGCTCATAATTCATCAAGATTCAAAAGTTGCTAAATTATGGTTTTGTAGGAAAAGTCAACTCAACTTTGACCAAGCATAATTTTCTCATACTTTATGAGAAATGACCCACCCAAATATCATTTTGAATAGGATTCAATTACCTACAATCCATACTCATACTCAGAGATCAAAATATGCACTCACAAGAAGTTATGAATTTGGACATTATAGGTAATTTTGAAAAGTCAACAAAAACACCTTTTTTATTAAAGCTTCAAACTTGAGCATGGAATATCAAATTGAGAGGAGACCAAAAGGGTTGGTTAGATGACATCTCAAGATATCTAAAAAGTCAAAGAACACCTCCAAAGGTTTAAAATTGAGGAAGTTAAGCATTGTTGAAGTTGGACTTTTTTGCAAAATTGCCAAAAGTCAACTATGCCCAAAACTTCAAATTTTGCCAAATGGGCCCATTATTTTTCACTTGTTTTGGGTTGGAATTATTTCCCACGTGCTCTAGCCTTGGCCATGTTTCCATATCATATTTGTATTACTTATTTTGATTTTTATTTGAATTAATTTGTTTTAAATCAAATAAAATCAAATAAAATCCAAAGCATTGATAACAATGGATCTTTTGATTGTTTCAGGCTTTAATCCTAGCTAGCAAGGCATTGAAACTCGAATCAAGGCAAGTTGTGTACAAAAAGATTGATAAAAGGCAATTTTGGAAAGTTGTTCAAAGCAAATCAAATCCATATCAAAATCATTGAAAGAAGGAGATTTGGACAGGGTATTTAAACCTAATGCATTGTACAATACATAAGGGTCGTGTACAGACCAAAATAAGGGTTGGAGATCAAGCATAGAGCCAGAACCAAATTTGCAAAAACAAGAAAAAATGTAAGATCGAAACAGGGCTTAGAGGCATCCTCAAGGCTTGATAGTTTTCTCAATCTCTTCCTGGAAATCTCCACAAGCGAAAGCAAGCAAAACCACACGTTTTCAGACCCTCGCACGCACTGAGGATGAGACGACCTCAACCATGGTCTTAGAATCCATTTACATGGCCTGTACGAGGTTTTGAAATGGACATGACCTGTGGTGACGACCAGCGTCCGTAGGTATAGGTGTTGTAGACTTTTAGCAATGGATGGAGGAAGGGGACAATGAGTTGTCGCCCATCCATTGGCTTGTTCGAATGAGCGTGCCTTTTTCTTTTTATTGTCCAATAACGCATATTTTTTTTATATTATATTTAATTTGTATTATATTAACAAAGCAAGGCAAGCAGCATAGTGGCAAGCATAGCATTGGAATTCCTCTCAGGACCTGGGTTTGAATCCCAGGTCCCCCTATTTTCTACATATTATTTGTTTTCAGGTAATCCAGTATGCGCTTAAGCCTGAGACTCATCATGGACACTCACCATCCAATATGCCAGATGGCCAGATGGCCAGATCTGGTGGCCAAGCATTGAAGGCACATCATAGGCAGGTCAACGCACATGCACTGGATCAGAAAAATTCCAACGGATCAACATCATTGGGCCAAGATAATTGTTTTCTACACCTCCAAATATCAGGCCCAATATCTCTACTTTTTTTTTACATTTTGTTTATTTTATTTAATTATTTTATTTTGTTTAAATTAATTACTAACCAATAACATAATTTCTTTTTTTGATCAAAAAAATCACCAAAAATATTTTTTTTATCCAATTAAATTTCAGAAATTTTATTTTTTATTAATAAATGTTAATTAAATTAATTAGGTCATTAATTGTAGACAACTTGAATTTATTTTATAAATAATAAAAATCCACTAGAATTAATAGGTTTCAACTTTAATTTAATTATTTTATTTTATTTTCTAAATTAACAAAAACTCCAAAAATATGTCATTTAATATTTTTCATTAATTAATTAATTTAGCATTTAATTTTAGGATTTAATTTCTTTTCTTAAAAATAAAAACAACAAAAACATTTTCTTTAATTAAAAGGGACAAAACCCTAATTTCACATTCGATTTAATTTTGCACCGCACGCTTTATTTTTCTTTATCCAATTAATGTATTTGCTCCCGGTTTGTAATAATTAATTAGGACTTTTATTTATTTTTCCGCTTTTAAATTTCAAAGGGCTGCTTTTGGTGATGTAAATACCCGACGCCTTGTAATATTTAGTTTAATTTCCACACCTTTAATTTATGCAAATATTCAACTATTAGATGTTTGGTAATAGGTTTTGCATGACAAGAATGAATGTTTAACCTAAAATCAATTAGATCACCCTAAACATGTGCAAAGATAAAAATAACTGAAATCAATACACTCGCACATGCGCACTCTTAGGGTACACCCCACTTGGTTGCCTTCGTACACGGTCATTGTGTATAGGTTGTTTTAGAGGTCGCCCTCTTGTCCAGAAGATCATAGTTGCCTCAAAATGGTTGCCTCGGATATCGTTGCCTCGAATAGATGATCTAAGATATTAGGGTTACCATTAAGGCGTCCTAACGTTGCTTTAGTGACTGTATGTCCCTCTTTCGAATTGACCCTCAAACTCCAACGATGGTGCTACCTACTCACTAATAATGAGATAGCATTGTCTAAAGAAAATTAGTATAGAACTATTCCTTTTTCGAGTAGGTAGATTAGTTCTTAGATACTTGCTCATCCAAAACAAATTTTTTTCACACTTACACTTTTACAAACAAGTTTTTAAAAACACTTCATTACACTCTTGAAGATAGAAGCAAGAGTTAAATCGAATTCAAAACAAAAACTTTTCAAAACCCACAAGCACAAAGAAAACAATTTTGAAAATAATGAGCAAGTACCTAAGAGCCCGTAGATAACTACAGATAGAAAGGGTGCTAATACCTTCCCTTTCTATAATCTACCCCCCGTACTCAGAAAATCTCGAAAAAGGAATTTTTCTGTGCTTTTTTCCTTTCCTTGTTGGATAAAATAAAAGACGGTGGTGACTCTTGGTTACCGCGACATTTTGCAAAAACAAACGCAAAACGCAAACCAACATTCCAAAAACAGTAAGTTCTTCCCACCGTATCACAGAACTGGCGACTCTGCTGGGGATATTAATAAGTGGGGTGTACCTTAGGATTAGTTCATCATAATGTTTTCAATTGCTTGATTTGTATGCTCTATCTTTGTGGGTTTGAATCGGAGTTACTATAGATCCTAACCCGAATTTAGGGATACCTTTTAGGTAAGTAGCAATAGACTGAGGGAACTATATGGCATAGACTAATACGGTTGAAGCAGTAGCTACGTTGGTGTGGAACTTTAGTTTGTACCGATATCCCTTGTGGAAGAACAAGGAGAATATGGGTCTTCTAAGGGGTCATTAAGCACCAACTTACCTTAGAACCTATAATTTACCAACTTGGCCATAGAAAAGTAGCAATATGCTACACTCATTGAGACCAAACTCTCGCAATGATTCCGGCCGCAAGAAAAGGTTGCCAAACTGGAATTATGACCGATCGAGGGTGGTTAGTGATATTGAGATCCTCTAGAACCCGATTACTATTACTAGGACAGGTTGAACCAACTAAACTGAAAGAGGGTAATACCTAAACTCCATGCCAGCCTGAAATCTAAGGGTTATTGTGTGACTTGTTTGCCCTTACCATGTTTTCTATTTGTGAATACTTGTGGCGTGTTTCTATCATAACATCATGCATCATGACATTGCATGAATCTTGCATCAGACTAACCCATTTCAAAGACAAAGGGGATTCATCTTTGTTCTGTTTTGTAGGTCATGGCCTCTATGCGTAGAAACACTATTCGGATCAGCTTTGTACAGATTCCTATTCATCTTAGAGATTTGGTTGCAAAGGTCCCTGATACTTCCTCCTTTATCAGAAGACATGGTCACCTACTTGGTTTGGTCACTTCCAAGATGGATGAGCAGATGTTGAGTGTCTTGTGCCAGTTCTTTGACCCATTGCACCACTGCTTCACCTTCCCGGACTATTAGTTGGTCCCTACTTTGGAGGAATTCTATGATTTTCTTGGTATTTCTATTCTAGAGCAGACACCATTTATAGGTTGGGAGAAAGATATTAGGCCAGAAGATGTTGCTACAACCCTACATATGACAAAGGCTGAGGTGATGTCTAACTGGGAGACTCGGAGTGAGACAAAAGGCTTCTTGGCTAAGTTCCTGGTTGATCGAGCTAATCAGTTTTGGGACAGTTTGGAATTTCAGGCATTCGAGGACATCCTGGCTCTTCTCATATATGGTCTGGTTCTATTTCCTAACTCAGATTCTTTTGTCGACGTGAATGCAGTGAAGATTTTCATGTCCCGTAATCCTGTGCCCACCCTCTTAGGGGATATTCTACATGCTCTTTATGCCCGTACTGCTCGGAAATGGGGAACCCTTATGTGTTGTGCCCCATTGCTGGCGAGGTGGTTTATTTCTCACCTCCCCAAATCTGTTTTGAAGAACAAGGAAGGTATGGGTTGGGCCTATAGGATTATGTCCCTTGCTCATACAGACATCATCTGGAGCACTAAAGACATGGAAGAAGTAGCTGTTATTGATCGCTGTGGGGAATACCCCAATGTTCCACTACTTGGAATTAGAGGAGGAATCACCTATAATCCTTGTCTGGCCTTGCGATAGTTTGGGCGAGCTAGAAAGGATGGTCCTCATGAGTTGCTGATTTCGAGCATTGTCTTTGACTTCTAAGGGGATAGTGAAGAGAATCTCCGCAGATTCATACGAGCTTGGAACAGGGTGCACAGGTCTGATCCGCATGAGTTGGGGATGAAGACCTCTCTTCCGATGGAACCATATCTCCGGTGGGTTCGAATCTGTGCCCAAAAGCTGGGAATGCCGTACGAAGCTGTCTTACCAGTAATTGTTGAGAGTGCTGATGAAGAAGGGGTTCAGCCTACCGTCCTCCACCCATACATGACTACTGACATTGGGGCATTAAAGAGGTCTTGGATGCAGTTGAGAGAAGAGTAGGATACTTACAGATAAAAGTATCACGAGTAGGAGTGGAAGATTCTAAAGCTTACAAGGAAGCTGGAGAATGAGAAGGTCCTCAACGACTATGTCAGCACAGGAGGAAAACGACCATGGGAGCACTGATGTCTTTTGTTATTTCTAATTTTGATTTACTTTTCAGTTTTTCTTTTTGTAACGCCTCAAAGGCATTTGTCAAACATTGTTTCAAGTTTTTTATCTAATAAAAGTGTGTTTCCTTTTGGTTTACGAATTTGAATTTCCCAACATCTTTGAAATCATATCATACACATTTCATTCCCATGCACCTCATTACAGGTACCCTTACAGGTCTCTTATCTTCTTCGCTGTTTATTTCAGCATCATGTCTGCTGAAACATCCACTAATCAAGCTATTAAGGCTCTACAAGCTCAGAACGCTCAATTCCAGGAAATGTTCATGAACCTGGCCAAAGGGAAGAAAGATCTGAAGACTCTTATCCTGAAGGATAAGAAGAAGAAGAAGAAGAAGAAGAAGAAGAAGAAGACAGTCCTCCTGGACATGAGTCACAGGTTTGGAAACAGGTTGCGAGAGGAAGTTGATTTGTCTCACTCATCTGGAGGGGGAGAGAATAAGGAAGAAAGGAGGGCTCCTAGCCCTGTGGTTTATGACAACGAGACTGACTATGATGAAGACCAGTATCCTCCTGCTGAGGATAGGTATAAGCAACTTGAAGACCGGTTAAGAGCGATGGAGATCCAAAAGATACCTGGGCTGGATTTTGAAGAGTTGGGTTTGGCATCTGGGGTGGTGATTCCCCACAAGTTTAAAGCACCAGTCTTTGCTAAGTACGATGGGGTCTCCTGCCCAAAGCTACACCTCCGTTCGTATGTTAGAAAGATTCAGCCATATACCGCTGATAGGAATCTCTGGATTAATTTCTTTCAAGATAGTCTCTCAGGGACTCAACTTGAATGGTTCTATCAGCTAGAAGGAGCTAGTGTCCGTGATTGGGAGGACCTTGCTGCTGCTTTTTACAAGCAGTACCAATATAATGTCGACCTTGCTCCCACGCGTACCCAACTTCAGGGTATGTCTATGGGTGAGAGCTAAGGTTTTAAAGACTATGCTCAGAAGTGGAGGGATCTTGCTGGTAGAGTACAACCCCCTTTGGCTGACAGGAAGTTGGTGGATATGTTTTTGGGGACCTTGTCTGGTCCGTATTTCAACCATTTGATCGGAAGTTCATCGTCAGGTTTTACTGAGTTAATTATGACTGGGGAGAGAGTTGAAGTCGGTATCAAGAGCGGCAAGTTACAGAAAGGTACTTCGTCAAGTACCGAGAAGAAGCCCTTCAAGAAAGAGTCTAGTGCAGTTTACAGCTCTAGGAACCAAAGTCGACCCGAGCGCCGCCAAGATGTTAATGCGGTAGTTATTTCAAGACCAACTGTTGCCACACAATGCAACAATCAGCCAAGGGCAAAGAGGCCTCAAAGGAAGTTTACTCGGCTCAGCATGTCTTTATCTCAAATCTTACCACAGCTGTTGAAGACCAACTTGGTGCTTCCAAGGGAAGCTCCAAAGAATCCCAACACCACCTCACCGCTGTACAATCCAAACGCCCGATGTGCTTATCACTCTGATAGCCCAGGGCATGATACTAATAATTGACGGGCCTTGAAGAATAAGGTACAAGATCTGATTGATGCTAAGGAGATTGAGTTCGAAGCGCCAGAAAAACCTAATGTTATGACTGCTCCTATGCCAAATCATGGGGTGAATGTTGTGGATGATGATGTGTTTGTATCCTCTGTGGAAGACATTGCTACTCCATTGATGACTGTAAAGAAGAACATTCTGTTAGCCGGTTTATTTCTGGGCTGTAGCGAAGGTTTCCGTCTGTGTTCCATCCTACCTACTGGTTGCCATCTTTTGAAATCAGGTGTCCAACGCCTGATGGATAATAAAGAAATCTTGTTCGAGAAAACTGTTGTTCCTTTGGTTCCTGTTGAAGAAGTTTCTATAATCACCATTTCCGCCAATTCTTCCAAGGATTCCTCGAGAAAGCCTGTTAGAATTATATCTGTTCCGAGAATTGCTCCTTTGGTTATTACTGTTCCTGGACCTATCCCTTACATGTCAGATAAGGTTATCCCATGGCACTATGGGGTCGATGTGTACTATCACAGGGTTAAACAAGACTTGCATAATGAAGAGGCTGATACTGACATCAACAATATTGTTGGATCTAGTAAAGTCACCCGAAGTGGAAGACTTTTCTCCCCTGAGATCTCTCCACCAACTGTTCGGAAGCCTGTTGTTATTTCGCCTACTAGTACGCCTGCTACTGTTCCTGTTCAAGTTCCAATCCTTACCCCTGTCACCGAGTCATCCGATACACGGGGCAAAGGGATCACCGGTGAGCCTGCCCGGACGGAGGCACCTAAGAAGATTACTGTTGAAGCCTCTAGACAGGAGATAGAGGAAATTTTAAAGATCATCAAGAAAAGCGACTACAATGTAGTCGAACAGCTGGGGACAACCCCGTCAAAGATCTTTATGTTGTCTTTATTGTTGTGTTCAGAGGCCCATGCTAAGGCTCTGATTGTTATCCTGAAGACTGCGCACGTGCCGCAGGAGACATCTGCTGACCAGTTCAAAGATTGTGTGGCTAGTTTGACAGCAGATAATGGGTTGGGTTTCTCCGATACAGACTTGACTGCTAAGGGGAAGAATCACAATGACGCCCTGCATGTCTCCATTGAATGCAGGGGCACTACCTTAGCTCATGTGTTGGTGGATACTGGGTCCTCGCTGAATGTTTTACCCAAGAAGGCATTAGACCGGTTAGACTGTGAAGGGTTGGTGCTAAAGCCGAGTAACATCGTGGTTAGGGCCTTTGACGGGTCCAAAAGGATGGTACATGGAGAAGTGGATATTCCGGTTAAAGTCGGTTCTCAAATTTTCGCGTTTACATTCTATGTGATGGACATTCGGCCATCTTATTCTTGTTTGCTGGGTCGCCCGTGGATCCACAAAGCTGGGGCAGTAACTTCTACGCTCCACCAGATGCTAAAATACCCAGTGAAGGGGAAAATTGTTACAATACAAGGAGAAGAGGAGTACATGGTGAGCCACCTCAACTCTTTCCGGTATGTGGAGATGGACGGGGAGTTCATTGAGACCCCGTGTCAACATTTTGAAGAAGTCCCCCAGACGCTGGCGTCAACTGAAATTGTCACTGAAGATCCTCCAATGAAGGTGGCTTCCCTCAAGGATGCCCAGGCTGTTATTGAGAAAGGTGGGTGTGCGAATTGGGGCCAACTCCCTGACTTTGCGTATAAGACTAACAAGTTTGGTTTGGGTTTCACTGCAGAAGCTAAAAGGGCCGTTCGGCGTGCGCGGATCGGAGGACCTCCCCTGTTTATCAGCAATTCAGGAGTGAATGCCATTGAAGACGATGATGAAGAATCTGAGTTTGACAGTTGGATCTACCCGGCTGTCGATGGCGGACTAATCAATTGGACGGCAAAGGACTTCGTGCCAATTTCTTTTATTACCCAGTAATGAGACCTTTGTTTTGAGTTTGTAACAGACAATTTTAAACTTTTACGGCCTGGTGTCTTACCCGAGGCACCATGGCTTTGTTTGTGAGGGCTTTATGTGTGTCATTTTCATATATCATTAATAAAAGCATTGGATGTTTTCTTGCATCACAAATTTTGCGCTCCTTGTTTTTTCTTTTTATCTTGCAAAAACAGCTATTTTACACACACTCACATATACAGGTCTACATCCACTCTGGATCCCACTGATAACGACTTTGCTACTACCGGTTATGACTTCGAAAGTCCGATCAACCAAGCCGAGGACGAAGGTGAGGATGATTTTGAAGTTCCTGGTGAACTTGCTAGATTGTTACTCCAGGAATAGAGGGCCATACAGTCGCATGAAGAGCCAGTGGAAACAGTAAATTTGGGTACGGAGGTAGACAAGAAAGATGTCAAGATCGATGCAAATCTGGAGTCTAGTGTTAAGCAACAGTTGATTCAGATGCTACGTGACTATGTTGAGATCTTTTCTTGGTCTTATGAAGTTATGCCTGGGTTGGATACCGATATTGTGGTTCACCGCCTACCTACTAAGGAATACTGTCCTCCAGTGAAATAGAAAGTTCGCCGAATGCGCCTGAATATGTCTGAGAAAATCAAGGCTGAGGTTATGAAACAGTTTGATGCCGGTTTTCTAGCAGTTACTTCTTACCCATAGTGGGTGGCCAACGTGGTTCCGGTGCCTAAGAAAGATGGTAAAGTTCGAATGTGTGTTGACTATAGGGATCTGAACAGGGTGAACCCCAAGGATGATTTCCCTCTGCCTTATATCGACGTTCTGGTTGACAACACCACACAACACAAGGTCTTCTCCTTTATGGATGGTTTCTCCAGTTACAATCAGATTAAAATGGCTCCCGAAGACATGGATAAGACAACCTTTGTTACTCAATGGGGTACCTTTTGCTAGAAGGTCATGCCTTTCGGATTGAAGAATGATGGGGAAACGTATCAACGCGTCATGGTCGCCTTGTTCCATGACATGATCCATCATGAGATTGAGGTATACATTGATGATATGATTGCAAGATCTCAAATTGAGGAAGAACACCTTGACCATCTTCAAAAGCTATTTGATAGGTTGAAGTTGTACAAGCCGAGGTTAAACCCAAACAAGTGCACCTTCGGGGTAAGATCTGGTAAGCTGCTGGGTTTCGTCGTAAGTGATAAAGGTATTCAAGTGGATCCTGCAAAGGTGAAGGCTATACAGGAAATGCCAGCTCCCCAAACAGAAAAATAAGTCAGGGGCTTTTTAGGACGATTGAATTACATTGCCTGATTCATCTCACACCTGACTGCTACTTGTGAGCCAATCTTCAAGTTACTGAAGAAAGATCAAGTGGTAATATGGAACGATGAATGCCAAGCCGCTTTTGAAAGGATTAAAGAGTATCTCCAAGAGCCACCTATTATGATGCCTCCAGTTGAAGGGAGACCTTTGATCTTATACTTGACAGTACTCGACAATTCGATGGGGTGTGTGATGGGTCAGCATGACGAGTCTGGCCGAAAAGAGCATGCTATTTATTACCTTAGCAAAAAGTTTACCGACTGCGAGACTCGATACTCGTTGCTTGAGAAAACTTGCCGCGCTTTGGCATGGGCTGCTCGCCGGCTGAGACAGTATATGCTGACTCACACTACTCTGTTGATATCAAAGATGGATCCAATCAAGTATATCTTCGAGAAGCCTTCCTTGTCCGGAAGAATAACGAGATGGCAGATGATCCTGACTGAGTATGACATTCAATACACGACCCAAAAGGCAATTAAAGGAAGTGTGTTAGCAGATCATCTGGCACATCAGGCAATGGACGATTACCAGTCTATGAACTTTGAGTTCCCGGATGAGAACGTCATGTTGGTAACCGACTGTGAGACACCTGGACCGGATGAAGGACCTGAGGAGGGATCCCGATGGTCTATGTATTTTGACAGAGCTTCAAACGCTTTGGGTAATGGCATTGGCACCGTGATCATATCTCCTGAAGGCTCTCATACTCCGTTCACCGTCCGACTATGTTTTAACTGCACCAACAACATGACGGAGTATGAAGCATGCATTATGGGTTTTCGAGCGACAATTAATCTAAGGATTAAGTTCTTAAGTGTATTCGGAGATTCCGCTCTCGTGATTAGCCAGATCAAAGGCGAGTGGGATACGAAAAACCCAAATCTCATTCCTTACAAGGAGTATGTGTTGACATTGCTCCCACACTTCGAGGAGATAACCTTTGAACATTTCCCTAGAGAAGAGAATCAGTTGGCGAACGCGCTAGCTACGATGTCTTCTATGTTCAAGGTCAGATGGGACAATGAGACTCCCCAGATTACCATTGAGAGATTGGACGAACCTGCACATTGCTGTGACATTGAGACTGAAGAGGCAACTGATAAACCCTGGTTTCATGAGGTAAAGAGGTATCTTGAGACGCAGGAATACCCCGAGGGTGCATCTGTTAATGATAAGAAGTTTCTAAGGAGGTTCGCAGCAAAGTTCTTCATCAGCAATGGCATTCTTTACAAGCGTAACCATGATTCGACCTTACTGTCTTGTGTGGATAAGAACGAAGCAGAAAGGATTATGGTAGAGTTACATGAAGGTACTTTCGGGACTCATTCCAGTGGACACACTATGGCAAAGAAGATTCTTCGGGCAGGATATTATTGGTCCACCATGGAAGCTGACTGTTATCAGCATTCTCGGACTTGTCATAAGTGCCAAGTCTATGCTGATAAGGTGCACATACCTCCAGTTCCTCTGAACGTCTTGACAGCTCCTTGGCCTTTTGCAATGTGGGGCATTGACATGATTGGTAAGATCAGACCTACGACATCTAACGGGCATCGTTTCATCCTGGTAGCTATTGATTGCTTTACGAAGTGGGTTGAAGCAGCTTCCTTTGCTACCGTGACCAAGAATGTCGTGGCACGGTTTATTCGGCATAATCTGATATGTCGATATGGTGTTCCAGAGAGGATCATTACGGACAATGGTACAAATCTCAACAATAAGATGATCGCCGAACTCTGCAAACAATTCAAGATACAGCATCACAACTCTTATCCTTACCGGCCGAAGATGAAATGGGCTGTAGAAGCGGCCAATAAGAACATTAAGAAGATTGTGCAGAAGATGACAGTGACGTATAAAGACTGGCACGAGATGTTACCTTTTGCTCTTCATGGGTACCGCACCTCAGCACGGACGTCAACATGGGAAACCCCCTATTCCTTGGTATATGGTATGGAGGCTGTCTTGCCCATTGAAGTTCAGATACCCTCTCTTCGGATTATGAAGGACGTAGGTTTGAGCGAAGATGACTGGATTCAGACCCGGCTTGATCAACTGAACTTAATTGACGAGAAGAGACTTACTGCTATTTGTCATGGTCAGACGTACCAAAAACGGATGATCAAGGCATTTAACAAGAAAGTCAAAGGACAAGAGTATCAAGTTGGGGACCTGGTTATCAAGCGCATCATACTTCCACAAGGTGATCCCAGGGGAAAATGGACCCCTACTTACGAAGGGCCATTTGTGGTTAAGAACATTTTCCCAGGAGGAGCTATGATTCTAACCACCATGGATGGTGACGACCTTCCTCACCCCATCAATGCAGACATAGTGAAAAGATACTACGCATAATCAAAGACCCGCTAGGTTGACTGGCCTAGGAAAAAATAAGGGCTTCCCGGCGAACCAAAAGGGTTCGGGCAAAAATAAGGGATGAAAATGAAAAAATTTGTACACCCGACAAGTCGAAAACCTGAAAAGGCGGCTTGGGCAAAAAAGGGTATCCCGGTGGACTGAAAACCCGAAAGGGCAGTCCAGGAAAAAGTTAGGGATTAAAAGCGTAACACTATGTCTCATTAGATCACCTTGCGACCAGACATCGGTATCGACTATCAAGCTCGGACGACACTAATCAATCTGATCTACCTTCAACCAAGTAGCAAAGTGATGAGATGCTCGAGGGCATAAAGGAAATATCAGAGTTGGAACCCAGTGGGATTGTTCACATAGCTGTTTTTCTTTCACAAATTATATAAATTCTATTTGATCGGAGGCGTTCTCTTACTAGGACGTCAACCTCTTGTACAAAAACGCCTATTTACAGGCTAACTTCAAAATCAATACAAATTATTTTCACAAATAAATTTAAAACTGTTTTCTTTTTCTGTTTTGTTTTGCAAAGAACGTCCAAAGTTCATTTTTGATATATGCATTTGACATTGATTGCTGCTCATAAAAATTTACATGCGAAACAAAAGACAATTACTTGTAATGTCAGAAACAGGGGCAAAACGAGAAATGTCCAAACTATACAATTGCTCTGTCCACCAGGTATAGGGATAGACCTAACTGGAGGAAACGATTGAAAGTACATTCGTTCCCCGCAGAGTAAGAGAAAGTTAGTGGTGTTAGCTCTCCCGAGCTGAAACTCGCAACCGTGAATGAATCGATAACATTCTCCCCGAGCAGAATTTATCCATCATCAGCACTAGACAATTATCCCCAACGGAGTCTGAAAACCTTCCCCAGCGGAGTATAAAAACATATATCCCAAGTGGAGTTGGAATATTATCCCCCAATAGACTCCGGAAGATCATCCCCAGTAAAGTCTAAAAGGGCTATCCCCAGTAAGGTCGCTATTAGAAAGTCATCCCCAGCGAAGTTCTCTCCTTTCACTAAACAGGAATTCAATCCCCAACAAGGTTCATTATCACCAGGAACGGTAATTCATCCCTAGTTGAATTTATCAACGGAATCCTCAATAGAGCATCTCTTCCCCACAGAGTCATTCTCTCATCAGTTTATTCCTCCAGAGAAGTTATCCTCTCCTGCAGGTTTATTCTCACAATCATCTTCATCCACTATCTTCGGCAGAAACGAAGAATTTAATTCTTTTCTCCAGCAGCAATCCGGCATTTATTTTCCCCAGCTAAAAAACATCACATTTCCATACATCATGACATGCATACGTAACATACAACACAATCTCATTTATTTTGAGAACATTATTGCTTGATACATATCATGCATTACATACGGCTAACCTTTACCTTTCAGGAAAGATTCTCACAAAGTTCAGGCTATGAAGCTTTTACCTCAGTCGAATTACGGACGAATTCCTAAATCTCGACAAAGATGTTTCTTAGTTGAATTACGGACAAGTTCCTAAATCTCAGCAGAATTTTTGAATTACGGACAAGCTCCTAAATCTCAGCAAAGTAGTTGAATTACGGACGATGTTCCTAAATCTCAGCAAAGCAGTCGAATTACGGACGAATTCCTAAATCTCGACAGATATTACCTCAGTTGAATTACGGACAAGTTCCTAAATCTCATCAAAGTAGTCTAATTACAGACGAATTCCTAAATCTTAACAGATATTACCTCAGTTGAATTACAGACAAGTTCCTAAATCTGAGCAAAGCAGTCGAATTACTGACGAATTCCTAAATCTCGACAGATATTACCTCAGTTGAATTACAGACAAGTTCCTAAATCTCAGCAAAGTTGTTGAATTACGGACGAGTTCCTAAATCTGGACAGATATGTTCCTCGGTTGAATTACGGACGAGTTCCTAAATCCTAGCAGAGATGTTTCCTCAGTTGAATTACGGACAAGCTCCTAAATCTCGACAAAGTCAGTTGAATTACGGACAAGCTCCTAAATCTCGACAAAATCAGTTGAATTACGGACAAGCTCCTAAATCTCGACAAAGTCAGTTGAATTACGGACAAGCTCCTAAATCTCGACAAAGTCAGTTGAATTACGGACTAGCTCCTAAATCTCAGCAAATATGTTTTCTTAGTTGAATTATGGACGAGCTCCTAATTCTCAGCAAAGGTTGTTCCCTCAGTTGAGTACGGACGATTGAAGTTCCTAAATATCAACAGAGACGACTCATCAGTAGAATGACGGACGACGAGGCTCCTAAATTTATACTTCTCTCAACAAAGATCAGACTTCCCCAGCGGAATCTTCCTCAACAATAGGTATACAAGCTCTCGCTAAGGAATCTATTATGCGATCGACACTCTTCCAAATAATATCTGTAAGCCCGTTCCCGATATCACAAGACAATTATCATTTCATGCGAGTGCAAATTTCTAGGCACTCTAGTGTTCAATCCACTTCCACCTTCGGATTACAAAAGGCACAAAAGTCAATCTGCATCCTCAGGTTTAAGAAGATTGAACAGGGGCAGCTGTTGTACCCCAAAATTTTCCCTCTCATATTTCTCAAAACATTTCAAGAAAAATCTCCAAGTTGCTCAAGATAGTCCAAGGGTTGGCCAGACAAGCTCCCTATTAAGACAGTCTACCCCAAACTAGGGTTTCATGTTGCATCAGGATCCTTGAGTCCAAGTGGTCCCAAATGATCAACATTGTCCTAATATGTTTTCAAGATTATCCATGTCAAGTTTCAAGCCCTGTAGAGGAATTTTGCTCAGTCAATTGCTCAAAGGTCCAAAAATTGATTGTGCTAGGGCAAAAGTCAACTGTGACCCACATACAGTCAAAATTCAAGATTTTTGGTCAACATTCTCATTTTGAAGTATATGTCATCATTTGATCAAGGGTTGATCATGATTCATCAATGATTGCTCATAATTCATCAAGATTCAAAAGTTGCTAAATTAGGGTTTTGTAGGAAAAGTCAACTCAACTTTGACCAAGCATAACTTTCTCATACTTTATGATAAATGACCCATCCAAAGCTCATTTTGAAGAAGATGCAATTCCCTACAATCCATATTCATACCCCAAGATCAAACTATGAACTCACAAGACATTATGAATTTGGACATTATAGGTCATTTTGAAAAGTCAACAAAACACCTTTTTTGTCAAAGCTTCAAACTTGAGCATGGAATATCAAACTGAGATGAGATTAAAAGGGTTGGTTATAGGACATCTCAAGCTTTCTAAAAAGTCCAAGAACACCTCTAAAGGTTCAAAATTGAGGATGTTATGCATTGTTGAAGTTGGACTTTTTTTGCAAAATTGCCAAAAGTCAACTATGCCCAAAACTTCAAATTTTGCCAAATGGGCCCATTATTTTTCACTTGTTTTGGGGTGGCATTATTACCCACGTGCCCTATCCTTGGCCATGTGTCCATATCATATTTTTATCAATTATTTTGATTTTTATTTGAATTAATTTGATTTAAATCAAATAAAATCAAATAAAATCCAAAGCATTGATAACAATGGATCTTTTGATTGTTTCAGGCTTTAATCACAGCTAGCAAGGCATTGAAACTCGAATCAAGGCAAGTTGTGTACAAAAAGATTGAGAAAAGGCAATTTTGGAAAGTTGTTCAAAGCAAATCAAATCCATATCAAAATCATTGAAAGAAGGAGATTTGGACGGGGTATTCAAACCTAATGCATTGCGCAATACATAAGGGTCGTGTGCAGACCAAAATAAGGGTTGGAGATCAAGCATAGAGCCAGAACCAAATTTGCAAAAACAAGAAAAAAGTGTGAGATCGAAACAGGGCTTAGAGGCATCCTCAAGGCTTGATAACTGTCTCAATCTCTTCCTGGAAATCTCCACAAGCGAAAGCAAGCAAAACCACACGTTTTCAGACCCTCACACGCACTGTAAGTCGTTCGTAACATTGCTCTGTTCTTGAATTTGCATCTTGCAATTTAAGCATAGTTGATCTGAATTAATGGCATATTCTTAATCTACACATCATTTGCAAGCTTTTGGTATTACTTGATTTCATTTATCTGACCTATATCATGGATCACCATTGCTATGGTTTTGTGTTTGTTTTTGGGCTTTTTGTTTCAGGAAAAATTGGCCCTAATAATGGCCATGGTTGTAATCAGGAGGATGAGACGACCTCAACCATGGTTGTGATACGGTGGGAGAACTGACTAGGGTTTTGCGTTTGTTTTCACAAATGTTTCGGTTGAGCAAGAGTCGCCACCGACTTTTTATTTTATCCTAAGGAAAGGTTAAAAAGCACAGCAAAAACCTTTGAGATATTTTCTTGGGTTCGGGGAGTAGATTATAGAAAGGGAAGGTATTAGCACCCTTTCTATCCATGGTTATCCATGGGCTCTTAATTACTTTCTTAAATCAACTTGCCTTGATTTTCAATTGTTTGAAATGGTGCTTTGTGCGTGGTTTTGAAAATGTTTTGAAAAAAAGATGCCTTGTCTAGGCTACCCTTGTAACAATTATTTACTCGAATGTTTTACAAAAGGTGTTTGTCTTTTTGAAAAGATGTTTCAAGGTTTTTTGAAAGTTGTTTTGAAAGTGTAGTGATGTGTGGTTTGAAAAATAGGCAAGTGTTTTTGTTTTGCAAGTTGACAAGTACTCAAGAGCTATCTACCCTAAAGTTCTCAAAGATTTTTGCTATGTTTTAACCCTTTTAACAATTTTGTTCCACCATTGCATTTGGTGGACAATCTTGTGTTAGGATGTTAACGGGATGGGCGCGGGTCATCGTTTAGACCATGATTGCAATGGTGCCAAGTATCTTTGGGCAATTTTTCCTTTAAGGGACTTGATCATTTTTAGGCAACTTTCGAAAGCGTCATCGAGGGACTATGATCATTTGAATTGTTTTGCTTTGCCCAAAGAGACCTAACATGCAATATGGCCCATTATTGAAGGCAACAAGTGGAATACCCTAGGGGTGCAAGTGTGATTGGTGTTGTCCATTTTCATGCTTGATTATCTTGAAGTTAGGTCAAACTATTTTGGTTAATTGATTTGCATACAACCCTAATTCTAACATGGCATATTTAGAAAGCTTGTAAATGCGAAAAATAAAGTTCCTAAGTTATTACAACACAATATATGGGATGGGGGGTACAAATGTTCAAATGGGGGTATTTTGACAAGAATTAAAACCCTAGACTATTACATCAAATTGGAATTTTGCAAGGTATTTATTTACACAATACTCTAATGAAATAAAATAAATATGTAAAAATGCAAAAAGGTTTTCATATGTATGTGAAAAAATGTTTATCATATATTAAATAAATAAAAATAAAAATTAATGTATTTTTGGTATTTTTATGGATCTAGGGTAAAACCCTAATTTTATAAATAAAAAGTATTTATTATATAATATATGTAATATTTCTTAATTATGTACAAAAAAATAAATGAGAAGTATATTTGTCAAAAAGGTATTTTTAATGTTAAACATTAATAAAAATAAAGATGTATATATTTTGGTATTTTTATCCTAAATATCCTAATAAATATATAAATATTTATATTATATGATAAATATATTAAATATATACAAAAATAAAATATTTAATATTTACAAAAAGGTATGTTTTCATAAAATATTTTCAAAAGATAAAATAAAATGAAAATCAGAAAATAAAAATGTATTGGTATTAATTTTAGTATTTTTAAATAAAAGATATTATGTATTATTTATATACAAACATCAATTTAAACAAATAAATGCCTAATAAATATAAAAATGGTGTGAAAAATATTTTTTATATTTTTAATATTATGAGAAAAATAAATAAGTCAGAAATAAAAAGAAAAGTCAAGAAAATGTCTCAAATAAGCACAATGGGCCAAGGGGGTTCAAAAGTAACAAAAGGGTGCAAATAAGAAAAATGAAACAAAGCCCAGCCCAAAAGACCTTCTTCAACCTCTGGCCAGAATTTGTCAAAAAAACGCGCGCCTCCTACACTGATTCAAACATCTGGATTCCTGGACTTTTAGCACAAACTTACAACATAAAAAATGTTAAGCATCAAGCCATGATTCTGGACATATAAAGAACTCATCCTAACTCTCAGAAATGAGAGAGAATTTCTCCATTCCCAATTCCTAACCTAGTTTTTGTTCCATGTTCAGACATCAAATTCTCATAGCACACATAACATAAATGAAAACTAATTATATGGGCATGTTCAGGGCCATGAATGTGACATAATTTCTTCACAAATCTAAACCTAACAATGCCTGGATAGAGAGATAAGAGTTCATAAACTTACCTGTTCAGTTGGAATCGTATCTGGTGATGGAGGTGTTTTCAATGTAAGGTGATGATTGGTATAGCTTCCTTGATGTCCAGGGATGCTACTCCAAGCTTTTGTTTGCTTTGAAACCAAATGAATCGTGTTATGGCACTTCAACTGCAAAACAGAAAAATGAAAATGGTCATGTTGATTAGGAGTGTTACAGTCTGCTTCTAATGCTTTGGACAATTTGTATGGATGGTAGGGAAAGTGTTTGAAGTGTTCTTGGCCAAGATGCACGATGGAAATGAGCTATGGAAGTCCAACTGCAGCTTATGCCCTGTTTTTGCAGTTTTAGGGTGATTCTGTGTTTGAGAAGGTATAGAACTTGGTTGGCTTGTGTTTCAGCTTAGGTTTGATGATTAGAAAGTGTTTGATAACTTTGCTTAAGGTTCTCTTGGCTGAGATGATAGTTGGTGTATGTTATGCAAGTTTTCTTCACCTTTAAGCAACAAAATGCTAAATTCTGTGTTGGACTGATGGAGGCCCCCCTAATGTGCTTCTAAGCTTGCCCTTTATCAGTGGGATTAGCTCAAAAACTTGTGCCAAGGAGATTTGATGTGTACCTCTTGATTTGCTAATTGACATAAAGTTCTACTTTTGCAAAAATGGACATTATGCTTTTTCTACTTATGGCTTAGTTTTGCATACAATGCTTGAACACACAAAATAAGGTCTTGGAACAATGAGTTAGCATTAAATTTATGAGTGCAAAAGGTATATAGGACCTGTAATCAAGGAATGCAAGCTGAGTTCAAAATGGCACAAGTGTATGAACATGTAAATTGGCCATAAACAAAGTGAGTTTTTCCCAACTTGTCAAATTCGATTCTCCCTAACCATGAGGTTGTTTTATGAGTTATTGGACATTTTGGAAAGCTTGGGATGTGTATTACAATCCATCTTTGAAATTCAAATTGAAATTCCAAGTGGAAGCATGTGAAAAATGGTCTTGAAGTTAGGCAAAAATCCTGCCTAAAATGGTTCAAAATTTCTCTAAGTTAAGAATGGTTTGGTACCCTTGTTCCAAAAATTGTAACTTGAGCTACAAGCTTCTTTTGAGGAAACTTTGTGAATAAAAGTTGTAGATTTTTCAATGGACTACAACTTTCATGTTTTGACTTTTCCTTGAATCCAAATGCATCTTGATGAGAAAGTGGGACAAAGTTAGGGTTTTTCATAACTTAGAAAAATTCTAAGTTATGAAAAATCTTCATTTCAAACCCTAATTTGCAATTCTTGATTTCTTGATGAATAAGTTTCATGATGTGGCATGTTTTGATGAAAAATGAATCTTGACACTTGATTTTGACCAAAAAGTCAAAGTTTGACTTTTCAGTATACAGTCAAAAATTGATCAATTGATTGGAAAATTCAACTGTCAATCTTGTGCATTTGGGATCTTTTGAACTTGTTGAGCATGTCAAGACAATTCCATTGGGTTCTTGAGTCCATATGTGAGCTTGGTTTGCCATTGGCTTGGTCAAACAGTCAAAAATTGCCTTTGTGCAGTCAAAACCCTAAAAATGACCATTTTGCCCTTTTGGTGATCTGATCAAATTTCTTGTGGAATTGTGATCCAAACTTGATCAAATGGTCCATATGAGTTCATAATGTTGATGTGGGTCAAAAATCATGAGGTTTGACTGTCAATTGGCCATAGTTGACTTTTTCCCCAATACAACTGATTTCCAGGTCAACTGTCCAATTGACTGGGCAAAGTTTGGAATCAAGGCTTGAAACTTGGTATGGATAGACTTGGGAGTCCAACATGAAGCATGAAAGTCATCTTAGGCATTTTAGGTCAAAACATCTTTGTGCAAACACAAACCCTAATTTGGGTCAACAGTGCAAGGAGAAGTCTTGAGCAGAGGAAACCCTAACTGGATCTTGAGCTCCAAGGGTCTTGTGATGAGAAAATATTGAGAAAATGGGAGGGAAAATTTTGGGGTACAACAGTTGCCCCTGTTCAATCTCCTTGAATTTGAAGAGTTAGATTGGCAAGTTTGCCTTTCGCGACTCGAGGGTAAAAGGAGATTGGACACTAGAGTGCCCTTAAATTTGCACTCGTCAAAGCAAAGGATGTAGGAATGGGCTTAGAGATGCCATTTGGAATGAGTATCAGAAAGGTGTCCATATTTTGGACCATCTCTGAACTGGGGGTCTGAATAAGCAATAGATTGACATCCGTATCTGGAGGCATCCGTAAACTGTTTTCAAAAGTTGCGTCTGAACAAGTGATAGATTAACATCCGTTGTTGGGAGGAATCCGTAAACTGTTTTCAGAAGTTGATAAGAGTCTGAACAAGCGATAGATTAACATCCGTTGTTGGGAGGAATCTGTAAACTGTTTTCAGAAGTCTTGAAGTTGAATAAGCAATAGAGCAGCATCCGTTGTTGGGAAGCGTCCGTAAACTGTTTTCAAAAGTTTGCATCTGAACAAGTGATAGATTGACATCCGTTGTTGGGAAGAATCCATAAACTGTTTTCAGAAGTTGATAAGAGTCTGAACAAGCGATAGATTAACATCCGTTGTTGGGAGGAATCCGTAAACTGTTTTCAGAAGTCTTGAGAAGAATCTGAATAAGCGATAGGTTAACATCCGTTACTGGAGAACCCGTGAACTGTTTTCAAAAGTCTTGAAGTTGAATAAGCAATAGAGCAGCATCCGTTGTTGGGAAGCATCCGTAAACTGTTTTCAAAAATTGCATCTGAACAAGTGATAGATTAACATCCGTTGTTGGGAAGAATCCATAAACTGTTTTCAGAAGTCTTGAGAAGAATCTGAACAAGCAATAGGTTAACATCCGTTACTGGAGAACCCGTGAACTGTTTTCGGAAGTCTTGAAGTTGAAGGAGGAACCGGTGCAGGGTATCCTGATGATGAGTTCGTGTAAAACTGCATCTGGATGCATCTGGAATAAGCATCAGAATGTTGCCATGTCCGGGTCACATCTGAACTATTTCTAGAAAGAATCTCGGAAAATAATGATTTTTGTCTGTCGACTGATCTTACCTGAAAAGGTAATGAGTTAGTTATATGCAATGTCATGATGCATGATACAATGTATGTTATATGATATGAATGTAAATGAATGTGCATGTAAGCTGGAGAGCTGTCTTGCGGAGGATAAATGAATCCTAGATGGCTGAAGATAAAGGCATCCTGACTGCTGTCGGGAAGAATAATTCCTTGGCTTGTTGCTGGGGAATACCAGATCTTCAATCATTGAGGGGCCTCAGGACCACCGCGGGGAATTGGAATTTCTTTGGTGACTTGCAGGGTAAGAGAATTTCTGATGATCTCTACTGGGGAGTTCAGAACCTGATAGACTCATGCTGGAGAGGTAAGGCTGAGCATCCTCAACCTGGTGGGAAGTAACTCTGTGGGGAAAAGGTTCACTAGCTTGGTTCAGCTGGGGATACTGAAACCTGTCTCTGAGGGGAATCGAGTTCTGAAAGGCTCTTGGACGGGAGAAATCAGTATTGGGAGAGCTTTTCCTGATGAGGATTCTGTAGTTTGACTCTGTTTAGGGAATTAAGATATCTAACTGTACCTTCAACTTGCTAGTAATCACTCTTTCTTGATTTATAAGGAAATGATTATGTTCAAATGCATATGCCTATTTAACAAAACATTGGACGTTTCTCAAATAAAAACAATTAGTGCAAAAGAAAAGAGAAAAGGAAATGACGCAAATTTCTGGAAAAGTATTTGTATTAACTTTCTATGGGTATATTTGTACAAAGGAGACAATCATCCTAGTAAGAGGATGTCGTCATAAATATTGAAAAATTTATACAAAAGAAAGATGGCTATGTGCAATAATTCCATGGGATTCCATTCTGCTACAGCCTTCACAACTCTGAAAATCTGTCCGTTCAATGCTTCGTCTGCCGATGACTGGATTGATCAGAAGCTTGGAACTGGTTGATGAAGAGATTGTCCTTAAAGTGATCCGACGAGACATAGTCATACGCTCTAGTTCCCTAACTTTTGCCTGAATCGCCCTTTCGGGTTTTCGATCCACCGGGAAACCCCTTTTTGCCCAAGCCGCCCTTTCGGGTTTTCAACTTGCCGGGTGTACAGATTTTTTTGTTTTTATCCCTAACTTTTGCCTGAACCGCCCTTTCGGGTTTTCGGTTCACCGGGATGCCCATTTTTGCCCAAGCCGCCCTTTCGGGTTTTCGACTTGTCGGGTTATTTTATGCGTAGTATCTTTTGACTATGTCTGCGTTCGCAGGGTGCGGCAAATCGTCGCCGTCCATGGTGGTTAGAATCATTGCACCACCATAAAATATGCTTTTGATCACAAATGGTCCTTCGTATGTAGGAGTCCATTTGCCCCTGGGATCACTTTGCGGCAAGATAATCCGCTAGATTACGAGATCTCCAACTTGATATACCTGACGTCTGACTTTCTTGTTGAAGGCCTTGATCATCCGCTTTTGATACGTCTGACCATGGCATACAGCAGCGAGTCGCTTCTCGTCGATCAGATTGAGTTGATCAAGTCGGGTCTGAATCCAATCATCTTCATTCAAACCTGCGTCCTTCATAATCCTTAGAGAAGGAATCTGAACTTCCATAGGCAGGACAGCTTCCATGCTGTATACCAAAGAAAATGGGGTTGCCCCGGTTGAAGTACGCGCCGTCGTACGGTACCCGTGTAGAGCAAACGGTAACATCTCATGCCAGTCTTTGTAAGTGACTGTCATTTTCTGAATGATCTTCTTAATGTTTTTGTTCGCAGCTTCAACAACACCGTTCATCTTCGGCCGATAGGGAGATGAATTGTGATGATAAATCTTGAACTGTTCGCACAATGCGGTGATCACCGTGTTATTCAGATTTGTACCGTTGTCTGTGATGATCCTGTTTGGAACACCATACCGGCATATGAGATTTTGCTTGATGAAGCGGGCAACCACATTTTTAGTAACAGAGGCGAAGGAAGCTGCTTCGACCCATTTGGTGAAATAGTCAATGGCAACCAGGATGAAACGATGTCCGTTGGATGCAGTGGGCTTGATCTCTCCAATCATGTCGATGCCCCACATTGCAAATGGCCAAGGAGCAGTCAGAACGTTGAGAGGAACCGGAGGGATATGAACTTTGTCAGCGTAGACTCGACATTTGTGGCAAGTACGGGAATGTATATGACAGTCAGCTTCCATGGTAGACCAGTAATAGCCTGCCCTTAGGATCTTCTTAGCCATTGTATGCCCGCTTAAGTGAGTGCCAAATGTGCCGCTGTGTATCTCAGTCATGATCAACTCTGCTTCAGCTTTGTCTATGCATCAAAGTAATACACAATCATGGCTTCGTTTGTAAAGGATGTCGTTGCTCAGGAAGAATTTGGCAGCAAATTTCCTTAAGAACTTCTTGTCATTTACGGAAGCCCCTTCGGGATAATCTCTAGTCTGGAGATACCTTTTGATTTCATGGAACCAGGGTTGTTCCACTACTTCTTCGGTATTAATCTCGTGACAATGTGCGGGTTCATCCATTCACTTGATGGTGATTTGGGGAGCCTCGTTATCCCAGTTGAGTTTAAACATGGAAGACATTGTAGCTAGAGCATCTGCTAGCTGATTCTCTTCTCGCGGGAAATGCTCGAAGGTAATTTGCTCGAAATGAGGCAACAATGTCAAGACATGTTCTTTGTATGGGATAAGATTAGGATGCTTGGTATCCCACTCTCCTTTGATTTGACTGATAACCAAATCCGAGTCCCTGAATACGATCAAAGATTTGATCCCCAAGTCTATAGCAGCCTTGAGACCAAAGATGCAAGCTTCATATTCAGCCATGTTGTTTGTGCAGCTGAAACAAAGTCGGGCCGTGAAAGGTGTGTGACAACCTTCCGGGGAAATGAGTATCGCGCCGATACCGTTTGCAAGTGCATTTGAAGCACCATCAAAGTACAGGGTCCATCGGGATCCCTTTTCGGGTCCGTCATACGGTCCGTTACTTTCAATGTTGTCCAAATTCATGTTGTCCTCGTCTGGGAAGTCAAATCTTATGGGTTGATAATCTTCGATAGCTTGATGAGCCAGATGGTCAGCTAGTACACTCCCTTTTATAGCTTTTTGAGTGGTGTACTGGATGTCATACTCAGTTAGGATCATTTGCCATCTAGCTATTCTTCCAGATAAAGCAGGCTTTTCGAAGATATACTTGATAGGATCCATTTTGGAAATCAACAAGGTAGTATGAGTCAACATATACTGCCTTAGTCGGCGAGCAGCCCATACCAAAGCGCAGCAAGTTTTCTCGAGCAGTGAGTAGCGAGTCTCACAGTCGGTAAACTTTTTGCTAAGGTAATAAATAGCATGCTCTTTTCGACCAGACTCGTCATGCTGGCCCAAAACACACCCCATTGAGTTATCCAAGACGGTCAGATACATGATCAATGGTTTTCCTTCGACGGGTGGTATCAGAATAGGAGGTTCTAGCAAATACTCCTTGATTTTATCAAAAGCAGTTTGGTAATCGTCGTTCCATTCGACTACCTGATCTTTCTTTAATAGTTTGAAAATTGGCTCACAGGTAGAAGTCAGATGAGAGATGAATCTGGCAATATAGTTCAAGCGCCCCAAGAACCCTCTAACCTCCTTTTCAGTACGGGGAGCAGGCATCTCTTGTATTGCTTTCACTTTTGCTGGATCGACTTCAATGCCTTTGTTGCTTACAATGAATCCTAGAAGTTTACCAGACCTAACTCCAAAAGTGCACTTACTTGGATTCAGCCTGAGTTTGTATTCTTTCAACCTGGCAAACAGCTTTTCTAGATGTTCAAGGTGCTCCTCCTCTGTTTGTGACCAAGCTATCATATCGTCTACGTAAACTTCAATCTCATGATGTATCATATCATGAAACAAAGCTACCATGGCACGTTGATAAGTTGCCCCTGTGTTCTTCAGTCCGAACGGCATCACCTTGTAACAGAAAGTACCCCATTGTGTGACAAAAGTTGTTTTCTCCATATCTTCGGGGGCCATTTTGATTTGATTGTAGCCCGAGAATCCATCCATGAAGGAAAACACTTTATGCTGAGCTGTATTGTCGATTAAAATGTCAATGTGTGGTAGCGGAAAATCATCTTTGGGGCTGGCCCTATTCAAATCCCGGTAGTCCACACACATCCTGACTTTGCCATCTTTTTTAGGTACTGGCACGATGTTAGCGACCCATTGAGGATAGGACGTAACAGTGAGAAAGCTAGTTTCGAATTGCTTCATCACTTCTGCTTTGATCTTTTCAGACATGTCAGGCCTCATTCGGCGGACTTTTTGCTTGATCGGTGGACAATCCTCTCTTGTGGGGAGACGGTGAACCACGATGTCTGTGTCTAAACCCGACATGTCTTCATAAGACCAAGCGAAGATTTCAACGTACTCATTTAACAACTGTATCAGGCGTTCCTTGACACTTGGTTCCAGATTGGCACCCACTTGTACCTCCTTCCGGTCTTCCTCGGTTCCTAAGTTGACAGTTTCCAATGACTCTTCGTGAGGTGAGATGGCCCTTTCCTCTTGCTGTAGAAGTCTGGCTAGTTCCCCTGGTACTTCACAACCTTCGTCATCTTCATACTCGGCTTGATTGACCAGATCTTCAGAGTTATTGAAGGATATAGCAGAATAGTCACCCATGGAATCCAGAGTGGATGTGTACCTGCATTTGTGAGTGTGGGTGTGTGTAAGGGATAGCCATCCTTAAACAAAAAATGCAAAAAGGAAAGAAAATGAACACATCAGTTTATCAAATGAAAAACGTCCAATGAATCATTAAACATGGCATATGGATATGAAGATAATCAAAACCCTTACAAATGGACCTACATGCCCCGGGCAAGGCATGAGGTAAAAAAGTAGTGTTACGGATTGTTAAAGAGTAATTATTACAGACCAAAGGAAATGTTTGACAGATAAATTACTGATTAATAAAAGTAATGGGGACAAAGTCTTTTGCCTCCCAGTTGCATAATCCTCCTTTGATAGTTGGGTAGATCCACTCTTCAATGTTGTCCTCCTCGTCTTTACCCTCAAAAGCGTTGATTCCGTAAGGAGAAATCTTGATTGGTGCTCTTTCAATCTTTGAACGGCGCATAGCTTTCTGGCCCGCGACAGTGAATCCTAATCCAAATTTGTCTGTTTTATGTGGAATATCAGGCAAATTCCCCCATGTTGAATTCTTCCCTTCCTTTATTGCGGCCTTCGCGTCTTCCAGAGATGCCATCCTGGCCATCTGCCTTGGTACTTCAGCTACCAACTTTGCTACTGTTATTTCAGGAGGGACTTCTTCGAAATGCTGGAATGGTGTCTCAATGAACTCACCCTCTACCTCCACATACCGGAAGGAGTTCAGGTGGCTGATCATATACTCCTCTTCAACATGGACGGTTATGATCTTTCCCTTGACAGGATACTTCAACATTTGATGTAAGGAAGAGGTGACTGCCCCGGCATTGTGTATCCAAGGCCTACCCAACAAGCAAGAGTATGAAGGACGGATGTCCATCACATAGAAAGTAGATTTAAACACCTCAGTGCCTACCTTGATGGGAATATCAACCTCCCCATGGACCATCCTCTTCGAACCATCAAAAGCTCTGACAACAATATCACTCGGTTTTAGCTCTAAACCTTCACAATCTAGTCGGTCCAAAGCTTTCTTAGGCAGTACATTCAGTGAAGAACCAGTGTCGACCAAGACATGTGCGAGAGTAGTTCCTCGGCACTCGACTGAAATGCGCAAAGCATCATTGTGGTTTCTACCTTTAGGAGTTAGGTCGGCATCATAGAAACCTAATCCATTATCTGCAGTAAGGCTGGCCACGCAATTTTGGAATTGGTCTGCAGAGGTTTCCTGGGGCACATGGGCTGCTTTTAGGAATTTTATCAAAGCTTTGGCGTGCGCTTCTGAGCAAAGTAGTAGTGCCAACATGGAGATCTTCGAGGGGGTTTGCCCCAGTTGTTCTACCACGTCGTAGTCACTCCTTTTAATTATCTTCAAGATTTCTTCCATTTCTTTCTTGGAGGTTTCCGGGATGACCAAAGGTTGAGCCCTCATCCTGACGAGCTCATCTTGGGTTCCCTTACCTTTGTCAGCAGAGGTAGGAGGGACAATACTAGGAACAACAACATCTTCAATCAATGGGGTTCTAGCGGAGAGTTTTATTGGTGCAGGGATAACTTTGGCAGCAGATGAGGGTCCAAAGATTGCTTTTGGAGGGGAAATCTCTGGAGAAAATATTCTCCTGCTCCGGGTGATTTTACTTGTGCCCGCAATGTTTCCAATGCTGGCTTCTTCTTCATCCGAGCTTCCTTCAGTTATTTCAATTTGTTTAATACCATGGTAGTAGACGTCACCGCCGTAGTTCCATGGTATTGACTTCTCAGAAATGTAGGGGACAGGCCCTGGCATTGTTATCTTCAAAGGAACAGACTTCGTAGCTGGTGTAATCTTAACAGGCTTTCTGACGGCCTTGGAAAGATTGGCGTGAATGGTTATAATTGAGACATCTTCAGTATGGGTTGGAATAGCAGAAACTTTTTCAAACAAAATTTGTCGACTGTCCATTAGGCCTTGGATGCCTTTCTTCAGTAACGGACAGTCAAACGGCAGAGAGTAACAGCAGTAGCAATCTTTTTTACATCCCGGCCTTTAACAGATTCAACTTGATGGTTAACAACGGAGTCATCAGATCATTGATATCAGCAACATATAAATATTCTTCAATAGCATTGACATTTCGACCGTGCTTCGGCATCGGAGCAGATATCACGTTTGGCTTCTCAGGAGCGTCGAACTCCACCTCTTTCGCCTCTATCAGGTCTTGGATTTTATGCTTGAGTGCCCAACAATCGTTAGTGTCGTGCCCGACACTGTCAGAATGGTAGGCGCATTTAGCATTAGGATGGTAGTGCGGAGAGGATGTATTCACATTTTTTGGTGCCTCTTTGATAGTGGCGAGATTCAACTTTAACAGATGGGGAAGCACTTGCGCTGGCGTCATATTAATGCGGGTAAACTTCCGTTGTGGCCGTTCCACCCGTTGTTGATTTGGTCTGGACTGGTTATAGCGAGGCTGCTCACTTGAAGGGTTTTGGATCATTACGGCCCCCACAGTCGGCCGGCGCTCAGCCTTCCCTGCTCTTCTCTGAGAGTATACCACAGCCGTTTCTTTCTTGAAAGGTTTCTTCTCAACACTTGCAGCGGCACCCTTCTGTATCTTTCCTGACTTGATGCCGGCTTCTATCCTCTCCCCAGTTAATATCAGATCCGTAAACCCCGCGGAAGAATTACCAATCAGGTGGTTGAAAATGGACCAGATAGGGTCCCTAGGAACATGTCAACTAGCTCACGGTCAGTCAAAGGAGGCTGCACCCTTCCAGCCAAATCTCTCCATTTTTGTGCATACTCTTTGAATCCTTCGCCCGTTCCTAGTGACATACCCTGAAGTTGGGTACGCGTAGGAGCAAGGTCAGAATTGTACTGATATTGTTTATAAAAAGCGGTGGCCAAGTCTTCCCAGTTTCGGATGCTGGCTCCATCCAGTTGATAGAACCACTCAAGTTGAGCCCCAGAAAGGCTGTCCTGAAAGAAGTGAATCCAAAGGTTTTTGTCCGCGGTGTAAGTTTGGATCTTCCTTACATAGGACCTGAGATGCATTTTCGGACAGGACAGCCCGTCATACCTCACAAAAACTGGCACTTTGAACTTTGGGGGAATCACAATTCCGGCAACTAAACCCAAGTCTTCGAAATCCAAACCCGGCACTCTCTGCAGCTCCATGGCTGCCAACCTGTCTTCTAAACCTTTGTATTTGTCATCAGCCAGAGGGTATTGTTGGTCGGAGTAGTCTTCATCCTCTTCAGCCTCCTCTTCTTCCATATCGGACTCGGAAGGCACCGCAGCCGCACCCCCTTTACTGGTTCCCTCCTCAGAAGTAGGAGGAAATTCAAGCACTCTTCTGGCTTCTCCTTTAAATCTTCTCCCTAAAGTAGCCACCCCGAGTCTCTTTTTCTTCTTTTTCCCTGGGTCTTTATTCCCCAGCAAGGTCTTTAGATCCTCCTGACCCTTAGCCAAGGTCATCAGGAGTTGTTGAAACTGTGCATTTTAAGCCTGCAAGTCCTTGACTGTTTGCTCGAGATCCATCCTACTGAAATAAACAGCAGACAGATAAGGAAACCTGGCGTGAGACCTGCTTATGCACATGATGAATGGTATGCTTATGTATGCAATGCATTCAAGGATTTAGAATATTCAAAATTGTTGCAAACAAAAAAGAACGCACGTCATATTAATAAGAAGAAATTTGTCAGTACATAAATGCCCCATGGGCCAAATATTACAAAACTTCTCAAGGTAGAAAGACGTTGCGCATCCTCTTTGGTGCGATGTAGGTGTTGAGGGTCTCTTCCTCGTGGAGTCGGAGGGTAAGCTCTAGAACCTTCTTCTCACTGTCGTAGAAGCTGGCTTCAAAAGTGTTCCGTTCCTCCTTGAGTTGGATCCAACTCTTCTGCATTTCCTCCCACGATGTAGGCATGTCAGGATATAGGATGGTGTAGGGAACCTCTCCTTCCTTGATGGGCTCTTTAATCACATGGAGAACATGAGGATAAGGCATCATTAGACTCTGGGCTCGGGCTCGTACCCACTTGAGATAAGGCTCAAGAGGGATGGAGTTCTTGTGTCCCAGTGTCTTGCTGTCAACCTTGTTGGGCATCCTCCAAGCTCTGATGAATCTTTGGCGAAGTCCTTGCGCATTGTTGTCGAAGTCAAAGACTAGGTCAGGAATCAAAATGTCGTGAGGACCATCTCTTCGTGCGTATCCAAATTGCCTCAAAGCTAGGCAAGGGTTGTAGGTGATACCTCCTCTGATTCCAAGTAAAGGAACATTAGGAAACTCTCCATAATGATCGACGATGATGACATTTTCTCTGGACCGAGAACACCAATGTACATCAGAGTGAGTAAGAGTCATCAACCGTTGGGACCACCTTGAGCCTTGGTCATTCTTCAAGACAGATTGTGGAAGGTGCGAAATAAACCACCTTTAAAGGAGAGGAGTACAGCATATGAGAACACCCCTCTTTCTCATTGTTCGTGTGTAAAATGAGTGAAGGATGTCCCCAAGTAATGTTGGTATTGGATTTCTGGACAAGAAGATTTTGACGGCATTGACCTCTACAAGATGGTCAGGATTTGGGAACAAGACCAACCCATAGATAAGGAGTGCCACAATTTCTACAAAGGCTTGTAGGTCCAATGAATTCCAACATTCTTGTGCCTTCTCAAACAAGAATTTTGCTAAGAAGCCTTTGACACCGCTTCTAGTTTCCCAGTGCCCCTTGATGTCAGATGGCTGTAGATGTAGTGCTCGAGCAACATCTTCAGGCTTTGGTTCCTTTTCCGTACCGTTGAAAGGTAGTTGATTTAGGATAGGAATTCTCAGGAGTTGAGAAAATTCCTCCAAAGTTGGTACCAACTGGTAGTCGGGGAAAGTGAAACAGTGGTGAAGAGGGTCAAAGAATTGGAATAGCTCTTTCATCATGTCTTCTTCAATGTTGGTGTTGACTAAGCTGAGCAGTCTACCATGTCTTTCACTGAAGGGAGAGCTTTCGGAATTCTTGATGCGAGCTCCTTGAGTTGAGGAGAGATTCTCACAAGGTTGACTTGGATGGTTTTTCTGCGAGGAATTTCCATGACCTATAAAACAAGAACAAAGATGAAGATCTAAACCCTTGAAATGGTTAGTGAATGCATATGATGCTTTATGATGTTTATGATGTATGCACAAACATATGTACAAGCAAATCACACCAAACCCTAGTTTCAGGCTTGCATGAGGTTTCATAGGTAAGTACCCTATGGAGTGTAGTTGGCTTAAAAACCTGTCCTATAAATAGTAACTGGGTTCTAAGGATCTCAATATCATTGGATTGTTTTCATTGTTCATTGTTTTGGTTTAGCCACTTAACTAGCGACCAAAATATTCCAAGAAAACAACCCTCAATGAGTGTAGTATCGAGTATCTACCAACTTCGGACTGCACCAAAGCCGGTCATCTCACTACCCCTAATAAAAGGCCAAGATGGTCAAGTAAGGTTCTAGGTCATTAGTGCTTAGTGACATCACTCAGCGGCCCCGTACTCTCCTTGATTGAACTCAAGGGTTACCGGTACTCACAAATATGTCACACTAATATAACTATTGCTTCAACCGTGTCGGTATACCCCGCACAGTTTCCACAACGTATTGCTATCTATGAATGTTCCCCAAATCCGGGTGTAGGATTGCAAACCCAAACAAGAGAGCTAAGATATAAAGCAATCAAACAATTAGTCATGCAAGAGGGTGATCTAAGCCCTAAGGTTACTCCACTTTAAAAAATGTCCCCAGAAGAGTCGCCAGTTCTGTGATACGGTGGGAGAACTGACTAGGGTTTTGCGTTTGTTTTCGCAAATGTTTCGGTTGAGCAAGAGTCGCCACCGACTTTTTATTTTATCCTAAGGAAAGGTTAAAAAGCACAGCAAAAACCTTTGAGATATTTTCTTGGGTTCGGGGAGTAGATTATAGAAAGGGAAGGTATTATCACCCTTTCTATCCATGGTTATCCATGGGCTCTTAATTACTTGCTTAGATCAACTTGCCTTGATTTTCAATTGTTTGAAATGGTGCTTTGTGCGTGGTTTTGAAAATGTTTTGAAAAAAAGATGCCTTGTCTAGGCTACCCTTGTAACAATTCTTTACTCGAATGTTTTACAAAAGGTGTTTGTCTTTTTGAAAAGATGTTTCAAGGTTTTTTGAAAGTTGTTTTGAAAGTGTAGTGATGTGTGGTTTGAAAAATAGGCAAGTGTTTTTGTTTTGCAAGTTGACAAGTACTCAAGAGCTATCTACCCTAAAGTTCTCAAAGATTTTTGCTATGTTTTAACCCTTTTAACAATTTTGTTCCACCATTGCATTTGGTGGACAATCTTGTGTTAGGATGTTAACGGGACGGGCGCGGGTCATCGTTTAGACCATGATTGCAATGGTGCCAAGTATCTTTGGGAAATTTTTCCTTTAAGGGACTTGATCATTTTTAGGCAACTTTCGAAAGCGTCATCGAGGGACTATGATCATTTGAATTGTTTTGCTTTGCCCAAAGAGACCTAACATGCAATATGGCCCATTATTGAAGGCAACAAGTGGAATACCCTAGGGGTGCAAGTGTGATTGGTGTTGTCCATTTTCATGCTTGATTATCTTGAAGTTAGGTCAAACTATTTTGGTTAATTGATTTGCATACAACCCTAATTCTAACATGGCATATTTAGAAAGCTTGTAAATGCGAAAAATAAAGTTCCTAAGTTATTACAACACAATATATGGGATGGGGGGTACAAATGTTCAAATGGGAGTATTTTGACAAGAATTAAAACCCTAGACTATTACATCAAATTGGAATTTTGCAAGGTATTTATTTACACAATACTCTAATGAAATAAAATAAATATGTAAAAATGCAAAAAGGTTTTCATATGTATGTGAAAAAATGTTTATCATATATTAAATAAATAAAAATAAAAATTAATGTATTTTTGGTATTTTTATGGATCTAGGGTAAAACCCTAATTTTATAAATAAAAAGTATTTATTATATAATATATGTAATATTTCTTAATTATGTACAAAAAAATAAATGAGAAGTATATTTGTCAAAAAGGTATTTTTAATGTTAAATATTAATAAAAATAAAGATGTATATATTTTGGTATTTTTATCCTAAATATCCTAATAAATATATAAATATTTATATTATATGATAAATATATTAAATATATACAAAAATAAAATATTTAATATTTACAAAAAGGTATATTTTCATAAAATATTTTCAAAAGATAAAATAAAATGAAAATCAGAAAATAAAAATGTATTGGTATTAATTTTAGTATTTTTAAATAAAAGATATTATGTATTATTTATGTACAAACATCAATTTAAACAAATAAATGCCTAATAAATATAAAAATGGTGTGAAAAATATTTTTTATATTTTTAATATTATGAGAAAAAATAAATAAGTCAGAAATAAAAAGAAAAGTCAAGAAAATGTCTCAAATAAGCACAATGGGCCAAGGGGGTTCAAAAGTAACAAAAGGGTGCAAATAAGAAAAATGAAACAAAGCCCAGCCCAAAAGACCTTCTTCAACCTCTGGCCAGAATTTGTCAAAAAAACGCGCGCCTCCTACACTGATTCAAACATCTGGATTCCTGGACTTTTAGCACAAACTTACAACATAAAAAATGTTAAGCATCAAGCCATGATTCTTGACATATAAAGAACTCATCCTAACTCTCAGAAATGAGAGAGAATTTCTCCATTCCCAATTCCTAACCTAGTTTTTGTTCCATGTTCAGACATCAAATTCTCATAGCACACATAACATAAATGAAAACTAATTATATGGGCATGTTCAGGGCCATGAATGTGACATAATTTCTTCACAAATATAAACCTAACAATGCCTGGATAGAGAGATAAGAGTTCATAAACTTACCTGTTCAGTTGGAATGTATCTGGTGATGGAGGTGTTTTCAATGCAAGGTGATGATTGGTATAGCTTCCTTGATGTCCAGGGATGCTACTCCAAGCTTTTGTTTGCTTTGAAACCAAATGAATCGTGTTATGGCACTTCAACTGCAAAACAGAAAAATGAAAATGGTGATGTTGATTAGGAGTGTTACAGTCTGCTTCTAATGCTTTGGACAGTTTGTATGGATGGTAGGGAAAGTGTTTGAAGTGTTCTTGGCCAAGATGCACGATGGAAATGAGCTATGGAAGTCCAACTGCAGCTTATGCCCTGTTTTTGCAGTTTTAGGGTGATTCTGTGTTTGAGAAGGTATAGAACTTGGTTGGCTTGTGTTTCAGCTTAGGTTTGATGATTAGAAAGTGTTTGATAACTTTGCTTAAGGTTCTCTTGGCTGAGATGATAGTTGGTGTATGTTATGCAAGTTTTCTTCACCTTTAAGCAACAAAATGCTAAATTTTGTTTTGGACTGATGGAGGCCCCCCTAATGTGCTGCTAAGCTTGCCCTTGATCAGTGGGATTAGCTCAAAAACTTATGCCAAGGAGATTTGCTGTGTACCTCTTGATTTGCTAATTGACATAAAGTTCTACTTTTGCAAAAATGGACATTATGCTTTTTCTACTTATGGCTTAGTTTTGCATACAATGCTTGAACACACAAAATAAGGTCTTGGAACAATGAGTTAGCATTAAATTTATGAGTGCAAAAGGGATATAGGACCTGTAATCAAGGAATGCAAGCTGAGTTCAAAATGGCACAAGTGTATGAACATGTAAATTGGCCATAAACAAAGTGAGTTTTTCCCAACTTGTCAAATTCGATTCTCCCTAACCATGAGGTTGTTTGATGAGTTCTTTGACATTTTGGAAAGCTTGGGATGTGTACTACAATCCATCTTTGAAATTCAAATTGAAATTCCAAGTGGAAGCATGTGAAAAATGGTCTTGAAGTTAGGCAAAAATCCTGCCTAAAATGGTTCAAAATTTCTCTAAGTTAAGAATGGTTTGGTACCCTTGTTCCAAAAATTGTAACTTGAGATACAAGCTTATTTTGAGGAAACTTTGTGAATAAAAGTTGTAGATTTTGCAATGGAATACAACTTTAATGTTTTGACTTTTCCTTGAATCCAAATGCATCTTGATGAGAAAGTGGGACAAAGTTAGGGTTTTTCATAACTTAGAAAAATTCTAAGTTATGAAAAATCTTCATTTCAAACCCTAATTTGCAATTCTTGATTTCTTGATGAACAAGTTTCATGATGTGGCATGTTTTGATGAAAAGTGAATCTTGACACTTGATTTTGACCAAAAAGTCAAAGTTTGACTTTTCAGTATACAGTAAAAAATTGATCAATTGACTGGAAAATTCAACTGTCAATCTTGTGCATTTGGGATCTTTTGAACTTGTTGAGCATGTCAAGACAATTCCATTGGGTTCTTGAGTCCATATGTGAGCTTGGTTTGCCATTGGCTTGGTCAAACAGTCAAAAATTGCCTTTGTGTAGTCAAAACCCTAAAAATGACCATTTTGCCCTTTTGGTGATCTGATCAAATTTCTTGTGGAATTGTGATCCAAACTTGATCAAATGGTCCATATGAGTTCATAATGTTGATGTGGGTCAAAAATCATGAGGTTTGACTGTCAATTGGCCATAGTTGACTTTTTCCCCAATACAACTGATTTCCAGGTCAAATGTCCAATTGACTGGGCAAAGTTTGGAATCAAGGCTTGAAACTTGGTATGGATAGACTTGGGAGTCCAACATGAAGCATGAAAATCATCTTAGGCATTTTAGGTCAAAACATCTTTGTGCAAACACAAATCCTAATTTGGGTCAACAGTGCAAGGAGAAGTCTTGAGCAGAGGAAACCCTAACTGGATCTTGAGCTCCAAGGGTCTTGTGATGAGAAAATATTGAGAAAATGGGAGGGCAAATTTTGGGGTACAACAATGGTCTTAGAATCCATTTACATGGCCTGTACGAGGTTTTGGAATAGACATGACCTGTAGTGACGACCAGCGTCCGTAGGTATAGGTGTTGCAGACTTTTAGCAACGGATGGAGGAAGGGGACGATGAGTTGTCGCCCATCCATTGGCTTGTTCGAATGAGCGCGCCTTTTTCTTTTTATTTTCCAATAACGCTTATTTTTTTATATATTATATTTAATTTTTATTATATTAATAAAGCAAGGCAAGCAGCGTAGTGGCAAGCATAACATTGGAATTCCTCTCAAGACCTGGGTTCGAATCCTAGGTCCCCCCATTTTCTCCAAATTTTTTGTTTTCAGGTAATCCAGTATGCGCTTAAGCCTGAGACTCATGATGGACACTCGCCATCCAGTACGCCAGATGGCTAGATGGCCAGATCTGGTGGCCAAGCATTGAAGGCACACCATAGGCAGGTCAACGCACATGCACTAGATCAGAAAAAGTCCAACGGATCAGTATCATTGGGCCAAGATAATTGTTTTCTACACCTCCAAATATCAGGCCCAATATCTCTACTTTTTTTTTTGGCAAAATACTCATTTTGGTCCCTTAACTATACCCTTGGGTTCATATTGGTCCCTTAACTTTTTTTTTTGTGTCATTTTGGTCCCTTAACTTTCAAAAAGTTTCATTTTAGTCCTTTTTGTCTAAATTCGTAGCTAATTAGACGGAAAAACTTTGAAATCAGCCGCTAAATTCATAGCTAATTAGACTAAAAGGACTAAAATGAAACATTTTGAAAGTTAAGGGACCAAAATGACACGAAAAAAAGTTAAGGGACCAATGTGAACCCAAGGGTATAGTTAAGGGACCAAAATGAGTATTTTGCCTTCTTTTTTTTACATTTTGTTTATTTTATTTAAATTAATTACTAACCAATAACATAATTTATTTATTTTTATCAAAAAAATCACCAAAAATATATTTTTTATCCAATTAAATTTCAGAAATTTTATTTTTTATTAATAAATGTTAATTAAATTTATTAGGTCATTAATTATAGACAACTTGAATTTATTTTGTAAATAATAAAAATCAATTAGAATTAATAGGTTTTAACTTTAATTTAATTATTTTATTTTCTTTCCTAAATTAACAAAAACTCCAAAAATATGTCATTTAATATTTTTAATTAATTAATTAATTTAATAATTAATTTAGCATTTAATTTTAGGATTTAATTTCTTTTCTTAAAAATAAAAACAAAAAAAACATTTTCTTTAATTAAAAGGGACAAAACCCTAATTTTGCATTCGATTTAATTTCGCACCGCGCGCTTTATTTTTATTTGTCCAATTAATGTATCTGCTCCTGGTTTGTAATAATTAATTAGGACTTTTATTTATTTTTCCGCTTTTAAATTTCAAAGGGTTGCTTTTGGCGCTGTAAATACCCGACGCCTTGTAATATTTAGTTTAATTTCCGCACCCTTAATTTCTGCAAATATTCAACTGTTAGATGTTTGGTAATAGGGTTTGCATGACAAGAATGAATGTTTAACCTAAAATCAATTAGATCACCCTAAACATGTGCAAAGATAAAAAATAACTGAAATCAATACACTCGCACATGCGCACTCTTAGGGTACACCCCACTTGGTTGCCTTCGTACACGGTCATTGAGTATAGGTTGTTTTAGAGGTCACCCTCTTGTCTAGAAGATCATAGTTGCCTTAAAATGGTTTCCTCAGATATCGTTGCCTCGAATAGATGATCTAAGACATTAGGGTTACCGCTAAGGCGTCTTAACGTTGCTTTAGTGACCGTATGTCCCTCTTTCGAATTGACCCTCAAACTCCAACAACGGTGTTGCCTACTCACTAATAGCGGGATAACATTGTCTAAAGGAAATTAGTATAGAACGATTCCTTTTTCGAGTAGGTAGATTAGTTCTTAGATACTTGCTCATCCAAAACAAAAAATTTTCACACTTACACTTTTACAAACAAGTTTTTAAAAACACTTCATTACACTCTTGAAGACAGAAGCAAGAGTTAAATCAAAGTCAAAACAAAAACTTTTCAAAACCCACAAGCACAAAGAAAACAATTTTGAAAATGATGAGCAAGTACCTAAGAGCCCGTAGATAACTACGGATAAAAAGGATGCTAATACCTTCCCTTTCTATAATCTACCCCCCGTACTCAGAAAATCTCGAAAAAAGAATTTTTCTGTGCTTTTTTCCTTTCCCTGTTGGATAAAATAAAAGACGGTGGCGACTCTTGCTTACCGCGACATTTTGCAAAAACAAACGCAAAACACAAACCAGCATTCCAAAAACAATCAGTTATTCCCACTGTATCACACCCATTATTAATTTGTACCCCCATCCCCCTAAAATGATGTAATAGCTTAGATTTTACTTTCCGCATTTTACTTGCTTTTCATGTATTGCTAGTAATTAGGATGCATGGCAAGATAAAATCAACAAATAGACGACTTTCAAATACAAAATAAAATGTATGCAAACTAACACACTTGCACACTAACACCTCTAGGGCAATCTCACTTTGTCGCCTTTCGGAAAAAAGTCATGCCCCTCAAATATGAAGCGTTTTAAGCAAAGACCCTTCGATAAAAAAGATCGTAGTCCCTCGATGTTGCCTTCGGTAAAACGATCTAGTCCCTAAACGACATTGCTAAAATGTCTCATAAGTTGCTTTCTATGACTATACAAACGTCCCATACTCGCCCCTTCACATCCAACAATGGGACTTCTTACCAAAACAATGGTAAGATAGCCTCATCTAAAGGAGAAGGAAAATCACATTTAAGACCTTTTGAGTAGGTAGTTTCGCTCTTAGTTACTCGCTTGCTCGCAACTACAAAAAACACTTTTATACATCAACACTCTTATTTCAAAACATTTCCAAAAGATAAAACATTTTGTATACGTTCTTATAGAGATGAGAACCATTGCAAAATATCTTTCCGAAAACCACTTTCCAAATCACAATCCACAAGTACACCTTTGAACTATCTTTCGAAGCAAAACTTTGTATACGTTCTTATAGAGACGAGAACCATTACAAAGATATTTCCAAAATAATTTCAAAGCCCACATCACAAATCACATTCAAACAAAAGCAAGTTGATCTAGCGAGTAACTAAGAGCCCATGGAAAACCATGGATGAAAAGGGTGCTAATACCTTCCCTTTTCATAACCTACCCCCCGAACTCAAGAAAACATCTCTAAAGGTCTTTCCTGTGTTTTTTCACCTTTCCTTTTTGGATAAAAGAAAAGTCGGTGGCGACTCTTGCTAAACCGCAACACTTGCAAACACTAACTCAAAATATCAAGTCAGTTCTCCCACCGTATCACACCCAGTTCATGAGAAATATGCACTGTTTGCATTTTTGTCTGGATGTGAATTTGTGTGCAGATTTTCTGCTTTTGCTTACTTGCTACAAACTCTTGTTCATTTGGTATTACACTAATACTGATTTATGTTTCTGCGTCATTTACTGTTTTTTTGATACCATGAGAAGTTGGATAGAGATGCATGTTCTGGGAGTCCCTTTGTGGAAATCTGATTTATTTAAAGACTTGTTTAAGGAAATTCTTACTTGTGTTTGTTTACCATTTTATGGGTTTACATTTGTGCCAAAGACCTCGATGAAGAGATCCCATTTGAATTCCCCATTCCCCATTGATAAGTCCTCAAAAGGAGGCATAGCCGACAGAGGGTTCACAATCGATCCTGCCATTTCTTGTCTACACCGTTCATAGCACGTACCGTGCATTGATGCCATGAATTTTATTGTTCATGTTATCAAGTCAGTCAGATGGAAAAGGGATTTGTAACCAATCCCCCACATTTTATCTTTAGATCGCGTTTATGAAATGTTGATGCTTTGATGTGATCTCATTATTGCCTTCTATCTCCTACCTCGATTCGCGATATCTTGGTCAGGTGCTTAGTTACTTATGACGATTCACTTTTGTTCTTCTCTTGCCTCGATTATTTAATATCTTAGTTATTAGTCTATACCCCTTTATTTCTTGCCTTGATGATTTGATATCACAGTTAAGAACCATTATTCCCCCATTTCGCTTGCCTCGATAATTTGATGTCTTGGCTAAGCATCTCTTTATCCTACTTTGATGATTTGATATCATGGTCAGGTACCCCACTCCTTTTATCCTGCCTCGATGGTACGATATCATGGATAGGTATCCCTATCCTTATCCTGTCTTGGTGCCATGATACCTCGATTAGGTGTGTGTTACTTGAGTGAGTGGATGCTCCTCAAGCTTTGCTTGTTTGTTTTAGCTTCGACTTGACTTTGTTCATTTTCACTTTCTGCTTATGCTTTTCATTAGGTTTTAACCTTTGTATACTTCCTTAGGATACACTTGTTTCATTTACAATGAAAGTTATACATTAGTAATCCATGCATGTTGATATAGGTAGAGATTTCCCTTTTCAAACCTCAACTATAGGACCAATCATTGTATGATAACATTAGGGATAAAGCTAGATAGTTTCCCTTAGATGTTTCCTTTTCCTTTTGCATCCTTAAAACTAAAACCCTTTTTCTTTGGCAAATGCATAAAACATCTAAAAATTCTCAAATCCTTTTTCAAGGTAAAAAACACTAACCAATGCAAATATTTTTGTCTTTAGACTTTCTTTTTTCTTTTAAAACCTTTTCAATAAGGATGTATTGTTTCAAATTCGAACAACTTGGAAGTGCTAAGTGTGCGAGGGGTTGAGCATGAGTCTCTTTATTAGATGCAACATCAAGCATGAATTGCAATCCTAACCTTAAGGATGTGAATGTGGCATTATCCATAAAAAACACAAAATAAACAGAAAATATTGAGCCGAACTACGGTGCTTTGATTCCTTAAAAGCGATACGTAGACATCTGATCATGGATCGAAACTTTGTAAATATTTCCTTCTTTTCCCCGTGTTTTCTTTTACATGCACTCGCTCTTTGCTATTTTTTTATTTTTAGACCTTAAGTTGTATAGTTGAACACACCCTTTGATTAGAATAACAAGAGTGGATCTCGTGGTGTACCATGGGAGTGAGGGGTGCTAATACATTCCCCTTGTGTAATCGACTCCCTTACCTGTATCTCTCGGTCGTTTGACCATGATTTCACCCTTCTCAAGTTTACTCGATGTTTACCTTTCCCTTCATGTGGGATAAAAACGTTCAATGGCGACCTTATTGATTTCATCTCGATAATTTGTTCAGCTTGTTTCAACTGGCGACTTCACTAGGGACAAATTGACCAATTGTTGGTCCATCTCGGGGTCACTCCTAGCTCTTGTTTTCTTTTCCTAAGGTGTTTATTCTTTAGGCTTTGCAGTTATTCATTTGTACATGTTTATCTGAGCATATGTTTGTATTACATCTTTATTGCTTTTCATATATTGGTTTTTGCGGTGCTGGATTATGTGTTTCCTTGTTGGGTGGGTGTTACTATGAGGTAAAAGGCCTAAAAACCATGCCAAGTGGACATAGGTCCTACTAGTGCAGACATGTCGTCCATGCTCAAACGAGGTTCAAATTAGATGTTATCATTATCACGTAGGTGTTACGATGATAGTATTTTCAGGCGGACTCGGGATTCTGAGTTACCATTGACCTTACCCAGACCTAGTCTTCACCTGTGAGTGGGGAGGGAATATTTTTACAGGTACTGATGGTGACTATGTTCTGTTGGTGACTGTGTTCCATTGGTGATTATCTGTTCCGTTCTGTTGGTGTTTTCATGGTTCTTCGGGTTTATATTTCGGACTTTTTGACTCTGGTATTCTCAGCATGTTCATAAATGGCACAACAGATATCCATTATTGTGGAAAACATTGATTCCATGTTATTTCACATGCATCATGGCATATTTATTTTCCAAAAGAAATGTCAGAAAAATAAAAAATATGTGTCTAATCTGCATATGCATGCCATTTCCAGGATATTCTGAAGTTGTCATTAGCATCAAGGATGGATAGCAACATGGAAGTAACTAGAGAGCCAACCAGAAAGACTGCCGATTATCGGTTCAAGATTTTTGGTGGTTAATTGAAATAAGTGGGAGCTCTTGTTAAAGGGCCGAACGAGAAAGTCTTCAGAGCAAAGTATGGGAATTTATTGCCGTTAGTGAATGACGAATACGGGGGATGGGCTATGAGACCACTTCTCCAGTTTTATGACCCTCAACTGTGTTGCTTTACTTTCCAGGACTATCAGTTAGCACCGACACTTTAAGAGTATGCTTACATTCTTGACATCAAGATTACAAGAGGTATTCCTTTTGTTTGAGTGCTAGAGGTCCCCGATTACAAAGCCATTGCTATGACTCTTTATTTGAACCTTAGTGAAGTGAGAGGTGATTAGACGAGAAAGAGTGACACGCACGATATCCCTTTGGGATTTATGATATCTAAAGCCAGAAAGTTTGCAAGGGATCAGAATTGGAGTGCGTTCAACGACCTGTTAGCAGTCGTGATTTATGGCGCAGTCATCTTTCTGATCACAGAAAACTTTATGGATCATTCAGCGATTTGTATCTTTATGAATGATAATCCAATACCGACCAAACTTGTTGACACCTATTACACCATCCATTCTCAACATGGAAAGAAAGGAGTCGTCATGTTTTGTATTCCATTGCTCTATGCCTACAAGAGAACCATTTGTGAATTCTGTGGATTCTCTTATCTGGTCTCAACGGTTCATGGCACTCACTTCTTATGACATTGTTTAATATAACATAAGGGGTGTGAAGGACGTCATTGAAAGTTGTGGTGAGTTTCCTAACATTCCTCCCATGTGAATGAAAGGTTGCATAAATTACAATCCCACTTTGGCACGCCTCCAGTTGGGGTATGTTATGATGGATGAACCTACTGATCGGGAAATAGAAGAAGCAATTTATTACAACAAAGGGGAAGATCTTGTTTTTCTAGAAAGAGTAAGAGCCTCTTGGGGTCATGTTCATAAGAAATGGAAGGTTTTCTTTGGCCAAAGAGGATGTTTAGCTTTCGATGCCTATGAGCAATGGATTCAAAACCGAGTAAAGGTGTTGTTATTGTCGGACAAAATAGAGGAGCCTTTGTATCCTCAACATGTTTTTGATCCATCCGTTGATAGTCAATTGTTGCCAGAAATAGTTGTTAATTTGTCATCCCTTGCTTAATCATCAATGAAGTAATCAGTTCTTGATTTGTCTGAATTCGTGCATATGGAGAATTACAAGCATGTTATGGTTGGAAATCTCAAGCTACGGTCAGCAAGTCAAGAGAAGGGTATGGAATTTTCCTTTGTTGCGCGAGAAAAGAGAAAGTTAATGCATTAAGCTAAGCTGAAAGACAAGTTGTTGGAAGAGTATGGTTTGTTGGAACAAACAAAGAAGCTAAGGTTTGAAGATTCCTCTACATCTAGAAACCAATTCAAAAGCCTTATGGATAGTCAGCGAAAAATTGAAATACTCTGGTTGGCCAAAGAACAATTGAAAGTAAAGAATGATGGAGAAATTAGAGCTCTTAATGAGAAACTATGTGATGAAGAATCCAAATCCGAATAACTTAGATGCTAGAAAACGGGGTTCAAGCTGGAAATCCAAAACTAGCATAGGTGGATTAATAGGTTGGTTAAGGAAGTTGGTGAGCTCAAGATTCAACTTCAAGAGTAGGATGACCTGAGGTATGCTGCAGAGGTTTGACTGGAAGGAAGAAATATCCATTTGTCTCAGACAATAGCCAAACTGGAAAAGCTTAAAGCTCAGTTAGGGTCAGATTCGCATTCATCTGGAGTTTGATGGAAATCCATCTTAGCTTTCTTAATGTTTATTTGTTGTTGAGGTCACCGCCAGATTTGTTGGACGGGATCTCTTTGATTTGTAGTTGTACTCTCTATTGAGTACCTTTTGTATAAATTATTGTGTTTATGATATGAGCAATTATTTATTCAGATATCATATTTCTTAATGCTTTGCCTTATTGTTTTATCCTTGTGCTTATTGATGTTAATGAAAATGCTTCAGGATATTCTTAGAAATAATGAAACATTGCATGCATAATCACGCCTTCATGCATATCATATCATGTCAGGTGGTTCTAGCAGGTTTTCTTATTTCTGGTCCGAGTTTTATTTCTAGAGATTGCTACTATAAACTCTCACTATTACAACACTCGAAGTAATTCTAGAAGACAGATCAAATAGATTCAAGCAAATGTTGTTGCTATGGGTGTCAAGATGGACACTCGTGTTTATCAACTGATGGAGATTATACAGAACATGGCCCGTCAACAAGAAGATATAAGAGTTTTAATTATGAGGCCTATTGATAATGTAGAAAATGGAAATGAGACTTTGACCGTCAATCCTCAAGGGGTCGTTATTAACAATCCAAATGGAAATCTGGGTGGTACTACTCTGAATGGTAATTCGAGAAATGCTACTCTGAATGGTAATTCTGGAAATGCTACTCTGAATGGTAATTCAGGTGGTCTGACTTTGAATGATAATCCAGGTGGGCCGAACTTGAATGCAAATGCTGGTTTGAATCAAAATGGTAATTTTGTTGTGGACCTTGGTAATTCTACTGGCAATAATCAAGGTGTTCCTTTGGTCCAAGTGGTGGGAAATAATCTGCCTCCGCCTAGTCCCACTTGACAGAACAATGAGCAACCTTTTGTATAATAGAGGTTTGTCTATATTCCTGTTCAACAACTTGAAGAGGATAACTACGATGATTGGATGTCTCATGCATATGAACCAACTAAAGCTAATAAAAAACTATGTGTGCTCGAGGAGCGTATGTAACCCTTTGAGAATTAGGGCGCTATGGGCCTTGATATGTCTGATTTGGGCTTAGTCCCTGGAGTGAAGATTCCTCCAAAGTTTAAAGTGGAAGACCTTGTGAAGTACAAAGGCACCTCCTGTCATAAGACACATGTCAATTCCTACTACAGGAGGATGTCAGCATACTCTAACGACGAGAAATTGCTCACGCACTATTTTAGGACAGCTTAACTGGCAGACCGTTAGAGTGGTACATGCAACTTAAGGGTACTCGTGTCCATACATGGAGAGAGCTAGATGGATCTTTCATCAAGCATTAATAATTCAACTTCAAAATCTATCACAGAAGCAGAATTAATCCTTTAAGGAATACCCAGAGAGGTGGCGTGAAATGGTGGCTAGGGTCCAACCGCCTATGATGGAGCGTGAAATGGAAGATATATTTGCTGTCACCCTACAAGGGTGGTATTATACGAGATGTAGTACCTCCAATACATTTTCTAAAATTGGTAACATATGGGGAAAGGATTGAAATTGGAATTAAGTTGGGAAAGATTCATGATGTCTCTGGAACTAACACTGGTAATGCAAAGAAGTCTTTTGGTGATTTCCAAAAGAAGGAAGAATGCAATGCCCATTGTGCTCTATGCGCAAAATGGTAAAGGTAGGACTCATCAGGAGTCTGACTGTTATACCCAAAAAATTTCCTCCCATTTTCTTCAAGACATTCTTCTAGGGTTCTCAAATGATCAAGGATTCTCAAGAGTTGATTAGACAAACTCACCTCCTAAGCAATGGGTCCACAACTAGGGTTTCATCCTGCACAAGGAAGAATGGCTTTCAAAGGTCTACAATTGTTTTTTTGGTTCTTCATAGGTCTTCAACAGTGCTCATGTCAAGTTTCAAGTCTTGCATCACAAGTTTGCTCAGCCAATGGCCCAGATGATTGAAAGTCAATTGTATTGGGAAAAAAGTCAATTGTGGTCAATATACATTCAAACTTCAAAAAATTTGGTCAATATCAACATTTTGAAGAGATATTCATCAATTGGTCAAATATGGATCATGATTCCTCAATAGAAGCCCTCACATCATCAAAAGTCTAAAGTTTCCAAATTAGGGTTTCCTTAGGAGAAGTCAACTAAACTTTGACCAAGCATAACTTTCACATGTTTCATCAACTTTTCCCCAACCAAAGCCTATTTTGAAGGAAATTAAATTCTCTACAACATTTTCCTTCAAAGTTCAAACCCAAAAAAGGCATCATTTGAGAGATATGGGCCAATACATTATAGGTAATTTCAAAAGTCAACAAAAAGACACTTTTTGTCAATGCAACTTACATCAAGAAAAGGTCTTCAAATGCAAAAATGATCAAAAGAGAGATTTTAGAGGATATCTTGAGCTTTCCAAAAAGTCCTAGATCACCTTCAAAAGATAAACATTTAGTGAGTTATTAGTTACACAAGTTGGGAAAGTTTTTGAGAAATGCATGAAATCTCAATTGAGTAAATTTATGATTTTGGGCTATTGGGCCTAAGTTTTGGAATTCAAATTTGTGCATGACATGTTTAAAGACACCTAGACTCATTCATACCTTACCATGATTTTATTTATATTTATTTTTTATTTGTGTTCAAATTAAATGCAAAATAAATTAAGTAGAATGACAAAATAATGGGATAGGCGTGCAAGTCTTCATTTGGATCAGTCAAGAGGCCCAAGATTGTATGTATAAGATGTAAAGATCGTGCAAAGCCAAGAAGGGAATAAAATATCTTCTTTTATAAAGTTTTGAATCAAATATTCATCTCTTAAACACCATAATTCCATTTGATTTTGTACCACTATCGTTAACCTAATATGATCTCTTATATATACACAAGCATCAGATCACGATAGGGCATGCGCAACCGCCTCCAAGCCAAGGTGTTGTTCATGAAATTTTCAAAGAATCCAAGAAATCGAGTTCCAAGATTACAAACAGTTTCAGTCCAAACCAAGTGCACAAATCACTCCCTGGGGGTCAAAGGAGTCGATCCAAGACCATAGCCAAGTCTGTCAATGCTTGAATCAAGCACACCACAGTTTCTCCATTTGGTAAACTTTCATGGTTTCAAACTTTCAATTGGTGTAATTTAAATAGATTTTACGTATGCATTCATATTGTTGTTGATGTTTAGAATAGATCTAACGTATTACATGTGAGTCTAGGTGTCTGAATTTCAAAACACCATTGTTAGGGTTCAAGAACTATGAAGCTTTAAATCTCACGATGTAGGTTGTTTCAGTGAAAACTAATGAGACCGCTGAGATCGCGAGGTCCAACATAGTTGATCTAGGATTTTACTTTTTTCTGTTTTGAAAGATACAAGGGAAGTCAATGCAGGCGTGGCAGAAAGAGATGACATGGTTGGCTGATTCAAAATATCAGGGTCCCACCTGCTCTGACTGTGTTATTTGAAATAGATTTTTATTTTTGTTTTATTTTATATTGATTAATTTTCGTTTATTAACAAGAAACGCGTGCAGCTCAGATGGCAAGGAGAGAAGGCTGGTAAAGGCAGAGGCATGGGTTCAACACCCAACGCTTGCAACTTATTTTTGACCTATTTTCCTCTTTAACACTTTTTTTGTTTTTTTTTTGTTTTAATTAATTAATTTCTTTTTTAATCAATTTTATTTAATCAGGAAAAATCACATAAAATTAGTTTTAGGCTTATAATTAATTAAATTAATTTTTGACATAAGAATTGACTTAATTTAATCAAATTTGATTTTATTTCATAACTAACTTATAATTAATTTAGAATTAGGTTTTTTGCAATTAAATTAATTTTGTAAATCAAATTAGAATTATTTATTAACACAAATTTATTTTTCATAAAAATACCAAAAATATTAAATTAGACTTGTCAGGTTTCTTAAGAACTTTTCATTATTTATTTTTCGCATTTTAAATTTCTAGGAACAATTGTATAGGTCACATGGTTTTTTTGTAATAGTTTAGATTTAATTTCTTTTGCCAGTTTTATTAAATATTGTAACTGCCCCGAGGCCCTGTAATAGCGTAGGACTCTGTTTTTCCGCACTTATAATTATATGCCTGTAAATATGTAATTGTTAGATGTATGCTAATAGGATTGTATGATAAGACTAAAAACAAACGCTAGAAAATCCTAATATACAAGATAACATAACTGAATCAACACACTCTTTACACATCTTGCACCTCTAGGGTACCCCCTCTTGTTTACTTCGGAAAACCACGATCATGTCCCTCGAACATAGGGATACCATTAGCAAAGCCCCCTCGGTTAAAATCATCATAAAGATCATAGTCCCTCAATGTCCCTCAAGTTGCCTAAAGTATATGATCTTGTCCCTCGATATTACCTACGATTATATGATGACCGTCCCTTCAAAGTTGCTAAGGTATTCCTACGAGTTGCCTTTATGACTGTACGATGACCCACGCCTGTCCCTCAAACATCCAATGATAAGGCTTCCTACTAACTAATGTAAGGATAACACTATTTAAAGGAATAGGAAAATAACACGAAAGATTTTTGAGTAGGTAGATAGTTTGTAGTCACTTGCTCACAAACAAAAACATTTTTCACACAAAACACTTCTTTTCTAAAATATTTTCAAAACAAACACTTTATATGTATTCTCAATGATACGAGAATCATTACAAAGTTTGCCACACTTAGGCATTTTAAAAATATTTTCAAACACACACATTCACAAATCATTTTCAAAAGTGAGCTAGCGATTAAGAGCCCGTAGATAACTACGGATGAAAAGGGTGCAAACACCTTCCCTTTTCATAACTTACCCCCCAAACTCAAAATCAATAAAGTTCTTTCCTGTTCTTTTCACCCTTTCCTTATTGGATAAAAGAAAAGTTGGTGGCCACTCTTGCTAACCGCAACATTTGCGATAAAATGCAAAACCATTTCAGTTTTCCCACTATATTATAGAACTGGCGACTCTGCTAGGGAACTTAAAAGTGGGGTTACCTTAAGAGCTAGATCACCTTTATTGCTTTACTTGTTTGCCTTGTATGCTTTATATTTTGGGGTATGCTTAGGTTTATTTGTTGTATAGATCCTATACTCGGATTTGGGGGCATTTTAGGCAAGTAGCTATAGATCGTGGAAATTGTACGGTGTAGACCGATATGGTTGATGTGATGGCTATGTTAGTGCGACATATTGGTTGGTGCTGGTGTCCCTTGAGTCAGTCAAGGAGAATGTTGGGCTGCCGTGTGGTGTCATAAGCATTAACTGACCTTTGAACCTTAGTTGACACAACTTAGCCATTATAAAGTAGTGAGATGGTCGACTTTGGTATAAACTGAAGTTGGTTGATACTCGATTCTACACTCACTAATCGAACTCTTGGCATATTTTGGTCGCAAATCAGATGCTATACTGAAATAATGCCTGAGAGAAAGATCGGTGATATTAGATTCCTAGAACCCGGTTACTTATTTTAGGACATGTTGAGCCAACTAAAACTCAAGAGGGTACTTACCTATAAACTCCATGCAAGCCTGAACCTAAGGCCTTATGTGTTTTGATTGTGTTTGATTAAATTTTTCGAACATGACATCATAACATCATGACATCATGACATCATCATTTTCACTAACCATTTCAAGGACCAAGGTATTTATCTTCGTTCTTTGCTATAGGTTATGGCCTTCGCTCACAGAAACACTATCCGGATCAACTTTGTAAGGGTACCTTCTCAGCTTAAAGAGTTAGTCTCAAAGGTTCCTGAAAGCTCTCAATTTACCAAGAGGCACGGTCATCTACTCAGTTTGGTTACCTCGGGTTTTGAAGAAGACATGATGAGTGTGCTATTCCAGTTCTTTGACCCTGCACATCACTGTTTCATCTTTCCAGATTATCAGTTGGTACCCATAATGGAAGAGTTATCTAAGCTACTAGGAATACCTGTTCTTGATCAGACACCCTTCACCGGTTTAGATAAAGCTCCACAACCCAAAGAGATTGCATGGGCCTTACATCTGAAGCGGTCTGGCATTATATCTGATTGGGAAACAAGAAGTGGAGTCAAGGTTTTTCTTGCTAAATTTCTATTAGAGAGGGCTCAGTTGTTTCTAGATGCTATGAGTTTTCAGGCTTTTGAGGAAATCTTGGCTTTGTTGATATATGGTTTTATACTATTCCTTAATCCATACCAACTCATAAATATGAATGTCGTCAAAATATTTCTCACTCGTAACCCTGTGCCTACTTTGCTTGGAGATATTTTGCATTCCCTTCACACTCGCACTATGAGGAAACGAGGAAATCTTATGTGTTGCATACCTTTACTATCTTGGTGGTTTATTTCACACCTTCCCCGATCAGTAATGAAGAATGAACAAGGTTTTAGGTGGTCTCAAAGGATAATGTCACCCTCTTATTCAAATATCTATTGGTGTTCCCTATCTCGGGAAAATGTTACTATCATTAACCGCTATGGGGAATTCCCTAATGTTCCACTCCTGGGAATTAGGGGAGGTCTCACTTACAACCCTTATCTAGCTTTACATCAATTTAGTTATGCTTGAAGAGACGGTCCTTATGACATGCCTATCCAGGGTATCGTATTCGATTACGAAAATGATCCTCAAGGTTATCGTTGAAGATTTATACATGCTTGGAGTATGGTAAACAAGATTGATAGTAAGACTTTAGGACAGAAGAATTCCATCCCTTTGGAGCCCTACATAAGATGGGTACGATCTCGTGCTCAAAACCTTATAATGCCATATCCCGCTGTCTTACCAGTAACTATGGAGCCTGTTGCCGAGGGGGATATTCCTTATACTATTCTTCATCCAGATATGCCTATTGACCTTGAAGAGCTGCAGAAGTCTTGGATTCAACTGAAAGAAGAAAGGGACACCTTTGAGACTCAGTTCTATGCTAGCAAGAAGAAGGTGTTGGAGCTGAAAAAACAACTCAATGAAGAGCAAAACCTTAATGCATATGTCAACACAAAGAGGAAGCGTCTGTGGGAGACTTGAGTCTTAGGTTTTAGGAGTTCATATTTTTGTCTCTTTGAGAACCTCTTGTTTTTATTGTAAGCCTAAGAGGAAATTATAATTTGAACTTACTAATAAAAGATTTTGTTTTTGTTTCCTTTTGATTAACGAATTTAAATCTCACAAGGTCCTTGAAAACATTGCATATGCATATCATGCATCATTACATAACAGGTTTTCCATACAGGTTTTCTCATCACCCCTACTATTTATTTCAGTATAAGATGGCCCTCAAACAAACTGTCAAGGAACTCCAAGTTCAGCACGCCCAATTTCAAGAGACTCTTCTGAATCTGGCACAGGGGCAGAAAGATCTGATGGCGCTCATCGCCAAGAAAAAGAAGATTAAAAAGTCGGCTGCTATCCTCAATATGGGGAGAAGATTCAAAGGTCCTGCTCAACCGGTTCCAGTGGACGATATTTCCTCTGAGGAAGACGACAACCAAGAAGAGGATGGGATAAGTATCAAACGTGAAGGTAGGAATAACCAGGGTTCTAAAGATGAAGACTACTCTGATGAACAGTATCCTCCTGTAGATGACAAGTATAAGCAGTTGGAAGACCGTCTCAAAGCTATGGAAATCCAGAAAGTGCCTGGATTGGATTTTGGAGAGCTAGGTCTGATCCCGGAGGTGGTCATCCGTCACAAGTTCAAGGTCCCCGTCTTTGATGAATATTATTGTGTCTCTTGCCCCAAACTCCATCTGAGATCATATTTTCGAAAGATTCAACCACATACTGCCGACAGGAAGTTATGGGTCCATTTCTTTCAAGAAAGTTTGTCCGGCACTCAACTCGAATGGTTCTATCAGCTGGAAGGAACCAACATCCATACATGAGATGACTTGGTTGCTGCTTTCTATAAGAAGTATCAATATAATGCTGACCTGGCACCGACTCGAGTTCAACTGCAAAACATGTCCATGGGCTCAAATGAAGGGTTCAAGGAATATGCACAAAAATAGAGAGATTTAGATGGAAGGGTGCAACCTCCCTTGTCTGACCGGGTGCTGGTAGATATGTTCATGGGCACTCTAGAAGGCCCATTCTTTAATCTGTTAATTGGAAGCTCGTCGTCTTATTTTACGAAGCTGATTCTGATTGGGGAGTGAGTCGAAAGTGGTATTAAGAGCGGGAAGATTCCAATGGCTACGTCTTCTAATACTGTGAAGAAGACATTCGGTGGGAAAAAAGAAATCATGTTGTTTATGGCCAGAAGGGTCGTGGTAAAAATGACTGCCATCAGTCTGTAGGAGAGGTGTTGATCTCTAATTCAGCGCCTGTTCAACAACAACAACAACAACAGGGCAACCGACGAAGGTCAGACATTCCGGTAAGGCAGTTTACTAAGATCAGCATGCCATTATCTCAGGCATTGCAACATCTGTTAAAAGCTGAACTCATTTCACTGCGAGATCCTCCTCAGAATCCCAACACCTCCTCTCCTAAGTACATTTCAAACCCGAAGTGTGCCTATCATTCTAACAGTCTTGGGCACGAAACCAATAACTGTTGGGCCCTAAAAAACAAGATTCAATATATGATTGACAACAATGAAATTGAGTTTGATCCTCCGGAGACCCCAAATATGATTATTGCACCTATGCGAAGCATGACAAAGGCATAAGTGCTATTGAAGATGCTATGTATGTTGCCTCTGTAAATGATGTGGTTACTCCTCTCCCAACAATAAAAAGAATTTGTTACAAGTTGGTTTATTTTCGGGCTGTGTTAAAGAATGTTATTGTTGTGCAGTCCAACCTAATGGCTGCAAGTTGCTGAAGGAGGGCGTTCAACGCCCGATGGATGAACATATAATTTTGATCGAGAAAGTTCTGTCTACTGAGAATTCATGTCAACATTTGTCTGTAGTATCTGGTACTTCTGTCAGGATCACTTCCAAAGGTCCTGTAAGGATTACCCCCAATCTGAAAGTTGCTCCTTTGATTATCACCACACCTGGACCCATCCCATACCCTTCGAATAAAGTTATTCTGTGGAACTATGGATCCGACGTCTACTACCATGGCATCAAACAAGAATTGTCCGATGAAGATACTGAAGATGCTGATCCCAATATTGATAATATTGTGAGGACCAGCAAAGTTACTAGAAGCAGGAGGATTTTCTCCCTGGAAATCTCTCCGAAAAATGTTGCTACACCGGTTCAAATTGTAGTTACTAAGTCAGCTGTTGAGGCACGGGGTAAAGAGCCAATAGTAGAGTCTACCCAGACGGAGGCGCCTAAAGAAATCGCAGTTGAAGACACCTCTAGACAAGAGGTGGGAGAGGTTTTTAAGATCATTCGCAAAAGTGACTATAAAATTATTGAACAGTTGGGGAAGACCCCGTCCAAAATCTCCATTTTATCTTTATTGTTGTGTTCTGAAGCCCATGCCCAGGCTTTAGTAAAATTCTTGAAGACTGCTCATGTGCCGCAAGAAATTTTGGCTGATCAATTTTGAAGTTACGTGGCTAGTTTAACAACTGATAATGAATTAGGCTTTTCTGATGCTAACCTGACGCTGGAGGGGAGAAATCATAATAAGGCCATGTGTGTCTCCATTGAATGTAGGGGCACTACGTTGGCTCATGTGTTAGTTGATACTAGATCCTCGCTGAATGTTCTTCCAAAAGGCGCTCTTGGCAGACTGGATTGTTAAGGGGTTATGCTGAAACCCAGTGACATTATAGTTTGAGCCTCTGACTGATAAAAAAGAATGGTACATGGAGAAGTGGACCTCTTGATCAAAGTGGGTTCACATATCTTTGAATCCACCTTCTATGTAATGGACATCCGGTCAGCTTATTCTTGTCTATTGGAATGCCCCTAGATCCATGGGGCAGGTGCTGTTAACTCTACCTTGCACCAGAAATTAAAGTATCATGTAAAAGGAAAGATTGTTACAGTATGCGGAGAAGAGGAGTACATGGTTAGTCACTTGAATTTGTTCCGATACATGGAGATGGATAGGGAATTCATCGAAACCCACTGTCAAACTTTTGAAGTGATTTCCCCTGCTGCTATTAAAGATGTTTCTGCCATTCCAAAGACCTCCAGGATTCCGCACAAGATGGCCTCCTTGAAAGATGACAAAGCTACTATAGAAGAAGGTGGTTGTACTATTTGGGGTCAGCTTCCTGATATCCTTTATAAATCTGACAAGTTTGGTTTGGGCATTACTGCAGAAGGCCAAAGGGTTGTTAGTCCCACTCGGGCTGGAAGACCTATGTTCCATATCAGCAATAACAGAGTCAAAACTATAGGGGATGCTGATAGTGATTGTGACTTCGACAGCTGGATCTTCCCTACCATTGGAAACAAACTCGACAATTGGAAAGCTAAAGACATTACCCCTATCTCCTTTAGTCAGGAGTAATAGCTACATTTTTGTCTTATTGCTTTTAAAAGATTTTAGTTATGTAGTAAAATAATGACTTTAAACCTTGTGTCTTACCCGGGGCACAATGGTTCATTTTTTAAGGGTTGATATTTCATAAACATTGTTCATTTAATAAAAACATTGGATGTTTTGCATTCAAATTTTGTGCTCCCTGTTTTTATTTTACTTATTTCATTTTCAAAATAGTTATGTGTTCTTACACACACCCACACACTACATTGCATATCCTTATCCACTCTGGATCTCGTTGATAACGATTCTGCTATTGCCACTTATGACTTTGAAAATATGATCTACCAAGCCAAGGACGAAGGTGAGGAAGATTGTGAAATACCCGAAGAATTTTCCAGACTCTTAATACAAGAAGAAAAGGCTATCCAACCACATGAAGAGTCAGTCGAAGTGATAAAATTGGGTTTTGAAACAGACAGGAAAGAAGTCAAGATAGGCGCCAATTTAGAGAGCAGTATCAAGAACAGGTTAATCCGGATGTTGCATGAATATGTTGAGATCTTTGCTTGGTCATATGAAGACATACCATGGCTTGATACCGATATTGTGGTTCACCGTCTGCCGATGAAATAGGGTTGTGCTCCGATAAAGCATAAGGTTTTTTGTATGCATCCTAAAATGTCAAAAAAGATCAAAGTTGAGGTTATAAACAATTAAATGCGAGGTTTTTAGCAGTGACATCATATCCTCAATGGGTTGCGAATGTGGTTCCGGTACCAAAGAAATACGGCAAGGTACGTATGTGTGTAGATTACAGTGATCTGAACAGGCGAGCCCCAAAGATGACTTTCCACTTTCGCATATTGATGTTTTGGTCGACAACACCGCTCAGCATAAGGTATTCTCCTTCATGGATGGTTTCTCGGGTTATAATTAGATCAATATGGTGCCTGAAGACATGGAGAAAACTACCTTCGTCGCACAGTGGGGAACTTTCTATTACAAGGTTATGCCTTTTGGGTTGAAGAACGCTGGGGAAACTTATCAATGTGCCATGGTAGTCTTATTTCATGACATGATTCACCACGAGATAAAAGTCTACGTCGACGACATGATAGCCAAATTACAGACTAAAGGAGAACATCTTGATCATCTGCATAAATTATTCGAAAGAATGGAGAATTATGTTGTACCCCAAAATTTTCCATCCCCTTTTCTTCTCAAGACATTCTTTCAAGGCTTCTCAGATATTCAAGACACTCAAGGGTTGACTAGTCAAGACGTTCCTCCTAAGCCAAAGGCCTACAACTAAGATTTGGAGTTTCTCAAGGATATTTGGTTTGAAAAGGTCTCAAGTGGCTTCCATGGTTCCATTTAGGTCCTCAAAAAGGTTCATGTCAAGTTTTAAGTCCTGCATCACAAGTTTGCTCAGTCAATGGCTCAGATGATTGAAAATCAACTATATTTGTCAAAAAGTCAATTATGGTCAACATACAGTCAAACTTCAATATTTTTGGTCAACGTAAACATTTTAAAGTTATATTCATAATTTGATCAAGGGTTGATCATGATTCCCAAAGGAAAGCTCTCAAATCATCAAAAGTCAAGAATTGCCAAATTAGGGTTTCCTTAGGAGAAGTCAACTGAACTTTGATCATGCATAACTTTCACATGCTTCATCAAATTTTCCCCAACCAAAGTCCATTTTGAATAAAATTCAATTCTCTACAACTTTTATTTTATTCTCAAGTCCAAAAAATGCTCCATTTTGAAGATATGAGCAAATACATTATAGGTCATTTTCAAAAGTCAACAAAAGGCATTGTTTGTCAAGACAACTTACATCAAGATAATGTCTCCAAAAGCAAAAATGGTCAACATAGAGGTTGTATAGGACATTATGATATTTTCAAAAAGTCAAATATAACCTTCAAAACATGAAAATTGAGCAAGTTATGAGTTGCACAAGTTGGGAAATTTTGAGGAAATGCATGAAATGCAAAGTGAGCAAACTTGAAGTTTTGAACTAGTGGGCCTAACTTTTGATGTTCACTTATTCTCATAAGATGTTATAGGACCTCTAAATCCATTCAAATGTTTTTTATGATTTTTATTTCTTTTATTTGAATTTTTATTCATTTAAATGCAAATAAAATCAAATAAAATATGAAACAATGGTGTAAAGGCTTGAGCTTTTTGTTTCAATCATCCAAAGGCCCAAGGAAACTCATGACAACTCATCACAACCTTTCCAAATTCTTGCAAGCCTAAGAAGGCAAATATATTTCAAATTTGGGAAGTTTTAAAGTTGTCTTATTTTTGTTTAAACCATGGCTTCATGAGTTGATTTCATTCCATATTCGTTGAAGCATTTCACTCATCTATATAATGCAAGCAAAGTCAAGAGAAAAGGACCATGGAATTTTGCACCAAAGCTCTCCAAAAACATCTCCAAATTCAAAGAAATTGTGAAAATCATATCTCGCATCTACAATGGTTTTCAAACTGATCCAAACCTTCCATTGTCCTCTTAACGTTGCCATGAGTCGGAATCAACCATTACCCTTCGCAAATAAACCCTAGAAACCACCCCCACATCAACTCCGATTGTTAAGATTGGTAGGTTTCATTTTCTCAAGATTTTCATGGTTTAAATCCTTGTAAGCATGCTTATTCCATTCATATGTATTTCCTGAATTTCTTCTAACGTTTTACATGTAACCATGGTATACATAATGCTCTGACCTTCAGATCTTGAAAGATTCAGATCCAACGCCCCTGATGAAGTCCCCATGGTGAACCCCAGGGAACCGGTCACGCAGAACCACCACCAGCTCCTAGGCTCATTTTTTTAGGCTTAGTTTTCCTTCTTTCCACACCCATCCAATTTCTTACAAGAAGGCCCATAAATCTTTCTTCTTTTTGTTTTGTTTTAATTTAATTTAATTATTTTCTTTTAATAACCTTTTTTTAATAAAAATCATAAATATCAAAAAAATCAGATATAAATTTTAATTAACTAACTTTATTTTCACAATAAAAATTAATTAATTTAATCACTTTTTAAGTTTTTTTTATTAATTAAAATATAATTAGAATATAGTTAAGTAATTTAATCACTTTTTAAGTTTATTTTATTAATTAAAATATAATTATAATTAGGCTTTAATTATCATTCAATTATTTTTCTAAATAAATACACCAAAAATATTTTCTTGCTCTCTTCAATCTCCGCGAGCTTATTTACTTTTTCGCATTTTTTCCAATATTATAACTGTCCAAAGTTTGTAATAGCTAATTAGGACCTTTACCTTTTTATTCCCCAATTTTTGCTTTGTACTCCCCATCCCCGAAGTGATGTAATAGTGTAGTTTAAATTCCACATTTTTACTTTCCACACTTATATATATTTAACTGCTAGATGTATGCTAATAGGCTTGTATGGGAAGACTAAAAGCAAATGCTAGACAACCTAGCCTCAAGACTAATAACCGAAACATAACGCACTTCGCACATGCGCACCTCTAGGGTATTCCTCACTTGTTGCCTCGGATAAACAACAGTCATGTCCCTCGAACGTGGGACACTTTAGCAAAGTCCCTCGATATAAAGATCATAGTCCCTGATGACCCTTCGATGTTGCCTTTCGGTAAATGATCTAGTCCCTTACGATAAATTGCTAAAGCCCCTTCAAGTTGCCTTTATGACTGTACGATGACCCGCGCATGTCCCTCAAAACATCCGATGATAGGGCTACCTACTAACTAATGGTAGGATAGCACTATCCAAAGAAAAGAGGAAAAGAACAAAGATCTTTTGAGTAGGTAGATAGCTTACAGTTGCTCGCTCACGAAACAAAAACAATTTCTCACACTGTTGTACCCAAAAATTTGTCCTCTCATATTTCTCAAAACATTGCAAGAAAAATATCCAAGTGGCTCAAGGTTGCTCAAAGAGTTGGACAGACAAGCTATCTCCTAAGGCAGTCTACCCCAAATTAGGGTTTTGTGTTGCATCAAGATCCTTGAATCCAAATGACCTCAATTTCTCCCTAATGTCCTAATATGTTCTCAAGGTCATCCATGTCAAATCTCAAGCCTTGTAGAGGAAGTTTGCTCAGTCAATTGCTCAAAGGGTCCAAAAATCGACTGTGCTAGGGCAAAAGTCAATTGTGGTCTATAAACAGTCAAACTTCAAGATTTTTTGTCAACATTCTCATTTTGAAGGATATTTAATCATTTGATAAAGGGTTGATCATGATTCATCAAGGATTGCTCAAAATTCATCAAGATTCAAAAGTTGCTAAATTCGGGTTTTGTAGGAAAAGTCAACTCAACTTTGACCAACCATAACTTTCTTATACTTTATGAGAAATGGCCCATCCAAAGCTCATTTTGAAGAGTATTAAATTTCCTACAATCCCTCTTCATACCCTAAGATCAAAAAATGCACTCACAAGAAGTTGTAAATTTGGACATTATAGGTCATTTTTGAAAGTCAACAAAAATACCTTTTTTTCCAAAGCTTATAACTTGAGCATGGAACATAAAAATTAGATGAGACCAAAAGGGTTGGTTATAGCACATCTCAATATTTCTAAAAAGTCCAAGAACACCTCCAAAAGTTCAAAATTGAGGAAGTTATGCATTGTTGAAGTTGGACATTTTTGCAAAATTGCCAAAAGTCAACTATCCTCCAAACTTCAAATTGTGTCAAATGGGCCCATTCTTTTCCACTTGATTTGAGCTTGCATCATTGTCCACGTGTCCTATCTTCATACATGAGCCCATATTATATTTTTATTATTTTATTTGATTTTTATTTGAATTTATTCATTTTAAATCAAATTAAATCATACAAAATCCAAAACTTTGATTACATGAGATTCTTTTGTTGTTTCAGGCTTTAATCACCATCATTAGCATCATCAAATTCGGATCACACCATATCATGTACAAAAAGATGGAGATTTGGCAAATTTGGAAAGGTTTAAAGGGTGAATCAAATCAAATCACAAAGCATTGATGGGAGAAGATTCAAGCCATAATTCTTACCCTAACACACTATGCAATACATAAGGAGGCCAAAGCAATCGAAACAAGGGTTGGAGGCTGCAGAAAGAGGCAATACAAAACTTGAAAAATTCTCTAAAAAGTGTGGAATCGAATTCATAGCTAGGGAGATTTTCAGGACTTGGCAAGCATCCCAATCGCTTCTTGGACATTCACTGAAGCGAAACCAATCTAAAGCACGCTTCCTCACACACCACAACGCGCTGTAAGTAGCACTATAACCCGCTCTGTTCTTGAAATCTTAATTCTCCATTCTTGCATCATTTGTACAAATTGCTTGCATATTTGTAATCCTCATAACATTTCTAAGCTTTTTGCATCACTCAATTTTGTTTAACTAACCTGTAATGTAAAGCACCATAGTTTGGGTTCTTGGAAGCATTTTTGGGGTTTTCCTTTTCAGGTGAAATTAGGCTATAAGATGGGCATGGCTGTGCTCAGGAGGCCCTGACGAACCTAACCATGGTCCTTAAATGGATTTATGTGGCCTGAGATGGATTTTTGAATGGACCTGCGCTTTTAGCTGCGGATTCAAATCCGTAGGTAAATGTTTTACAGGTTTCAGGACAGGGACGATGAGGTGTCCCCTGCCCATTGGCGTGTTCAAATCGCGCGCGCATATTTTTTTTATTCTGACCAATAATTATTGTTTTGGCATATTATCATTGTTGTCTAACATATTAACAAATGAAACCAAGCAGCATAGTGGCAAGGCGAATGTTCCAATATCCCTCAGGACCTGGGTTCGAATCCCAGGTCCTCCACTTTCTCAATATGTTTTTTCTTCAGGTATTCCAATGCGCATGAGGACCTGCAGTTCACCATACACCTTCACATATCCAATGGCCAAAGGCCAAATCTGGTGGCCAAGAGCTGATGGTCCACCATAGACAAAGTCAACACATGCACGCTGAATCAGGAAAAGTCCACCAAGGCCAATTCTAATGGGCTTCAGATTGCTATCTAGCACTCCAAATTCAGGCCCAAACCCCTTTTCTCTTTCTATTTTATTTATTTTGTTTATTTTGATTGTTTTATTATTTTTTATTTAATTACTAACCAATTAAAAAATTCTTTTCTTTTCTAAAATAAAAATCAAAAAAATATTTTTATGTTTAATCAAATTTTAATTTTTATTAATAAATACTAATTAATAGATTTAGGTTTTAATTAGAATAACTTTAACATATTTTTGTAAATAATTAAAATTAAATTAGACTTAATTAGGTTTTTACTAATTCATTTAATTTTTATTTCTTTCTTAAAATACCAAAAAACCCAAAAATAATTTTTCATTTTAATTAATTTATTTATTAATTTAGTAATTAATTTAGGTTGATTTCTTTCATAAAATAAAAAAACAACAAAAAGATTTTTTCTTTAACAAAAAGGGTCAAAATCCTAGAACTTTGCGCTCGATTTAATTTCCCGCACGCGATTTATTTATTTTATCCAATAATGTACTTGCTCCCGGATTGTAATAGCTTAATAGGACCTTTTATTTTTTATCGCTTTATTTATTTTTAAAGGGTTTGTCTTTGGCGATATAAATACCCGACGCCTTATAATTTAAATTCCGCAATTTATTTTCCGCAATTTATAACTGTTAGATGTTTGATAATAGGATGGCATGACAAGACTGAATGTTTTAACCTAAAATCAACTTAGATCACCATTAACATGTACAAAGACAAAAATAACTGAAAATAACACACTCGCACATGCGCACTCTTAGGGTACACCCCACTTGGTTGCCTTCGTACGCGGTCATGGAGTATAGGTTGTTTTAGAAGTCTCCCTCTTGTCTAAAGATCATAGTCGCCTCGAAATGGTTGCCTCGGATATTGTTGCCTCAAAACAAATGATCTAAGACATTAAGGTTACCTCTAAGGCGTCCTAACATTGCTTTGGTGATCGTAAGTCCCTAATTCGAATTGACCCTTAAACTCCAACGACGATGCTACCTACTCATCAATAGTGGGATAGCATTGCCTAAAGGAAATTAGCATAGAACAATTCCTTTTTCGAGTAGGTAGATGGTTCTTAGATACTTGCTCTTTCAAAAAACAAAAACTCTTCACACTTCCACTTTTCAGACAAAGTTTTCAAAAAAACACTTCATACGCTCTTGAGGACAGAAGCAAGAGTTAAATCGAAGTTTTCAAACAAAAACTTTTTCAAACCCACAAGCACAAAGAAAGCAATTTTGAAAACAATTGAGCAAGTGCCTAAGAGCCCGTGGATAACCACGGATAGAAAGGGTGCTAACACCTTCCTTTTCTATAATTTACCCCCTGAACCCGAGAAATATCTCGAAAAAGGAATTTTTCTGTGTTTTTTTCCTTTCCTTGTTGGATAAAATAAAAGTCGGTGGCGACTCTTGCTTACCGCGACATTTTGCAAAAACAAACGCAAAACGCAAACCAACATTCCAAAAAAACAGTCAGTTCTTCCCACCGTATCACACACACATACACTTCTTTTCTAAATATTTTTCAAAGACAAAAACACTTTGTTTGCATTCACAATGATACGAGAATCATTATAAAGTTTGCCGCACTAAGGCATCTTTTCAAAAATATTTTCAAATACACCTACACAAAACAACATTTTCAAAGTGAGCTAGCAACTAAGAGCCCGTAGATAACTACGGATGGAACGAGTGCTAATACCTTCCCTTTCCATAATCTACCCCCCGAACTCAAAATCTTTAAAAAAGGTCTTTCCTGTTCTTTTCACCCTTTTCTTTGTTAGATAAAATAAAAGTTAGTGACGACTCTTGCTAACCGCAACAATTGCGATAAAACATAAAACTGGTAAAGTCAGTTCTCCCACCGTATCATAAAGTACAAGCTAAGGTTAAATTCGAACAAGTGTACCTTTGGGGTGAGATCCGGTAAACTCCTGGGTTTCATCGTCAACGGTAGAGGTATTGAAGTTGATCCCGCAAAAGTTAAAGCTAATCAAGAAATGTCGGCTTCCCGTACCGAGAAGGTAGTTAGAGGTTTCTTAGGATGACTGAATTACATTGCTCGTTTCATTTTTCATTTGACTGCTACTTGTGAGCCTATCTTCAAGCTGCTGAAGAAAGATAAATTAGTAAAGTGGAACGAAGAGAGTCAAATAGCCTTTGATAAAATTAAGGAATACCTACAAGAACCTATGATTCTGATTCCACCAGTGGAAGGAAGACCCCTAATCATGTACCTAACAGTGCTAGATAATTCAATGGGGGTGTGTATTGGGCCGGCATGATGAGTCTGGTCGAAAAGAGCATGCAATATACCATGTTAGCAAAAAATTTACTGACTGTGAAACAAGATATTCACTGCTCGAGATAACTTGCTGCACTTTGAGATGGGCTGCTAGGCTACTAAGACTGTATATGTTGACCCATACTACTTTGTTGATTTCTAAAATGGATCCCATCAAATACCTATTCGAGAAACCAACTCTCTCCGGAAGAATAGCCCGGTGGAAAATGGTCTTGACAGAATACGACATTCAGTACACCATTCAAAAGCAATCAAAGGAAGTGTATTGGCTGATCATTTGGCACATCAAGCTGTAGAAATTTATCAGTATATGAATTTCGAATTCTCGGACGAGAACATAATGCTAGTTACAGATTGTGAAGAACCTGGACCGTATGAAGAACCTGATCTCGGATCCCGATGGACTATGGTTTTCGACGGAGCTTCTAACGCACTCGACAACGGAATCAGTGATGTAATTATCTCTCCTCAGGGTTGTCATACACCCTTCACTACCAGACTTTGCTTTGACTGCACCAATAATATGTCCGAATATGAAGCGTGCATCATGAGTATTAAAACTGCTATTGACCTGAGAATCAAGTTATTTAGTGTATATGGGGACTCAGCCCTGGTAATCAGTCAGTTTAAGAGAGAACGGGATACGAAGCATATGAATCTTATCCCTTGCCGAGAACATGTCCTAACCTTGATTCTGTATTTCGAAGAGATTACTTTTGAACATATCCCAAGAGAAGAGAATCAGTTGGAAAATACATTGGCTACTATGTCATCCATGTTGAAGGTCAGATGGGAAAATGAGGCTCCCAAAATTACCATTGAAAGATTATATGAACTGAAACACTACTATGAAATTAACACAAATGGAGTAGAAGAAAAACCTTGGTTTTTTGAAGTGAAAAGGTACCTTGAGGCTCAAGAATACCCTGAAGGGGCATCGATCAATGACAAGAAATTCCTACTGAGGTTCTCAACTAAGTTCTTCTTGAGCAATGGAATTTTATACAAGTGCAATCATGATTCGACTCTGCTTCGTTGTGTGGACAAGATAGAAGCAGAAAATATTATGGAGGATATGCACGAAGGTATCTTTGGAACTCATTCCAGTGGGAATACTATGGCTAATAAGATTTTGAGAGCAGGTTACTATTGGTCGACTATGGAAACTGACTGTCACCACTACTCAAGAACTTGTCATAAATTCCAGATCTACCCTGATGAAGTACAAGTACCTCCAGTATCTCTGAAAGTCTTGACTGATTCATGGCCATTTGCAATATGGGGCATTGATATGATTGGAGAGATTAAACCTACTGCCTCTAACGGACATCGCTTCACCCTCGTCGCCATTGATTACTTTACAAAGTGGGTGGAAGCAGCTTCGTTCGTCTCTGTTACCAAGAATTTCGTGGCCCGGTTCATTAAGCATAATCTTATTTATCGGTATGGCATCCCCGAAAGTTTTATCACAGACAATGGTACTAACCTTAATAACACTATGATCATTGAACTCTACACGTGGTTCAAGATCAAGCACCACGACTCTTCTCCGTATCGACCAAAGATGAATGGCACGGTGGAAGCCGCCAATAAGAAAATTATACTTAAGATGGTTGTGACCTATAAAGACTAGCACGGGGTGTTATTGTTTGCTCTTCATGGCTATCACACTTCAGCACGAACATCAACTGGGGCAACCCCATTCTCTCTGGTTTACGATATGGAAGCCGTCTTATCTGTCAAAGTTCAGATTCCTTCTCTGAGAATTATGAAAGATGCAGAATTAGACAAAGATGAGTGGATTCAGACTAGGCTAGACCAGTTGAATCTGATTTATGAGAAGAGGTTTGCGATTGTCTGTCATGGCCAGATGTATCAGAAGCGTATGACCAAGGCATTCAACAAGAAAATCAAGCATCGGGTATATCAGCCTGTGTTGTACCCCAAATTTTGACCTAAGATACCATCTCCCATCTGCATCATTACATTGCAAGCGTTTTGATCTATTGATTTTAAAATTCATAACTTTTTCAAGTCGAGAGCTGTTTATTTTTTGAACGCTAAGTTTATTAATTGATCAGACAATGTTTTTAATTATTTATTATCTTAAATTTAAATAATTGGAATTTATTTTCAGTTATTATATAATTTAAAGATTTATAAATAATAAAATAAATATTTGAAAAGAAGGTTATTAATTGATCAACAATGTTATTTAATTATTTATTGTTCTAGGTTTAAATAATTGAAATTTTATTTTCAGTTATTATAATTTAGAAGAATTATAAATAATGAAATAATTAATTGAAGAGAAGTTAATTGATCAATGATATTTATTTAATTATTTATCATTCTAAATTTAAATAATTGGATTTGATTTTCAGTTATTACATAATTTAAAGAATTATAAATGATAAAATAAATAATTGGAAAGAAAAAGAATTAATTGGTAAATAATAGAATTTTTATTCATCTTTATTCTAATTATTACAATTGTTGTTTAAATACTATTGTACAAAGTATTTATAATGACAATTACATAAAAAGTTTAAAGTAAAATAAAAAACTATTTTTCTAAGATTCTAAATCTTCATCTTCTATCCAATGCTTCTTTGATTGCTCATTTAATTTTTCCTGCAAAAAAGAATTAAAAGAAAAAGTTAGAAATGAATATATAATTAAAAGCAAAAAAATTAATTAGCGTTCATCATTAAAAGCAAACGGCTGGAATCAGTTTTACCCTTTTTGCAAATCACGGGATTTCTCCCGGTTCACAAAAAAGGATGAATTTTTATTGATAAAAATGAATGCACAAATTAAAAATATGCACAAATTCATTTTTTTGGTCAAAATTGCACATTTTATTTGAAAACTGCATAATCTAAAAACAATTACACAAATTCATTTTTTATCAAAGCTGCATTGTCAAAGCATAGCAAAACAGCATATGCACATTTTCAACACAAACATTCCAACGTAAACATGCCAAAGTATGGAAGAGGCCAAAAATCAAAGGCTCCCATGTTGTACCATGCAAAGAAGCAAATGTGCAGTTTAAAACCATTTATGCAAGCATATATTTTCTATTCTCATCATTTTCCAGCATTGTGCTTTTTCAGAACAAATAAAGTACATCACATTTTAATGTATCAATTTGTACTTAAGAGAGAGAAGAGAGGAAGAGTGTGTTTTACAGGTTTTGGCTTAGGCAGGAAATGGATACAAAACAAATTTCAGCAGCATCCAGTAAGAAGAAAGAAAGCATGAAAGAGGATACAAAACAAAACTGATAAAACAGTATGGTATGCAGAGGTCAAAGCAAAGAAAATATTAAAAATATTCAGAACCTGATACCATAAGCCTCAAAGAAAGAAACTGTTATAACACATCAAAACCCCCTTCAAAAAATTCAGAGAGATCATAACCATTTCAAAACCTTAAACCATGTCAACAAACCTTTGTCTCAAGGCCACAAAACCCAAAACCAGTAAAGCCATTACCAAAACAACAACCATGACCAAAAAACCAGAATACCACAACAATGCAAGCTTTTACCAAACCAATATCCAAACCGGAAAGCCTCAGTAATATCCATCATAGGCCATAATAAAGCGTACAGTAGCAAGGCAAGAAGGAAGAAGAAGTCAAGCTAGTCAAAACAAAAAACATTCCAACAATAGCATTCACAGCATCCAAGGCAACATGAGCGTGTAAAGGGGCAATATAAGTGAGACGAGAAGAAGAAAAGAAGTGTCTTAACGGAGGCAACATTCAAGCATTCAGAGGCAACATTCAAGCATTCAGAGGCAACATAAGCAAGCAACGAGGCAAACAGAAGTATACGAAGCGAAGCAAAGGAAGGAGAAGGAAAGATATCACACAGGGTTTTCAAACCGTCATCATCAAACCACTAAAAAAGAAATAAGAAACGCAAACCAGGAAGCAGAAGCTTCATCACCGTTGTCACCTCGCCGTCAAAGCCCTCCAGACGCCGCCACTTCCGTCTCTCCCTCCAATAAAGGTAGTTTTCTTTCCCTTTTCATAACCACCACAAAACTAAAGTCAGAAGCAATAAGCAGAAACGAAACATGTAAAACATCAAAACGGAAACCCTCACTCGAATAACTCAGAAAATGTTACCTTCAAGTTACGTCGTTGCATGATCCTTGGAGGCGAGACAGACGATAACGTCGTTTGGCTTAGACGAGGAAGACTTGGTTCTTTTGGTTTGACCTTGAGGAAGACGAAGAGATATGAGAAGACGAAGAAGAGAGAACAAGCGCCGCTCTGTAAACCTTGACCCTAATCTCTTTTCCCAATTAACGCTTATGTTTAACCCTAAGACAATTATGAGAATTGGACTGGACCTGCTTCCTGCCTAAAGCCCAGCGTTCTCCTTGTGCACCCCCCTGTTTTCAGTTTTGATTGGGCCCTCTCAAAACCTTTTAGCCCATATATTTGTTTATTTAACCCTCTATTTCTAATACACCACTCCTTTCATTTTACTTTCTATTAGTTTTTTTAGAATATTATTAGTTTAGTTAATTAGTTAGTTAATCAAATAATAGATGTGTAATCTAATTAGATAATTTTAATATTTGACCTTTTTTTATTAAGTTTAACCTTAGGCTTAATTTAATAATTTTAGTATTCCTCTTTTAATTAGATTTAAGTTAATAGCTTTTTTAAGGTTTTAATTTAAGTTTAGAATTATTTAATAATTTTTAAATAATACCTTTTATTAATATAAAAAAAAAACATATAAAAAATAGGAACATATAAAATAAAAACCTTAAAAAAAACATTTTATTTTCTTTAATTAATTCCCTCGCTTTAACTAATATTAAATAAAGTAAAAAATGCATAAAAATGAAAACTATTAAAACATTTTATTTTCCTTAATTAATTCTCTTGCGTTATTAATGTTAAACAAAAATATAAAAATGCATGTTCACATCCTTTAGTTTATTATTTAATCGTTGTTATGGTTGTATATCGTTATCTATTTAATTTTTCTGTTTAATTATTTTTGTCGTTACATGATTATTCTGTTTACTTCTAAATCCAAGGGAAAAATGATCAAACTGGTCGACTTCATGTCCTCGAGTCTAATCATGCGAATATTTTGCATTTCATTAAAACTTAAGACAATTTTTCCCCAAATATTCAATCTTTTCAAAAGTTATACCTTTTAAGCCAAAACTTCGACATTAGGTCGTCGCGTCTTTAAAAACCCGTCCGTACCCCTTTTCGGCCAAAACAATTTATTTTTTAATCAAACGAACATTTTAATAAACAGATATTTCAAAAGGTTCCTATAGAGTACTATAGATACATTGGGTGCTAATACCTTCCCACTGTATAACCAACCCCCGAACCATAGATCTCTTTTCAAAAACGCCTTGTATTTTTATTACTTTTAAAAGTATTATTTACATTGCATATTTAGGGTTTTATTTCGCTCTTTTCCCTTTTCCCTTGGAAATAATAAAGTACGATGGCGACTCTTGCTTTTGTGAGATGAATTAATCAATAATTCGATCTCCGATTTACCCCGCTACATTTTTTATCGCTACAGGCTGGTGACTTGGTAATAATGCGTATCATTCTACCACAAGGTGATCCCAGGGGAAAATGTACTCTCACCTATGAAGGGCCATTTTTAGTCAAGAAGGTATTTTCTGGCGGTGCTATGATACTGACCACCATAGAAGGTGAATATTTTCCGCACCCTGTGAATGCAGACATAGTCAAAAGATACTATGCATGATAACGACCCACTAGGTTGACTGGCCTAGGAAAAAATAAGGGCATCTCGGCGAACCAAAAGCGTTTGGGCAAAAATTAGGGATATATATAAAAGATTGTACACCCGGCAAGTCAAAAACCTGAAAATGCGGCTTGGTTAAGAAAGGGTATCTCGGTGGACTAAAAACCCGAAAGGGCGGTCCAGGAAAAAGTTAGGGATTAAAGCGTACGACTATGTCCTGTTGGATCACTTACAACAAGCTTTATTACTAACATCAAGTTCAAACGGTACAAATCAATTTAATCACTTTCTTCCAACAACGAGGGATGAGATGCTTGAAGACATATGGCCAATAGCAGAGTTGGAACCCAATGAGATTATTTCCACATAGCTATTATCTTGTTTTCACTTTGTACTCTTTTCATTTCACGACAAATTCCTCTTACTGGGATTTCTGTCTCCTTGTACGACAATCGCCTGTTTATGGGCAAATTATCAATACAAATTGCCCTAAAATTCAAATCCTATTTTACTTTTTCTGTTTTGTTTGAAAAAAATGTAAAATGACTAAAATTTAATGAACATATGCATATGAATATAATTAACTGTTAACAAATATATGCATAAAAACAGGAATAAGCAGTTACTCAAGACTCTAGGAGTTGTGATAATGTTTAAGTTGTCACATATCCCCATAGAGAGATCCTCACAGGATTATCCCCATAAAGTAGTCTTAACAAGATCATCTTCATCAAAGATATCTCCCCTGCAAAATGGAATGCACTAGTCATACTCACCAGCTGATCGCTCTAGCAGATAAGGGAATGTGATCTTTTCCTGACAATATCGCCCACCTACGGAGTCCCAATCGATACAGCTTATAGGAATTCTCTTCCCCAGCTGAGTTTATTCCTCCAAAACTATAAAACCCCCTGTAGATTTCTTTTCTCCAGCAGAGCTCATTTCCTCAGCAAGGGTGTTTCCTCAGCAGAGTATTTCTCCGTTAATAGGGTTTATTTCCCCAACAGGGTTTATTTCCCCAACAGATTACAGTCTCCCCAGCTTGAGTCTGTTTCTACCACAAATTATCGGCAGGATTCGCACCTCCAGCAAAGGACATTCCAAGTTACTATCCCCAGAGAGTTGCTACTGAATCTGAAACTAGATCATATATCGTTCAATCTTATTCTCTCTAGACGGGTCGGTATCCATATCATAAACTCGATCAGACAGCACCTTGAAAGTTTATCCATCTCTTTTATCCCCAATCAGGGTATATAAGAACTAAAATCCCCAGTAGAAAAATAAACAACCAATGTTCTTAGACTCTTCTCCCCAAACAGGAATCAACATTCCCCATCAGAGTTTCCTCAAGCAGCAAGCAGGAATCCCCATCAAGGCCGAAGATACATACACTCTTCATCCCCAATAACATTCAGGGAGTTATTTTCCCAGTCAAGAATGTTATACGAAGTCACTGATATACTTCATACTCATACATCATTTACAAACGTAATAGCATGTGCATATGAAATGCATATAGCACAGTCTCATTTATTTTGAGAACATCATTGCACAATACATTTCATACATCATGACATTACATACAACTAACTCTTTACCTTTTCAGGAAAGATCAATCAATGGACAAACATCATCAACTACCTATATGACCAGACAGTCTTCTTAAAGGCTACATCTGACAAATGGCTACTTAAGAAATTTCCTCAGCGGGTCATTCTCAAAGGGGCACATTTTCTAGTTGAATTTGGGCGTAGACATCTTCTAGTACATCATTCAGACAAAATCAAGTGTAGATTCCTTCTGAAGCTCATTTGGAAAAGTTAGGCGTAAACTCCTTCCAATACTTTTTCCAGTTGAAGTCGGGCGTAGACATCTTCTGGTTCAGATGAAATCGAGCATAGATTTATTCTGATAATCCTTTGAAAAAGTCGAGCATAGACTCTTTCCAACACCTATTCTAGTTGAAGTCGGGCATAGACATCTTCTAGTACATCATTCAGATAAAATTGAGCGTAGATTTATTCTGACACTCCTTCAGAAAAGTCGAGCGTAAACTCTTTCTAACACCTATTCTAGTTAAAGTCGGGCGTAGACATCTTCTAGTACATCATTCAGAAAAAATTGAGCGTAGATTTATTCTGATACTCCTTTGGAAAAGTCAGGAATAGACTCTTTCCAACACCTTTTCTAGTTGAAGTTGGGTGTAGTCATCTTCTAGTACATCATTCATACGAAATCGAGTGTAGATTACTTCTGAAGCTCCTTTGGAAAAGTCGGGCGTAGACTCCTTCCAATACTTATCCCAGTTGAAGTTGGGCGTAGACATCTTATGGCTCAGATAAAATCGAACGTAGATTTATTCTGATACTCCTTCAGAAAAGTCAAGCGTAGACTCCTTCCAATACTTCTCCCAGTTGAAGTCGAGCGTAGACATCTTCTGGCTCAGATAAAATTGAGCGTAGATTTTTCTGATGCTCCTTCAGAGTAGTTGGGCATAGACTCTTTCCAACACCTTTTCTAGTTGAAGTCGGGCGTAGACATCTTCTAGTACATCATTCATATGAAATCAAGCATAGATTCCTTCTGAAGCTCCTTTGGAAAAGTCGGGCATAGACATCTTCTGGTTCCAATTAAATCAAGCATAAATTTATTTTGATTATCCTTTTGGACCAAGTCGTGCATAGACTCACTCCAAATACATCTTCTGAGACAAAGTCGAGCGTAGACTTAGTCTAATTTCTATCAACGGTTACTTTGGATGGCATCTATAAGCCCATATCTGATGACTCTCCGTCACCTCTCCAAATGGCATCTTTATGCCCATTCCCAGTATAATCAACCAACAATGTAACTTCATGCACAAGCGAGTGCAAATTTATGGGCACTTAAGTGTTCAATCATCTCCCACCTTCAAGTCACGGATGGAGGACATGCCAATATAACTCTTCAGGTTTAAGAAAATTGAACATGGGCAACTATTGTACCCCAAAATTTTCCCTCCCATTTTCTTCAAGACATTCTTCTAAGGTTCTCAAATGCTCAAGGATTCTCAAGAGTTGATTAGAGAAACTCACCTCCTAAGCAATGGGTCCACAACTAGGGTTTCATCCCGCACAAGGAAGAATTGGTTTCAAAGGTCTATAATGGTTTTCATGGTTCTTCATAGGTCTTCAACAGTGCTCATGTCAAGTTTCAAGTCTTGCATCACAAGTTTGCTCAGCCAATGGCTCAGATGATTGAAAGTCAACTGTATTATGTTAAAAGTCAATTGTGGTCAATATACAGTCAAACTTTAATATTTTTGGTAAAAATAAACATTTTGAAGAGATATTCATCATTTGATCAAAGTTTGATCATGATTCCTCAATAGAAGCCCGTAAATCATCAAAAGTCCAAAGTTGCCAAATTAGGGTTTCCTTAGAAGAAGTCAACTGAACTTTGACCAAACATAACTTTCACATGCTTTATCAATGTTTTCCCAACTAAAGACCAATTTGAAGGAAATTCAATTCTGTAGAATGTTGTCTTTGTAAGGTCAAACCCAGAAAATGCATCATTTGAGAGATATGGGCCAATACATTATAGGTCATTTCAAAAGTCAACAAAAAGACACTTTTTTCAAGGTAACTTACATTAAGATAAATTCTTCAAATGTAAAAATGATAAAAATATAGATTGTATAGGACATATTAAGCTTTCCAAAAAGTCCTAGATCACCTTTAAAAGATAAAAATTGAGTTAGTTATGAGTTGCACAAGTTGGGAAATTTTTGAGAAATGCATGAAATCTCAATTGAGTAAATTTGTGATTTTGGGCTATTGGACCTAAGTTTTGGAATTCAAATGTGTGCATGACATGTTTAAAGACCCCTAGGCTCATTCATACCTTACCATTATTTTATTTATATTTATTTTTTATTTTTGTTCAACTAAATGCAAAATAAATTAAGTAGAATGACAAAATAATGGGCTAGGCGTGCAAGTCTTCATTTGGATCAGTCAAGAGGCCCAAGATTGTATGTACAAGATGTCAAGATCGTGCAAAGACAAGAAGGGGAGAAAATCTCTTCTTTTGTAAAGTTTTGAATCAAAATCTTCATATCTTAAACACCATAACTCCATTTGATTTTGTACGACTATCGTTAACCTAATATGATCTCTTATATATACACAAGCATCAGATCACGACAGGGCATGCACGACTGCCTCCAAGCCAAGGTGTTGTTCACAAAATTTTCAAAGAAGCCAAGCAATCAAGTTCCAAGATTACAAACAGTTTCAGTCTAAACCAAGTGCACAGATCACTCCCTGGGGATCAAAGGAGTCGGTCCAAGAGCATAGCCAAGCCTGTCAACGCCTGAATCAAGCACATCACAGTTGCTTCATTTGGTAAACTTTCGTGGTTTCAAACTTTCAATTCATGTAATTTAAATAGATTTTACGCATGTATTCATATTGTTGTTGATGTTTAGAACAAATCTAACATATTACATGTGAGTTTGGGTGTCTGAATTTCAAAACGCCATTGTTAGGGCTCAAGAACTATGAAGCTTTGAATCTCATGATGCAGGTTGTTTTAGTGAAAACTAATGACACCACTGAGATCGCGAGGTCCAACATAGTTAATCTAGGCTTTTGCTTTTTTTTTTCTGTTTGATTGATCTTGCAGGTTTTTGAAAAACACCCCATCGGAGATGATGTTGTTTTCCACCCTCCACGATGGTTTGAAAGATACAGGGGAATTCAATGCAGGTGTGGCAAAAAGAGATGACATGGTTGGCTGATTCAAAATACCAGGGTCTCACTGTGCTGGCTGTGTTATTTGAAATAGATTTTTTATTTTCGTTTTATTTTATATTGATTGATTTTCGTTTATTAACAAGATACACGCGTAAATCAGATGACAAGGAAAGAAGGCTGGTAAAGGCAGAGGCGTGGGTTCAACACCCAGCGCCTACAACTTATTTTTGACCTATTTTCCTCTTTAACACATTTTTTTTCTTTTTTTGCTTTAATTAATTAATTTTTTTTAATCAATTTTATTTAATCAGGAAAAATCACTAAAAATTAGTTTTAGGATTTGTTATACCCCCAAAATTTGTGCTCTCATTTCTCAAGTAATGTCTCACAAGATATCCCTTGGTTCAAGACTGCACAAGGTTTGATCAGCTCATGACACCTCCTCTAGCACTGATAACTGAAAATTAGGGTTTGGGTTTGCACAAGGACAAATGGACTTTTAATGCCCCGTATGACTTTCATGGATCATTTTGGACCCTCAAGATTTCTCATGTCAAGTTTCAAGTCTTGGATCACATTTTTGCTTAGTCAATTGATCAGTTGACCTAAAATCAACTATATTGGGGAAAAAGTCAATTGTGGTCAATTTATAGGCAAACTTCATGATTTGTTTATCCATATAAACATCATGAACTCATATATGTCATTTGGTCAAGTTTGGACCATAATTCCTCAAGAAGTTTGATCAAATCATCAAAAGGGTAAAACGGTCAAAATTAGGGTTTTGACTGAGAAGGTGCAATTTCTGATTTTTGACCTAGAAAATGATTGATTGGTTTAAGTTATGATCTCAAGGATTCAAATGCTTCATTTTTTACCTAATGGCATGGCTCAAAACATCTCTCAAGATCAATTGATTGACAGATGAATTTCAGTCAACTGATGAAAAGTCAATTGTACACTGAAAAGTCAAACTTTGACTTTTTGGTGAAAATCAAGTATCAAAGATCAAAATTCATCAAGACATGTAAAATATGAAAATTGTTCATCAAGAAATAAAAAACTCAAGATTTCATTTTGAAAAGTCAAAATTTCTAAACTTAGAAATTTTTCCAAGTGTTGGAAATTCACTTTTTTTCATAACTTTGAACCAAATTCTCACCATGATGCAAGATGATTCAAGATAAACTTTCAACATAAAATTTGTAGATCTCAATGAGATATAAAACATTGTAGAACACAACTTTTTCTATAAATTCATGTATTTCAAGTTATGATTTTAAGAAGACATGTTCATGAAACTTGAAAAACTTAGTGAAATTTTGCCCTAGTTTAGGCAGGATTTTGACCTAACCTCATGGAAAGTTTTCACATAGTTCCAAGATGAATCTTCAAAAATGTCCAACATAGAGGTTTTATAGGATATTACAAGCTTTCCAAAATGTCCAAGAACTCATTGAGATCATTTTTGTGCTAAGATAATCGAAGCCATGAAGTTTAGGGTTTCATTTTTATTTTGCAAGGCAAATTTGTGAAGAACACTTGATCCAATCCTCAAGCATGTTGTACAAATCTCACTTTGCAGGCTTCTAACTTACCTTTAACTCCATAATTAAATTTTTACACAACTGTTAGATCTTTTATCCAAGCATTTGAGGTATTATCCAAATGGTTATTCCATTAATGGCACAAAGGTAACACTTCCATTTTGGAAAAACAAGCTTTATTGCAAAAGTCAATGCGTAGAGTTCCCAACTTGTTTCATATGAGTACAAGAAATGTCAAAGGCCAAAGCAACATGTCTATAGCCTCCCATAAACTCAGGAAATGCTTGTACTATACCTTGAAACCATGTTTTCCACTTTTCTTCAAAATCAAGTAACATAGCCATAACTCTATATCTCATAGTTCTGCCAACCTCAAGTGCTCTAACCTTTTTCTTATAATTATATAAGTCTATTTCAAGAGTACACACGAATACACAAGATCTCAAACTCTCCCAAACTCAGAACTGCATAACAAACCACCATTGTTGCACATTCTGACCAAACACTCCAAACTCAGAATCCACTCGTGCATTTCTTGGCTTTTCACTTCTAAAAGTTCCTAAACATCATCTACAAACAATCCCACACCCTGTTACACGACTGTAACATCATCTTCATCAAATTTCATAACCATAAAACAGAGATTGCACATTGACTTCTCTAGCACGATTCAAACACTCCCAGCATCAAGTAAACATTGCAATAGCTTCCTGGGAACTTGAGGAAGCTAAACTGATCATCACAACTCCTTGAAAGCAACTCAAACTTATTTCACGATTCCCAGTTTTGAAGTACATTTTCTAAACTTCTATCTTTTCACTTAGGTATTGTTAGGCTTGCATTTGTGAAGATAAAATGCAGACATCATTGCCCTGAAGTTATACATGTCCATAGATTTCATTTATATTGCTTGAGTAGTGATAATTTTGAGTTTGAACTTTCTTAAATAATTAGGTCAAAATTTGGTACTTTTATAAATTCTCATTCATCTTTGATTTATAGCTTATGATATTTATGTGGTTGGATTCGTATGGAAAAATGGAGCAACTTTCATGTTTGCATATTTCATTTTTGTTGAGAAATGGTGAAGTTACAGATGTTCAGGCTGGAGGTTGAAGATGAAATCACATTCATAACATAACTTATGTTATGTATTTATTATTTCATCAATGTTACCGGATGTACAACCACCCCAGTGGCAAAGGTAGCGTGCGTGTATGTTGGAGGTCATGGGTTCAATACCCGGCGCTACCTTTTGTTCTATTTTTCATTCTTTTTCATTCTTTTTTGTTCTAGCTACAGGCGCCTGGACCTTCCATTTTTTGCTTTTTCTAACCCCTGCCTTACTTTTATACACCTGACCCAATTATTTTCTTTTATCATTTCATTTTCTCTTTTTATTTTATTTTGTTTCATTTTTATTTATTATATTTTTATTATTACTATTATTGTTATTATTATTAATAAAAAATATAAAAATATTTTTATTTTCTTATAAAACAAAAAGAACAAAAACATTATCTTAATAAATTAATTTCTTTTTCTTAGTAAATTAATATTTAGATTTAGGTTTAATTATTATTTTTCTTTTTTATCTAAAATTAATTTAGAATCTAGGTTTTCTTTTAATAAATTGATTTTCATGTTTATTTTATTAAAACTTAAAACCTTTCATAAAAAAACTCTAAAAATACTTTTTAACTTAATTCCTTTCTTAATTAGTTTAAGTTTAATTTTGTTTATTTTTAATTAATCATTTTTCTTTAATTAGGTCAAAACTAAACCCTTTCATCAAAAACCAAACAAAAATCATTTTCTTTTCCATTTATCTCCTTGTACATTATTTATTCAATTTTTGTATATCATTCAATATGGTTGTAATAGAAAATTAGGTTTAATTTTCTTACAATCCCCATTTGTAAATTTTATACCCCCTCCCCAAATGATGTAATTGCGTAGTAATTTTATTTTCCGCAATTTATCGCTTTATATAAATGTTAATAATTAGGGTTTGTATGGAAAGATAAAATCAACAAGTAGCAAACCCTAATTCAAGATAAACAATACATATAAATCAAACACATTTGCACACTTGCACCCTTAGGATAGTTCCACTTTGTTGCCTTACAAAAATGGTCATGTTATACATGTGGGACATCTTAGCAAAAACAATCAAAAATATAAGATCATAGTCCCTCGATGACGCTATCAATATTGTCTTTAAAAATGATCTTAGTCCCTCAAAGAGAAATGCTAAGATATCTCACATCATTGCTATCATGACTATACGATGACCCACGCTTGTACCTTTACATCCAAAGATAAGGCTTCTTATTCAAAAACACTTTCAAAACATTTTCCAAACATGAAATATTTTCAAAAGCCCAACACTTTGTATACGTTCTTACGAACGAGAACTATTACAAAATTTTCCTAAACGAAGGCGCTTTTTCAAAAATACTTTCAAAAACCACACAAAGCACATTTTCAAATAAAAGCAAGTGATCTAGCAAGCAACTAAGAGCCCATAGATAACTATGGATGAAAAAGATGCTAACACCTTCCCTTTTCCTAATCTACCCCCGAACTCAAGAAATAATCTCAAAGATTTTCCTGTTCTTTTCAGCCTTTCCTTTTGGATAAAAGAAATGTCGGTGGCGACTCTTGCTAACCGCAACAATTACGATCAAATGTAAAACATCCCAAGTCAGTTCTCCTACCGTATCACAGAACTGGAAACTCTGCTAGGGAAAAAACTTAAAAGTATGGTTACCTTAGGTGTAGATCACCTTTATTTGCTTTCTTTGTTTGACTTGTTTGCTTTACATTAAGTAGCAATACATTGTGGAAACTATGCAGGGTATACCGACATGGTCTAAGCAATAGCTACATTAGTGTGACACATTTGTGGGTACCGGTAGCCCTTGAGTAGTCAAGGAGAATATGGGGCCGTTGTGTGGTGTCATGAAGCACTAACTGACTTTTAGAACCTTTACTTGACCAACTTGGCCATTAGGACATAGTGAGATAACCTGCTTTGGTTTAGTCCAGAGTTGGTTGATACTCGATACTACACTCATTGATATTTGACTTCTCGGGATATTTCGGTCGCCGTGAAAGAGGCTTGCGTTGAAACAATGCCTGATAAGACAGATCAGTGATATTGAGATCCCTTAGAACCCGGTTACTATTTCTAGGACAAGTTTGACCCAACTATACTTCAAGAGGGTACTTACCTATGAGACTCCATGCAAGCCTAAACCTAAGGACTTGTTTGCCTTGTTTGTATATACTTACTTGTACATAACATCATAAACATCATGACATCATACTCATTCTCACTAACCATTTCAAGGATTTTTGGGATTTATCTTTATTCTATTTTGTAGGACATGGCTTCTATCCGCAGGAATACTATCCAAGTCAATCTCGTGAGAATTCCTCCTCAACTCAAAGAATTAGCATCAAGGGTCCCTGAGAGTTCTTCATTCACCGAAAGACATGGTCGCCTCCTAAACTTGGTTACCTCTAACACTGATGAAGATATGGTGAAGCTGCTTTTCCAATTCTTTGATCCTCTGCACCATTGCTTCACTTTTCCCGATTATCAGCTTGTGCCTACTCTAGAAGAATTCTCACAACTCTTGAGGATTCCCATTCTCAATCAACTACCTTTAAATGGTACAGAAAGAGATCCAAAACTTGAAGAGATTTCCCAAGCATTACACTTGCAACAATCTGATGTCACAACTAATTGGGAAACAAGGAGTGGTGTCAAAGGCTTCTTAGCCAAGTTCTTGTTTGAGAAAGCTCAAGACTGTTGGAACTCTTTGGACTTACAAGATTTTGAAGAAATCTTGGCCCTTCTCATCTATGGGATGATTTTGTTTCAAAACTCTGACCAACTTATAGATGTAAACGCTGTCAAAATCGTCATGTCTCGCAATCCAGTGCCTATTTTGTTGGGAGATATCCTACATTCTATTCACTCTCTCACTATGAGGAAGAGAGGGATCCTCATGTGTTGAATTCCTCTCTTGGAAATATGGTTTATTTCGCATCTTCCCCGATCTATGTTGAAGAACAAGCAAGGCTTGAGGTGGTCCCATAGGCTGATGACGTTCAGACATTCAGATGTTCATTGGTGTTCTGGATCCTTGGAGAACATTACTATCATCGACCATTATGGGGAATTACCTAATGTCCCTTTGCTTGGAATTAGGGGAGGTATCACTTAAAACCCTTTCTTAGCCTTACGGCAGTTTGGTTACGCCCAGAGAGATGGTCCTTGTGAGATGCTCATCCAAGGAGTGGTATTTGACTACGAGAGCGACAATAAAGGTTACCGTCAGAGGTTTATACAAGCTTAGAGGATGGTGAGAAAATTGGATAGTAAAACACTGGGTCACAATAATTCCATTCCGCTTGAGCCTTACCTTAGGTGGGTACGAGCTCGTGCTCAGAAACTTGTGATGCCTTATCCCTCCACCTTACCAGTTATCATGGAACTTGTGGTTGAAGGAGATGGCCCGTACACTGTCCTCCATCCAGACATGCCTACTTCTCTTGAAGACTTGCAAAAGGGTTGGGTTCAGCTAAAGTAAGAATGAGATACTTTTGAAGCTCAATTATATGATAGTGAGAAAAGAGTCTTGGAACTTACAAAGCAGCCATAAGAAGAGCAAAGTGTGAACGCCTACCTCGCGCCAAAGAGGATGCATTCAGTCTTTTTATCTTAGAGAATTATTTTGTAAGCCCAAGAGGAATGTTATAATCCTTTTGAAATAATTAATGAAAATTGACGTTTGTTCATTCTTTTGTCTATACAAATTTAAATTTCATAAATCCTTGAAATCATTTGCATATACATCTTCCATGCATCATAACATGACAAGTTTTCACACAACATGTTTCCTTATCTTTCTATTGTTTATCTTAGCAAGATGGATCTAGAGAAAATTGTGAAGGACCTTCATGCACAAAACTGTCAATTCCAAGATACCCTACTGGCCCAAGCCAAGGGGCAACAAGATATGATGGCATTGCTGGCAGCCAAGAAGAAACCCAAGAGGAAAGCTCTGGTCAATATGGGTCGAAGGTTCAAAGAGTCAGTTCGTCAGATCCCTGTAGTGGAAGACTCATTCGAGGAAAATGAGAATAAGATTGGAGAAGCTAATAGTACCCAGGATGGGTGCATCAACGGTCAAGCATCTGATGATGATTATTTTGACGAGCAGTATCCCTCTGTCGATGTCAAGTACAAGCAATTAGAAGACAGACTAAAAGTCATTGAGATCCAAGTCGTCCTCGGTTTAGATTTTAATGATTTAGGTTTGATCTTTGGGTTTGTTATTCCACACAAATTCAAAATACCAGTCTTTGCAAAGTACGATGGAGTTTCTTGTCCAAAACTTCACTTGAAATCTTATGTGCACAAGATACAACCGCACACTGCTGATAAGAAACTCTGGGTTCACTTTTTTAAAGAAAGCTTGGCTGGGACGCAACTAGAATGGATTTATCAGTTAGATGGTTCCCGTATCAATACCTGGGAAGATTTAGCCACCGTATTCTACCACCAATACCAGTATAATTCCGACTTGGCGCCAACAAGAGTTCAGTTACAAGATATGACAATGGAGAAGAATGAAGGATTTAAAGAATATGCACAAAAGTGGAGAGACCTTGCCAATAGGGTTCAACCACATTTGAATGATAGGGAGCACATTGACATGTTTATGGGCACTTTATCCGGTCCATTCTTTAATCTATTGGTTGGTTGTTCTTCTTCCGGTTTCACCGAATTAATCTTAACTGATGAAAGAGTTGAAAGCGGCATCAAAAGTGGGTAGATTTCCATGGCATCTGCCTCCACTTCCAATCCTGTAAAGAAACCTTTTGCCGCAAAGAAAGAAATCAATGTTGTGTATAGGGAAAAGGCTCACACCAAGAAGGTTGACCATCCGTCTGTTAATGCTGTCTAAATCTCCGATCCAAATCCTGCTCAAAGACCATCTGCAAATCATCAACGGTTTGAAACTCTGAGAAGATAATTTACGAGGTTAGGAATGTCATTATCTCAAGCCTTACAACACTTGCTAAAGACTAATTTGGTGACATTGCGCGATCCTCCTGCCAATCCAGATACCTCTTCACTAAAGTATAATCTAAACGCTAAATGTGCTTGCCACTCAAGTAGCCCCGGGCATGAGACTGACCAATGCTGGTTCTTGAAGAATAAAATTCAGGATTTTATCGATAACAAGACTATTGAATTTGATCCTCCTCCTACTCCGAATGTAATCACCATGCCCATGTCGAAGCATGGTAAGGGTGTCAATGAAGTCAACATTGTGGGCGATTCTGATGAAGAAGCTGTATTTGAAGATTACATGTATCCTACTACAACGGAGCTGAAGAATTGGCATGCAAAGGAATTCGTGCCCATCTCCTTCATTGAGGAGTAATCTACTTGTTTATTTCTTTTATTGAATTCAAGAACATTTTGTCTGTAATATTTAACAATGACTTTTAAGCCATGTGTCTGGCCCGAGGCACTATGGTCCATTTGTCAAGGGGTTTTATGTATGTTCATCTAATCATATGATCATTTAATACAAACCATTGGACTCTTTTGCATTCAAAACTTTATGTTCATTGTATTTCTTTTCTTCAAATACATTTTTCAAAATAGCCATGTATCTTACATGCGCGCACCCACCCACACACACACACACACACACACACACACACACACACACACACACACTGTTGCAGGTCCTCATCCACTCTGGATATTATTGCCAATAACTCGAATGTCCAATTAACCAAGCCGAAGACGAAGGCGAGAAAGATTGTGAAATACTGGGAGAACTAGCCATACTTCTGTTACAAGAGGAAAAAGTTATTCAGCCGCACAAAGAGTCAGTTGAAGTCATCAATCTGGGTACTGAGACAGACAAGAAAGAAGTCAAGATCATCGCTAACCTGGAAAGCAGTGTCAAAAGCATATTGGTTCAGATGTTGCATGATTATGTGGAAGTGTTTTCTTGGCCGTATGAAGATATGCATGTGTTGGATGCCGACATCGTAGTTCATCGTTTGTCGACAAAAGAATATTGTCCTCCTGTCAAACAAAAGGTTCGTCGCATGAGGCTTGACATGTCTAAAAAGATAAAAGCTGAAGTGATGAAACAATTTGATGCAGGATTCCTAGCTGTGACATCTTACCCCCAATGGGTTGCAAATGTGGTGCCAGTGCCAAAGAAAGACGGAAAAGTTCATATGTGCGTAGATTATAGGGATTTGAATAGGGCAAGCCCCAAGGATGACTTCCCTCTACCTCATATTAACGTCTTGGTCGATAACACTGCTCAGCATAAAGTCTTCTCTTTCATGGATGGTTTCTCTGGCTATAATCAAATTAGGATGGCTCCCGAAGACATGGAGAAGACCACTTTCGTTACGCAATGGGGCACCTTTTGCTACAAGGTCATGCCGTTCAGATTGAAGAATGCAGGGGTAACATATAAAAGGGCTATGGTAGATTTGTTTCATGACATGATTCATCATTAAATAGAGGTATATGTGGATGATATGATTTCCAGATCAAAAACTGAAGAGGAACATCTCGATCACCTGTACAAACTATTCGAGAGGCTGAAAAAGTACAAGTTGAGGTTAAACCCTAACAAGTGCACATTTGGAGTACGATCTGGAAAGCTTCTAGGTTTTGTTGTCAGCAATAAAGACATTGAAGTTGATTCTTCCAAGGTAAAGGCCATCCAAGAAATTCCAGTGCCTCATTCTGAAAAGGAAGTTAGAGTATTCTTGGGTCGTCTCAATTACATCGCCCGCTTCATATCTCACTTGACTGCTACTTGAGAGCCAATCTTCAAGATCTTGAAGAAAGATCAGGTAGTCAGATGGAATGATGAATGTTAAGCTGCCTTCGATAAAATCAAATAATATCTACAAGAACCTCCTATTCTCATGCCTCCAGTTGAAGGAAGACCCTTGATCATGTACTTAACAGTACTAGAGAATTCTATGGGGTGTGTTTTGGGCCAACATGATGAGTTTGGCCGAAAAGAGCATGCTATTTATTAGCTAAGCAAAAAGTTTACCGACTGTGAAACCAGATATTCACTGCTCGAGAAAACTTGTTGCGCTCTGGCATGGGCTGCTCGCCGGCTAAGACAATATATGTTGACTCATACTACTTTGTTGATTTCTAAGATGGACCCAATCAAGTACATCTTCGAGAAACCTGCTCTTTCGGACGCATAGCCAGATGGCAAATGATCTTGAGTGAGTACGAAATTCAATACACAATGCAAAAGGCCATCAAAGGAAGCGTACTAGAAGATCATTTGGCCCATCAAGTTGTTGATGATTATCAGTCCATGAACTTTGACTTCCCAGATAAGAACGTCATGCTAGTAACCGACTATGCGAAACCTGGACCATATGACGGACCTGAACAAGGATCCCGATGGACTATGGTTTTCGATTGGGATTCCAACGCCTTGGGTAACAAAATTGGTGTTGTGATCATCTCTCCTGAAGGTTGCCACACTCCTTTCACTTCTAGACTATGCTTCGATTGCATGAACAATATGGATGAGTACAAAGCGTGCATCTTGGGTCTGAAACCTGCCATCGACTTAAGGATCCAGCATTTGAACGTGTTTGGGGATTCCACTCTAGTGATTAACCAAGTAAAAGGAGATTGAGACACTAAGCACCCTAATCTCATCCCTTACAAAGAACTTGTGTTATCCCTGATTCCTTAATTCAAAGAGATCACCTTTGAGCACTTCCTTAGGGAAGAAAATCAGCTGGCTGACGCCTTGGCAACCATGACTTCAATGTTCAAGGTCAGATGGAACAACGAATCCCCTATGATTATGATTGAGACATTCGACGAACCTGAACATTGATATGAGCTTGACACTGATACAGAAAATCCATGGTACTATGAGGTGAAGAGGTACCTTGAAGCACAATAATACCCCGAAGGAGAATTCATTAATGACAGAAAGTTCTTACGAAGATTTTCAGCCAAATTCTTCCTAAGTAACAGAATATTGCACAAGCGCAACCATGATTCTACTCCACTCCGATGTGTGGACAAGAAGGAGGCAGAGGAAATTATGGAAGACATGCACGATGGTCTCTTTGGCACTCACTCAAGCAGGCATACGATGGCCAGGAAAATCCTGAGAGTCGGTTACTATTGGTCAACAATGGAGACTGATTTCCATCAACATTCAAGAACTTGCCATAAATGCCAAATCTATGCTGACAAGGTCCATGTGCCTCATATCCCTCTGAATTACATGACCGATTTGTGGCCATTTGCAATGTGGGGCATTGACATGATTGGATAAATCAAGCCCACCGCTTCCAATGGACATCGCTTCATTCTGGTCGCTATTGATTATTTCACAAAATGGGTCGAAGCTGCTTCATTTGCCTCAGTCACTAAGAACGTGGTAGCCAGATTCATTAAACATAACCTCATCTTCCTCTATGGTATCCCCGAAAGGATCATCACCGACAATGGGACTAACCTTAACAATGCTATGATTACCGAGCTTTGCACTCACTTCAAAATCAAGCATCACAACTCTTCTCCATATAGATCTAAAATGAATGGCGCAGTCGAAGCAGCCAACAAAAACATTAAGAAGATTGTGCAGAAGATGGTAGTAACCTATAAGGATTGGCATGAGATGTTACAATTTTCTCTACATGGCTACCGTACTTCAGATAGGACATCAACTGGGGCAACTCCCTTTTCTCTAGTCTATGGCATGGAAGTTGTTTTGCCAGTAGAAGTTCAGATTCCCTCGCTAAGGATTATGAATGAGGCAGGCTTAGGCGAAAACGAGTGGATTCAGACAAGATTGGATCAGTTGAACTTGATCGACGAAAAACGACTGGTTGTTGTTTGTCATGGTCAGACGTACCAAAAACGTATGATCAAGGCTTTCAACAAAAAGATCAAGCCTCGAATATATCAAGTTGGTAACTTGGTGATAAAGCGTGTCATTCTGCCACAAGGCGACCCCAGGGGCAAATGGACTCCCACCTACGAAGGGACATTTGTTGTTAAGAGATTGTTCTCTGGTGGTGCCATGATGCTGACTACCATAGACGGTGAAGACTTCCCACATCCTTTGAACGTGGACATAGTAAAAAAAATACTATGCATAAGAGACACGCTTGGTTGACACATCTAGGAAAAATAAGGGCATCCCGAAAAACCAAAAGGTTTCGGAAAAAATTAGGGATATATGCAAAAGATTGTACACCCGGAAAGTTGAAAACTCGAAAGGGCGACTTGGGAAAAAATGGGTATCCTGGTGGGCTGAAAACCCGAAAGGCTGGTCCACGAAAAAAATTAAGGATTGAAAGTGTTTGACTATGTCCCGTGGAATCACCACAGTCAACTTTATTACCAAGGTCCGAGTTCAAACGGCCCAAGATCAATCCAATCAACTTCTGTCAGCGGCAAGGGGCATTCAAAGACATTCGGGAAATAGTAGAGTTAGAATGCAATGAGATCATTTTCCACATGGCTATTTGTTTTGTTTTCAATTTTTGTTTCCTTTCGATAATTTCCTCTTACTAGGATCTCCGTCTCTTTGTAGAAAAACGCCTATTCATGGGCAAAATATCAATACAAATATACTTTGAAGTGCAAACTTTCTGTTTTTGTTTTGAATGCAAAATTGTCCAATGACTAAAATTGAACGAACATATGCATATGAACATAACTAAAACTATTTGGCACATGTGTCCATCTAAGCAACAGCAAGCATCTCTTTAATGTATACGAAATATCCCCACAGAGTTATTTCATTAACATTATCCCTACAAGGACCGGCTACAATAAACCAATCTCCAACCAGAGTCTCAACCTCTTAACAACTCTTTTCCAGGCTAGTTTGAATCCTACAAGTAAAAGCCTTGTGGATTTCTTCCTCAATGAACTCACCTCGTCAACAGTTCATCAAGTATTCCTTAACAGGGTTTATTTCCCCAACATGGTTTATTTCCCCAACATACAACATATAACAATCAACGAACATCAAATTCCCCGGGCATAGTCTATCTCTCCCTAGCTGAGCCTGTCTTCCCCAGCTGAGTTTATCCTCTCCAGCTTGAGTTTGCCTCTTAGACTATTACAAATTAGAGGACCATAACCCCTAATCCCCTAGTAAAGTTGTCAGCAAATCCTTTACTATCTCCAAAAGATACTATGAAGCCTGGACTCGACCAGATGATAGTACAATTTTCAAGCTACTACGAAGACTGGACCCGACCAGATAATAGTAAAAATTTTAAATACTATGAAACTTTGACCCGACCAGATAATAGTTCAACCCTTCGAGATATTAAATAACCTAGACTCAACCAGACTAGGGTTTAACTTCTTTTCCCCAGTAGAGTTTTCCCCTACCCCAACAAGTTACTGTGAAGCCTGGATCTGACCAGATATCAGTTTTCAACTTCATCTTTTCAATTAAGTCATTGTGAAGCCTGGATCCGACCAGATAGCAATTCCCTTCATAATTTTATTGTGAAACCTAGAATCTGACTGAATAACAACTAAAGTTCCCAAGCAAGTTAATGTAAAGACTGTACCCGACCAGATATCAGTTCAACTCCATCTCTTTAGATTAATTTATTATAAAGCCTGGACCCAACCAGATAGAAATTAACTTCATCCACCTCAAAATCTATATAGCCTGGACCCGACCAGATATCAGTACAACTTCATCCTTTCTAGGAAGTTACTGCGAAGCCTGGAATCCGACCAGATAACAGTTAACTTCCTTATCCCCGACAAATTATTGTGAAACCTGGACTCGACCAGATAATAATTAGCTACAATCCCCAGCAAGACACTATGAAGCCTAGACCCGACCAGATAATAGTATAACTGTTAGAGAAACATGAAGCTTGGACCCAACCAAATAGTAGTTACCACCTCAAGTTTATTGTGAAGCCTGGATCTGACCAGATAACAGTTCAATTTTGAGAAATCTTCTGTGAAGCCTGGAATCCGACCAGATAACAATTAATTTATTATTTCCCAATAAGTTACCATGAAGCCTGGACCCGACCAGATAGTAGTTGACTTCCTCATCCTCAGCAAGTTGTGAAGCCTGGACCCGACCAGATGACAACTAACATTCAAGAGATAATACCCAAGAGCAACCCGGGATTCAGAATTCCTCAACAGCAGTCAGGGATTTATTTTCTCAAAAAAATAGGCATCCCACATTCATACATCATAGCATATACATACAAAATGCATTTAGCGTGATCTCATTCATCTTGTGAATATCATGCATGCATATGCACTTTACTAACCCTTTTTCCCACATGTGAAACATCAAGTTTTAGTATAAATCGACCAAAGATTTGTGCTGATACTTCTACCAGTTTTTACCATCATTCCTCTAAATGGCATCTATAATCCCATTCCCAATCCATCTTCGGGTGCAAATTTCTGGGCACTCTAGTGTTCAATCATCTTTCACCTTCAAGTCACGAATGACGGATCTGCCAATCTAACTCTTCAGGTTTAAGAAGATTGAACAGGGGAAATTGTTGTACCCCAAAATTTTCCCTCTCATTTTTCAAGTAATCTCTCAAAAGATCTCCCTTGGTTCAAGACTGCACAAGGTTTGATCAGCTCAAGACACCTCCTCTAGCACTGATAACTAAAAATTAGGGTTTGGGTTTGCACAAGGACAAATGGAACTTTAATGCCCCATATGACTTTAATGGATCATTTTGGACCCTCAATATTGCTCATGTCAAGTTTCAAGTCTTGGATCACATTTTTGCTCAGTCAATTGATCAGTTGACCTAAAATCAGCTGTATTGGAGAAAAAGTCAATTGTGGTCAATTTACAGTCAAACTTCATGATATTTGATCCATATTAACACCATGAACTCATATATGTCATTTGATCAAGTTTGGACCACAATTCCTCAAGAAGTTTGATCAGATCATCAAAAAGGCAAAATGGTCAAAATTAGGGTTTTGATTGAGAAGGTGCAATTTATGATTTTTGACCTAGAAAATGATTGATTGGTTTAATTTATGATCTCAAGGATTCAAATGCTTCATTTTTTATCTAATTGCATGGCTCAAAGCATCTCTCAAGATCAATTTATTGACAGATGAATTATAGTCAATTGATGAAAAGTCAACTGTACACTGAAAAGTCAAACTTTGACTTTTTGGTCAAAATCAAGTATCAAAGATAAAAATTCATCAAGACATGTCAAAATATGAAAAAATTTCATCAAGAAATCAAAAAGTCAAGATTTCATTTTGAAAAGTCAAAATTTCTAAACTTAGAAATTTTTCTAAGTGTTGGAAATTCACTTTTTTTCACAACTTTGAACCAAATTCTCACCATGATGCAAGATGATTCAAGAGAAAGTTACAACATGAAAGTTGTATATCTCAATTAAATCTAAAACATTGTAGAACACAACTTTTTCTATAAATTCATGGATTTCAAGTTATGATTTTAAGAAGACATGTTCATGAAACTTGAAAAACTTAGTGAAATTTTGCCATAATTTAGGCAGGATTTTGACCTAACCTCATGGAAATTTTTCATATAGTTCCAAGATGAATATTCAAAAATGTCCAACATAGAGGTTTTATAGGATGTTACAAGCTTTCCAAAATGTCCAAGAACTCATTGAGATCATGTTTGTGCTAAGAGAATCGAAGCCATGAAGTTTAGGGTTTCATTTTTGTTTTACAAGGAAAATTTGTGAAGAACACTTGATCCAGTCCTCAAGCATGCTGTACAAATCTCACTTTTCAGGCTTCTAACTTGCCTTTCACTCCATAATTAAATGTTTACACAACTGTTAGAGCTTTGATCCAAGCATTTGAGGCATTGTTAAATGGTTATTCCATTAATGGCACAAAGGTAACACTTCCATTTTGGAAAAGCAAGCTTTATTGCAAAAGTCAATGCATAGAGTTCCCAACTTGTTTCATATGAGTACAAGAAATGTCAAAGGCAAAAGCAACATGTCTAGAGCCTCCCATAAACTCAGGTCATGCTTGTACTATGCCTTGAAACCATGTTTTCCACTTTTCTTCAAAATCAAGTAACATATCCATAACTCTATATCTAACAGTTATGTCAACCTCAAGTGCTCTAACCTTTTTCTTATAATTATACAAGTATACTGCAAGAGGATACACGAATGCACAAGCTCCCAAATTCTCCCAAACTCAGAACTACATAACAAACCATCAGTGTTGCACATTCTAACCAAAAACTCCAAACTCGGAATTCACTCGTGCGTTTCTTGTATTTTCACTTCCAAAAGTTCCTAAACATCATCTACAAACAATCCCACACCCTGTTACACGACTGTAACATCATCTTCATCAACTTCCATAACCAAAAAACAGAGCTTTCACCTTAACTTCTCTAGCACGATTCAAACACTCCCAGCATCAAGTAAGCATTGCATTAGCTTCCTGGGAACTTGAGGAAGCTAACCCGATCACCACAACTCCTTGAAAGCAGCTCAAACTCATTTCACGATTCCCAGTTTTGAGATACATTTTCTAAAGTTCTATCTTCTCATTTATGCATTGTTGGGCTTGCATTTGTGAAGATAAAATGTAGAGATCATTTCCCTGAAGCTATACATGTCCATAGATTTCATTTATATTGCTTGAGTAGTGAGAATTTTGAGTTTGAACTTTCTGAAATAATTAGGTCAGAATTTGGTACTTTTAGAAATTCCCATTCATCTTTGATTTATAGCTTATGATATTTATATGGTTAGATTCGTATGGAAAAATGGAGCAACTTTCATGTTTGCATATTTCATTTTTGTTGAGAAATGGTGAAGTTACAGATGTCCAGGCTGAAGGTTGAAGATGAAGTCACATTCAGAACATAACTTATGTTATGTATTTATTATTTCATCAATGTTACCGGATGTACAGTCACCCTAGTGGCAAAGGTAGCGCGCATGTATGTTGGAGGTCATGGGTTCAATACCCAGCGCTACCTTTTGTTCTATTTTTCAACATTTTTCATTCTTTTTTGTTCCAGCTGCAGGCGCCTGGGCCTCATCAATGGGCCTTCCATTTTTTTTCTTTTTCTAACCCATGCCTTACTTTTATACACCTGACCCAATTATTTTCTTTTATCATTCCATTTTATCTTTTTATATTATTTTGTTTCATTTTTCTTTATTATATTTTTATTATTACTATTATTATTATTATTATTAATAAAAATATAAAAATATTTTTATTTTCTTATAAAACAAAAAGAACAAAAACATTTTCTTAATAAATTAATTTTTTTTTCTTAGTAAATTAATATTAGATTTAGGTTTAATTATTATTTTTCTTTTTTGTCTAAAATTATTTTAGAATCTAGGTTTTTTTTTAATAAATTGATTTTCATGTTTATTTTATTAAAACTTAAAACCTTTCATAAAAAACCCTAAAAATACTTTTTAACTTAATTCATTTCTTAATTAGTTTAAGTTTAATTTTGTTTATTTTTAATTAATCATTTTTCTTTAATTAGGTCAAGACTAAACCCTTTCATCAAAAACCAAATAAAAATCATTTTCTTTTCCATTTATCTCCTTGTATATTATTTATTCAATTTTTGTATATCATTTAATATGGTTGTAATAGATAATTAGGTTTAATTTTCTTGCAATCCCCATTTGTAAATTTGTATACCCCCTCCCCAAATGATGTAATAACGTAGTAATTTTATTTTTCGCAACTTATCGCTTTATATAAATGTTAGTAATTAGGGTTTGTATGGAAAGATAAAATCAACAAGTAGCAAACCCTAATTCAAGATAAACAATACATGTAAATCAAACACATTTTCACACTTGCACCCTTAGGATAATTCCACTCTGTTGCCTTACAAAAATGATCATGTTATACATGTGGGACATCTTAGCAAAAACAATCAAAAATATAAGATCATAGTCCCTCGATGATGCTATCAATGTTGCCTTTCAAAATGATCTTAGTCCCTCAAAGAGAAATGCTAAGATATCTCACAACATTGTTATCATGACTATACGATGACCCACGGTCGTCCCTTTACATCCAAAGATAAGGCTTCTTACCAAATTAACGGTAAGATAGCAATATCCAAGGAAAGGAAGAAATGAACAAAGACTTTTGAGTAGGTAGATTGTTCCTAGTTGCTTGCTCATTTTCAAATCAAACATCCTTGCTTATTTTCAAAACAAACACCAAACACTTTCAAAAATATTTTCCAAACATGAAATATTTTCAAAATCCCAACACTTTGTATACGTTCTTACGAACGAGAACTATTACAAAGTTTTCCTAAATGAAGGCGCATTTTCAAAAATACTTTCAAAAACCACACAAAGCACATTTTCAAATAAAAGCAACTGATATAGCAAGCGACTAAGAGCCCGTAAATAACTATGGATGAAAAGGGTGCTAACACCTTCCCTTTTCATAATCTACCTCCCGAACTCAAGAAATAATCTCAAAGGTCTTTCCAGTTCTTTTCAGCCTTTCCTTTTGGATAAAAGAAAAGTCGGTGGCTACTCTTGCTAACCGCAACAATTGCGATCAAATGCAAAACATCCCAAGTCAGTTCTCCCACCGTATCACAGGATTATAATTAATTAAATTAACTTTTGACATAAGAATTGATTTAATTTAATCAAATTTGATTTTATTTCATAACTAACTTATAATTAATTTAGAATTAGGTTTTTTGAAATTAAATTAATTTTGTAAATCAAATTAGAATTATTTATTAACACAAATTTATTTTTCATAAAAATACCAAAAATATTAAATTAGACTTGTCAGGTTTCTTAAGAACTTTTTATTATTTATTTTTTCGCATTTTAAATTACTAGAAACAATTGTATAGGTCGCATTGTTTTTTTGTAATAGTTTAGATTTGATTTCTTTTCCCAGTTTTTTTAAATATTGTAACTGCCCCGAGGCCCTGTAATAGCGTAGGACTCTGTTTTTTCCGCATTTATAATTATATGCCTGTAAATATGTAACTGTTAGATGTATGCTAATAGGATTGTATGACAAGATTAAAAACAAACGCTAGAAAACCATAATATACAAGATAACATAACTGAATCAACATACTTTTTGCACATCTTGCACCTCTAGGGTACCCTCTCTAGTTGCCTTCGAAAAACCACGGTCATGTCCCTCGAACATAGGGATACCATTAGCAAAAACCCCTTGATTAAAATCATCATAAAGATCATAGTCCCTCAATGTCCCTCGAAGTTGCCTACGGTATATGATCTTGTCCCTCGATGTTGTCTATAAATATATGATAATTGTCCCTTCAAAGTTGTTAAGGTTTCCTACGAGTTACCTTTATGACTGTACGATGACTTGCTCATGTCCCTCAAACATACAATGATAGGGCTTCCTAATAACTAATGGTAGGATAGCACTATATAAAGGAAAAGGAAAATGACGTGAAAGACTTTTTAGTAGGTAGATAGCTCGTAGTTGCTTGCTCACAAACAAAAACATTTTTCACACAAAACACTTCTTTTCTAAAATATTTTCAAAACAAACACTTTGTATGCATTCTCAACGGTACGAGAATCATTATAAAGTTTATCGCACTTAGTAATTTTTAAAATATTTTAAAACACACATTCACAAAGCATTTTCAAAAGTGAGCTAGCGATTAAGAGCCCGTAGATAACTATGGATGAAAAGGGTGCTAACACCTTCCCTTTTCATAACTTACACCCTGAACTCAAAATCAATAAAGGTCTTTCCTGTTCTTTTCACCCTTTCCTTATTGGATAAAAGAAAAGTCGGTGGTGACTCTTGCTAACCGCAACATTTACGATGAAACGTAAAACCAAGTCAGTTCTTCCACCGTATTACATTGATCATCAAATTGTTGTTGTGACAATCCCAATTATTGCACCTCAACGATAAACATATGCGCCTAGACAAGGCAATCAGCAAAAATCAAGGTTGCCTCCTAGGAAGTTTGATGCACTTCCTATGCCCTATGCAGAATTTCTACCTCGACTACTTGAATTGAAACTGGTTGAGTTCCGTACTTGGAAAGTTGACCCTGAAAAATTGCCTGCTAGCTTTAATGCTAATACTACGTGTGCATTTCATTCCAGTGGAAAAGGACATACCATTGAAAACTGCTATGCTTTTAAACACAAAGTGTAGGATTTACTAGATTCTTATGCTATTAATTTCGGGATAACACCAACACCCAATATTCTTCAAACAACCATTTCCACCTCACGGCAGTGCCACTGTCAGTGCCATCATTGAAGATGAAAGTTTGAATTTGGTTATGGATGTAAATCAGCTGACTACACCTCTATCATTTGTGAAAGAGCAGTTATCGAAGAAAGGTGTATTATTGGGTTGTGGTCTTGACTGTGAAGATTGTTTGATTCAGCCAGAGGGTTACCAATGTTTGAAAGATGCAGTTCAAAGTTTGATTACCAAAGGAACTATTCAGTTTGACCGCGTAGTTATTGAGCCCAAGGTTGGTGAAGATGATGTTTATGTGATAACTATTCCTGCCAAGCCAAAGACAATTCAGAGTCCGGTGACTTCCAGTTCCCTCTAAAAAGTCACCACTGACCATCACTGTATCTGGTCCAGTGCCATATGTAAGTGACAAAGCAGTTCCTTGGAACTATGGTGGTGAATTTTACTATCAGGGGAAAAATCTTGTTACTCAGATGCCTGAGGAAAGTAAGTCTGAATAAGAGAAGATTGAAGTTCATGAAATTGTTAGTGAAAGCAGGATTACCCGTAGCGGTCAGATTTTCTCTCCACATGAATGACCAAAAAGTAGTGTAGATGCCTCAGCTAAGATTAACGGTAAGCATATTGTGGTTAATGGTGAAAAACTGGGGCATAATCCTCCTGTTTCGAGTCTGGATGCCGAGATGGCTAAAGATGTCACATAATTGATGATATATATAAAGAAGAGCGACTACAAGATTATCGATCAGTTGAGCCAGACGCCTGCGAAGATTTCCATTCTTGCTTTTCTCTAGGATTCTAAATCTCATAGGAATGAACTGATGAATCTATTGGGGACTTTTTTTATTCCTCGGGAGATTTCAGTTAATCAATTCGAAGGAATCGTCGTTAGAATCTCTTTGAGTAATGGGCTGGGTTTCACGGATTTTGATCTACCTCCCGAGGGAAGGAAACATAATAAGGCACGACACATCTTAATAGAGATTGTGAGGACTACCTTATCTCGTGTGCTAGTTGACACGAGATCCTCCTTTAATGTGCTACCAAAGTCTGCTCTTATGAAGTTGGATTATGAGGGGCTTGTGCTCAGGCCTAGTGATTTGGTTGTCAAGTCGTTTGACGGGTCAAAGAGAACTGTGTTTGGGGAAGTTGATTTGCCTATCAATATAGGTCCTCGGATCTTTGACGTGACTTTCTTTATCATGGATATTAATCCTTTATACTTCTATTTGCTAGGGTGTCCGTGGATCCATGGGGCCGTTGTTGTCACTTTTACCTTGCATCAGAAGTTGAAATTCCTAGTTAATAGGAAAGTTGTCACCATTTATGGTGAAGAGGATTATATTTTTAGCCATCTGAGTACCTTTTGCTATGTTGGAGTTGAAGTTGAGATACATGAGACTCCATGCCAAGCATTTGAAATCGTGTAGGTTGTCATAACTCCTTGTCAAGAGGTTAAGAAGCCAGAAGCCTCTATGGCATCTTATCGACAAGCTCAAGAAATTGTTGAGTCTGGTCATCCTGAAGGCTGGGGAAGAGTGTTGGATATCCCCACACAGAAGGACAAGAAGGTTTAGGCTTTATGGTTGGGTGAAGTGCACCAACGGATGTTCCTCTCAAGATTCAAGGTATTCCTCCTCCGATCAGTTTGTCAGTGGTGGTATTATCCATGAGGAAACTCATGTTGTGAGCGAGGAAGGTGATAGTGACTGTAAAATGGACAAGTAGATCCGTCCTACTGTTTCGGGTCAAGAGCCTGCCAATTGGTTTGTCGAAGACGTCATTGAAGTCACCCACTATAAATAGTAATTTTCATTTATTTTTATCATGCAATCATTCCTATGTTCTTCCCAAGACATAGTAATCATACTGTAGAATCACAATGTTTTCAATTTAAAAAATTATCATCAATAAATAACGTTTTTTTGCATTCAAATATTTCACTCCTTGTCTTTCTTTATTTTTTAAAACTTTTGGCAATGTGTTTTTATTTTTCTTTTTTTTTTTAATCTAAAACTAAAATAAAAACAAAATCATAATCATGCAGATACTGTCCCCCATTAATCCCAGATTTTGTCGAAAATGATTCTGATATGGCTCATTATGACTTTGAAAATCCCATCTATCAAGCTGATGAAGAATCTGAAGAAGATTGTGAATTTCCCAAAGAGCTGGACAGTTTGTTGAGGCAAGAGAAAAAGGTCATTCAGTCACACCAAGAGACTATAGAAGTGATCAATTTGGGTACTGGGATGTCTGAAAAGAAGTTAAGATTAGGGCCGCATTAGAAGATAGTGTCAAGCAGAGATTGGTTGAAATGCTTCGTGAGTATGTTGATATCTTTGCTTGGTCTTATGAAGATATGTCAGAGCTGGATACAAATATTGTCGTGCATAAACTACCTCTCAAAAAAGAGTGTCCTCCGGTTAAACAAAAGTGTCAAAGAACTCATCCTGAGATGTCTAAGAAGATCAAAGAGAAGGTTCAGAACTAGTTTGATACGGGTTTCCTGAAAGTTATCTCTTACCCGTTGTGGATTGCAAATATCATACCAGTGCCTAAGAAGGATGGTAAAGTGAGAATGTGTGTGGACTATAGGGACTTGAACAGAGCAAGCCATAAAGATGATTTTCCTCTCCCTCATATTGATATTCTGGTTGATAATACTGCTCAAGCTAAAGTATTTTCCTTCATAGACGGTTTTTCTTGATATAATCAAATTAAGATGGCGCCGGAAGACATGGAGAAGACTACCCTTATTACACCTTGGGGAACATTTTGCTACAAAGTGATGCCCTTTTGTTTAAAGAATGTGGGGGAAACATATCAGTGTGAAATAGTCACTCTCTTTCATGATATGATCCATAAATAGATTGAAGTTTATGTTGACTATATGATTGTCAAATCCCAAACAGAAGAGAAGCATCTTATCCACTTGTTGAAATAGTTTGAAAGATTGAGGAAATTAAGACTGAGGCTGAATCCTAACAAGTGCACCTTCGGGGTGAGATCAGGGAAGTTATTGGGCTTTACTGTAAGCGAAAGAGGAAATGAGGTTGATTCTGCTAAAATAAAAAGCAATACAAAAAATGTCTGCGCCAAGAACAGAAAAAGAGGTTTGTGGTTTTCTCAGGAGGTTGAACTACATTTCTAGATTCATCTCTCATCTTACAACCACTTATGAACCAGTATTTAAGCTATTGAAAAAAGATCAAAAGGCCAGGTGGAATGAAAATTACCAAGCGACATTTAATAAAATAAAAGAGTATCTACAGGAACCTCCAATTCTTTTTCCTCCTGTGGAAGGCAGGCCCTTAATAATGTATCTGACAGTGTTGGAAAATTATGTGGGATGCGTACTCGGTCAACATGACGAGACAGGTAGGAAAGAACATGATATTTACTACCTGAGCAAGAAATTTATTGATCACGAGTCAAGTTACTCATTGTTGGAAAAGACTTGTTGTGCACTCGTGTGGGAAATAAAAAGTCTCAGACAGTATATGCTGACTCATACTACTCTCTCGATATCCAAGATGGATCCAATCAACTACATTTTTTAAAATCCATCTCTCACAAGAAGAGTAGCCCGTTGGCAGATGATTTTAACTGAATACAGTATCTAGTATACTACCCAAAAAGCTATTAAAGGTAGTTTATTGGCAGATTATCTTGCTCACCAGCCTATGGAAGACGACTATCAATCGATGAAGTTTGAATTTCCTGACGAGGACATGATGCATATATGGGATTGTGACATCCCCGGCCCAAGAAGGACCTGAACCAGGATCGCGATGGACGATGGTATTTGATGGTGCCTCCAATGCATTGGGTAATGGTGTCGGTGTTGTAATTACTTTTCTAGAAGGTTTCCATACTCCTCTTACTACTAAAATTTGCTTTGATTGCACCAACAATATGGTCGAGTATGAAGCTTGCATCTTTGGGTTAGAAGCTACTATTGATTTGTAAATCAAAATCTTGGAAGTATATGGGGATTTAGCTTTTGTGATTAGTCAGATCAACGGTTATTGGGAGACTCGTCACCCGAATTTGATTCGGTATCATGAGCATGTTATGAAGTTGATCTCGTACTTTGATGAGATTACTTTCAATCATATTCCAATAGAAGAGAACAACTTGGCATACACCTTGGATACTCTGTTATCCATGTTTAAAGTCATATGGGCAAATGAAGCCCCCTCTATCACCATTTGAGGTTAAATGAGCCAGTGTTCTGTTGCAAAATAGAAGATGTTGCTGATGAGAAATTATGGTTTTATGATATCAAAAGGAATCTCGAAACAAGAGAATATCTAGAGGATGCTTCTGTCACTGATAAGAAGACTTTGCAGAAGTATGCAGCCAATTTTTTTTCCTAAATGAAGGTGTTTTATACAAGAGGAACTATGACTCTGTTTTGCTCAGATGTGTGGATAGACACAAAGAAAATAAGATCATAGAAGAGATTCATGAAGGTTCCTTCGTGACACATTCCAGTGGGCATACTATGGCCAAGAAAATCTTGAGAGCGGGTTATTATTGGTCTACAACGGAAGATGATTGTTACAATCACTCTAGAATCCGTTACAAATGTGTTTCCCAATCCACTGAATGCTTTGACTTCTCCTTGGCCCTTTGCAATGCGGGGCATCAATATGATTAGCCGGATTAAACCGACTACTTTTAATGGACATTAATTTATTCAGGTGGCTATTGATTACTTCACCAAATACACCGAAGCGACTCTTAGGCTAATGTCACCAAGCAAGTGGTTACTCGTTTCATCATACAAAATATCATTTGTCGTTATGGGATTCCAGAAAAGATAAATATTGATAACAGATCGAATCTCAACAATAAGATGATGAAAGAGTTGTGTGGCAGTTTCAAGATAAAGCATAACAATTCTTCTCCATATCGTCCAAAGATGAATGGTGTCATTGAGGAAGCAAACAAGAATATTAAGAAGATTGTGCAGAAGATGGTTGTCACTTATAAAGATTGGCATGATATGTTGCTATTTACTTTGCATGGTTATCGCACTTCGATTCAACTGGGGCAACCTCATTCCCTCTGGTATACGGCATGGAAGCAGCCCTGCCCGTGGAAGTTGAGATTCCTTCTTTGAGGATAATGATAGATGTCCTGTTGGATAAAACTGAATGGGTTCAGAATAGACTTGATCAGTTGAATCTCATTAATGATAAGATATTGACAACTATTTGTCATGGGCAAATATACCAAAAGAGGATGAAGAAAGCTTTCGACAAGAGGGTGTGTCCTCATAATTTCCAAGCTTGTGACCTTATGCTGAAAAGGATCTTTCCTCCTAACAATACAGATGCTAGGGGAAAATGGGCTCCTAATTATAAAGGACCATATGTTGTGAAGAAATTTTTCTCAGGAGGCTCTTTGATGCCCACAGCTATGGATGGAGAGGATTTCCCTCACCCCGTCAACACAAACGTAGTTAAAAAATACTTTGCATAAACAGACCCTCTAAGTCGATGGCTCAGGCAAAAAAGGGCATCTCAGCGAACAAAAAAAAGAATAAAGGTTTGGGCATAAATTAGGGATATATGAATAAAAGAATGAAAAAGAAATGATGTACACCCGCTAAGTCGAAAACCTGAAAAGGTAACTTAGGAAAAAATGGGTATCCCGGTGGATTGAAAACCCGTAAAGGGCGATCCAAGCAAAAGTTAGGGATTTAAAGTGAATGACTATGGTCTATGTTGCATATGTGTTATCATTCTACACCACTGTTGATTAGCTTGGAAGGATAAGGAATCAGTCCAACCAACTTTCTTAGAAAGCAAGATACTAAGGAGCTTTGAGGTTATAAAAGTCATAGTAGAGTCGGTACCCAATAAATCCGCACTCACATTGCCATTTCTATATTCTTCTCTGTATGCTTTGTACACAATTACCTATTTTTAGGAATTTATTCTTGATTTAAATGCCTATTTACAGGCCAAACAATCAATACAATTCTTTTTATCCAATTTTTCCCCTTTGTTTTTACTTTTGTTTTTTTGTTTGTGAAAAGACATCTGGCATTTTTTATAAACTTTTCATTTAAAAACATTGAAGCTTTACAACACATGATATGAATATCTGAAATTGCTTGAATTTTTGGGTGTTCGGGATGACAACTAAGGTTGCCATTTCATATCCGAGGCATGTTGCTATAATTTCCCTTTTTGTAGGTATTGTCGGTCTTTTATGACAGGAGGTGTGTAAGCAAATGAACAAAGGAAGGTTCGTTTATGACCGGCACAAGATTATTGATGGAAGGGATGTTTTCTCATGACAGAATTTAATATCCCTAGTAAAGGCGTTCTCTCTCCCGAACAGAATCCCTTATATCAAGTAAAAGCATATTTATGTTTAAATCCCCATTGAGGTGTGCACCCCTGCTCAGGCAAAGTTATAATCATAGGATTATGTGTAATTCTTTTCCCCCAGCACCGTCTATTCATTTCAAGGCTTCTTGAGGGAATCATTTTATTTTGTTGACTGAATGCTCTTGATATATCCCCATGAAGTTGACATTTGCCTCCTCGGTGTGGTTGACACTCGTTCACCCATTGAAGTCGGCATCCTGCTTCCCTATTGAGGTTGGTGTTTGTCTTCCCCATGAAGTGTTTTCTCCTCCTCAGTGAAGTTTTCACCTTTTCTCTTCGGTGCGGTATGCCTATGTCAGAGTTTTTGAGGATTTCTATTTACCTGTGGGAGATTCTGGTTTGTATCCCCATGAAGACGACTTGTATGCCCGGTGGAAAATTTTTTCTCCCAATGCAATTCCATGTTGGTATGGATCTTGCAAGGAGGGCTTTCCCCAGTGTAATAGGTACCATTGATATTATTACCAAGATCTCTTCTGATTCCCAATGGAAGGTGTAGTTTTCTCCCCGGTTGGAGCCGAGTGTCGAGGATTATTTTTATCAGTGTTCTTCTTATCCCTAGTGATGTAAGTTTCCTTTCCCCAGTTAAGCCTAGTGGTGATGAAAGTCATACAAATCCTGTTCCCCGATGTGGTGTGCAGGGATGAGTGATGTTTAGAGTTTTTTTATCCCTAATGACAAAAGACTGGAGATATTCTCAATGGAGTTGTGAATCTCAAGTTTTTGGGATCAAGTTTATTCCTCTTCCCAAATTGAAGATGTGCATCACAACGACAATATCCCCAGTGTGGTCTGAGTTGAATTCTTTTTAAGAATTTCTATGATTCCCTATTTGAAGTTGTCTTCATCAAGGAACTCTACACGAGAAAGTTTTCATTCCCAGCGAAGTTCTCCTCATCTTGACAGGAGGCAAGGAATTTGTTCCCCAAGAAGTTAAGACCTGATCAAAGTTCAAGATTTTCTATGGAATGCAATTTATTTTTGCAGTATTCCTCCCAAGAGTTACTTTCCCGGTGATTTAGATCTTTAGAAGTTTATGTTTCATATTTGGAATATCTCTATGAAGTTTAGATTGATTCTTCTCTGCAAGAGATCAGATGTGCAAAGATAATCGTTCGGAAGTTCCTTGTCTTCTCAGTAGTCGATTAACACCGTATTTTCCCAGTGCATCACTAAACACGCATCATCATATTGCATCTACCAATAACAAAAAATTAAAACATGCATTTAGGTATAAACTGAAGATGTGAAAAACACAAGAAGGGGGGGTTGAATTGAAAAACTTAAATCAAAACGCTTAACAACACAATATTTTTATCCTGGATCGTTTGATCTCAAACTACTCCAGTCCACCCGTCAAGGTGATTTCGCCTCTCTCCAACGAGGTCTTAATCCACTATTCTCAAAGGATTACAACAGCTACTTTAACAACTGTTAAAGTCTTCTTGAGTACAACCACAATCTGGTTAATCTCAAGGAACTTCTTTTACAAATGATTGAACAAGTGTGTGTTGTTGTTTTCTTACAAAACTGTATATCACAACTATGATAATTACACAAAATAAGCTTGGAATAAAATGAATTTGCTACAACTTTGAATATGCGTGGTTTTGATAGCTTGGCAAATTGTTGAGTGCGTACGTACGTGCTTCTTTTCACAAGCAGACCTGTTTATATAGGCAAGAAAGGATATGTTGTCCATAAAGCAGGTTTTAATGATAATAATGCACTTTCCTTTTGTAGAAGATCTTTGTATGAAGAAAGTCGTTACAATTTAATTTTGTCTTGAATAACCAGTAACGCTTCAGAGTCTTCTTTGTTGTACTTGCTGATAACGCTTCAGAGTGTTGATGACTTGGTAAAGATGTCTTTGATCAGAGTCAGTGTATTTGTTTAGGCGCATATTCTGGTCATCAAGCTTCAGCGTATAATCTGGTAGCTTCAGCGTATAGCACATATTTTTGATCTTCTGATGCTGATTCCATTCTGATGCTGATTCCATCAGAACTTCTGCATATACAAAACATAATTTCTAAGGAGCATGATTATTCTTTGTATATATCTTTGAAATAATTTATTCTTTGTATTTTGTTATCATCAAAACTCTAATCAAGGGTTGTAGAATCAAAGTATGTTCTAACAATCTCCCCCTTTTTGATGATGACCAAAACCAGATTTTTCAATTAAGAATAAAGAATAAAAAGTATAGAATTAAGAAGAAAAACTCCCCCTGAGTTGATTACTTCCCTTTAATTCCATGACTCTTTGAACATCAGAATCTTATTGTATCTTTCATCAGAGTTTTGTACTTGTTCATGCTTTTCAGAAGAGAGAAGTTAAGTAGATCTGAATGTTTGAGACTTATGTCTCAGTAATCCGTTATTGAAAATATCTTATTCTTTCTCCCCCTTTTTGTCAGTTATCAAAAAGAACATATAATCAGAGCCAAAAAGAGTTTATATTAAAATCAGAATCAACGATAATAAGTTCAGAACAACAGCAATATTGAAAATATTACAGATAAACAAATTTTAAAACAAAGGAAAATCTAAGAGGGAGGAGGAAGACGCGTGAACAAAGCTTCCAACAAGCCCTTGATCTGGATGTTGGTTTCCTCTTGTTTGGTTAACATGCTCTTGATTTCCAAAATTTTGTCATCCTGTTTATCCATCCTTTCCTGCATAAGAATATCATATCTCTTCAGTTCTTCTAGAGTCTGCCTTTCATAGGAGGAAGCTTGAGAATCTTCAGTAGCTGGATGCTTCTCAGAGCATTCTGCAATATCATCTTTTTGAACCAGTTCCTCTGCAGGAATCATCTGCTCTGGAGTATCAGTCAGAATGAGATCTTCTGACTCTGGTTGAACTTTGTCTGCTGGACGATGTTCTGACCAGGGAGCATTATCCAGAGGGAGAACTTCTTCCTTGAGCAGCTGGCTCAGAACTTGATCTTCAATTACTTTTAGCAGATTACTGAAGTTCTATTGAACTTGTCCGTAGCTCTGTTCTTGTATTTTATGAGTTTCAGAACATACCCATTTTCTGAAACTTGTCCAAAGATAATCTGAAGCAGCAGGATTAATCATCTCAAGACTAGCTTGCTTCAGGGAAGTTATCCACTTCTGCATTTCTGTTTCAAATATCAATAAACTAGTACCAACATCTGGTGTAAGTTCAGATGGTTTTGGTTTTGGAATGGCTGTTTTGTGGGTTATGGCAGCAAGGCATTCAAAAACGGTTAAATCAATGATAGTTTTGGCGTTGTTATTTGGATTGTTCTTTGGTGAGTGTGATCGGTGGATCTGGAACTGACTGTTTAACGCTGGTTCGCGAAATGTCGCGGAAGCAAGAGTCGCCACCGTCTTTTATTTTCTCCAAATGGAAAGGACAAAAGCACAGAAAAATTCCTTAAAGAGATTGCTCTCGGTTCGGGAGGTAGATTATAGAAAGGGAAGGTGTTAGCACCCTTTCTATCCATGGTTATCCATGGGCTCTTAGATACTTGCTCATTTGTGTTTTCAAAATTGGTTTGTTTGCTTTTCAACTGTGGGTTTTAAAAAGTCTCTTTGAAAATTTCAGTTCGACTCTTGTATCGGTCCTCAAGAGTGTTTGAAAAATTGCTTTCGAAAGCTTTTTGAAAAGGTGTCAGTGTGAAAAGTCTTTTTGAATTTGTTTTGAGATTAGAGCAAGTATCTACGAGAACCTACCTACCCTAAGGAATTCGTCTGTGTAAATTTCCTTTAAAGTAGTGCCATCCCACCATTGAGAGGTAGGTAGCACCACCGTTGGAGGTGTTCGGGTCAATTCGAGGTTCGGGACATGGTGATCACCAGAGCAATGGGAAGAAACCTTAGAAGCTACCCTCATGCCAGGTTCCTGGATCATGAGGACTTACTAAGACATCCTCTACTCGACGATCACCTTTCGAGGGGCAAGGCAACAGTGAAGCGTACCCTAGGGGTGGTGTGTGAATTGTGTGTCATTTTCAGTTTATTGTTTGTCTTGTCATGCATTGGTGATCTACGTTTTGATTTTATTTTTGGGCATTTATTCTTTCATGTTTTTTGTTTAACAGTTAAAGGTGCGGGAATTTAAAGTGCAGAAAAGATAAAGGTCCTACGCTATTACAAAGGCGCGGGTCTACAACGCCAAATTAATCCAGACCCGATTTAAAATAAAGTGCAGAAAATAAATGTCTAATTGACTATTACAGGGCTTTGGAACAAGTACATTATATTTACAACAAAGAAATAAATAAAACGCGCGAAAAGAGAATATAATCGAATGCGAGAGCGTTGGACCCTTTAAAGGAGTTAAAATGAAATTATTAAATAATTAAGTTAAATAAAAAGAAAGAAACTTATTTTTTATGTTTTTTTTTGTATTTATGACATTAAAGAAAATTAAATTAAATAAAAGTTAAATAATTCTAATTCTAATTGTTTTTAATTTATTAAAGAAAATGCATTAAAGTTAAAACCTAGAATTAAAACTAATTAATTATAAAATTTATTTACAAAATTAATGGTTAATGATACTTATAATAAAAATATTTAATTAATTAAAAAAAAGATAAAAAGTGCTAAAGGCCTATTTTTGTTATTTTTGGTTATTGAGAAAAAGAATTAAATTAACAACCTAAAATTAAAACTAAATTTATTATGGGATTTATTTACAAAATTAATAAAATAAAAATATTTATTATTTTTTTCATCTTTTCTGATTTTTTATGTTTTGGTGTATTTATTATGAAAATATTGATTTGAAAAATTAAATGGAAATTAAGCAAACAAATAAAAATAAATAATAAAAAAAGATAAGGAATAGCAAACCAAGGGGGTGCAGCCCAAGTAATTCTGGCCCATTATTGGAGACTTTGTTGACTTTTCCAGGATGCATGTGGGATCTTTGACTAGGGTTTACCACGCTCTTCAGATCTGGTCCTTTGGATGATCTTCAGTGGCCACGTGGTGTGTTGGATGGAGGGGCATATGGTGGACTTCAATGCTGAACCTGTATACAAGCATTAATAGCAAAATAATATGAAAGAGTGAGGGACCTGGGATCGAACCCAGGTCCTCTTGGTTATCCACTTACACGCCTACCAACTGTGCCACTTTGATTCTTTGTAAGTTAAATAAACAACAATTAATATAAAACAAAATAACGCGTTAGTGGGAAATTAGCGCGAAATTCAAAATAAGCCAATCAGCTTGTGCCACCGGGGTCATCTTCTTCGTTGTCTTATTTTTTCCTGAAACAAAATAGAATGAGCAACGGTTTTTCACCATTCCAGAATACCCCCTATGGGAAAATAACGATTAGAGCTCTGTCGCTCATAAATTGAGCGCGAGGCATGGAAACAACTGGCCATGAGCTGCTGATTCTGATGATGTGGGTCTTATAGGCCAATTTTTCCAGAACAAGGAAGCCCTCTTTTTGAACCTCTGAAAACCTAGGATATGTCAATGGCAAATTCTTGTACGATGCACGAAAACAAAATTAAACTGCTTGGTTAGCATTAGAATTGAATAAGGAACACAAATCATATATCAAAAATGGCTAAATGCGCATGAATTGAGATGTAAGAGTTTCAAATATTTTATGCACAGGGTGAGGTCGTTCTTACGATTCTGGGGATGGAAGCTTGTGGTTTTGATCCAAATGCGTTGCTTGATGTCCCAGGAATGTGATAGAATATGTCTCTTTGCTTGAATCAACCTCTAACTTGGTTTTCAGATTTGAGATTTTTTGCCAAAAGTGTGTGTTTGTTTTGAGCAGTAGGGCGCAGCTTCTTGTCCAATTTTGTTGTGTATCATTTGTATATACCCTAGGCAATGTGTTTGGATGAGAGTTATGGCCAATAATGCCTTGCATTGATGTTTAGGATTTTGACATAAACCTCCATTACCACACCTTCCATTTTTGCCTTATTTTTGAATTCTTGCCTTATTTGAGCCTTGGCACGAAAATGGTCTAGACTTAATGGTAGTTCAAGGCTAGTTAAGGCCAAATATTCCATTTAATCAAACTTTTTGATTTTCTCTTGATTTTAAAAGATTTAAACTTAATTAAATCCAATAAAATCAATAAAAAATGAAAAAATTAATTAAAAAATATGAAATAAAAGGTGGGACACGTGGGAAGCATGGCCAAGTTAATTCAAGTGGAAAAAGTGGTCCCCTTTTGTCAAAAATGAGATTTCAAGGATAAATGATTTTGGCCATTTCACAAAACTTTCCCAACTTCTCCAATGCATAACTTGCTCAATTTTTAAGCTTTGCTCATGTTCTTGGACATTTTGGAAAGGTTATTGAGTCCTCTAACCAATGTCCTTGGTCCCATGTCATTTTGATTTACCAATCTCAAGTTATGGCCTTTGACTTAAAGTCCCTTTTTGTTGACTTTTGAAAATGACCTATAATGTTGAAATTGATAACTTTTTGTGAGAGCATTTCTTGGACTTGAAGTATGAAGATAAGTTGTAGGAAATGTCTTTCTCTTCAAAATGAGCTTTGGATGGAATTTTTCTGATAATCCATGAAAACGTTATGCCTTGGTCAAGTTACAGTTGACTTTTCAACTGTCCAAAAATAGAAACTTTTGCATCTTGAGACTTTTTGAGCCAAGCTTTGAGAATCATGATCAAGCATTGATCAAATGATGTTTGTGGCTTCAAAATGAGATGTTTACCAAAAATTTGAACTTTTGACTGTCAAATGACCATTTTGCCCCTACAGTTGAATGTAGTGCAATTTAGGGTTTTTGACTGTGCAATCTTGTGCTGAAAGTCTTGAAACTTTGTATGAGGATGCTTGACCATATTTGAAGGCATATGAGACTTGATTGGACCCTTGGAAACTTCATTTTCTTGATCAAAACCAAAACCCTAATCTTGACTGTTTAGGAGACCCTTGACTGTGCAACCCTTGGGGAGATTTTGAAGCTTGACTTGGCAAATCTTTGAAGAATATGGGAGGGCATATTTTGGGGTACAACAGTTGCCCCTGTTCAATCTTCTTAGACCTGAGGATGCAGATTGGCTGACGTGCCTTTCGTAATCCGAGGGTAGAAGGTGATTGAACACTAGAGTGCCCAGAAATTTGTGCTCACATAGTAGCAATGCGATGATGGGAATGGGCTTATAGATGCCATTTGGACGTTGATCGCATAAGAGATTCCTTAGCGAGAACCTGTATACCTGCAAAAGAAAAATGAGTACCTGACATGTTGCAGGAACTGGTTTTAAGATGCTTGGTATAGATGTGTCCTGACTGGTTACAGGAGCTGAGTCTGGATCTTCAAAAGGTGATGAATGAAACAGGGATGGTTACTACCTCAGCATGAATGGTGAGAGAACCTTGGGTGACTTTAACTTCAACAATGCTCGTTGAGAAAATCTTGGTGGGAATTACCATCTTCGCAGTATCGGGAAGAGAACCAATAGGCAATTATAATCTCAAAAGCGGACGTTTGAGAAGAACCTGGGATGGAATTAACATCTCTGCACCGCTGGGGAGAGAACCATAGGAAATTATAATCTCAAAAGCGGACGTTTGAGAAAAACCTAAAATGGAATTATCACCTCCACAACGTCGGGAGAGAACCAAAGGAAATTATAATCTCAAAAGCGGGCGTTTGAGAAAAACCTAAAATGGAATTATCACCTCCACAACGTCGGGAGAGAACCAAAGGAAATTATAATCTCAAAAGCGGGCGTTTGAGAAAAACCTAAAATGGAATTATCACCTCCACAACGTCGGGAGAGAACCAAAGGAAATTATAATCTCAAAAGCGGGCGTTTGAGAAAAACCTAAAATGGAATTATCACCTCCACAACGTCGGGAGAGAACCAAAGGAAATTATAATCTCAAAAGCGGGCGTTTGAGAAAAACCTAAAATGGAATTATCACCTCCACAACGTCGGGAGAGAACCAAAGGAAATTATAATCTCAAAAGCGGACGTTTGAGAAAAACCTAAAATGGAATTATCACCTCCACAACGTCGGGAGAGAACCAAAGGAAATTATAATCTCAAAAGCGGACGTTTGAGAAAAACCTAAAATGGAATTATCACCTCCACAACGTCGGGAGAGAACCAAAGGAAATTATAATCTCAAAAGCGGACGTTTGAGAAAAACCTAAAATGGAATTATCACCTCCACAACGTCGGGAGAGAACCAAAGGAAATTATAATCTCAAAAGCGGACGTTTGAGGAAAACCTTTGATAACTTCTACTGAGTCTTCCTCAGAAAAAATCTGTTTGGGGTCGATTTAGCTGGACTAGAGAAGGCCTTGGACTGGATAAGAAATCTTTGGAGTCGATTAACTGAACCGGTCTAGGTCTTGAAATATGATTGAGAATTTAACTGAATCTTTCCTGAAAGATAGAGGTCAGTCATATGCAATGCATGATATGGATCAAGCGATGATGTTCTCAACATAAATGAAATTTGTATGATGCGTCTATGCATGCTATAATGATGTATGTGATGTTTAGGAATGTATGTTTTTTTTTCGTCTAGGAAAGTAAATCCTTGACGGGTGCCGGGAAGTCATATCCTGGGCTGATGTTGAAGAATAGATTTTGCTTCCGTTGGGGATGATAGTTGCAAGAATACCGGTAGGAGAAGATGACTCCGTTGGGGAATAGACTTGGCGAATGGATAACTCTGCGGGGAGAAAGGTACTCTAGCGACCATGCTGGGGAGCGATACTCTGTGGGGAGAGAGATACTTTGCTGAATTGTTGATAATAATTTGCTGAGGATAACCTTGTTGTATTGGAAGTGCTAATAGACTTCGCTGGGGATAAGAAGACTGTATTGACGACGACCTTTCCATGGCTTTTGGCTGAGGATAACCCAGTTATATCCTGTTAAGGAAATAACTCTTTGAATAAAGTCGGGCGACGCGTTCGTGCTCTTGCGAGGATAAGCTTCCAGAATCTACTGGGGATAAGCTTACTACTTGGGGAGATGGATTCCAACTTTCCTGGGGAATCTGGGCTGGACTCTCCTGGGGAGATTTTGAACTATAGGGGAGGAAGTGACACCACCGAATGTTTGATATACCACCGGGGAACAATCTTTAGACCAAGACTGCCAGGGATGCTTGTTAAGAATGCATGTACTGCTGGGGAATGTTGAGATCTGCTGGAGGACACCCATCTTCCTTAAGTTTGATAATTTTGCTTGGAGAAGAGTGCACTGACTTGCTGGCTCACTCTCTGGTGAATTAGGATATCTGGTTATGTTCTTTAGCTGAACCTACCTTGGTACCTTGGAGGATAGAACAATTAGATTGCTTAGACAACTCTTTATTGCCCCTGTTTCTAATGTTACCTGTAATTAATCCTTTGTTTCGTGTGCAAATATTTATGAGCTAGCAAATTATTGTCAATGCATATATCACAAATTGAACCTTGGACGTTCTTCGCAAAACAAAACAGAAAAAGAAAAAACAATTGGCACTTTTAACTGAAAAGTATATTTGTATTGATTTTTGAATGGCCCGAAAACAGGCGTTTTGTGTACAAGAGGCTGACGTCCTAGTAAGAGAACGCCGCCGAGCAAAAGAGTTTATACAAATTTTGTACAAAAGAAAATAAAACAGCTGTGTGAAATGAATGATCCCACTGGGTTTCAACTCTGCTATTGTCGTTATATCTCCGAGCGTCTCATCACTTGATGACCTAAACGAAGATGAGGCTGACTGATCGATGCCGTCTGAACTTGATGTAGATACCGGATTCTAGATGCAAAGTGATCAATGAGACATATTATTACGCTTTTATCCCTAATTTTTGCCTGGACCGCCCTTTCGGGTTTTCAGTCCACCGGGATACCCATTTTTGCCCAAGCCGCCTTTTCAGGTTTTCGACTTGCCGGGTGTACAGATTTTTTCATTTCATCCCTTCATTTTGCCTGAACCCTTTTGGTTCGACGGGAAGCCCTAATTTTTGCCTAGGCATGTCAGCCCAACGGGTCTTTTTATGCGTAGTATCTTTTTACTATGTCTGCATTGGCGGGGTGAGGAAGGTCGTCACCATCCATGTTGGTTAGAATCATTGCTCCTCCTGAGAACACATGCTTAACCACAAATGGCCCTTCGTACGTAGGGGTCCATTTGCCCCTTGGATCACTCTGAGGAAGGATGATTCGCTTGATCACCAGATCCCCAACCTGATATTCCTGTGGTCTGACCTTTTTATTAAATGCCCTGATCATCCGTTTCTGGTACGTCTGACCATGGCAGATAGCAGCAAGTCTCTTTTCATCAATAAGGTTGAGCTGATCAAGTCGGGTCTGGATCCAATCATCTTCGTTCAGATTTGCATCCTTCATTATCCGGAGAGAGGGTATCTGCACTTCGACTGGTAAGACTGCCTCCATGCCGTAGACCAAGGAGAAAGGAGTTGCCCCGGTTGACGTCCTAGCTGAGGTACGGTACCCATGTAGAGCGAACGGTAACATCTCGTGCCAATCTTTATAGGTCACTGTCATCTTCTGCACGATTTTCTTGATATTTTTATTTGCTGCTTCTACAGCCCCATTCATCTTCGGTCTGTAAGGAGAAGAATTGTGGTGCTGTATTTTGAACTGTTCGCAGAGCTCAGTGATCATCTTGTTATTCAGATTGGTACCGTTATCTGTAATAATTCTCTCAGGGACACCGTATCGACAGATCAGGTTATGCCGAATGAACCGTGCCACAACAGTCTTGGTTAACGTAGCATAGGATGCTGCTTCGACCCATTTTGTAAAGTAATCAATCGCTACAAGGATGAAGCGATGCCCGTTAGATGCCGTAGGTCTGATCTCACCAATCATGTCAATGCCCCACATTGCAAAAGGCCAAGGTGCGGTCAGAACATTCAGGGGAACTGGAGGAACATGCACCTTGTCTGCATAAATCTGGCACTTATGGCATGTCCTGGAATGTTGGTAGCAGTCAGCTTCCATTGTGGACCAGTAATATCCTGCCCGAAGGATCTTCTTCGCCATAGTATGCCCACTGGAATGTGTACCAAAGGTCCCTTCATGCAGCTCTTCCATGATCCTTTATGCTTCAGTCTTATCCACACAACGCAGTAAGGTTGGATCATGGTTTCGTTTGTACAAGATGCCATTGCTAAGGAAGAATTTTGCCGCGAACCTCCTCAGGAACTTCTTATCATTGATAGAGGCACCTTCAGGGTATTCCTGAGTTTCCAGATATCTCTTCACCTCATGGTACCAAGGCTTCTCAGTCACCAACTCAGTCTCGAGATCACAACAGTATGCCGGTTCGTCCAATTTCCAGATGATGACCCGGGGAGCTTCATTGTCCCACTTGACTTTGAACATAGAAGACATTGTAGCTAACGCATCCGCTAACTGATTCTCCTCTCTCGGGAAATGTTCAAAGGTTATCTCTGTGAAGTGGGGGATCAATGTCAACACACATTCTTTGTAAGGAATAAGATTCGGATGTTTCGTATCCCACTCGCCTTTGATCTGGTTGATTACGAGAGCGGAATCTCCGAAGACACTCAGAAACTTGATCCTTAAGTCAATTGCACCTTTGAGTCCCATGATGCACGCCTCATACTCCGCCATGTTGTTGGTGCAGTTGAAACATAGCCGGGCAGTGAGTGGAGTATGAGTGCCTTGAGGGGATATGATCACAGCACCGATACCATTACCCAAAGCATTGGAGGCTCCGTCAAAGTGCATAGCCCATCGGGATCCTTCCTCAGGTCCTTCATCCGGTCCAGGTACTTCACAATCAGTCACTATCATGATGCTTTCATCCGGAAATTCGAAGTTCATTGACTGATAGTCATCTATGGCCTGATGTGCCAAGTGGTCTGCCAATACACTTCCTTTGATGGCTTTCTGGGTTGTGTACTGAATGTCGTATTCTGTCAAGATCATTTGCCATCTTGCAATTCTCCCAGACAGAGCAGGCTTTTCGAATATATACTTTATAGGGTCCATCTTTGAGATCAACAAGGTAGTGTGAGTCAGCATATACTGTCTCAGCCGGCGAGCAGCCCATACCAAAGCGCAGCAAGTTTTCTCAAGCAGTGAGTATCGAGTCTCACAGTCGGTAAACTTTTTGCTAAGGTAGTAAATGGCATGCTCTTTTCGGCCAGACTCGTCATGCTGCCCCAGCACACACCCCATTGAGTTATCAAGTACTGTCAGGTAAAGTATCAGAGGTCTCCCTTCAACCGGTGGCATAAGGATGGGTGGTTCTTGGAGATACTCTTTGATTCTGTCAAAAGCAGCCTGACATTCATCATTCCAACGTACTACCTAATCTTTCTTCAGCAGCTTGAAGATTGGCTCACAGGTAGCAGTCAGGTGTGAGATGAATCGAGCAATGTAATTCAGGCGTCCTAAAAAGCCTCTGACTTCCTTCTCTGTCCTAGGAACTGGCATCTCTTGAATAGCTTTAACCTTGGCAGGGTCCACTTGAATACCCTTGTCGCTTACAACGAAGCCTAGCAACTTCCCAGATCTTACCCCGAAGGTGCATTTGTTCGGGTTCAACCTCAGCTTGTACAGTTTCAGACGGTCAAACAATTTCTGCAGATGATCAAGGTGTTCTTCCTCAGTCTGGGACCTTGCGATCATGTCATCAACATACACTTCTATCTCATGATGGATCATGTCATGAAATAAAGCAACCATAGCACGTTGGTAGGTTGCCCCAGCGTTCTTTAGTCCAAAAGGCATGACCTTGTAGCAGAAGGTGCCCCACTGAGTAACAAATGTAGTCTTTTCCATGTCTTCAGGAGCCATCTTGATCTGATTGTAGCCTGAAAAACCATCCATGAAAGAGAACACCTTATGTTGAGCGGTATTATCAACAAGGACATCAATGTGAGGTAGAGGGAAGTCATCTTTGGGGCTGGCCCTGTTCAGATCCCTGTAATCGACACACATTCTGACCTTACCGTCCTTCTTAGGTACCGGCACCACATTAGCAACCCACTGAGGGTAAGAAGTCACTGCAAGAAACCCGGCATCGAACTGCTTCATAACCTCGGCTTTAATCTTCTCAGACATCTCCGGACGCATACGGCGGACCTTTTGCTTAACCGGAGGGCAATCTTCCTTAGTTGGCAAGTGATGGACCACAATGTCGGTATCCAACCCGGGCATGTCTTCGTAGGACCAGGCAAAGATCTCCATATAATCATGCAGCATTTGAGTCAACCGTTGCTTCACGCTGAGCTCTAGGTTGGCACCAATCTTTACCTCTTTCCTGTCTGCCTCAGTACCCAAGTTTATTGTTTCCACTGGCTCTTCATGGGGTTGAATTGCCCTTTCGTCTTGAAGTAACAGTCTTGCAAGCTCGCCAGGTACTTCGCAATCATCTTCACCTTCGTCTTCGGCTAAGTTGATCGGATTTTCGAAGTCATAACTGGCAGTAGCAGAGTCGTTACCAGTGAGATCCGGAGTGGATTGAAACCTGTATGAGTGAGTGTGTGTAAATACAGTTGTTTTGCAATATATAAAGGAAAGAAAAAAGAGCGCAAGATTTGAAATGTGAAAAACGTCCAATGCTTTTATTTATGATATATGACAGTGACAAACAAAAGCCCTCATAAATAAGACCATGGTGCCCCGGGTAAGACATCGGGCCATACAGTTTCAAATTATTGTTTATTACAAATCCAAAACAAAGAAGTCCATTACTGGGGAACAAAAGTTATGGGTGTAAAGTCTTTAGCAATCCAATTGGTCAATCCACCAACAGTCGTTGGGTAGATCCAGCTATCGAACTCTGACTCCTCCACTTCGTCTTCCTCTCCAATAGCATTCACTCCTGAGTAGGTGATGAGCACAGGAGGTCTTCCAATCCCCGCCTTGCGCACAGATTTCTGAGCCTCCGTAGTGAAACCCAGCCCAAACTTGTTAGTCTTGGGAGTAAAGTCAGGGAGCTTGCCCCAGTTTGCACATTCACCTCTTTCAATCACAGCCTGGGCATTCTTTAAGGAGGCCATCTTCAAAGGAGAAACCTCTTCGACCACTGCTTCTGCTGCTGCCAACGTTTGTGGCATCTCCTCAAAATGTTGAAAGGGGGTCTCAATGAACTCCCCATCCATTTCCACGTACCTGAAGGAGTTGAGGTGGCTGACCATGTATTCCTCTTCCCCTTGCACTGTTACAATCTTCCCCCTGACCGGGTACTTGAGCTTCTGATGCAACGTGGAGGTCACAGCTCCAGCCTTGTGGATCCACGGGCGACCCAGCAAACAAGAATAGGATGGACGGATGTCCATCACATAGAATTTCGAATCAAATACCTGTGACCCAACCCTGATTGGGATGTCCACCTCACCATGTACCATTCTTTTGGACCCGTCAAAGGCCCGGACAACAATGTTACTTGGTTTGAGCTCTAGACCCTCACAGTCCAGCCTATCCAGAGCCTTCTTGGGCAGCACGTTTAATGAAGAACCAGTGTCAACCAGCACATGAGCAAGAGTAGTGCCCCTGCATTCAATGGAGACATGCAGGGCATCATTATGGTTCTTCCCCTTTGCTGTCAGATCGGCATCAGAGAAACCCAGGCCATTATCAGCGATTAGGTTAGCCACACAGTCGGTGAACTGGTCAGCAGACGTCTCTTGGGGTACGTGGGCTGTCTTTAAGAAAGCAATCAGAGCCTTGGCATGGGCCTCTGAACACAGTAGCAGTGACAACATGGAGATTTTGGAGGGGGTGTGCCCCAGCTGTTCTACGATGTTGAAATCACTTTTCTTTATTATCTTGAGGATTTCTTCCATTTCCTGCCTGGAAGCCTCAACAATGGTCTTCGGTGCCTCCGTCCGGGCAGGCAAATCAGCAGCAATCCCCTTGCCCCGAGTATCAGATGACTCGGCAGCAGGGGTGGAAACTTGGTCAGGGGGTGAAACAGGCACACTGGCAGGTGTGATGATCAAAGGCCTCTGAATTACCAGAGGAGCAATGTCTGGTGAAAATAGCCTTCCACTGCGAGTGACCTTAGCAGGCCCAGTGATGTTGGAGACACCAGTATCAATGTTGAACTCTTGTTTCACACCCAGAACGTAAACATCTGCCCCATAGTGCCATGGGACAGCCTTATCAGACTTGTAGGGGATGGGCCCCGGAACAGTAATGGTGATGGGAGCAATCTTGTGAACCGGCAAAATTTGGACAGGCTTCTTTGCAGGAGCCTTGGAAGGGTTGTTGAAGATGGTAACAATTGAAACTTCTTCAACAGGGGCAGCAGGAACAGCAGTCTTTCTGAACAAAATCTCTCTACTATCCATCAGGTTTTGGACGCCTGACTTCAGCAAAGAGCAACCAGTAGGGGAAGCAACACATAGAGGGCAACCTTTGCTACATCCCGGAAATAAACCGGCTAGCAACAGGTTCCTCTTGACCGTCAGCAGTGGAGTAGCAACATCATCCACCGAAGCTACATACAAATCCTCCTCAACAGCATTCACTCCATGCTGGGGCATGGGAGCGGTTACAACATTCGGCCTCTCGGGCGCCTCAAACTGTATCTCCTTTGCATCAATAAGGTCCTGAACCTTATTCTTTAGGGCCCAACAGTCATCTGTGTTATGCCCCGGGCTATCAGAATGATAAGCACAACGAGCATTCAGATTGTACTTAGGAGATGTAGTATTGGGAAACTTCGGAGCCTCCCTGACAGTCACTAAATTGGTGGATAGCAACTGTGGCAGGATCTGTGATAAGGTCATGCTCAAGCGGGTAAACTCTCTCCGGGGTCTTTCAACCCTTTGAGGATTGGTCGGCCGAGGAGCGGCAGCAGGCTTGGCAATCATTACCGCACTGACAGATTGGAGGCGCTCAGGTCGCTCTGGTCTCCGGGAGCTATATACAGCACTAGCCTCCTTTTTGAAGGGTTTCTTTTCAGCATTGGAGGAGGAAACCTTCTGTATCTTCCCCGATTTTATACCGGCCTCGATCCTTTCACCAGTCAGGATCAGATCAGTAAACCCAGCAGAGGAATTACCAATGAGATGATTGAAAAATGGACCAGATAGGGTCCCCAAAAACATATCCACCAGCTCCCGGTCTGTCAACGATGGTTGCACCCTGCCAGCCAGATCTCTCCATTTCTGGGCGTACTCCTTAAAACCTTCACCCGACCCTAGCGACATACCCTGGAGTTGGGTACGCGTAGGAGCGAGGTCGGAATTATATTGATACTGCTTGTAAAAAGCAGTGGCCAGATCCTCCCAGTTACGAATGTTGATTCCATCCAGCTGATAGAACCATTCGAGGTGAGTCCCTGAAAGACTCTCCTGGAAGAAGTGGATCCATAAGTTCCTGTCTGTTGTGTAAGGCTGGATCTTCCTTACATAAGAACGGAGGTGCATCTTGGGACATGAAGCCCCGTCATACTTTACAAAGGCAGGTGCCTTGAACTTGTGTGGAATCACCACCCCAGTAGATAACCCCAAGTCTCCGAAATCCAGTCCAGGCACACGCTGAATTTCCATAGCTTTTAATCTGTCCTCCAGCTGCTTGTACCGGTCTTCAGCAGGAGGGTATTGTTCGTCGTTGAAGTCTGTTTCAGTATCAGAGACCACAGGAGTAGGGACCTCCCTTTCTTGGTGACTACCTTCCCCCACAGATGGAGTAGTCCTCTCAGCCTCAATCTGTAAGGTGTTCCCGAGTCTGCGCCCAGTGTTAAATAGCACAGTCCTCCTCTTCTTCTTATTCTTCTTCAGAAGCATGGTCTTCAACTCTTGTTAACCCTGAGCCAGACCCTTGATCAGCTCCTGAAATTAGGCGTTCTGCGCCTGAAGAGCCTTGATAGATGCCTCGGTTGATGATTCAGGGTTCATGATGCTGAAATAAATAGTGAAGAACAGTCAGCAGCCTGAAAAGAAGAGTACCTGTGATGCATATGATGAATGATATGTGTTTATGCAATGCATTCAAGAGTTCGAAAATTCAAATTTGTTGTAGACAAAAAGGAACACACGTTATTATTAAGAAAATAATTGTTCAGTACATTAAAGTCTCATAGGCAAACATTACAAAGCAGATCAGTCCCAAAAGACACTACGCATCCTCTTCGGAGCAATATAGGTATTGAGATTCCTTTCCTCATGCAGTAGGCGGGTGAGCTCCAGGACCTTTTTCTCACTGGCATGTAGATTGGTTTCTAGAGAATTTCGTTCTTCCTTAAGCTGGATCCAACTCTTCTGCATCTCTTCCCAGGACGTGGGCATGTCAGGATGTTGAATGGTGTAGGACACCTCTCCTTTCGAGTCTGGCTCTTTGATCACGGGGAGAACATGAGGATATGGCATTACCAGCTTCTGGGAACGGGCTCGTACCCATTTGAGATAAGGCTCCAATGGGATGGAGTTCCTGTGCCCCAGGGTCTTGCTGTCTATTTTGCTGGGCATCCTCCAAGCTTTGATAAATTTCTGGCGAAGTCCTTGCGTATCCTTGTCGAAGTCAAAAACTATGTCAGGAATTAACATCTCATGAGGGCCATCTTTCCGAGCATAACCAAACTGTCTCCAAGCCAGGCACGGGTTGTAAGTAATACCTCCTCTGATTCCAAGTAAAGGAACATTAGGGTACTCCCCACAACGATCAATGATAGTGACATCCTCTCTGGACCGAGAACACCAATGTATATCTGCATGTGTAAGAGTCATCAACCGTTGTGACCACCTCAAACCTCGCTCGTTCTTCAAAACTGATTGTGGAAGGTGCGAAATAAACCACCTTCCCAGGAGGGGAGTGCAACACATAAGAACACCCCTTTTTCTCATGGTTCGAGTGTAACATGAGTGAAGGATGTCCCCCAGCAACGTAGGTATAGGATTCCTGGACATGAAGACCTTGACAGCACTGATATCTATAAGCTGATCTGGTTTAGGGAACAACACCAACCCATAGACAAGGAGGGCTGCAACTTCTTCAAAGGCTTGCAGGTCAAGGGAATTCCAACACTCTTGGGCCTTCTCAAACAGAAACTTTGCCAAGAATCCTTTGATACCATTTCTGGCTTCCCAATGCCCCTTGATGTCAGATGGTTGTAGGCATAATGCTTTAGCTACTTCTTCAAGTTTTGGTTCCCTTTCCGTACCGTTGTAGGGTAGTTGATTGAGAATGGGAATCTTCAGAAGCTGGGAAAACTCTTCTAGAGTAGGCACCAGCTGATAATCCGGGAAAGTAAAACAGTGATGCAGAGGGTCAAAGAATTGGAAAAGGACCTTTACCATCTCTTCCTCAATATTGGTATTGACCAGGCTGATGAGTCTACCATGTCTTTCACTGAATGACGAGTTCTCGGGAATCCTGGATGTAAGCTCCTTAAGCTGAGGAGGGACCCTTATGAGGTTGATCTGAATTGTCTTTCTGCGGATAGTTTCCATGTCCTACAAAACAAGAACAAAGATGAAGATTTGAACCCCTGAAATGGTTAGTGGATGCATATGATGCTGTATGATGTTATGATGCTATGATTAAACACACCACAAATATTTACAAAGGCAAACATGTAAGGCACACAAGTCACACAAGACAAGCCCTTAGAGTTTAGGCCAGCATGGGGTCTGGGTATTACCCTCTTGAAGTTGGTGGGCTCAAACCTGTCCTATCAAAGTAACCGGGTTCTAAGGATCTCAATATCATTGGATTGCTTTCATTGTTCATCGTTTCGATTTAGCCACTGACTGGCGATCAAAATATCCTAAGAAAACAACCCTCAATTGAGTGTAGTATCGAGTATCAACCGACTTCGGAGTACACCAAAGTAGTTATCTCACTACCCTAAAGAGGCCAAGATGGTTCAATTAAGGTCCCTAAGGTCTGTTGATGCTTCACGACACCACACGGAGGCCCCGTACTCTCCTTGATTGACTCAAGGGTTACCGGTACACACCAAAGTGCCACATCAACGTAGCAGACTGCTTCAACCATGTCGGTATACCCCGCACAGTTCCCTCACAGCCTTGTTGCTACTTTCTAAGAAGGTATCCCCAGATCCGGGTTAGGATCTATAGAACTCCCAAGACAGTCCCACAATTTAAAGCAAACAAATCAAAGCAATTGAAAACACAGTGATCTTAGTCCTAAGGTACACCTCACTTTAAAGATTATCCCCAGCAGAGTCGCCAGTTCTGTGATCGGTGGATCTGGAACTGACTGTTTAACGCTGGTTCGCGAAATGTCGCGGAAGCAAGAGTCGCCACCGTCTTTTATTTTCTCCAAATGGAAAGGACAAAAGCACAGAAAAATTCCTTAAAGAGATTGCTCTCGGTTCGGGAGGTAGATTATAGAAAGGGAAGGTGTTAGCACCCTTTCTATCCATGGTTATCCATGGGCTCTTAGATACTTGCTCATTTGTGTTTTCAAAATTGGTTTGTTTGCTTTTCAACTGTGGGTTTTAAAAAGTCTCTTTGAAAATTTCAGTTCGACTCTTGTATCGGTCCTCAAGAGTGTTTGAAAAATTGCTTTCGAAAGCTTTTTGAAAAGGTGTCAGTGTGAAAAGTCTTTTTGAATTTGTTTTGAGATTAGAGCAAGTATCTACGAGAACCTACCTACCCTAAGGAATTCGTCTGTGTAAATGTCCTTTAAAGTAGTGCCATCCCACCATTGAGAGGTAGGTAGCACCACCGTTGGAGGTGTTCGGGTCAATTCGAGGTTCGGGACATGGTGATCACCAGAGCAATGGGAAGACACCTTAGAAGCTACCCTCATGCCAGGTTCCCGGATCATGAGGACTTACTAAGACATCCTCTACTCGACGATCACCTTTCGAGGGGCAAGGCAACAGTGAAGCGTACCCTAGGGGTGGTGTGTGAATTGTGTGTCATTTTCAGTTTATTGTTTGTCTTCTCATGCATTGGTGATCTACGTTTTGATTTTATTTTTGGGCATTCATTCTTTCATGTTTTTGTTTAACAGTTAAAGGTGCGGGAATTTAAAGTGCGGAAAAGATAAAGGTCCTACGCTATTACAAAGGCGCGGGTCTACAACGCCAAATTAATCCAGACCCGATTTAAAATAAAGTGCAGAAAATAAATGTCTAATTGACTATTACAGGGCTTTGGAACAAGTACATTATATTTACAACAAAGAAATAAATAAAACGCGCGAAAAGAGAATATAATCGAATGCGAGGGCGTTGGACCCTTTAAAGGAGTTAAAATGAAATTATTAAATAATTAAGTTAAATAAAAAGAAAGAAACTTATTTTTTATGTTTTTTTTTTTGTATTTATGACATTAAAGAAAATTAAATTAAATAAAAGTTAAATAATTCTAATTCTAATTGTTTTTAATTTATTAAAGAAAATGCATTAAAGTTAAAACCTAGAATTAAAACTAATTAATTATAAAATTTATTTACAAAATTAATGGTTAATGATACTTATAATAAAAATATTTAATTAATTAAAAAAAAGATAAAAAGTGCTAAAGGCCTATTTTTGTTATTTTTGGTTATTGAGAAAAAGAATTAAATTAACAACCTAAAATTAAAACTAAATTTATTATGGGATTTATTTACAAAATTAATAAAATAAAAATATTTATTATTTTTTTCATCTTTTCTGATTTTTTTTATGTTTTGGTGTATTTATTATGAAAATATTGATTTGAAAAATTAAATGGAAATTAAGCAAACAAATAAAAATAAATAATAAAAAAAGATAAGGAATAGCAAACCAAGGGGGTGCAGCCCAAGTAATTCTGGCCCATTATTGGAGACTTTGTTGACTTTTCCAGGATGCATGTGGGATCTTTGACTAGGGTTTACCACGCTCTTCAGATCTGGTCCTTTGGATGATCTTCAGTGGCCACGTGGTGTGTTGGATGGAGGGGCATATGGTGGACTTCAACGCTGAACCTGTATACAAGCATTAATAGCAAAATAATATGAAAGAGTGAGGGACCTGGGATCGAACCCAGGTCCTCTTGGTTATCCACTTACACGCCTACCAACTGTGCCACTTTGATTCTTTGTAAGTTAAATAAACAACAATTAATATAAAACAAAATAACGCGTTAGTGGGAAATTAGCGCGAAATTCAAAATAAGCCAATCAGCTTGTGCCACCGGGGTCATCTTCTTCGTTGTCTTATTTTTTCCTGAAACAAAATAGAATGAGCAACGGTTTTTCACCGTTCCAGAATACCCCCTATGGGAAAATAACGATTAGAGCTCTGTCGCTCATAAATTGAGCGCGAGGCATGGAAACAACTGGCCATGAGCTGCTGATTCTGATGATGTGGGTCTTATAGGCCAATTTTTCCAGAACAAGGAAGCCCTCTTTTTGAACCTCTGAAAACCTAGGATATGTCAATGGCAAATTCTTGTACGATGCACGAAAACAAAATTACACTGCTTGGTTAGCATTAGAATTGAATAAGGAACACAAATCATATATCAAAAATGGCTAAATGCGCATGAATTGAGATGTAAGAGTTTCAAATATTTTATGCACAGGGTGAGGTCGTTCTTACGATTCTGGGGATGGAAGCTTGTGGTTTTGATCCAAATGCGTTGCTTGATGTCCCAGGAATGTGATAGAATATGTCTCTTTGCTTGAATCAACCTCTAACTTGGTTTTCAGATTTGAGATTTTTTGCCAAAAGTGTGTGTTTGTTTTGAGCAGTAGGGCGCAGCTTCTTGTCCAATTTTGTTGTGTATCATTTGTATATACCCTAGGCAATGTGTTTGGATGAGAGTTATGGCCAATAATGCCTTGCATTGATGTTTAGGATTTTGACATAAACCTCCATTACCACACCTTCCATTTTTGCCTTATTTTTGAATTCTTGCCTTATTTGAGCCTTGGCACGAAAATGGTCTAGACTTAATGGTAGTTCAAGGCTAGTTAAGGCCAAATATTCCATTTAATCAAACTTTTTGATTTTCTCTTGATTTTAAAAGATTTAAACTTAATTAAATCCAATAAAATCAATAAAAAATGAAAAAATTAATTAAAAAATATGAAATAAAAGGTGGGACACGTGGGAAGCATGGCCAAGTTAATTCAAGTGGAAAAAGTGGGCCCCTTTTGTCAAAAATGAGATTTCAAGGATAAATGATTTTGGCCATTTCACAAAAATTTCCCAACTTCTCCAATGCATAACTTGCTCAATTTTTAAGCTTTGCTCATGTTCTTGGACATTTTGGAAAGTTTTTTGAGTCCTCTAACCAATGTCCTTGGTCCCATGTCATTTTGATTTACCAATCTCAAGTTATGGCCTTTGACTTAAAGTCCCTTTTTGTTGACTTTTGAAAATGACCTATAATGTTGAAATTGATAACTTTTTGTGAGAGCATTTCTTGGACTTGAAGTATGAATATGAGTTGTAGGAAATGTCTTTCTCTTCAAAATGAGCTTTGGATGGAATTTTTCTGATAATCCATGAAAAAGTTATGCCTTGGTCAAGTTACAGTTGACTTTTCAGCTGTCCAAAAATAGAAACGTTTGCATCTTGAGACTTTTTGAGCCAAGCTTTGAGAATCATGATCAAGCATTGATCAAATGATGTTTGTGGCTTCAAAATGAGATGTTGACCAAAAATTTGAACTTTTGACTGTCAAATGACCATTTTGCCCCTACAGTTGAATGTAGTGCAATTTAGGGTTTTTGACTGTGCAATCTTGTGCTGAAAGTCTTGAAACTTTGTATGAGGATGCTTGACCATATTTGTAGGCATATGAGACTTGATTGGACCCTTGGAAACTTCATTTTCTTGATCAGAACCAAAACCCTAATCTTGACTGTTTAGGAGACCCTTGACTGTGCAACCCTTGGGGAGATTTTGAAGCTTGACTTGGCAAATCTTTGAAGAATATGGGAGGGCAAATTTTGGGGTACAACAGTGAGGGAGTGGGAGAGTCTGGAATGATTATTGGACTAGTTGGGGAGTTTGGTGGAGTTGGTTCTAGTGAAGAAGGAATTTGGGGTCTGTCCAGAATGGTGAAGGGTATACTGATGGCCAGAGGTTCAGTGATACCTGGAATGGGAATGGTATCAGAATCTGAAGTGGGTTCTTCAGTTTGGTTGGATTGAGTGTTATTTGGTTCTGGTTCACAGGATTCAGAAGGTTGGACCTCAGAAGTTTGAACTTCTGGTTGTGATAGTTCAGGTTGTGGAGAAGGTGGATGAATTTCTTGTTGAGGAGATGGAGGTAGTGGTATTTCTGGTTGTGGAGAGAGTGGAATTTCTGGTTGAGGTGATTCTGAAATGGTTTCAGAGTTTGGATTTTCTGGTATGGGAGCAGAAATATGATGGTCAAAGGTTTCAATATCTGATAGAACTTTCACAAGTTCTGGTTGAGTTGTTTCAATATTTGGATTGATAGGTAGGGAGCGAGTTCCTCTAAGAGTTAAAGTTTCTGAGGGGTCAAACTCAATGTCAAAATCATCATATGTTTGTGGGGTAGGAATTTCTGATTGGGTAGGAATTGGTGCAGATGTTGATACAAATACTGAATCTAAAACAGTTACAGAAGAAGGATTACCTCTCTTTTTAGCTGCTTTGGGAGTTCGCTGGGATGATCCTTCTGCTGTTGCCTTCCTTTTCTTGTTCTTCAGCACAACTTCTGGAGCCTTCTGCTGCAGATCCTGAATGTTTAACTCTAGTGATGTACCATCTGCCTTGCATGCATCCAGATATCTGACGATAATCTCAGGCTTGGAATCAATTTCTGAGAACATGGGAAATTCATCCAGAGGGATTCTTCTACTGGTGATTGTTGCAAAAGAAGTAACACTGGGTTCCTTCTTGATGTTCTCAGTAATCTTCATCTTCTTCAGATTCTTCGCATTCAAAGGCTTTCCAACAGTTGCCTCTAAAGAGCTGATTTCCTGTGCTTCTGTTAGATGATCTATCAGCCTATTCTCTGTCAGAGTATCTTATATGAGCCTTCCAAGGGGTATCCAGTCCCTTTTAGTGTGAACATCTTCTCTAGTCTCCTTAACACTAGTCCTCAGATGATTGAACAACAAATGAGCCAGATTCAGCTTAGTCTTCTGGGAGATGAAGTAGATCGGAAACTGCTGATCAATGTTGATGTAGTCAGGAGAGCTGGTTGGCTTCCTGTGGTTTATGCATCCCAGAATAATCTTAGCCCATATTTTGTGATTGTCCTTCAGATCCCTTATCTTGCTGGAGGGAAGACCCAGAGTGAAAATTTCTATAGCAATTGAAGCGACATCAGCACATCTTTCAGCCATGTCTATACATCTTACGCCACCACCACTGTAACCTATCAATCTTGCAATAAGGTCTTCAGTTATGACTATCTTCTTCCCCATTATATACGAAGTAACTTGATGGTTTGAGGATGAAGCATGAATCTAAAATTCCTTCACAAGGATTAGGAACATTGGACCTACCAGACGGTCAAAATACATGTTTCATCCTTGAGCCTTTACTTCTTCAGAAAGATTGAACCCGTTTTCTTGAAGACTGTTAAAGTCCACAATCAATTCTGAGAGTACTTCTAGGTTGTTAATGGGCGTGAGAAGAGTTCTGAATGGTTCTTCATATTGTTCTGAGGATTCTGTTCTCTGAGTATTGGAAGTTGGGTTGCTTGAGGAAGCCATGTTCACACACAAAATTTGAGAACAAAATGAAAGGGTTTTGAAAAAGATGCAAATTGAAAACAATTAGATTGTAGAGAAAGTGAAAGTGAAAGAGTGTAAAGAATGAGAAATGTGTTTAAATAGATTTTGAAAACGTAAATTGCAAGAGAGAGAAATAAATTGTAATGATTATAAGTATTAATGACAGCTGATTTTGGGGGATTCAGAAAGATATTGGAACGGTTACCCATGACATGTGTCTCAATGCATCCAATCAGCGCTTTTGACCTTTCAGAAAAGTGAACATGTGTTCAGCCTCAGAAGGTAGCTGATGAATGGATGACAACTGTTTGCTTACGTGAACAGCACACTTCTATCCTTGAAATGAAACGCTCAGATCTTCATGGATAGATTCTGATACAATCTAGACTTCTAAAATTCTAAGGCAGGTTAATCAGCAGTTCACAGAAAATAACAAAAATTCTGAGGATTAAGATATGTAAATAAAATAGTTTATTCTGGGCAAAGCTTCATGCTGAGATGTTTCAGAATGAAGTTAAACCTATCTTCAGAAAGAGGTTTTGTAAAGACATCAGCCTATTGATGGTCTGTGTCAATGAATTTTAAATTGAGAATCCCTTTCTGAATATAGTCCCTAATAAAATGATGTTTTATTTATATATGCTTAGCCCTAGAATGCAAAATAGGGTTTTTACTGAGACAAATGGAAGAAGTATTGTCACAGAGGATAGGGATGTTACTCTCAAATATATTGAAATCCTCAAGTTGACTTTTCATCCAAAGCATTTGTGTGCTACATCCAGCTGCTGTTATGTATTTAGCTTCTGCTGTTGATAGAGCTATTGTGGATTGTCTTTTGCTGGACCATGAGATCAGATTTCCTCCCAGAAACTGGCAGCTTCCAGGAGTGCTTTTACGTTCTACTCTGTCTCCAGCAAAATCAGCATCACAGTATCCTACTAAGCTGTAATCACTTGATTTTCTATAAAACAAACCCAGATTAGCAGTACCTTTCAGATACTTGAAAATTCGCTTAACTGCTGTTAAGTGAGATTCTCTAGGATCTGATTGGAATCTAGCACAAATGCAAACACTGAATAGAATGTAAGGCCTTGAAGCCGTCAGATAGAGAAGAGAACCAATCATACCTCTGTAGACCTTCTGTTCTACCTTTTTACTTACCTCTTCTTTTTCAAGAATGCACGTGGGATGCATTGGAATCCGTGAGGGCTTACATTCTGAGAGATCAAATTTCTTCATAAGTTCTCTGACATATTTTCTCTGATGAATGTAAGTTCCTTCTGGAGTTTGATTGATCTGAATGCCCAGAAAGAATTTTAGTTCCCCCAATAGGCTCATCTCAAATTCTGCCTGCATACATTTAGCAAACTCTCTTCCCATAGAGGGTTTAGTGGATCCAAATATAATGTCATCAACATAGATTTGACATACTAAGATGTCATTCTTAACTTTCTTACAGAACAAGGTTGTGTCCACTTTCCCTCTGGTGAATTCCTTTTCTAACAGGAAGTTACTTAGTCTTTCATACCAAGCTCTGGGAGCTTGTTTCAGACCATAGAGTGACTTCTTTAGTTTGAAAACATATTCTGGATTTTTGGAACTTTCAAAACCAGGGGGTTGGTGCACATAAACCTCTTCTTCTATATAGCCATTTAAGAATGCACTCTTGACATCCATCTGATACAGAGTGATGCCTTTATTAACAGCAAATGAAATTAAAAGTCTGATAGATTCTAACCTGGAGAATGGAGCAAAGGTTTCTGTATAGTCTATCCCCTCTTGCTGACTATAACCTTGTGCTACCAGTCGTGCTTTGTTTCTGATGACTTCACCTTGTTCGTTCAGTTTGTTTCTGAACACCCATTTTGTACCAATGACGTTGAATCCTTTTGGTTTGGGAACCAGATCCCATACGTCATTTCTTGTGAATTGATTTAGCTCCTCTTGCATTGCCAGAATCCATTCATTTTCCAGAAGTGCTTCATCAATTGTTGTTGGTTCAATCAGAGAAACCATTCCCATGAGGGATTCTTCAGAGTTTCTGAAGGTAGATCTTGTTCTGATTGGATCTTCCTTCCTTCCTAAGATTGTTTCTTCTGGGTGATCAATGCTGCTTCTGGATGGTCTTTTCTGGAGTTGATCAACAGAAGGTGCTGGGTTGCTTGCAGTTACTCTTTCTGATGTTGAGGGAGTGTCTTTGTTGAGAGCCTCTGAGTTGTCTTTAGTACTTGTGAGTTCAACTTCCATACCTGCAAGGAATTCATTCTGCTTTGACTTTTGAGAGTCAAGCTTATCATCAAACCGAACACTGATTGACTCTTCAACAATCTGTGTTTCTGTATTGCATACTCTGTACCCTCTTGAGCGTGCAGAGTATCCTAACATAATACACTTTTATGCTTTAGAGTCAAACTTGTTCAAATAATTTTTTGTATTAAAAAAAAACATGTACATCCAAATGGGTGAAAATAAGAAATGTTGGGCTTTTTGTTCTTCCACAATTCATATGGAGTCTTTTCCAGAATAGGTCTTATGGAGATTCTATTATGAATGTAACACGTTGTGTTTATTGCTTCTGCCCAGAAGATCTTAGCAATGTTAGTCTTGTTGATCATGGTTCTGGCCATTTCTTGCAATGTTCTGTTCTTTCGTACTACAACTCCATTTTGCTGGGGAGTTCTAGGACAAGAGAAATCATGCAGAATGCCTTTTTCATTAAAGAATAATTCAAAGTCTTTATTTTCAAATTCTCCACCATGATCACTTCTGACTTTGAGGATTCTAAGATCTTTTTCATTCTGAACTTGGTTGCAGAAGGTAACAAACACAGAGTGTGACTCATCCTTGTGCCTTAAGAACTTTACCCATGTCCATTTGCTATAGTCATCTACGATTACTAACCCATACTTCTTGCCACTTACTGAAGCAGTTTTTACTGGTCCAAATAAGTTAATGTGCAGAAGTTCTAATGGCTTAGAGGTGGAAACAATGTTTTTGGATTTGAAAGCAGGTTTTGCAAACTTGCCTTTCTGACATGCTTCACAGAGCATCTGAATTGAACTTCAAGTTAGGAAGTCCTCTGACTAGATTGACTTTGTTAATCTGAGATATTCTTATCATTATAACATGTCCCAATCTTTTGTGCCAGATCCATTGCTCATTGTTAACAGACAGAAGACATTTTACATTCTGACTTTTCAGTTCAGAAAGTTTGATTTTATAAATGTTGTTTTTCCTCTTTCCTTTAAGTAGGATAGTCCCATCTTTCTGACTAACAGCTTTGCATGAATTTTTATTGAAGATTATATCATAACCGTTATTACTTAATTGACTTATGGATAACAGGTTATGCATTAATCCATCAACTAATAAAACATTACTTATAGATGGAAGATTTCCATTACCTACGTTCCAGAGCCAATAATCTTTCCCCTCTGATTGCCTCCAAAGCCTACGTGGCCTTCAGGCTTAAGTTCTAGGCTTTGGAACATATGCCTTCTTCCCGTCATGTGTCGTGAGCAGCCAGAGTCCAGGTACCATGACTGGTGTCTTTGCGTTGCTGCTAAAGATATCTGCCACATGTATTATTTTATCCTTAGGTACCCACATTTTCTTGGGTCCTGATTTGTTAGTTTTACCAAAACTCTTATTGAATTTTGGTTTGACAGAGTAATCACTACTTGTATATTTTATGTCATGTGTGTGTCCATATATAAAGTGTGAATCAAGTGGAGTACGTTTTATAACTAAATCCATGGCATTTTTTGGTGTAGGAACCTTACCTTGATATCCTATACCTTTTTTGCCATTTCTGCTAACTCCATAGATCATTGAAGCCATTTTGCTTCTGTCTATGTTTTTAGCCAGAAACTTTTGAAAGTTGTGATCATACTCTTTGATGATCTCATCAGCATTGCTAGGAGTTTCAGAGATTGTTTCCTTCTGAGAGTTTTGCAATTGGTTTTCTAGTTTTTAAATTTTATCTTTTAACTCAGAATTCTCCAATTTGAGACTCTCAGTATTATCAGAGTCAGAAGCAAGATTCCTTTTCAAGTTTCTGAATTTGACTCTGATCTGCTGATACCTTTCCAGAATTTCATTAAGACTTTCAACTAATTCAGCCTTAGTAAAATTTATAGTAAAGTCAGGGAATACCTCTTCTATATCTGATTCTGAGTCTGAACCAGAAGCTTCACTGTCTTCACATACATTTGCCATGAGAGCTATGTTTGCTCTTTCATCATCTGATTCTGAGTCAGCTTCAGATGAGTCAGAATCATCCCATGTAGCCATGAGACTTTTCTTCTTTTCCTTGCCAAACTTCTTTTTGGGCTTCTCCTTCTGAAGCTTTGGGCAATCACTTTTGTAGTTCCCTTGCTCGTTACACTCATAGCAGATGATGTCTTTGTTGTTTGGCTTTCTCTATCCTGAAGAGCCTTCAGATCTTTTGTGTCCAGAGGAGGATTCTGACCTTCTGTATCTGGAGGAAGATTCATTCTAATTTTCTGATCTTCTGGGATTCCTGAACTTCCTTTGCCTCTGCTTCCACAGTTGGTTCACCCTTCTGGAGAGAAGAGACAATTCATCTTCTTCTGATGAGGATCCATCAGAGGTTTATTCCACAGCCTGCAAAACTTTGGAGTCAGATTTTCTGTTAGATTTTAAAGCTAATGGCTTACCTTTCTTTTGAGGTTCATCTGCTTCTAGCTCTATCTCGTGACTTCTGAGGGAGCTGACAAGTTCCTCCAGAGAGATTTTGTTGAGATCCTTGGCTAGCTTAAGCGCTGTGACCATTGGCCTCCACTGTTTTGGCAAGCTTCTGATGATCTTCTTAACGTGATCAGCAGTGGAATATCCTTTGTCAAGAAATTTTAGACCAACAACAAGAATTTGGAATCTTGAAAACATAGCTTCTATTGATTCATTATCTTCCATCTTGAATGCCTCATACTTCTGAATGAGCGCAAGGGCTTTTGTTTCTTTGACTTTAATGTTGCCTTCATGCGTCATTCTCAGAGAATCAAACATATTCTTAGCAGTTTCTCTGTTTGATATTTTCTCATATTCTAAATATGAGATGGCACTGAGAAGAATTGTTCTGGCCTTGTGATGATTTCTGAACTCACTCTTTTGCTTATCAGACATCATTTTCCTGTCAATCTTCTGACCACGTCCATCCACTGGATGTGTGTATCATCAGTCACCATGTCCCACAGATCAGCATCATGGGCCTGAAAGAAACTCTCAATTCTGTCTTTCCAGTAGTCAAAGTTTTCTCCATCAAATACTGGAGGTTTGCCACTGAATCTGTCCCTTTCTTCATTGTTGTCATTGCTGATGTTTTGACTTGGTCCTACCATTGTGTTTTTCTAACGCTGGATCTTGTACTGACACGGTTAAGTGTTGAAGCTCAGAACCAGGCACTCTGATGCCAATTGAAGATGTTAAAAACACAAGAAGGGGGGTTGAATTGAAAAACTTAAATCAAAACGCTTAACAACACAGTATTTTTATCCTGGTTCGTTTCATCTAAAACTACTCCAGTCCACCCGTCAAGGTGATTTCGCCTCTCTCCAACGAGGTCTTAATCCACTATTCTCAAAGGATTACAACAGCTACTTTAACAACTATTAAAGTCTTCTTGAGTACAACCACAATCCGGTTAATCTCAAGGAACTTCTTTTACAAATGATTGAACAAGTGTGTGTTGTTGTTTTCTTACAAAACTGTATATCACAATTGTGATAACTATACAAAATAAGCTTGGAATAAAATGAATTTGCTACAGCTTTGAATATGCGTGGTTTTGATAGCTTGGCAAATTGTTGAGTGCGTACGTACGTGCTTCTTTTCACAAGCAGACCTATTTATATAGGCAAGCAAGGATACATTGTCCATAAAGAAGGTTTTAATGATAATAATGCACTTTCCTTTTGTAGAAGATCTTTGTCTGAAGAAAGCCGTTAGCATTTAATTTTGTCTTGAATAACCAGTAACACTTTAGAGTCTTCTTTGTTGTACCTGTTGATAACGCTTCAGAGTGTTGATGACTTGGTAAAGATGTCTTTGATCAGAGTCAGAGTGTATTTGTTTAGGCACAGATTTTGGTCATCAAGCTTCAACATATAATCTGGTAGCTTCAGCGTATAGCACATATTTCTGATCTTCTGATGCTGATTCCATTCTGATGCTGATTCCATCAGAACTTCTGCATATACAAAACATAATTTCTAAGGAGCATAATTGTTCTTTGTATATATCTTTGAAATAATTTATTCTTTGTATTTTGTTATCATCAAAACTCTAATCAAGGGTTGTAAAATCAAACTATGTTCTAACATAAACCAATTACATTTACTTCAGAATAAGCAGATTGTTATGTGCTAAGATTTGAATTACTTCCGCAGCTGGCCTTTAGGGTGATCCTATATGTTTCTCCAGCAGAGTCTATTCTGGTTTACCACCAATCAGGTCTTTGGTATTTCCCATTTTTCCCAATGAGTCGTGGTCTTTCCTTTCCCTTTCAAGTATTTGGTTATTTAACCCATGTTCGCTTTGTCATCAGAGTGAGAGTAAGAGTCAGTGTATAACCTTTCTTATTTCTCAAGTATTTGAGTATCCGTACTTGGTGTGTGGTAATTCAGATAATTGTCACTCTTAAAGAATTACACTCCATCTTTGGCATGAGGAATATTGTATTCCTTATGAATTTGAAACCTCTTAAAGTCCAACATGTTTTGGCAATCCTTGTCTAGAGTCCTTACTGTTGGTCTCTTTTCCATTTGCAAGTTCTCCTTTGACCGACATTCTATTTGGGTTCAATACAAACGCGAATCCTCAGTAAATTCTCTTACTGATCAGCTTTCTTTCTTCAAAAGTCTACCTTCGGCTAGTCTCCTTGTCATTCTATGTTCGCCTTTGCTCAGGAATCTGTTGTTAGAGTCTGCCTTGTTCGGTCTCTTTCCTATATGTGTAACTTTGGCTAGACATGTATATCTTATCCCCCATTAAATTCGCCTTTGATCGGTGTTGTTTCTCCAGGAGTCTATCTGCAGTTAGAATTCCTTGTTGGAGTCTTCTTCAGTTGGTCTCTTCCTTATTTGTATATGTCCAATTTTACCTGGCATATTCTTAATATTTTCTTATATATGTCTGTTACCAACTCCGGACATGCATATTTGATATCCTTGATAGAGTCCTTTCTTCTGGTCTCTCTCGTATATGTTCTTTCCTCCGAACATATAGTTGTGGTATCTTGGTAGAGAGTCCTTTCTTCCAGTCTTTATCATTATATGTCTGCTACCAACTCCAGACATGTATTTTTGATATTTTTGGTTAGAGGCATTTCCTCGGGTCTCTTTCCTGTTATGTGTCCTTTCCTCCAAACATATATATTTGATATCTTTCTTACGTGTCCTTTCCTCCGGACATGTATTGTTGATATCTTTGATAGGGTTCTCTGCAGTTAGTATTTGTCTTATATTCGCTACCAACTCAGAACATATATTTGTGATATCTTAGATATAGTCCTTTCTTCCGGTGTCTTTCGTATATGTCCTTTCCTCCTGAAGTATAATTATGATATCCTTTGTAAGAGTCCTTTCTTTTGATCTCTTTTATATGTGTCCTTTCCTCTGGACATGTATATTCAGTATCTCTTTCATATGTTTCCTTTCCTCTGGACATGTACTTGTGATATCCTTTGTAAGAGTCGCTTCATACTACCTCTTTTATATATGTCATTTCCTCCAGACGTATAGTTATGGTATCTTTGGGTTAGAGTCCTTTCCTCCTGCCTCTTTCCTGTTATATGTCCTTTCCTCCGGACATATATTCTTGATATCTTTGGTTGGAGTCATTTCTTCCAGCCTCTTTCTTATCATATGTCCTTTCCTCCAGACATATGTTATTAATATCTTTGTTACAATCCTTTCCTCCGGTCTCTTTCTTGTTATGTGTCTGCTACCAACTTTGAACACATGATTCTTGATATCCAATTTCTTTTTTTTGTATGTCTAATCTTGACTTGACATACATCTACCCCTGATAACCACTATTCACTAAAAAAAGCAAAAATAAAAAAGATACAGAAAACCAAAAATAAATAATACCTAACTTCCTTCAGAGTGCAAATTTTACGGTTCTATTAAGTATTCAATCCTCTTTCACTTTGATTGTTCGAAAGGCTACCGCCAATCTCACCCTCTGGTTAAAGAAGATTGATAGAGGCAGTTGTTACACCCTAAAATTTGCCCTCTTATTTTTTAGATTTAATTGGCTTATAATTCATCATCATATGCATCCATATATGTCATAGGGTCAAATACTCATGGAATCAAGGCATATCTCTTCAATAAAGAACTGTAAAAATTGATTGTTTCATTAAGCAGTATTGTGAAGCAGAACTCAGATTTTTTTGCATTTTAATGCACACCACATGCGTTCCAAGCTATTCAATCAACAAATTATCAAATTATCATCATATCAAGCTCATGTGTCTCAACACGCTCTGAATTGTTTAGAAAGTCAAACGTTTCATTTGATTTGAGAGAGTGTAGACAAAAATTCAATACGGTGTGTTTCAAGCTCATAAATTCATAACTTGAGATTGGAAAATGGTTTGGGAATAGTTCTTTAGTATTTGGAACCGTCTTGAGGTCTTCTTCATTTCATCTGTTCATGTCAAAGGCAAAATTTGTGTGGAAGATTTTCTAAAGCGCAAATACTTGATATGCGGTATATAGTGAATTTATCGTTTCTCCGGTTTTCAGATGCTTAAAAATTTGTAACTTCTGACTAGAATATCATCTTTGAGTGCCTCTTGGAGCATTTGAATTTTCTTTTTATTTCCTTCAATTTTCGTATTCGGCTCAGAAGCCAATTCATTGAGGAAGATCTTTACCCTGAGCCTCGACAGTTAATAACCAATTCTCCGAGTTCTTATTGCTTTCCTGATTCTTACCTTGTGGGTTTTTTTCCTTAAAGAAGTTTGTTACACTCTGTTTTTGGCATCTTTTTCACAACAAATATTTATCGACAAACATTATTTCTAATGGATAAAATAATATGAGCTACAAAAATTATTTTGGATCAGCTATTTACATGGGCGATGGTGAGTTTTTTTGGCAACTGGGATACACAACACCCCACGTTCGGTTCGACTCAATATTCCCATTTTTTGGAATTTTCCGTTTTCCCTTATCTATATGTGTGCAATTTCCTCATAACATAGTTCCTTGCTTCTAGCTCTTTTCGAGAAGTGGTGCTACAAACATGAAGTATGAGTAAATTACTCAATTATCAAGTCATATTGAATATTGATGGGTTCCAACATTCCCACAACCCTCATAGACCTCAATATATTTGAGAAATATTTGACTAACTGACAGTGGATTATGTTTGCACTCGCATAACCTCATGTCGACTAAAGTAATGTCGTATAATATTAAATCACCTATGTAATACGGCGAGAGAACTGACTTTTTGGTTTTATCCCAAATATGCAGATAATAAGAGTCACCACCGACTTTTCTTTTATCCAATATTTAGGAAAGGTGAAAAGAACATGAAATACCTTTGATAGATTTTGAGTTCGGGGGGTAGGTTATGAAAAGGGAAGGTGTTAGCACCCTTTTCATTCGTAGTTATCTACGGGCTCTTAATTGCTTAGCTCACTTTGAAAACTTGCTTTGTGCGTGAGTGATTTGTTTGAAAATATTTAGAAATTGTCAATGTAAGGCTAACTTTGTAATGATTCTTATATCAGTCCTCACGAGTTCGTACAAAGTTTTTTTGAAAATAGTTGTTGTTTTGAAAGTGATGTGAAAAATGTTTTGTTTGTGAGAAAAGTTTGTGAGCAAGCAATTAGGAGTTTCTTACCCACTAAAGTATTTATTATTCTTTTCCTTCTCCTTTAGAGATAGTGATATCCATACCATTAGTTGGCAGGTATCCCCATATATTGGATGTAAAGGGACATGCATAGGGTCATCATATGGTCATTGAAGGAAACATGTAAGGATACCTTAAAAATTGTATCGGAGGGACTATCATCATTTACTCGTAGAGACTATATCATTTTGTAGGCAACTCGAAGGGTCATTGAGGGATTATGATCTTTATTCGAAAGGGACATGATGATTTGATCGAGGGTCTTTTGCTAAAGTATCCCTACTTTCGAGGGACATGATCAAGTGTCATAATGCAATAAGAGAGAATACCCTAGAGGTACAAGTGTGCAAAGTGTGTGTGCAAAGTGTGTATTGATTTAGTTATATTATCTTGAATATTAGGGTTTTCCATGTTCAGTTATTAGTCTTGCCATACAAACCATAGTTACTAATCATAGCATAAAAATATAAGTGCGAGACTATAAATGTCCTACGCTATTACATCCTCGGAGCAAATACAAAATAAGAAAAAAGATGCAGAAAATAAATCTACGCTATTACATTAGGGAGTGCGTCTTATACATTTTGTCTAAGAAAACTAAATAATAAAGAAAGAAAATAAGAAAAATGTTGGAAAAATACTTTAAATACCTAAAATCTAAATGTTAATGTTTTTTTGGTATTTTTTATAGAAAATAATTTAAGTGATAATAATTAATTAAAACCTAATTGTTTCTACTTAATTTCAATATTAAGAAAAAGGTTGATTAATTAATTAATTTAGTAAATAAAAATATATCAAGAAAATTAAATACTAGTTAAAAACCCTAATCCTAATTTATTGCTTTTAAGATGAAAAAAAAATATTAGGTTAGTTGATGATTAATTATAAATTAATTAATTAAGAAAAATAGAAAAATTAGGTTTAGAAAATAGAAAAATTAGGGTTAGAAAATAGAAGGAAAAGAAGGCATGAGGTGGGTGTTGAACCCACGCCCTCTGGCTTCACAAACTTCATTGCTTGCCACTAGGGCAAGCGTCTGTTGGTGTTTGAGAAATAGGCGTTGACTATCGCATCACTCATCACTATGCCATCTGTTGTTTCGTGTTAGTTAGTCATCATTATTAAATATAATATAAACAAATTCCAGAAAATCAGAAGTCAAACAAACTTTAAACATGCACGTGTTAGTGGGGTTAGAATATTTTAAATGGACCAATCAGAGAGAGGGGGGGCACGCATGCCCTCAACCCAGGTCAGCGCCACCACCAACGGTGGTGCCACCTTCTTCTCTGTTGAGGCTAAATTCTAAACCTGCAAAATCAAAGTAAAACAAAAAAGAAAAGCATCTAGATCCACTAATTGAGACCTCACAAATTCAATGGTGGCGTTAGTTTTGACAGAGAAGGCTTATAGCTAGGGTTTCAAAGCTTTGAGAGCTTCAAGTCCTAGTAATCGTGAATCACGATACCTATACTCAAACTCAGAAACAATGGTTCAAAATTATTCCAATCATCAATATGAGCATGAATATATGCATATAATTCATTTGTATTGCATGAATAAGTAGTTTGAAATCATAAAACATGAACAAACCAGAGTTGTTTGGTTAGAAAGTTCTGAGATGTTGTAGGCTTGAGTAGTGATTGGGAACGACTCATGGAGGCCTCAAGAAGCTGATGGAACGCTAAAATTTGATTGAAACTTATTGGAGAAAATTTTTCTTGCGCCCTAATTTCTTTGCAAATTTGAAGAATTAGGGTTGGCTCTACAAGCTTCTATCTTTCCTCCTTTTGGTCTGAATGTGCAGTGTACTTATAGGAGAAAAATATTTGGTTAAGTGGTGGACTTGAACATCAGGTGAAATCATATCTTTGATTTTGTTTGAAAATAAGTTGAAATATTACAAAATCAATGAAGATTTGTTTGGAAAATAAGTCTACAGGGTTTGTAGCATGACCTTGGGCCTCCAAAAGATTCAGATCACAAGCTTTTTATGCCTTATACATTTATTTAACATTTATTTGATTTAATATTGAATTTAAATGAATAAAAATCAAAGTAAATGAAATAAAAATTAAAATGATGCATGAATGGTCTTAGAGTTCCATTATGAGGTCAGGAACACGTTTGGACGTTAGAAGATAGGCCCATTAACCCAAAAATTCAAATATGCTCAATTTGGATTTCATGCATTTTCTCAAAATTTCCCAACTTGCATCAATCATAACTCACTCAATTTTTGTCATATGAAAGTGATCTTTGACTTTTTGGAAAGTAAAAGACATCTCCTACAACTTTCATGTTCATTTTTTCACTTGAAGCCTTTATCTTGGTGTAAAGTGCTTTGATAAAAAGTGTCTTTTTGTTGACTTTTAAAATGAGCTATAATGTTTTGGCTCATATCTCTCAAATGAAGCATTTTTTGGCCTTGAGCTTAGAGAGACAAAGGTGTAGATAATTGTATTTACTTTAAAATGAGCTTTGGTTAAGAAATTTTTGATGAAGTATGTGAAATTTGAACTTGGTCAAAGTTCATTTGACTTCTCCTTAAGAAAACCCTAATTTTGTAACTTTTGACTTTTGATGAATCTTGAGTTTTCTTGATGAATCATGATCAACCCTTAATAAAATGATGAATGTGACTTCAAAATGTTAATGTTGACCAAAAATATTGAAGTTTGTCTGTAAATCGGTCAAAGTTGACTTTTTGTCCAATATAGTTGATTTTTAATTATCTGGCTAATTGACTGAGCAAACTTGTGTTGCAAGGATTGCAATTTGGCATGAGGGTACCTTGATACATATGAGAAACAACGAAACCCACTTGAGTAATTATAATTCTAATATCCTTTGAAAAAAGTAAAACCCTAGTTGTAGGTCAACTAATTAGGAGGAGAGTTTGTTTGGTCAACCCTTGAATAGTCTTGAGCAATTGAGAACCCTAGGAGCATGAGGAGACCTATTGAAATAATTTGTATTGAAAATGCGAGGGAAAATTTTGGGGTACAACATCTGCCCCTGTTCAGTCTTCTTAAACCTGAAGAATTAGATTGGCATGCCCGCCATTCATGATCTAAAGGTGGAAGAGGATTAAACACTTAAGTGCCTAGAAATTTTCACTCATATGTGCACGAGGTAATAATGTTGGTTTATTATATTGGGAATAAGCTTAAAGATACCATTTGGAAAGGTGACAGGATTCCGTCGGAGATGGGCTCAAATATTCCATCTGAAGTAATTGTTGATAGTGTTGTACCCCAATTTTTGCCCCTAAGATCCCTTCATCATACCATGTTGATTCCATCACAACAAGATCACATTAAGATTCTTGGTTCCCATCCCTATATTTAGCTTTGATCTTTGAGGAATCACCAAGCACCTTAACTTTTGTTCTTTTGTGATCATGAATATTTTTGTCTTGATTTCTTCTCTTAATTAATAAAATGCAATGTTTGTTTGTCTTGCTTGTTACTCATGTAGGTAAAGGCGAGAAGATTCATCAAGTTGCTCCATGGGTTCATGAGTTTATTTCCATGCCCTAGTCAATAAAGCTTGAGAAGTTCAAACCTAACCATTGGATTTGTTTTGGAGGAAATGGAATGGCAAGGTTATTTTGGTTCACCACATTTCAAGATTATCAAATTTAGTTCAAAAGCACAAGGGATTGATTGGAGAAGTTGTCATGCTTGGACAAGGCTTTGATCCCATTGGTCACAAATGCATATTTCTCTCAATTCCCAAGATAAGCAAGTGGTTATGGTTGATATGAGTTCTCATTATCATCCTCAAAAACTTATATTTACAAAGCATTTGTGTTGGTACAAGAAGTTTGTTCAAAATTGTCAAAGTTCCTCAAGGCATTTTTCTTGATCTATGAGCTAGGGTTTTGAACTTCAAAGAAGCATATCTTGCTCATATTTTTGTATTTTTGAGTTATTCCAAATACATACTTCTCTTCAAAGGGTTACCAACAAATCACTTCAAAAGTTTCAAGGAGTTTTCATGTGGAAGAAACTTGATGAAGAAGAAAGATTACAAGTCCTCTAGATGAATCCCCAATTTTCCATGCGTGACTTCAAATGATCATAACTTAGTTAATTTTTATCACCTTGATCCCATTCTTTTTCCATAATGATCTTAATGGTGTGAAATTTATTCCTTCTTTTATGTGCAAAGTGAGAAAATGGATGGAAGTTGCCTTAATGATACAAAATATTATAGGTCATTTCATGATTTTTGCCAACTTCAACAATTCATAACTCTCTCAATTTTTGGATATTTTGAATGGTTCAAGTCCCAAAATTTTATTCAAGAGGTCTATTTCATGCCATCTTTTTTTATAAAGAGCAAAATCCAAGTGGAAGGCCATGTTTGGATGCAAGACATTATAGGTCACTTTTGAAGAAAAACTTGAAATATTTCTAAGTATGGAAAGTCAACCTTTTTCCCAACTTTGACTCAATGCAACTTTCAACTCAAGAATACATTTGATTCCATTATTTTTCCATTGCAAAGCTTGTAACCTCATATTTCTAAAGCATCAAGAATCATGCCTTAAGACCCCTTGAGCTGAGAATGCCATTAGATTGAACTTGGTAACTTGGAACTGAAGTTTCCCTATAAGTCAGAATTTGAAGTCTTTATTTTGGCTTCTAATCACAAGTTTTCCACGCGTTTATGCCTCTAAACATGTTTAATGAAGTTCCATAATTGATTAGCACAACAAAATGCGCGTTTTGGATGAGTTTTGATCAAATTGGAAGTCACACTTTTCTTGTTTGCAACTTCACATGATTTCCCTCCAAACTTCATTATTTCACACTCTTGGACATTCCATTTGATTCTATATAAATATAGGGTCATTCCCCATTCACTTCCTCAAGCTTGGATAGCCAGAATCACCCTACTAAACTTGTTCTATAACTCAAAATTCAGCAACTTCGAAATCTATTCTCAAGCCTTTTTCAATCCAATTTTTCCATCAATTCACCTTCCTTGATCTTCCCTGAAGCTAACCATATAATTACATTCAAGAATCGTGCCCTATATTGCTCCATAGAAGTCCAGTTTCAGAGCTCTGCAACTCAACTTCAATAGGTAGATTCCTTCATCAATTCTTCAAAACTTTGATATCACTGTGATGCTCTCATTGCCCTGGTTCTAGTCGCAACACTTGATTTTTACTGGAAACACGTTTTGACCATGAAATTTCAAATCCCCTTTCAAAACTTTCCTTCTAAATTGCTTGAGCTATAGTTTATATAAATTTGTCGCGAAGGTGTGGTTATCTTCGTCTTGAAGAGACGAAGCGAATGACATAGGTCTCGTGCTCTAATTTTACAGATTGAGCAACCTGGTTTTGGGATTGGCTGGAGGTTGAAGATGACCAACGTGTCATCTTCCAACCAATGAAGGTGCGCCATTTGTGTTTTTCAAAGATCGGATTTAATTAATGATCTTATGCATTATTCACCAAAGTCCATAACATGCACAGCGCGCTAGGTCCACTTGATCTGTTTACTAACACGTTTTGACATTGATCAGATGGCCCATATTTTTTTGGTTTTTATTTTCTTTTCTGATTTTTATATTTAATTGTTTTAAACTTCAAAAAATCATAGAAAATTCATTTTAAGTCCAAAAAATCTGAAAAAGTTACGAAAAATATTTTTGATTATTCTCTTTCTGATTTTTATTTTTTCACAATTTAATTTTGCATTTTGGTATTTTTTATAAATTTTCACTTTATTTGAATTGTTTTAAATGTTTAAAAATACTTTTATGCATTTTTAAATTCTGAAAAAATTATGGAATGATCCAATGATATTGTGAAAAATATTGGTGACCTTATTTTATTTTTGTTTCTGACTTTGTTATCTTTTTTATCATTTTTGGTTTATTTTACTCATTTCTTATTATTTAAAAAAATAATTTCTGACTTTAAAAAATTACCAAAAAAATTATAAAATCATTTGAGTCTTTTTCTGATTTTTCTATAGTCTTACTTTTTATTTCTTGATTAATTTGAACATAGTTGATATTTTTCTCTTTTATTTCTATTTTAAAACATTTTTTTAAAACTTTTTTTTGTGTATATTAAATGTAATATTATTTTGTGACTATTTTCTGGCTGATCTTGGGTTAAATTTTTTATCATGAACTTTATTAACATCATTGGATCCATGGTGTTGAGTCTAACTCCACAAAAATGGATGAATGATTTTAATAATAGTTTGATTAAATTTAATTTAAAAGTGGTTTGTATATTCTCTCCTACCCCCTTTTCATCTCATCCCTTTCTTATTGCACTAAGTGTTATTGGAGCACGATCTCTATATCATGTCTCAAAACAAATGGTGCATAGATTGCTATTGACTGACCTCAAAATAGGTGCGACTTCTATATAAGTCCACTTACGATTGTTTAACATAGCGCTAAATTTTGTCCCGACTCGAATAAATGATCATTCGTGGCCCAAACTTATGTTTGCAAGCATAAGTATGTTAATTTAATCTCTTTGATCCAATAACCTTGAGATTTATTGTGTGGATGCTTTGGTTCTACCAATCCTCTAATGGATCTACAACATATTTGGTCAATGCGGATCACTTAAACATCGTTGATCATTAAATGGTACTTATGAGGATTCCAAATGGATGATATACTTGACAAAAAGCAAATGCAACTTGTTGTGTGGAGGCTTTGGTTCTACCAATCCTCTAATTAGTTCCAAATGCAAGTTTCAAGATGATCATCCAACTAACCACTAATCACTAATAATTGACTTTATCCTGTATTTTTATTATATGTCCCTTTTATTTTTATGTACTATTTACTTTTGGCATTTACATTTCATGTCATTTTCATCTTTTCTCATTTGAGCATTTACTTTCTTGTCATCTTTATTTTGCTCACTTGAGCTTTTCTTTTCTTTTCTTAAGATACTTAATAATCAATATAAACCATAAAATTCTTAATGATACTCAGACTACTTGGTTACTATCCTTGGCATTATGGTGAATTGGACTTCTTGGACTTAGGATTAGAAACCTTGGCCTATGATTGGAGACCTTGTGACCTTATCTGATTATTTTGTCTGGAGCTCTTGAGGTTTACCTCAAGACATTGGGTTGTTTGTTTGTTTTGTGTGCAGGTTATTGTGATTACACTCCTTGTTTGTAATCTGGAATTCACCAGTATACAGCCGTTACTCTGCCCAATTTTTGTGAAGACTTAATACACTTGGAGTTTGGTTCTCTCAAGATGTCTAGTATCTTTGCTTGCTTGGTTTCAATCCAAAGAATGAGAATTTTATCTTGACTCATAATGTCAAGTTTTTTCTTCTTGTTGGTTAGATGATTCCTATCCCTAGCTTTTACCTTATGCTTTAGGATAGTCTCTTCTTCTCCTCTCATCTTCTTTAATTTCAAAAAATCTTCTCCCTCCTTTTGAATACTCTTTCATAATAAACTTGGACTTATGTCCATGCATTTTCAAAACATTTTCATAAATACATTTCAATCAACTTAATAATACTTTGGCATTTTTTGTGAGAAGACTAAAAGTCAACCAATCTCATTTCAAGCCATTTTTCCACTTTGACTTTATTTACTTTAAAAACTTTTCTCAAAAGATTGGACTCTTGTCAATCCTTGTAGTGATGCAGACAACTATACTTCTATAATATGTAGTGAAGTGAGATATTTTCCACTTGGGTATTTAGTTATACATTGTTGATTTTAAAATCCAAGCCATATCCTCCACTTTGATATGATGCAAATTCTCCTTTCTCATGATTGTGGGTAGTAAGTATGTTTTCCACACAGACAATGATGATGATGTCTTATCTCATAAAATTAACCAACACACTTACATTTTAAAATTTTTAAACAGGAACTACGTGTACCCTGATCCCCTATTGCATGAAAAGGTGGTACGTAGGCACTAAAGGTTCGCAACCGCGGCGGGTTCAAAAAACCATAAAAATATATTTCTTTTCTCAGCTCCACCATCCATTTTTTACACAATATTTCATAGCCAAAATATACAGATTTTACAAATAGGTTCCGGCGGAGTACCATGGATATTTAGGGTGCTAATACCTTCCTTTTTCATAACCAACCCCCTTACCTTGAATCTTTCCCCCTCTTTTGGGTTATTCGCTCTTTTCCCATTCCTTTGGAAACAATAAAGCGCGGTGGTGATTTTTATTTTGATCTGTATAAGTTAAGTCAATCCAATAGCTTAGTCTTAAACATTTCTACCGCTATAGAAAAATGGCAACTTCACTGGGGAAAGATTGACCTCTTGCTGGTCCATCCCTAAGTGGGTTGAGCCTATCTTTGTTTATATTTGTATATGTGCTATTGTTGTTTATGTGTTATATGTTGTATATATGTTTATCTGGATTTTCCTGGTTTTCAGGGTGCTTGGTGATTACTTATAAGTCCTATACCCGGACTTGGGAAAACTTTAAGATAGGACGGGAGGTATAGTCATGTTAACTTTGAAGGAGTAATCCCAAAAAAGGAGGCATGAGATCCAACACTCAGTAGATGCCCCTTTGACTGTAGTGTCGTTTACCGAGTAATCGGAAAGATGTACTGCTTTCGACCTGGGAGCCTGCTGAAGCTGAGGACTGTAGAATACCTAACCCATCTTGGCCTTTTAGGTGTAGTACGGAAGCTATGACAGATTAATCCGGAAATAGTTGTCACGCAATACTACACTCGGACGAGTTTTTCTTGAGAATATTACTAATTACCGAGTTAATCGGGAAGTTGGTAATATACGAAGGAAGGATGTAGACTCTGGGAATCTCTAGAACCTTGTTCGGCAGGTGATAACTTTTAGACCAATACCTTATGGGTAGTACCTTCGACCTCATGCTCGTGATGTTAAACCTATGAACCCTATATGTGTGATCTTATGTGTGATTGTTGCATCATGCATTCATGCATTCATAAGCATCTTTTGAAGAAATCTTATTTGAAGGGATTTAAAAGTTGGCCATTTGTGAATATCTCAGGTACTTTTTAACCATGGATTCTGGAAAGAGAAAGACCGGGTAATACAGTTTCAAGGATCCTAAGATAGATGTGTTGATCAGTCTAATTCCCGAGATTGAGTGTTCTGCAGATTTTAGGAAGAAGTATGGATCCATCATTCCTCTCATGAAGCTGAAGATGAAGGAGGGTATTCTCTCGACCTTGGTCCAGTTCTATGATTTGATGTATCATTGCTTTAATTTTCCCGACTATCAGTTGATGCCTACACTAGAGGAGTATTCTTATCTATTGGATTTACCTGTTACCGATCGTGTTCCTTTTACTGGTTTGAAGGGTGAGCCAAAACCACACGAGATTGTTGCTTTGATCCATCTGGGGAAGTCTGAGGTAGAAGCCCATATGACTACCAAGGAGGGATTAGAGGATTACCAGCTCATATCTTATTGGAGAAATCTTGCTACTTTGCCAGGATGAAGAGTACAGTCGCTTTTGAGACCATCTTTTCTCTACTTGCTTACGAGTTGTTCTTATTTCCTAATGTGGACAGGTTTGTTGACATTAATGCTATCAGGATATTCATGATTGGAAACCCAGTTCCTACCTGGTTGGTTGATACTTATTACTCTATTCATCTTCAGAATTCTTACCATGGGGGGATGATTATCTGTTGCACGCCTCTGTTATACTGATGGTTTATCTCTCATATGTCTCAGTCTGATGCTTTTTGGGATGTAAAGAAGGAACCCCGTCGGGCTCCTAAGATCATGGCACTTACTCACTCAGATATTGATTGGTATCATCGAGCTTACCAGGATATAGAGATTATTGACAGTTGTGGTAGTTTCCCCAATGTACCTCTTCTTTGTACAAAGGGAGGAATTAACTATAACCATGTTCTTGCATGATGACAGTTCGGTTATCCGATGAGGGATAAACCAGATAGTATTCATGTGAGTAGTTTCTTTCTGAAGGAGAGAGAAGATCATAAGAAAACTAGGGAGCAGATTGCAAAGGTCTGGCGTCACATTCATAAGAAGAGTAGGAAGGATTTGAGACCTAGGGGTGCTGTTTCTTTGGAGCGATATCTTCAGTGGGTCCAAACGAGAGCTATTCAGTTGAAGATGATGTATTCCAAAGAAACACTTATGCCTGATTTGTTTATGAAGACCACTCCTCCCTTATTGGATGATCTAGAAGAGCTACAACTTGCTTTAGTCAGGATGCAACGGGAAAAGGATGCTTGGAAGAACAAGTTCCAAACTTTAGAGATTTCTTATAGAGCAGATTTGAAGGAGAAAGACGACTTGATTGAGATTCTTGAGAGACGGGTTGTAGAGACCATGGAGAGGTAAGGGGATTTATTTTCTCCTAAGCCTCGGTCAGATGCCATTTGCTCACTCCCTGATTCAGGTGATTGGAAGGAGGTTGCCACCAGATATGCGGAAGAAAACCAGAGGTTGAAGGCTCAGACTACTAGGCTCACAGGGAAGCGCCTGCGTATAGAGTGATCTCCATCAGCTTTACTTCTCAGGGTTTTAGATTTTATTTTCATCTTGTACTTGGGATCGTTGAAACTTGTAATCCATTTTGGAGTTGTTATAATAAAAAAATTCAGTATTTCAAATGCGTTATTTGCAATATGTCCATAAATTTTAAATCCCTTGAAATATTAAATAATAAAATAAAATCATGTGCAAATCATACCATGCATCATATTGCATATATTTCTTGCATTTGTTATGCATATCCAAGTGTATTATCAAGCTTATTTACTTCGTTCAGCAAGCTGACTCACCACTACAACACTCGGGCTAATTTCAGAAAGTAGATGGACAACTTAGAACAAGAGAATCGCGAGCTGCGCGAGGAGGTTTCTGCTTTGAAGGCCGGCATGGCCAATCTTACTTCTCTGATGGAATCTCTGGTGGCTACTCAGAATCAGCCACCGAGTGTCTAACCTCAACCAACAAGGGAAACTACTGAAGCTCCAACTGTTCCCATATCTGTCACTCCAGCTGTTGTTCAGAGTCGCATGCCTCAAGGTTATCCATGGGGAATGCCAGAGAATTTTTCACCTGAACGTTTAAATCTTGGTCCTCAAGATACTCCAGTTGTTCAGACTATTGTTACTCCGGCACCTCTTGTGGTGCATGCTGCTCTTACTGCACCTCTTTTGGTGAATATGGTTCTGTTTGTTAACGATGATGTGTGTTGTCCTTTCCCTCCACTGAGTGAAGACTTGGGTCTTTATGACATAATGGATTATTTTCAAGAATAGTTTGACAAGATGCAAGGAGAGATGAAGGCCCTCAGGGGAAAAGATCTATTTGGGCAGAATGTGAATGAATTATGCTTGGTCCCGAATGTTAATATACCTGCGAAGTTTAAGGTCCCGGAGTTTGAGAAGTACAAGGGAAACACTTATCCTCGTGCTCATCTGGTGATGTATGTAAGGAGAATGTCTACCCATACTGATGATCAGCGTCTACTGATTCACTTTTTTCAGGATAGTTTGACCGGTGTTGTGCTAAAGTGGTATATGAGTTTGGACAGTGTTAACATCCATACTTTCAATGATTTGGGAGAACCGTTCATCAAACAATACAAGTAAAACATGGACATGGCGCCTGACCGTGATCAACTCAGGGCCATGGTTCAGAAAAACAAGGAATCATTTAAAGAATATGCACAGAGATGGCATGAGGTAGCCGCCCAAGTGATTCCTCCCATGGAAGAGAATGAGATGACTAAGATTTTCTTAAAGACTCTGGGTGCTTTCTACTATGAAAGGATGGCATTAAGTACGCCAAGTGACTTTACTGAAATGGTAGGCATGGGTATCCGCTTAGAAGAGGTTGTAAGAGAGGGTCGTTTAACAAGAAGTGAAGGGTTTGGAGGTGTGAAGAAGCCATCTTATGGGTTTACAAAGAAGAAGGAAGGGGATGCAAATGTTGTTATGCAAGAGAGGAGGGTTAATACTCCTAGAAGGAATTATCAGCGTCATCAGCAAGTCGCCTCAGTTACTCCAGTTGTGGGTGCAGCTCCAACTACCGTTGCTTATCAGAGACCGTCCCAGTAGGGGAATCAAGGGTATAATAAAATAAGGGAAAGTTATGACCCTATTCCATGATCTGATGCACAAGGAAATCGAGGTATATATTGATGATATGATTGCTAAATCCCAAACTGAAGAAGGGCATGTAGAAGATTTGTTGAAGTTGTTTCAGCATTTGAGGAAGTATCTTCTCCGCTCGAACCCAAATAAATGCACCTTCGATGTTCGATCAGGAAAATTATTGGGTTTCATTGTTAGCCTGAAAGTAATTGAAGTTGACCCTGATAAAGTCAAAGAAATTCAAGAGATGTCAGCGCCAAGAACTGAAAAGCAAGTCAGAGGGTTCCTCGGGCATTTGAATTATATTTCCAGATTCATTTCCCATATGACTGCAACATGTGAATCGATCTTTAAGTTATTAAAGAAAGATCAAGGTTGTGTGTGGACAGATGAATGCCAAAGGGCATTTGAAAGTATTAAAGAATATCAGCTTGAACCTCCTATCTTGCTCCCTCCTGTCGAAGGAAGACCGTTGATTATGTATCTGACAGTGTTAGATAATTCCATGGGTTGTATTCTGGGACAACAGGATGAAACGGGGAAGAAAGAGTTTTCCATTTAATATCTCAGTAAAAAGTTCACTGATTATGAGTCACGGTATTCCATGCTGGAAAAGACATGTTGTGCTCTAGCCTGGGGGGCGAAACGTTTGTGGCAGTATATGTTGAATCACACTACTTGGTTGATCTCCAAAATAGATCCAATCAAGTACATTTTTGAAAAGCCTGCTCTTACTGGGAGGATTTCCCGCTAGCAGATGTTGCTATACGAATATGATATCAAATACCGCACTCAAAAAGCTATTAAAAGCAGTGTGTTGGCAAATTATCTGGCTCACCAACCAGTGGTGGATCATCAGTCTGTGGAGTATTATTTCCCTGATGAGGATGTGATGTTCCTGAAAGTAAAATATTATGATGAACCATTTCCTGAGGAAGGTTCTGACCCTGAATCTCATTGGAGTATGATATTTGATGGAGTTGTGAATGCTTGTGGTAAAGGAATTGGTGATGTGATTGTTACTCCACGTGGATCACACATTCCTTTTACTACAAGGTTGACCTTTAATTGTACTAATAATATGGCAGAATATGAGGCTTGTATCATTGGTCTTGAGGAAGCTATTGATATCAGAATTAAGATTCTTGATGTGTATGGCGATTCGGCTTTAGTAATAAATCAGATTAAAGGAGAGTGGGATACTCGTCACCCTGGCTTGATCCCATACAAAGATTATGCTAGAAGGTTGTTACCCTTCTTTAATAAAGTTGAATTCCATCATATTCCAAGAGATGAAAATCAAATGGCGGATGCTCTGGAAACTCTCGCTTTTGAGGCCATCTTTGCTCTACTTGCTTACGAGTTGTTCTTATTTCCTAATGTTGACAGGTTTGTTGACATTAATGCTATTAGGATCTTCATGATTGGAAACCCAGTTCCTACACTGTTGGGTGATGCTTATTACTCAGTTCATCTTCGGAATTCTTATCATGGTGGAATGATTATCTGTTGCACGCCTTTGTTGTACTGGTGGTTCAACTCTCATATGCCTCAGTCTGATGCTTTTTGGGATGTCAAGAAGGAACCCCGGTGGGCTCCTAAGATCATGTCACTTACTCACTCGGATATAGATTGGTATCATTGAGCTTACTAGGATGTGGATATTATTGACAGTTGTGGTAGTTACCTCAATGTACCTCTTCTTGGTACAAAGAGAGGAATTAACTATAACCCTGTTCTTGCACAGCGACAACTTGGTTATCCGATGAAAGATAAACCGAATAGTATTCATTTGAGTAGTTTCTTTCTGAAGGAAGGAGAAGACCATAGGAAAGCTAGGGAGCAGATTGCGAAGGCTTGGTGTCACATTCATAAGAAGAGTAGGAAGGATTTGGGACCTAGGGGTGCTGTTTCTTTGGAGCCATATCTTCAGTGGATCCGAACGAGAGCTATTCAGTTGAAGATGCCATATACCCGGGAGACACCCATGCTTGACTTGTTTGTGAAGACCACTCCTCCCTTATTAGATGATCTAGAAGAGCTGCAACTCGCTTTGGTTAGGATGCAACAGGAAAGGGATGCTTGGAAGAACAAGTTCCAAACTTTAGAGAGTTCCTACAGAGCAGACCTGAAGGAGAAGGACGATTTGATCGAGATCCTTTAGAATCGAGCAGTAGAGTCTATGGATAGGCAAGGGGATTTATTTTCTCCTAAGCCTCAAACAGGTGTTGATTACTCACTTTATGATCCAGATGATTGGAAGGAGGTTGCCATCAGACATGTGGAAGAAAACCAGAGGTTGAGGACTCAGATTGTCAGGCTCACAGGGAAGCGTCAGCGTACAGATTGATCTCCATCAGTTCTTTTTCTCAGGATTTTAGATTGTATTTTCATCTTGTACTTGGGATCATTGAAACTTGTAATCCATTCTGAAGTTATTATAATAAAAAAAATTCAGTATTTCAAAAGCTTTATTACTTTGATGTTTGCAATATGTCCATAAATTTTAAATCCCTTGAAATATTAAATAATAAAATAAAATCATGTACATTGCATATCATGCATCATATTAAGCATATTTCTTGCATTTATTATGCATATCCATGTGCCTTACCCAGCTTCTTTACTTCATTCAGCAAGCTGACTCATCACTACAACACTCGGGCTAATTTCAAAAAGAAGATGGATAACTTAGAACAGGAGAATCGCGAGCTGCACGAAGAAGTTTCTGATTTGAAGGCCGGCTTGGCCAATTTGACTACTCTGATGGAAGCTTTGGTGGTTGCTCAGAATCAGCCACCGAGTGTTCAACCTCAACAGACAAGGGTTACCACTGAAGTTCCGACTATTCCTGTATTTGCTACTCCGGTTGTTGTTCAAAACCGTATGCCTCAAGGCTATCCATGGGGAATGCCATAGAATTTTGCACCTGAAGGTTTCAATCTTGGCCCTCAAGATGCTCCAGTGGTTCAGACTGTTGTTACTCTGGCACCTCCTGTGGTGCATACTGTTCCTGCTGCACCTCCTTCGGTGAATTTGGTTCCGTTTGTTAATGAAGATGTGTGTCATCCTTTCCCTCTGCTGAGTGAAGACTTGGGTCTTTGTTGTACCCCAAAATTTCCCCTCCCATATTTCTCAATACATGTCAAGTGAGGTCCTCAAATTGCTCAAGGAAGTCCAAGATTTGACCAGACAAACTCTCTCCTAAGGCAGTCTACCTCAAATTAGGGTTTCATTTTGCATCAAGATGCTTGAGTCCAAAGGATCCAAAATTCTCACCATTGTCCTAATATGTTCTCAAGATCATCCATGTCAAGTTTCAAACCTTACAGAGGAAGTTTGCTCAGTCAATTACTCAAATACCCGGAAATCGACTATGCTAGGTCAAAAGTCAACTGTGGCCCACATACAGTCAAACTTCAAGATTTTTGGTCAGCATCCTCATTTTTAAATATAATTCATAATTTGATCAAGGGTTGATCATGATTCATCAAGGATTGCCCATAATTCATCAAAACCCAAAAGTTGCTAAATTAGGGTTTTACAAGAAAAGTCAACTCAACTTTGACCAAGCATAACTTTCTCGTACTTTATCAAAAATGACCCATCCAAATCTCATTTTGAAGAGGATGCAATTCCCTACAATTCATATTCATCTCCCAAGTCCAAAATATGAATTCACAAGAAGATATGAATTTGGACATTATGGGTCATTTTGAAAAGTCAACAAAAACACCTTTTGGGTCAAGGCTTCATACATGAACATGGGATATCCAATTGAGATGAGACTAAAAGGTTTACTTAGAGTACATCCTAAGATTTCTAAAAAGTCAAAGAACACCTCTCTAGGGTCAAAATTGAGAGAGTTATGCATTTTCCAAGTGGACCTTTTTTGCAAAATTGCCAAAAGTCAAATATTCTCAAATTTGCATTTTTTACTAAATGGGCCCAACTTTTTATGCTTGCATCTCATTCCTAACATAGTCCACGACACATAAAACCATCCATGCATTGTTGTCTTATTTATTTGATTTATTTTGGGTTTCAATCATTAGAAAAATCAAATTAAATTATATAAATAATATGGATTGGATTTGATTTGATTCTTGCATTGAATGATGGACCAAATATGTTGAAAGTAGACAAAAAAGTCGTGCCTTGCTATGAAAGGGAAAGAAATATTTGAAAATATAGATTTTTGAAGCAAAATTAAAATTTTCATATCTCTTTGGATTTACTCCATGAATTTTAACCTATTGTTGGTCTCACATATAAATAAAGGTTTCAAACCCTAGAGGAAGGAGGAGAACACACGCAGCCAGCCTGGGAGGAGAAAGAAAATTCCAAAAAAAATTCAAAGAATTGTGCAATCTTCAAACACCTTGGTTGGCCTCTTTCCCTCGATTCTAATCGTTCCATCATCTTGTTGAGATTCCCAGGAGTGAAACCAGACCGTTTGCAAAGCTTATAGTATCCTCAAATCAACAGATTCGTGTCTCACCATTTGCAAGGCTTTTTTGATGTTTATATGTGTTTGGACGTATCACATGCAAAGCTAACGCCCAGAATCATGCTATGCCATTGTTGACCGTGATTAGGGTTCCAAGTTCGAATCTGATGATGCATAAGGAATTAGTTAATTTAGAGGCCAAAATCGTGATCAGGGGATCTTTTTAAGGCAGTTGGCATCGTTTGTTTTTTGGTTTGGTTAATATTTGCAGGTGAACCACCGGAGAAGACGGTGGAAACCACCGGCTCCGGTGGTTGGACTGATTGGTCTCTGGTCAACCAGCCTGCGTGGATTTTTCTCCTAATTCCATTGGCTGGATCAAACACTGACTTTCTCTCACCCCATCTGATTGGCCCATGCTTGCTAACGCGTGCAATTATTTGCTGATCTGGATCTTGCACCTTATTTTCATTCATGTTTTATTTATTTCATTAATATCATGACTAACGTTCCAGCGCGGTTGGCAAGGGGGAGAGTCTATAAAGTACATGTCCTGGGTTCGACCCCAGGCGTGGTACTTTTACATTTTTCTGATTTTCTCTATAGGTTCCAGTACGTCACGCCCTTTAGAGTCCATCATGAGACATCAAGATCTAACCGTCAGATCCATCAGCTATCCAGGATCTAACACCTTTCACTGAAGGTCTATCCTGCACCCTAAGTCAACGTGTGTAGCAAATTTAACGAAGTCAAACGGGCCTGGCTTATTTGGGCTCAGAATCTCAAACAGCACCCCCACCATTGCTAATGCAGGCCCATGTTTCTTTCTTTTTCTTTTATTTTTTCTTTTAAAATCTTTCAATATTTATTTTATTTTCTTTGATTCACAAATTAATTCATTTTTTTACAAAAAAATATAAAATCAATAATTCAACAAAAATTAGGATTAGTTCTTATTTTATCAAAATTAATTTAATTTAGTTTAAAATAGGAAAATTATAATTTGTTTTCGTAAATAAAATCAAAAGTAGAAATTAGGTTAAAACTTTTGATTAAATTCAATTTTTCTCTTTTCCTTAAATAAAATATAGAAAATAGGTTTTAGAATAAATTAATTCATTTTTTTCTTAAAATTAAAATTAATTAGAATTAAGATTTTCTTTTTTTAATTTAATAATTTCTCTATTTCCTTAAATAACAAAACATGACCAAAACTTTTTTTATTCAATCGCAATTAGGTTTAGGCAAGGGTCAAAACCCTAATTATCTCGTATTCGATTCATCACGCGCGTGTTATTATTTTTACAATATTGTTGTAACTGTTCATGGCTTGTAATAGTTTAATCTATGGCTTTTATTTATCGCTTTTTTCTGGGTTTTTGGCTATGTAATTAATCCCCCTTCCCGAAGCCTTGTAATAGCGTAGATTTACTTTCTCGCATCTTAATTTATGCAAATATTTAACTGTCTAGATGTATGTTAATAGGATTGTATGACAATATTGCATGATAATTTAATACAATTAGAAAACCCTAATGTGCAAAGACAAATAACTGAAACAAATCACCCGCACATATCACTCTTAGGGTATACTCACACTTCGGTTGCCTTCGGTAAATGATTACAAAGCATAGGGTATTTTAGTGGTTGCCCTCCTGTCTAACAAAGATCAAATTTCCCCTCGGAAATGTTACCTCGAATATGATCTTAAGACTCTAGGGTCATTACTAAGGTGTCCTAATATTGCTTTAGTGATCGTACGTCCCTTTCGAATTGACCCTTACAACTCCAACGATGGTGCTACCTATTTCTCAATAGTAGGATAGCATTGTCTAAAAGGAAACAAGAATAGAAACAATATTTTTTCGAGTAGGTAGATACTAGTAGGTACTTGCTCAAATAAAAACTTTTCACACTTACACATTTCAAAACAAATTTTCAAAAAAAAACAACTTCATCACACCTTTGAGGACTGATACAAGGGTTATCATGAAGTCAAACTTTTCAAAACAAAGCACACACACAAGCAATTTAATAAATGAGCAAGTACCTAAGAGTCCATGGAAAACCATGGATAGAAAGGGTGCTAACAGCTTCCCTTTCTATAATCTACCCCCCGTACTCAGAATATCTCGAAAAAGGATATTTTTTTGTACTTTTTTCCTTTCCGGTTGGATAAAATAAAAGTCGATGGCGACTCTTGCTTACCGCGACATTTTGCAAACACAAAATGCAAAACGCAAACCAGCGTCAAACAGTCAGTTATGCCACTACATCACACTCTTTATGACAGAATAGATGATTTTCTATAGCAATTTGATAGAATGCAAAGAGAGATGAAGGCTCTTAGGGGAAAAGAGCTATTTGGGCAGAATGTGAATGAGCTGTGTTTGGTCCTGAATGTAAAGATACCTGCTAAGTTCAAGGTCTCAGAATTTGAGAAGTATAAGGGTAACACTCGCCCTCGTGCTCGCTTGGTGATGTACGTAAGAAGAATGTCTACCCACACCGATGATCAGTGTCTACTGATTCACTTTTTTCAGGATAGTTTGACTGGCGCAGTGTTGAAATGGTATATGAGCTTGGACAACGCCAACATCCATACTTTTAATGATTTGGGAGAAGCATTCATCAAACAATACTGTTGCACCCCAAAATTTGCCCTCCCATATTCTTCAAGAAATTGCCAAGTCATGCTTCAAAATTCCCCAAGGGTTGCACAATGCAAGGGCCTCCTAAACAAGTCAAGATTAGGGTTTTGGTTCTGATCAAGAAAATGAAGTTTCCAAGGGTCCAATCAAGTCTCACATGCCTACAAATATGGTCAAGCATCCTCATACAAAGTTTCAAGACTTTCAGCACAAAATTGCACAGTCAAAAACCCTAATTGCACTACAGTCAACTGTAGGGGCAAAATGGTCATTTGACAGTCAAAAGTTCAAATTTTTGGTCAACATCTCATTTTGAAGCCACAAACATCATTTGATCAATGCTTGATCATGATTCTCAAAGCTTGGCTCAAAAATCATCAAGATGCAAAAGTTTCCTCATTTGGACAGTTGAAAAAGTCAACAGTAAATTGACCAGGGCATAACTTTCACATGGATTATCAGAAAAATTCCATCCAAAGCTCATTTTGAATAGAAAGACATTTCCTACAACTCATCTTCATACTCCAAGTCCAATAAATGCTCTCACAAAAAGTTATCAATTTCAACATTATAGGTCATTTTCAAAAGTCAACAAAAAGGGACTTTAAGTCAAAGACCATAACTTGATATTGGTAAATCAAAATGACATGGGACCAAGGACATTGTTTAGAGGACTTCAAGACCTTTCTAAAATGTCCAAGAACATGATCAAAGCTTAAAAATTGAGCAAGATATGCATTGGAGAAGTTTGGAAATTTTTGTGAAATGGCCAAAATCATTTATCCTTGAAATTTCATTTTTGACAAAAAGGGCCCACTTTTTCCACTTGAATTAACTTGGCCATTCTTCCCACGTGTCCCACCTTTTATTTCATATTTTTTAATTAATTTTTTCATTTTTAATTGATTTTATTGGATTTAATTAATTTTAAATCTTTTAAAATCAAAAGAAAATCAAAAAGCTTAATTAAATAGAATATTTGGCCTTAACTAACCTTGACTTATCATTATGCAACTTACCAAATTCGTGCAAAAGGCTAATTGAAGCAAGAATTCAAAAATGAGTCAAAAAAGGAAGCTTGGTTATGGAGGTTTATGGAGGATCTTGAAATTGAAAGCTTTGCATTAAGAGGCCATAATTCCTCTTGATTCACATTGCCTAATGCCTATACAAGTGAGACAAAACGAAAATTGAGGAGAGGCATCTCAAAAAAAACGAAAAAAACACAAAAGGAAAACTCACACTTTTGGCCAAAAAATTCAAAACTGAAAACAAGGCTAGAGGTGGATTCAAGGCAAAAGAGTTGTTCAAACACCTTCTTTAAGGATCACAGAACGTTTTCCAATCATTCATCAAGTCCCATACTCAAGAAAACACGAAATCACCATTGAAATTGGTAAGGAAAATTCCAAAATCGTTTTCCATCATTCATGCGTTTTTGACATATTTTATTGTTGTTTTTGTGATTAGAATGATGTTTGCAAGCTACCTGCGTAATTTAATTGGAGTTTTCATGCTAAAATGAAGGATCCACCATGAGAGCATATTAGGGTTCCATGGAAATTGATTTAGGGGTTTTCATATCAGGAACAATTGGAGCCCAAGATTGCCACCATTAAAATCAGGGCCTTCCACTGAGTGGATTCGAACCATCGCGCCCTATTTCTTTCCCACCACGGCCTAATCGCTATTTCTTGTAATGTCACTTTCTGGAACGGTGTAAAAACCGTTGCCTATGTTTTATTGTATTTTCAGGAAAAAAGCCAAGCGAAGGAGACGATGAAGTGGCCGGTTCTGGTTGGTCCATTTAAAATCGCGCGCTAAAAATCCACTAGCGTGTTGTTTTATATTTTATTGATTGTTGTTTATTTAATTAACAAAGAAACAAAATGGCTCAGTGGCAGGCACAAACATTGGCAAACTACAGGACCTGGGTTCGAGCCCCAGGTCCTCACCCCCTTTCATATTATTTTCTATTTAACATTCCTATGCAGTTCAAACCTTGAAGACCATCATGCACCCCTTGATCCAGATTGACACGCGCCCATGGAGATTGATCCAGTGGCTCTGATCAGAGGAGCACCATAAGCCTGAGTCAATGCATCCACACGTGTCCTGGAAAAGTCCACAAGGCCAAGAGTAATTGGGCCCAAATTACTAAAGACCAACCTCCAAATTAGGGGCTTCACCCCCTTAGGTTTGCAAATCCTTTTTATCTCTTTATTTTTTTTATTATTATGTTTATTTTCTTTTAATTATTGTTTTTTTTATTAATTTATTATTTTCATAAAAAAAACACCAAAACATAAAAAATCAGAAAAATAATAAACATTTTTATTTTATTAATTTTGTACATAAATCCCATAATAAATTTAGTTTTAATTTTAGGTTGTTAATTTAATTCTTTTTCTCAATAACCAAAAATAACAAAAATAGGCCTTTAGCACTTTTTATCTTTTTTTTAATTAATTAAATATTTTTATTATAAGTATCATTAACCATTAATTTTGTAAATAAATTTTATAATTAATTAGTTTTAATTCTAGGTTTTAACTTTAATGCATTTTCTTTAATAAATTAAAAAACAATTAGAACTAGAATTATTTGACTTTTAATTAATTTAATTTTCTTTAAATCCACAAATCCAAAAAAACATAAAAAATAAGTCATTTCCTTTATTTAACTTAATTAATTAATAAATTCATTTTAACTTCTTTAAAGGGTCCAATGCCCTCACGTTCGATTATATTTTCTTTTCGCGCATTTCATTTTATTTCTTTTTTGTGAATGTAATGTATTTGCCCCAAAGCCCTGTAATAGTTAATTAGGCATTTATTTTCTGCATTTTATTTTAAATCGGGTTTTGTATTAATTTGGCGATGTAGACCCGCGCCTTTGTAATAGCGTAGGACCTTTATCTTTTCCGCACTTTAAATTCCCGCACCTTTAACTGTTAAACAATAACATGAAAGAATGAATGCCCAAAAATAAAATCAAAGCGTAGATCACCAATACATGACAAGACAAAAATATCTGAAAACGACACACAATTCACACACCACCCCTAGGGTACGCCTCACTGTTGCCTTGCCTCGAAAGGTGATCGTCGAGTAGAGGATGTCTTAGTAAGTCCTCATGATCCGGGAACCTGGCATGAGGGTAGCTTCTAAGGTGTCTTCCTATTACTCCGGTGATCACCATGTCCCGAACCTCGAATTGACCCGAACACCTCCAACGGTGGTGCTACCTACCTCTCAATGGTGGGATGGCACTACTTTAAAGGACATTTACACAGACGAATTCCTTAGGGTAGGTAGGTTCTCATGGATACTTGCTCTAAATTTCAAAACAAAACAAAATACTTTTCACACCTTACACTTTCAAAAAGTTTTCAAACAATACTTCATACACTCTTGAGGACTGATACAAGAGTTACCTAGAAGTTTTCAAAACGAACTTTTTCAAAACCCACACACACTTGAAAAGCAAACAAACTATCTTTGAAAACACATTGAGCAAGTATCTAAGAGCCCATGGATAACCATGGATAGAAAGGGTGCTAACACCTTCCCTTTCTATAATCTACCTCCCGAACCAAGAGCAATCTCTTTAAGGAATTTTTCTGTGCTTTTGTCCTTTCCATTTGGAGAAAATAAAAGACGGTGGCGACTCTTGCTTCTGCGACATTTCGCGAACCAGCGTTAAACAGTCAGTTCCAGATCCACCGATCACAGAACTGGCGACTCTGCTGGGGATACTTATAAAGTGAGGTGTACCTTAGGACTAAGATCACTGTGTTTTCAATTGCTTTGATTTGTTTGCTTTAAATTGTGGGACTGTCTTGGGAGTTCTATAGATCCTAACCCGGATCTGGGGATACCTTCTTTGAAAGTAGCAACAAGGCTGTGAGGGAACTGTGCAGGGTATATCGACATGGTTGAAGCAGTCTGCTACGTTGATGTGGCACTTTGGTGTGTACCGGTAACCCTTGAGTTCAATCAAGGAGAGTACGGGGCCTCCGCGTGGTGTCGTGAAGCATCAACAGACCTTAGGAACCTTAATTGAACCATCTTGGCCTCTTTAGGGTAGTGAGATAACTACTTTGGTGTACTCCAAAGTCGGTTGATACTCGATACTACACTCGATTGAGGGTTGTTTTCTTGGGATATTTTGATCGCCAGTCAGTGGCTAAATCGAAACGATGAACAATGAAAGCAATCCAATGATATTGAGATCCTTAGAACCCGGTTACTTCTAATAGGACAGGTTGAGCCCACCAACTTCAAGAGGGTAATACCCAGACCCCATGCTGGCCTGAACTCTAAGGGTTTCCCTTGTGTGACTTGTGTGCCTTCCAACTTGACTACTTGCATGCTTGTTATCTGACATTTGAGTTTCTTGCAGGTTTTGTTTATAGTCCTTAATTGGGACTCATAACAGGGTTTACTAAGTTTCTCGCAAGTTTTGTTTACAGTCCTTAAATGGGACTCATAACAGGGTTTACCTACATTACCCCACGCATAGCATAACATCATGACATCATGCCATTGCATGCATCCTACATAAGGACTAATCCATTTCAAGGATCTCAAGGGTCTGTGGTGTAGGTCACGATGGACCAAACTGCCTAGCCAGGGGCAAAGGGGATTTATTTTCCTCTAAGCCAAGGTTGTCAGAGGCTATGACCCACTGGATATGGTGAGCCTTTGACCCTTGAAGAAGGACTCTCAACAACATGCAGTTCCTTCAACCAAGCTACGAAATTCAACTCTAACAATTTTTCTTGTCTACCCCGCGAGATCCTAGAAAACATCGCATGCATATCATACATATCATTTCATTACAGGTACACTTGTTGCAGGTCACTTACCTTCTTCGCTGTTTATTACAGCCGTCATCATGAATCCTGAATCATCCGATGGACAAGCTATCAAGGCCCTCCAGGCCCAGAATGCCCAGTTCCAGGAGTTGATTATGAGCCTAGCCCAGGGTCAAAAGGAATTGAAGACTCTGATTCAGAAGAAGAAGAGGACTGTTTTGTTCAACCCTAGACGCAGATCTGGGAACACACTGCAGAATGAAGCTGAGAGGACTACTCCATCTGTGGGGGAAGGCAGTCACCAAGGGAGAGAGGTTCCTAGCCCTATGGTCTCCGACACCGAGACAGACTTCAATGATGAACAGTACCCCCCTGCTGAGGACCGATACAAGCAACTAGAGGATCGTCTGAATGCCATGGAAATTCAACAAGTGCCTGGGTTGGATTTCGGGGACCTGGGTCTATCTTCTGGTGTGGTCATCCCACACAAATTCAAGGTTCCTTCTTTTTCTAAGTATGATGGGGCATCCTGTCCCAGGCTGCATCTCAGATCTTATGTGCGGAAGATTCAACCACACACTGTGGACAAGAACTTGTGGATCCACTTCTTCCAGGAGAGTCTTTCAGGGACTCACCTCGAATGGTTCTATCAGCTGGATGGGACCAAGGTTCGTAACTGGGAGGAGTTGGCTACTGCTTTTTACAAGCAGTATCAGTATAATGCCGACCTTGCTCCTACACGTATCCAACTCCAGGGTATGTCGTTAGGATCGGGAGAAGGTTTCAAAGAATATGCGCAGAGATGGAGGGACCTTGCTGGGAGGGTACAACCACCTTTGACCGACCGGGAACTCGTTGATATGTTCTTAGGGACCCTATCCGGGCCGTTCTTCAATTATCTCATTGGTAATTCATCTGCAGGGTTTACCGACCTCATTCTGACTGGGGAAAGAATCGAAGCTGGTATCAAGAGTGGGAAGATTCAGGAGGCCACACCTTCGGATACTCACCAAAAGCCTTACATGGGCAAGAAAGAGTCTAATGCTGCATACGGTCAAAAGAGTCGTCGTGACCAACAGGCAGGGGCAGTCATGATCTCTGGTTCTGCACCACGCCGCCAACCACAAAAGGGAAATCAACGAAGGTCGGACGAGCCTAAAAGACAATTCACCAACATCAACATGCCATGGTCACAAGCATTGCAGCACATGTTGAAAATGAACCTGATTGCGGTGATCAACCCTCCTGCAAATCCCAAGACCTCCTCTCCAAACTACAATCCAGAAGCGAGGTGTGCTTATCATTCTGATAGCCCGGGGCACAATACTGAGGACTGTTGGGCGCTGAAGTATAAGATCCAGAATATGATCGACGCTAAGGAGATCGAGTTCGAGCCTGTTGAGACTCCCATTGTGACCACTGCTCCTTTGCCAAAACATGGCTAGGATTGAGAGATTTTTGTTCATTTGAATTCAAGTTGTATTTTTCTTTTCTTGTTCAAACAAACAATTATCATGTTAAACTCTTTTATTTCATGAATGCATTACACATGTCTGTCTTGAATTAATTATGTTTACTGTACTTAAAACTGCTTTCATATTTTTGTGATGATCAACTCTTGACTGAAAATTCTAAGCCTCTTGAGGGAGGATGACGAAAACGATACCACGATCTTTACAGTATGCTTTTGAACAGACCCCGCTGATGAGGTACAGGCATTGTTTCAATCCCTAAACACTGGAGTAATAAGGAAGATAATCCCTCGTCGACCCCTTTGAGCCAAAGAAGTAGGAGTTTTTCTTTTCGAAAATTAAAACCCTTAATCATAACCTGGGGCAGGGTAGTTCTCTCAGCTGATCCAAGTGCACAACGAATGACATCAAAAGAAGTCCTTCTGAAACAAAAGACAGTGATGGTTCTAAATAACCATAAAGATAGGAAGTCATTATATCTCAAAAATAAAAAACCAATAAGTCAAAACCTATGAAGGAGACTTACAAAACTGGGGCATCCCGCTGACTGTAATCACAAAAGAAACAGTTCTGGCAAAATTTAGGGATAGCAAAATCAAAAAGAAAGAGGTCGCACAAACCCTCAACAAAAACAAAAAAAAAAGACTGCCTATTCAGAATGAATCATCAATATCTGAATCATCATTGGAACATCAAGGCAAAGACTCAAACAAAGTCTAGCGCACGATCGGCTGAGTTTAGGATTGAAGAACATCACGAAGAGCGGGTGGGTACAAATAATTTGAGCCTTTATCCTTTGTTTCTTGAACCATGAACTAGGCCACGTTATAACCCTTAAAAGTCCTAGCTGAAGCATGGGTTAGTTCGAAAGCATACTATTACGAAAAGTATCCTGACTCCTTAAGGCTTGCGGTAAAATAACGAGTTGACATCACATTTTACAAAATTTGCTGTTTTTACTGAAAAAAATGCATTTTTCAAAAAACTTCAAGACAGACATAAGCCTTTGCATTCTTAAAATAACCTTGTTTGCATATGACTATTTGTTTGAACAGCAGAGAAATTCGCACGACGAACATCTAATGAACAAAAGTCCTCTCAACAAAGAGATCACCTCAAGTGGAAGAAACACTTCCAATCAAGGGGCATGGCATGATCAGTGTCTATCATCTGGGGCAGTCCAGTCAAGATTCGAGGAATCTCTCAAGGCCAACTAGCTTGGGGCAAACCTCCGCTCGAGTCACTGGTGGCATTCCAGCAACGAATCTTGCACGATCAGACATCTTCTGGTAGCAGGGCAACACAACACTATCAACAGGGGCACCCCCCTACACCCTGAGAGCATGGACATAATCGAAAAAGAATACTACGCATAATCAAAGACCCGCTAGGTTGACACACCTAGGCAAGAATAAGGGCTTCCCGGCGAACCAAAAGGGTTCGGGCAAAATAAGGGATGAAAAAGAAAAATTTGTACACCCGGCAAGTCGAAAACCTGAAAAGGCGGCTTGGGCAAAAATGGGTATCCCGGTGGACTGAAAACCCGAAAGGGCGGTCCAGGAAAAAGTTCGGGATCAAAGCGTACGACTATGTCCCGGCATCTCGTCACTTGCCTACCAAAAGGAAGATTTGTCAATCGGCAGTCATCCAGCACCTCCACAAGATATCTTTTCCCCTCACCTCAGAAACAGGGGCAATAATGAGTCGTCCAGGCGATCCAGTTGCTCTGTCAACCAAAGTACCAAGGAAAGGTTAATACAAAGATGATTACCATCTACCTTTACAAATTCCAGATCAAGGGTTAACATCTGAAACCAAACAGGACAATCATCCACTTGATCATCATCAGGCAACCCTACACCGGTTCCTTCTCAACTTTCAGACAAAGTCTTACACGGACTCATCCACAAGTAACCCTACACCGGTTCCTTTTCTTTCAGAAAAAGTCTTACACGGACTTATCATCAAAGTAACCCTACACCGGTTCCTTCTCAACTTTCAGACAAAGTCTTACACGGACTCATCCACAAGTAACCCTACACCGGTTCCTTTTCTTTCAGAAAAAGTCTTACACGGACTTATCATCAAAGTAACCCTACACCGGTTCCTTCTCAACTTTCAGACAAAGTCTTACACGGACTCATCCACAAGTAACCCTACACCGGTTCCTTTTCTTTCAAAAAAGTCTTACACGGACTTATCATCAAAGTAACCCTACACCGGTTCCTTCTCAATTTTCAGACGAAGTCTCACACGGACTCATCTTAAGATAACCTTACCCCGGTTCATCACGAAGTCTTACACGGACTCACCCTCCACAAGTAACCTTACCCCGGTTTCCTCCAGAAGTCTTACACGGACTTACCTCAAAGATAACATTACCCCGGTTCATCCGGAAGTCTTACACGGACTTACCTCAAAGATAACCTTACCCCGGTTCATCAAGAAGTTTTATACGGACTTATCCTGAAATAACCCTACACAGGTTATCTCTTTCCAGACGTAGTTTTACACGGACTCGTCATCAGTAAACCCTACACAGGTTTCCTTCTCAAAACTCCAGATGTAGTTTTACACGGACTCGTCACCCAGAAACCCTACACAGGTTCTCTATTTTTAAGGATGCAGTTTTACACGGACTCGTCATCAGTAAACCCTACACAGGTTTCCTTCTCAGCTCTAGATACAGTCTTATACGGACTCATTGTCAGTAAACCCTACACAGGTTTCCTCCCTCCAAAGATGAAGTTTTACACGAACTCGCCATCAAGAAACCCTACACAGGTCCTCTCTTTCCAAAGATGAAGTTTTACACGAACTCGTCATCAAGAAACCCTACACAGGTTTCCTTCAACTCCAAATGCAGCTTCACGCGAGCCCAACCTCAAAGTAACCCTACATAGGTTCCCTCTTTCAACTTACAAAAAATACATCTCAAAAATTTCCCCAGTAGATTCTGGAAGCTTCTTCCCCGCAGAGCACGAACGCGTCTCCCGGCTTTCTTCAAAGGTTATTTCCATACCAAGATATAACTGGGTTATCCTCAGCCAAAAGCTACGGAAAGATCGTCGTCGACACAGTCTTCTTATCCCCAGCGAAGTCTATTAACACTTCCAACACAACAATGATATCTCCAGCAAGTTACCATCAACAACTTAGCAAAGTATCCCTCTTCCCACAGAGTATCGCTCCCCAGCAAGATCGTCAGGGTACTTCCCCCCCCCCCCCCCCCCCCCGCAGAGTTATTCCATTCGCCAAGTTTATTCCCCAACGGGGTCATCTCCTCCTATCGGTTCTTGCAGCTATCATCCCCAGCGGAAGCGAAATCTATTCTTCAAACATCAGCCCAGGATATGACTTCCCGGCACCCGTCAAGGATTTACTTTCCTAGACGAAAACATACATTCCTAAACATCACATACATCATTAAAGCATGCATAGACGCATCATAAAAATCTCATTTATGTTGAGAACATCATTGCTTGGTCCATATCATGCATTGCCTATGACTGACCTTTATCTTTCAGGAAGGATTCAGCTAAATTCTCAATCATATTTCAAGACCTAGACCGGTTCAGTTAATCGACTCCAAAGATTTCTTATCCAGTCCAAGGCCTTCTCTAGTCCAGCTAAATCGACCCCAAACAGATTTTTCTGATGAAGACTCAGTAGAAGTTATCAAGGTTTTTCTCAAACGTCCCCTTTTGAGATTATAATTTCCTATGGTTCTCTCCCCAATGTTGCGGAGATGATAATTCCATCCCAGGTTTTTCTCAAACGTCCGCTTTTGAGATTATAATTTCCTATGGTTCTCTCCCCAATGTTGAGGAGATGATAATTCCATCCCCAGGTTTTTCTCAAACGTCCGCTTTTGAGATTATAATTTCCTATGGTTCTCTCCCCAATATTGCGGAGACGATAATTCCATCCCAGGTTTTTCTCAAACGTCCGCTTTTGAGATTATAATTTCCTATGGTTCTCTCCCCAACGGTGCGGAGATGATAATTCCATTCCAGGTTTTTCTCAAACGTCCGCTTTTGAGATTATAATTTCCTTTGGTTCTCTCCCCAATGTTGTGGAGATGATAATTCCATTCCAGGTTTTTCTCAAACGTCCGCTTTTGAGATTATAATTTCCTTTGGTTCTCTCCCCAATGTTGTGGAGATGATAATTCCATTCCAGGTTTTTCTCAAACGTCCGCTTTTGAGATTGTAATTTCCTATGGTTCTCTCCCCAATGTTGTGGAGATGATAATTCCATCCCAGGTTTTTCTCAAACGTCCGCTTTTGAGATTATAATTGCCGATGGTTCTCTCCCCGACCCTGCGGAGATGGTAATTCCCACCAAGATTTTCTCAACGAGCGTTGTTGAAGTTAAAGTCACCCAAGGTTCTCTCACCGTTCCTGTTGAAGTAGTAACCATTCCTGGTTCATTCATCATCTTTTGAAGATCCAGATCCAGCTCTTGTAACCAGTCAGGATACATCTGTACAAAGCATCTGAAAACCAGCTCCTGCAACATGTCAGGTACTCATTTTTCTTTTGCAGGTACGCAAGTTCTCGCTAAGGAATCTCTTACGCGATAAACATCCAGATGGCATCTATAAGCCCATCATCATATTCATCAACCTCTAAATGGCATCTATAAGCCCATTCCATCATCACACTGCTACTATGTGAGCGCAAATTTCTGGGCACTCTAGTGTTCAATCATCTTCTACCCTCGGATTACGAAAGGCACGTCAGCCAATCTGCATCCTCAGGTCTAAGAAGATTGAACAGGGGAAACTGTTGTACCCCAAAATTTGCCCTACCATATTCTTCAAAAAATTGCCAAGTCATGCTTCAAAATTCCCCAAGGGTTGCACAATGCAAGGGCCTCCTAAACAAGTCAAGATTAGGGTTTTGGTTCTGATCAAGAAAATGAAGTTTCCAAGGGTCCAATCAAGTCTCACATGCCTACAAATATGGTCAAGCATCCTCATACAAAGTTTCAAGACTTTCAGCACAAAATTGCACAGTCAAAAACCCTAATTGCACTACAGTCAACTGTAGGGGCAAAATGGTCATTTGACAGTCAAAAGTTCAAATTTTTGGTCAACATCTCATTTTGAAGCCACAAACATCATTTGATCAATGCTTGATCATGATTCTCAAAGCTTGGCTCAAAAATCATCAAGATGCAAAAGTTTCCTCATTTGGACAGTTGAAAAAGTCAACTATAAATTGACCAGGGCATAACTTTCACATGGATTATCAGAAAAATTCCATCCAAAGCTCATTTTGAAGAGAAAGACATTTCCTACAACTCATCTTCATACTCCAAGTCCAAGAAATGCTCTCACAAAAAGTTATCAATTTCAACATTATAGGTCATTTTCAAAAGTCAACAAAAAGGGACTTTAAGTCAAAGACCATAACTTGAGATTGGTAAATCAAAATGACATGGGCCAAGGACATTGTTTAGAGGACTTCAAGACCTTTCTAAAATGTCCAAGAACATGATCAAAGCTTAAATATTGAGCAAGATATGCATTGGAGAAGTTTGGAAATTTTTGTGAAATGGCCAAAATCATTTATCCTTGAAATTTCATTTTTGACAAAAAGGGCCCACTTTTTCCACTTGAATTAAATTGGCCATGCTTCCCACGTGTCCCACCTTTTATTTCATATTTTTTAATTAATTTTTTCATTTTTAATTGATTTTATTGGATTTAATTAATTTTAAATCTTTTAAAATCAAAAGAAAATCAAAAAGCTTAATTAAATAGAATATTTGGCCTTAACTAACCTTGACTTATCATTATGCAACTTACCAAATTCGTGCAAAAGGCTAATTGAAGCAAGAATTCAAAAATGAGTCAAAAAAGGAAGCTTGGTTATGGAGGTTTATGGAGGATCTTGAAATTGAAAGCTTTGCATTAAGAGGCCATAATTCCTCTTGATTCACATTGCCTAATGCCTATACAAGTGAGACAAAACGAAAATTGAGGAGAGGCATCTCAAAAAAAACGAAAAAAACACAAAAGGAAAACTCACACTTTTGGCCAAAAAATTCAAAACTGAAAACAAGGCTAGAGGTGGATTCAAGGCAAAAGAGTTGTTCAAACACCTTCTTTAAGGATCACAGAACGTTTTCCAATCATTCATCAAGTCCCATACTCAAGAAAACACGAAATCACCATTGAAATTGGTAAGGAAAATTCCAAAATCGTTTTCCATCATTCATGCGTTTTTGACATATTTTATTGTTGTTTTTGTGATTAGAATGATGTTTGCAAGCTACCTGCGTAATTTAATTGGAGTTTTCATGCTAAAATGAAGGATCCACCATGAGAGCATATTAGGGTTCCATGGAAATTGATTTAGGGGTTTTCATATCAGGAACAATTGGAGCCCAAGATTGCCACCATTAAAATCAGGGCCTTCCACTGAGTGGATTCGAACCATCGCGCCCTATTTCTTTCCCACCACGGCCTAATCGCTATTTCTTGTAATGTCACTTTCTGGAACGGTGTAAAAACCGTTGCCTATGTTTTATTGTATTTTCAGGAAAAAAGCCAAGCGAAGGAGACGATGAAGTGGCCGGTTCTGGTTGGTCCATTTAAAATCGCGCGCTAAAAATCCACTAGCGTGTTGTTTTATATTTTATTGATTGTTGTTTATTTAATTAACAAAGAAACAAAATGGCTCAGTGGCAGGCACAAACATTGGCAAACTACAGGACCTGGGTTCGAGCCCCAGGTCCTCACCCCCTTTCATATTATTTTCTATTTAACATTCCTATGCAGTTCAAACCTTGAAGACCATCATGCACCCCTTGATCCAGATTGACACGCGCCCATGGAGATTGATCCAGTGGCTCTGATCAGAGGAGCACCATAAGCCTGAGTCAATGCATCCACACGTGTCCTGGAAAAGTCCACAAGGCCAAGAGTAATTGGGCCCAAATTACTAAAGACCAACCTCCAAATTAGGGGCTTCACCCCCTTAGGTTTGCAAATCCTTTTTATCTCTTTATTTTTTTTATTATTATGTTTATTTTCTTTTAATTATTGTTTTTTTTATTAATTTATTATTTTCATAAAAAAACACCAAAACATAAAAAATCAGAAAAATAATAAACATTTTTATTTTATTAATTTTGTACATAAATCCCATAATAAATTTAGTTTTAATTTTAGGTTGTTAATTTAATTCTTTTTCTCAATAACCAAAAATAACAAAAATAGGCCTTTAGCACTTTTTATCTTTTTTTTAATTAATTAAATATTTTTATTATAAGTATCATTAACCATTAATTTTGTAAATAAATTTTATAATTAATTAGTTTTAATTCTAGGTTTTAACTTTAATGCATTTTCTTTAATAAATTAAAAAACAATTAGAACTAGAATTATTTGACTTTTAATTAATTTAATTTTCTTTAAATCCACAAATCCAAAAAAACATAAAAAATAAGTCATTTCCTTTATTTAACTTAATTAATTAATAAATTCATTTTAACTTCTTTAAAGGGTCCAATGCCCTCACGTTCGATTATATTTTCTTTTCGCGCATTTCATTTTATTTCTTTTTTGTGAATGTAATGTATTTGCCCTAAAGCCCTGTAATAGTTAATTAGGCATTTATTTTCTGCATTTTATTTTAAATCGGGTTTTGTATTAATTTGGCGATGTAGACCCGCGCCTTTGTAATAGCGTAGGACCTTTATCTTTTCCGCACTTTAAATTCCCGCACCTTTAACTGTTAAACAATAACATGAAAGAATGAATGCCCAAAAATAAAATCAAAGCGTAGATCACCAATACATGACAAGACAAAAATATCTGAAAATGACACACAATTCACACACCACCCCTAGGGTACGCCTCATTGTTGCCTTGCCTCGAAAGGTGATCGTCGAGTAGAGGATGTCTTAGTAAGTCCTCATGATCCGGGAACCTGGCATGAGGGTAGCTTCTAAGGTGTCTTCCTATTACTCCGGTGATCACCATGTCCCAAACCTCGAATTGACCCGAACACCTCCAACGGTGGTGCTACCTACCTCTCAATGGTGGGATGACACTACTTTAAAGGACATTTACACAGACGAATTCCTTAGGGTAGGTAGGTTCTCATGGATACTTGCTCTAAATTTCAAAACAAAACAAAATACTTTTCACACCTTACACTTTCAAAAAGTTTTCAAACAATACTTCATACACTCTTGAGGACTGATACAAGAGTTACCTAGAAGTTTTCAAAACGAACTTTTTCAAAACCCACACACACTTGAAAAGCAAACAAACCATCTTTGAAAACACATTGAGCAAGTATCTAAGAGCCCATGGATAACCATGGATAGAAAGGGTGCTAACACCTTCCCTTTCTATAATCTACCTCCCGAACCAAGAGCAATCTCTTTAAGGAATTTTTCTGTGCTTTTGTCCTTTCCATTTGGAGAAAATAAAAGACGGTGGCGACTCTTGCTTCCGCGACATTTCGCGAACCAGCGTTAAACAGTCAGTTCCAGATCCACCGATCACAAATACAAGTACAATATGGACATGACGCCTGACCGTGACCAACTTAGGTCCATGGTTCAGAAAGACAGGGAATCGTTCAAAGAGTATATGCAGAGATGGCGTGAGGTAGCTGCACAAGTGATTCCTCCCATGGAAGAGAAAGAAATGATTATTTTTCTGAAAACGCTGGGAGCTTTCTACTACGAAAGGATGGTAGCAAGCACACCAAGTGATTTTATAGAGATGGTAGGAATGGGTGTTCGCCTAGAAGAGGTTGTAAGAGAAGGCCGTTTGACGAAGAGTGAAGGATCCAGAGGTGTGAAGAAGCCATCTTATAGGTTTACCAAGAAGAAAGAAGGGGATGCAAATGCTATTATACAAGAGAGGAGGGTAAACCCTCCTAGAAAGAATTATCAACGTCACCAGCAAGTCTCCTCAGTTACTCATGTGATCAGTGCCGCTCCGACTACCATTGCTTATCAAAGACCATTCCAGCAGGGGAACCAAGGGAATAATCAGAGAAGGGAGAACTATGACCCTATTCCCATGAGCTATGCAGAGCTACTACCATCATTGATTCAGAAGAAGTTGGTCCAGACACGACCACCTCCCGCTGTACCATCACCGTTACCTTGGTATTACAAAGCAGATCAAACGTGTGCTTTTCATCAGGGAGCACCAGGGCATAGTGTTGAGAATTGTTATCCTTTGAAGACTGAAGTGCAAAAGTTGGTGAAGTCTGAAATTTTATCTTTCAAAGACATGGGACCTAATGTGAAAGATAATCCTATACCCAAACACGGGGGAGTAAATGTTGTAAATATGGTGGCCGGTTGTCCATGAGACTTCCGGATTTTTGACATTAATCTGGTTAGAGGAGACTTGGTGAAAATGCACGCAAACCTCTGTGAATTCAGCTACTATACACTGACCATGCCAGTTGTGCTATTTGCAGTACAGACATACAGGGTTGCGAGAAGATAAAGGTTGATTTACAGGAGATGATGGAAGAGGGTTTAATCCATATAATCAGACCTAGAGCAGAGTATGAAGAGGAAGTGAATATGGTTTCTGGATGTCCTGGTGAATTCAGAATTTTTGATGTGGAGTATTTGAATGAGGATCTCATGCAGTTGCATGCTACCTTCTGTTGTACTGCTGGTCAGGTGGAACACCAATATGGGTCTTGCATAGTTTGTTGTCGAAATCCCCGAGGATGTTCAATTGTAAGAAAGGGTGTTCAGTTGCTGTTAGACAATGGAACTATCAAGATCACATGTCAGAGATATGATTATCATGAGATTGATATGGTTGAAGTTTGTTTAATGGAAGAAGAATCAGAGGAAGAGTATGCCTCCGCGGATGAGTATTTCTCTTCAGACGAAGATTTGTTTTCCAGAAATGACTTTTTGATGCCTGATTGTGTTGAGGAAGGGGTAAACGTTATTGTACCTTGTTTTGGTGTACCCGCTCATCTTGAAGTGGAGTACCATAGAAAACCAGTTGTTACCCCATTGGTAATTAGTCTGCCAGGTCTTATTCCCTACAAATCAGATAAGGTTGTGCCTTACAAATACAACGCTACGATCTTAGAAGATGGGGTGGAAGTTCCTATCCGGCCAATGCATGATATTGGAAATATAGCTGAAAATAGCAGGGTGCCCGGTAGCGATCATGTGTTTGCGCCGGTTGTTCGAAGAGATGTTGTTGCTGGAAAGAAAATTGCTGAGAATGATGAGCCTAAGAAGGCTACAAGAGAGACTAGTGGAGCTACATTAGAGAAATAAGTGGATGATATTTTGAAGATAATTAAGATGAGCGACTACAGAATTGTAGACCTGCTGCTGCAGACTCCTTCAAAGATATCCATCCTAGCTTTATTGATGAATTCCTCTGCTCATAGAGAATCATTGATGAGAGTACTAGACCAAGCTTTTATGGAGAGTGACATGCCAATAGATCAATTCAGCAGCATAATAGGAAACATTACGTTGTGTAATAACTTGAGTTTCTGCGATGATGAATTACCAGATGAAGGGAGGAATCACAACCTGGCCCTCCACATATCTATGAACTACAAGAATGATTCGCTGTCTAATATGCTCATTGATAATGGATCCGTGCTGAATGTTATACCGAGGAGTACTCTCATGAAGTTGAAATACCAAGGAACACCTATGCGCCCGAGTGGCATCATTGTGAAGGCATTTGATGGGTCGAGGAAATCTATCATCGGTGAAGTGGACTTACCCATCCATATAGGACCACATTTGTTCCTGATAACCTTCCAGGTCATTGACATTATTCCCGCGTATAGTTGTTTTCTAGGACGAACATGGATACATGAAGCAGGGGTTGTCACTTCAACCTTACATCAGAAGCTAAAGTATGTGCATGAATGGAAGGTAGTGATCATAAATGGGGAACAAGCAATGTTGATATCCCATTTATCCTCTTTCAGTATTGTAGAAGCGAATGAGGCTGCTGTTGGAACCCAGTTCCAAGCCCTATCCATTGACAACATAAGGAGAAATGAGAATTATGTGGTTTCGCTGAAGGACGCCCAGCAGGTTGTGCGCAATGGTCATAATGCAATTTGGGGACGACTTGTGAATCCACCCGTGAACAAGAACAGAGCTGGTTTGGGTTTCTCTTCAAAGAATGGCAAAGGCAAAAGTTTTAAGTCAAAGTCTACTTTGAACAGTTATCATGATGTTTTCCCCAGCGGAGGCTACCTCCATCCAATTGATGCTGGAATTAATGTTGTTGAAGAGGATGAAGCAGAGCAGGAAGTACCGAATTATGTGACACATGGAGTCAGAGTTCAGAACTGGGTAACCATTGATGTTCCTTCTTGCATACATGTTTCAAAGTATTTGTTTTGTTAATTTGTTTCTTTCTTTTGAAAAGCTTTCACTCTGCCCAAGGTGAAAGTATTAATGTTGTAGGGCTTATCTGTTTGCTATGACTTTTAAGATCATTAATAAAAGTTGTCTTTGCTTCCCAAGTTATGTCTTTATTTTCTACTTTTTCTTGGGAAGTGGTAATAAAAAAAAACCTTTCAAAATAAATAATAACTAAAAATTAATCTACATGATCACTTGTTATATGTGTCAGTTTCTAAAAGAATCATAAATCATATGTGAGATTAATTAAAAAACTAGTTGAATACAATGACCCTGCACCCTCTCCCAACTTTGAATGTCCTATGATTAGGGCTGAAGAAGAAGATTATGATGATATTCTAGAAGAGGTCTCACGGTTGCTTGAGCACGAGGAAAATACTATTCAGCCATATAAGGAGCCTTTGGAAGTGGTTAATTTGGGTTTAGAAGAAGATCCGAAGGAAGTCAAGATTGGAGCATCATTACATCCTGATGTAAAGAGCGGGTTGATTGAGTTGTTGAAAGAGTATGTGGATATTTTTTCTTGGTCTTATCAAGATATGCCTGGTCTAGATACAAATATTGTAGAGCATCGTTTGCCGTTGAAGCCAGAGTGTCCGCCAATTAAACAAAAGTTGAGAAGATCCCACCCAGATATGGAAGTAAAGATCAAAGAGGAGGTCCTAAAGCAGATTAATGCTGGTTTTCTTGTGACGTTGGTGTATCCTCAATGGATTGCCAATATTGTCCCAGTACCGAAAAAAGACGGAAAAGTCTGCATGTGCGTAGATTACAGAGATCTAAATAAAGCTAGTCCAAAATATGATTTTCCATTGCCTCACATTGATATGTTAGTGGACATCACATCAAAATTCAAAGTATTCTCGTTCATGGACGGATTTTCCGGGTATAATCAAATAAGAATGGCTCCATAGGACATGGAAAAAACAACGTTTATCACACCCTGGGGAACATTCTGTTATAGAGTGATGCCCTTCGGGTTGAAGAACGTTGGTGCAACGTACCAGAGGGCTATGACAACCCTATTCCATGATATGATGCACAAGGAAATCGAAGTATATATTGATGATATGATTGCCAAATCCCAGACTGAAGAAGAGCATATAGAAGATTTAATGAAGTTGTTTTAGCATTTGAGGAAGTGTCGTCTCCGCTTGAATCCAAATAAATGCACCTTCGGTGTTCGATCGAGGAAATTGTTGGGTTTCATTGTTAGCCAGAAAGAAATTGAAGTTGACCTTGATAAAGTCAAAGCAATTCAAGAAATTCCAGCACCAAAAACTGAAAAGCAAGTCAGGGGTTTCCTCGGGCGTTTGAATTATATTTCCAGATTTATTTCCCACATGACTGCAACATGTGAACCGATATTTAAGTTGTTAAATAAAGATCAAGGTTGTATATGGACGGATGACTGCCAAAGGGCATTTGAGAGTATTAAAGAATATCTGCTTGAACCTTCTATCTTGCTCCCTCCCGTAGAAGGAAGACCGTTGATTATGTATCTGACAGTGTTAGATAAATCCATGGGTTGTATTCTGGGACAACATGATGAAACAGGGAAGAAGGAGTTTTCCATTTATTATCTCAGCAAAAAGTTCACTAATTGTGAGTCGCAGATTCCACGCTAGAAAAAACATGTTGTGCTTTGGCTTGGGCGGCAAAGCGTTTGCGGCAGTATATGTTGAATCATACCACTTGGTTGATCTCCAAAATGGACCCAATCAAGTATATTTTAGAAAATCCTGCTCTTACCGGGAGAATTGCCCGCTAGCAGATGTTGTTATCTGAATATGATATCGAGTACCGCACTCAAAAGGCTATTAAAAGTAGTGTGTTGGTAGATTACCTTGCTCACCAACCGGTGGAAGATCATCAGTCTGCAGAATTTGAATTCCCCGATGAGTATGTGATGTTTCTGAAAGTGAAAGATTGTGATGAACCATTGCCTGAGGAAGGCCCGGACCCTGAATCTCATTGGAGTATGATATTTAATGGAGTTGTGAATGCTTATGGTAAAGGAATTGGTGTTATGATTGTCACTCTCATGGATCGCACATTCCTTTTACTGCAAGGTTAACATTCAATTGTACTAATAATATGGCAAAATATGAGGCTTGCATCATGGGTCTTGATGAAGCTATTGATCTCAGAATCAAAATTCTAGATGTGTATGGTGATTCAGCTTTGGTAATAAATCAGATTAAAGGAGAATGGGACACTCGTCACCCTGGCTTGATCCCTTACAAAGATTATGCTAGAAGATTATTACCCTTCTTCAATAAAGTTGAATTCCATCACATCCCTAGAGATGAAAATCAAATGGAGGATGCTCTGGCAACTCTGGATTCCATGTACCAAGTGAATACTTGGAATGATATACCCGGAACTACAGTTTGACGGCTGGATAGGCCCGCTCATGTGTTTATGACAGAGGAGGTAGCAGATGAAAAACCTTGGTATTATGATATCAAGCCTTTTCTTCAGACTCGGGAATACCCGATTGATGCGTCGAGGAAAGATAGAAATATACTGAGAAGATTGGCAGGCAATTTCTTCCTTAGTGAAAATGTGTTGTACAAGAGAAATTATGACATGGTCTTGCTCAGATGCGTGGATAGACACGAAGCAGACATGTTGATGCATGAGATTCATGAAGGTTAATTTGGCACTCATGCTAATGGACATTCAATGGCTAAAAAGATGCTAAGGGCAGGTTATTATTGGTTGACAATGGAATCTGATTGTTACAAATTTGCAAAGAAATGCCATAAATGCCAGGTTTATGCAGATAAGGTCCACGTGCCTCCGACACTTCTCAATGTGATTTTCTCCCCATGGCCTTTCTCTATGTGGGGTATTGACATGATCGGGATGATAGAACCCAAATCTTCGAATGGGCATTGTTTTATCTTGGTAGCAATTGATTACTTCACCAAATGGGTGGAGGATTCTTCATATGCCAATGTTACCAAACAGGTGGTTGTGCGTTTCATCAAAAATAATCTTATATGCCGGTATGGTGTGCCGAGCAGAATCATCACCGACAATGGCTCGAATTTGGACAACAATATGATGACATAACTGTGTGAAGAATTCAAGATTGTCCATCACAACTCATCTCCATACAGGCCAAAGATGAATGGGGTTGTTGAAGCTGCTAATAAGAATATCAAGAAAATTATCCAGAAAATGGTTGTTACTTACAAGGATTGGCATGAAATGCTCCCCTTTGCTCTGCATGGATATCGAACATCTGTTTGCACTTCAACAGGAGCAACCCCGTTCTCCCTGGTATATGGAATGGAAGTTGTACTCCCGGTCGAGGTAGAGATTCCCTCGTTGCGTGTGATGATGGAAACCAAATTGACAGAGGCTGAATGGGTCCAGAACAGGTTTGACCAATTGAATTTGATTTAGGAAAAGAGAATGACAGCTTTATGTCATGGGCAGTTATATCAGAGAAAAATGAAGAAAGCATTAGATAAAAAGGTCAAACCTCGTGAATTCAGAGAAGGCAACCTCGTGCTCAGGAAGATCATGTCTTTCAACACTGATTCTAGGGGCAAGTGGACTCCCAATTTTGAAGGCCCGTATGATGTCAAGAAAGCCTTCTCTGGTGGTGCATTAATTCTTGAAACTATGGATGGCGAGGAGTTCCCACGTCCCATGAATGCTGATGCAGTCAAGAAATACTTCGCCTAAAGAAACAAAAGAACAGCTCGCTAAGTTGAAAACCCGAAAGGGCGGCTTAGGAAAAAAGGAGCGTCTCGGTAGGCCGAAAACCCAAAAGGGCGGTCTAGGCAAAAATTAGAGACATAAACAGAATAAATTTCCCGCTAAGTTGAAAACCCGCAAGGGCAGCTTAGGCAAAAGTTAGGGATTTTTCTTGGCAAGTAACTACGTCAGACAAGACTTGATCGTTGAAGCAACAATCTTCTCAGATCCTCACCATACTTCAACAAAAGCTGCTGCTCAGGATTTCAAAAGTTGTTAGGGGGACAGTGGTCATTGTATCTCAATGTATCTTTTCCATTATGTATTACCATTTCCCAAACTTTGTAATCATCCATGGAGTCTCGCCATTCGCAGACTACCATTCTATTAATGAAATTCGAGCTTTTACCTGTAGCGATAAAAAATGTAGCAGGGTAAATCAGAGATCGAATTATTGATTAATTCGTCTCACAAAAGCAAGAGTCGCCACCGCGCTTTATTGTTTCCAAGGGGAAAGGGGAAAGAGCGAAATAAAACCATAAATATGCAATGTAAAATAATACTTTTAAAAGTAATAAAAATACAAGGCGTTTTTGAAAAGAGATCTATGGTTCGGGGGTTGGTTATACAGTGGGAAGGTATTAGCACCCAATGTATCTATAGTACTCTATAGGAACCTTTTGAAATATCCGTTTATTAAAATTGTTCGTTTGATTAAAAATAAATTTTTTTGGCCGAGAAAGGGGTACGGACGGGTTTTTGAAGATACGACGACCTAATGTCGAAGTTTTCGCTTAAAAAGGTATAAGTTTTGAAAAGATTGAATATTTGAGGAAAAATTATCCTAAGTTTGAATGAAATGCGAATGTTCGCGTGATCGGACTTGAGGACATGAAGTCAACAAATTTACTCGTTTTCCCTTGGATTTAGACGTAAACAGAATAATCATGTAAATATGAAATAATTAAACAGAAAAATTATGCGGATAATGATATATAACAATTAAGTAAAAGACTAAATGGTGTGAACGTGCATTTTTTATATTTTTATTTAATATTAATAACGCAAGAGAATTAATAAAATGTTTTTTTAAGTTTTTTATTATATGTATTTTTAATATGGATAAAGCAAGAGAATTATCTAAAAAATAAACATGTTTTTTTAGTTCTTAAAATTTCTATTTTTTATATTTTTGTATTAGTATTAATATAAAGTATTTATTTAGTAAATAGATCTAAACTAAATTAAACTTTAAAAGTTATTTAACTAAACCTAAAAAGATACTAAAATTACTAGATTAAACCTAATGTTAAACTAATAAAATTGATCAAATATTAAAATGTTTTCATTAAATTATCTATTATTTAATTAAGTTTTACTAATTAACTAAAAAAAGCTAAAGAAAACAAATAGAAGTCAAGAATCAAAAAAGGGGGGTAAAAATAAAGACAAAGCAAATGGGCCAAAGGCTTAAGGGAGGCCTAGTCAAAAAGCAACAGAAACGGGGGGTGTATTAGAAGTTTCGCTGGGCTTTGGCAAGCAGGGTTAAGTCCATTCTCATAATTGTTTTTTTTTAGGGTTAACAATGTTTTAGCTTACGGAAAGAGTGGATTAAGGTTTGGTTACGCAGCGCCATTCTTCCTCTCGTTCTCGTGTCTTCGCGTTCCATCTTCTTCTTCGTGCTTCTGAATCTCTGAGTTCCTCTGTCCCAACGGACACCAGCTTCTCAACCTTCTCTTCCCTCCAACGAAAATGTCAGGGACGAAGAATTCACGGTAAATTGTTCTATTCGTTAGGTTTTCATTATAATCGCATGTTCATGATTTTCAACTATTTGATTCTGATTCGATATTATTGTGTTGATTTGAGGCATTTTGAAAAAAAGGAAAAAAGAAGAGCTACCTTTGGAGACGGAGGAGGGGTTGAGGATTGCGTAGGAGGCCGGGATGGCGAGGAATACACGTGATGCTTGCTTCGGACTACTGGTATTTCGTTCTTATTTTTGGTTTGATGATGAAAATCTTGAAAACCCTTTATGATATCTTTTCTTCTTCTTCCTTTGCTTTGCTTCGTATACTCCTGTTTGCCTCGTTGCTTGCTTATGATGCCTCTGAATGCTTGAATGCTACCGTTGAAATGTTTGTTTTGACTAGCTTCTCAATATCGATGCTTGACTGTTGCCTCCGTTATATGCTTTTCCTCTTCTTCTTCACTTGCTACTGTTGCTTTCTATTGGCCAATGATGATTACTGTGAGGCTTTTCTGGGTTTAGAAATTGATTTTATGGTTTATACTTCATTGGTTTTTTTGGCCATGGTTTCGGTTGGATTGCTTCAGGTTACGGTTTGACATGGTATACTGTTTGTTTAGGCCATGGGTACCCCGGTTTATGCAGGTTTATTGGTTTTGATATGGTTTGAGGTTTGATGGTGTTTATGCTGTTTGGAATGGTTTTGATTTTGTGATGGCAGGTTTAGGTTTTTTTAGGCCATATGGTTTGATGGTTTATGCAAGCTTAGCATTTGGTTTAGGCCAAGATATGATGGTTTTGAAAATGGTTATGGTAGCAGGTTTGGTGGTATTATGCAGGTTAATGGATTAGGCCATATTTGTTGTGATATGGTTTAGGCCATGGTTTTTCTGGTTTTTATGCAGTAGGCTATGGTTTGAAATGGTTAAGGGTCTGGCTGGACAGTTTTTTGGTTATGCTTGGAGTGGTTTTGATTTTGACAAGGTTTTTTGAATGCAGGTGGTATCTTTTGCTTTTGTTGTAGTTTTTGAATTTTTGAACGCTTTAGGCAGGTTGAACTCCTTCCTTGTTTTTTGGAAAGGGTTTGCTTGTTATAATAGCTTGCTTGGCCTTTGTTTACGTTACAGGTTGTACATCTTGGTATCTTTCTTGATGCTCTGCACCATACTGCTCCAACAGTTTGTTTGTATTCCTTTTTTATGCTTTCTTATTTCCTACTGTATGCTGCTGCAATTTGTTTTGTATCTCTTCCTGCCTAAACCAAAACCTGCAAAACCATACTTCTATCTCTCTTCTCTCTCTTAGTACCAAATGATACATTAAAATGATGTATGTTGTACTTGTTCTGAAATTGCATAGGCTGAAAAGTGATGTAAATGGAATGTTTTCATGCTTGCATATTGATTTTAAACTGCACACTTCTTTTGTCTACTGCATGGGAGCCTAAGTTTTTGACTTCTTCCTATATTGTTGCATGTTTACGTTGGAATTTCTTTGTGTACATTGCATATGCTGTTTGAAATTATGCATATGATGTTGATTTTGAAATATGCTGTGGACTTTTAAAAATGCAATTGATTTTTAATTATGCAGTTTTGAAAACAAAAGGAATTTGTGCATCTTAAATTGTGCATTCATTTTGAAAATAAAATCCATCCCTTTTTGTGAACCGGGAGAAATCCCGCGATTTGCAAAAAGGGTAAAAACTGATTCCAGCCGTTTGCTTTTAATGATGAACACTAAAAATAATTTTCTGCTTTTAATTATTTATTTATTTCTGACTTTCTCTTTTAATTGTTTTGCAAGTAAAATTAAATGAGCAGACAAAGAAGCATTGGATAGAAGATGAAGAATTAGAATCTTAGAAAAATATTTTTTATTTTACTTTAAACTTTTTATGTAATTGTCATTATAAATATTTTGTAAATAATACAATATTTAAATAACAATTGTAATAAATAGAATAGAGTGAATAAAATTCTATTATTTCCCAATTAATTCTTTTTCTTTCCAATTATTTATTTATCGTTTATAATTCTTTAAATTGTATAATAACTGAAAATCAATTTCAATTACTTAAATTCAGAATAATAAACAAATAAATAAACATCATTGATCAATTAATAACTTCAATTATTTAATTCATTATTCTAAATTATAATAATTAAAAATAGAATTTCAATTATTTAACTTAGAATGATAAATAATTAAATAATCATTGTTGACCAATTAATAAACCTCTTTCCAAATGTTTATTTCATTATTCATAAATCTTTAAATTATATAATAACCGAAAATAGATTCCAATTATTTAAATTTAAGATAATAAATAATTAATAAACATTGTTTGATCATTGATCGATTAATAAATTCAGCGTTCAAAAATAAATAGCTCTCGACCTGAAAAAGTTATGAATTTTTAAAAATCAATAGATTAAAACGCTTGCAATGTAATGATGCAGATGTGAGATGGTATTTTAGGTCAAAATTTGGGGTACAACAGCTGCCCCTATTTAAGTTTCTTCTATCCGGAGATATGAAGATTAAAATCTTCGTTTCGACGAGATTGAAGGTACTTAAATACATAATACGCAAATTTTTACCCTAAGATACCGCCATTATGTTTGATATGAATGCAGTGATTGAATTCACAGAGAAAGATATTATATGAAACAAGACAATGCTGGAGAAATCAAACGCCAACAAAACACAGAGACATGGATTATACACTACTGGGGAAACGAGCCATCGACTTCAAACGACAGACTCTTGACAGCGAATAAAATTGAGGGAATGCGACCTCTGACCCTAACAAAGAAGACATCTTGCATAGGCCATAAAACAGATCATTGACCCAAAACAGTGAGTTCACAACTCAAGGTCGAAGATAGACGAAAAGTATCAATCTTGCTGATGATGGATTACCGACTTCTGAAGGTAATGATTCATGACAAGCTTCTCTGCGAGATTTTCCGAGATATACTCATTAATGCTGAGATAATATGGTTGTAGATGCGCAAGTCGCTCAAATAAAGAAGCGGCCACTTGCTGTCTTGCCAAAAAATATTATGACATACAAGCTACTCAAATAAAGAGGCTGCCACTTGTTGTCTTCCAGAAAACTATGACATACAAGCTGCTCAAATAAAGAGGCTGCCACTTGCTGTCGTCCAGGGGTGTCAATAACACACAAGCTGCTCAAATAAAGAAGCCGCCACTTGCTTGCTGTTTTCCAAAGAAAATACCCATAACATACAAGCTGCTCAAATAAAGAGGCTGCCACTTGCTGTCTTCCAGAACAAAAATAACGTACAAGTTGCTCAAATAAAGAGACTGCCGCTTGCCGTTTTCCAAAATAATAACGCACAAGTTGCTCGTGAAGAGCTGTCGCTTGTCGTTTTCCAAAAATAATAATAACGCACAAGTTGCTCGTGAAGAGCTGCCGCTTGTCGTTTTCCAAAATAATAACGCACAAGTTGCTCGTGAAGAGCTGCCGCTTGTCGTTTTCCACAAGATAATAATGATGCACAAGTTGCTCGTGAAGAGTTGCCGCTTGTCGTTTTCCACAAGATAATAATGACGCACAAGTTGCTCGTGAAGAGCTGCCGCTTGTCGTTTTCCAAAAATAATAATAACGCACAAGTTGCTCGTGAAGAGCTGTCGCTTGTCGTTTTCCGATGTCTATAACGTACAAGTTGCTCGTGAAGAGTTACCGCTTGTCGTTTTCCAAAAATAATTCAGAAGGGAATTGCAATGACACTGGCAGAGAATAGAATCTTCGTCAAAGAAAATCATGAATCAATCCTTCCCGAGGAGATCACATATTTAAATGTGCAAAATAAATGCACCATACGTCTAGGTCGCGACTTCACTGGGGAAAATCATGAGATAGCCTACGCAAAAGACAACAACTTCATCCAGGAATAACTAGAGAGAAAAACAGTCAAACAAGACTCCACCCAATGAGAAAGCAACTCGATTGGGGAATTCATCCTATCCAGAAATGGACAAGGTGAGCTAAATCAAAAATCATCCATGAGGATTAGCTCAGTTGGCGAATTTAGAAAGGAAGCACATTTTCTGCCTAAGCTAACCTTCTACTTGGAAAGAAACATGTACATTATTTGAATAAACAAAGTACAACCCAAAATCGATGGCAAATGTGAATATGTATGCGTGATATGAGTGTAAATGAATAAATGAATGTTATGTTGACAAAACGAACAGATGGAATATCTTGAAGACGATAAGATGTCACGACAAGATAGATACTCGGCCAATCTTAAAAGGATGGAAAATAACTGGAACTGGAACCCCAAAGCAACGTCAGAGTGTATCACGCTACAAGGCTCAAATCTTCTGAGGAGAAAAGCACCCAAATCCAATCTTACAATACCAATAGACCGCTGGCAAGAGACAAAGCGTACCACACTTCTGAAATCTGCTCGAACAAAGGTAGCCAAAACAACGCTTAACTGGAAAAGCTGGGGAGTCACAAACTTAGCACAACTAGAACCAAGAGTGTACACAACCAACACCTCATGACGATTTTGAAACGAAACATGCTCATCATGCAAGGATAAACTACTGTACTATTTTGCATTTCATGGCTTGACCATCCTTGGAACAAACTGTTAATATTCCTCTCGTTATTTATGACGCATTTTAAAATAAGAATACTTTAAATAACTTTATTTCAAATATTTCCATAAAAATTAAAATTTTGCCCACAAAAGGTAAATACTCAAATTTCATTAATAAGATGGTATTTCGCTAACAATGCGACTCCAACGGTTTACAAAAGCTTGGGAAATAGTACATGAAAGGAAAAGGTTACACAAAAACAATGATCGCTATTCTCCCTAACAACTTTGAATCCCAAAATGTGTTCAAATGCCAAGACTGGGATGACCAAAAGCTTGCCTAAGCCGCCCTTTCGGGTTTTCAACTCTGCAAACTGCCAACTCAAACCTAAGCAAAATACTTCTTGACTGCATCGGCTTTCATGGGACGCGGGAGCTCATCACCGTCCATATTGGTGAGAATCAAGGCACCTCCAGAGAAAACCTTCTTAACGACATACGGTCCTTCATAATTCGGAGCCCACTTGCCCCTAGAATCAGGTTGGAAAGATAATATCTTCTTGAGCACAAGGTCACCTTCTCTAAACTCGCGCGGTCGAACCTTCTTATCAAAATCCTTCTTCATTCTCTGCTGATACAATTGACCGTGACACAAAGCTGTCAATCTCTTCTCTTCGATTAAATTCAACTGATCATATCTACTTTGACACCATTCGGCCTCAGAAAGTTTAGCTTCCATCAACACTCTCAGAGACGGAATCTCAACCTCCACGGGGAGTATTGCTTCCATACCATAAACTAGGGAAAATGGGGTTGCACCTGTTGAAGTTCGAACTGAAGTACGGTACCCGTGTAAAGCAAACAGAAGAATTTCATGCCAATCTTTATAAGTTACCACCATCTTCTGGACGATCTTTTTGATATTCTTGTTAGCAGCTTCAACAGCCCCATTCATCTTCGGTCTGTATAGAGAAGAATTATGATGTTCGATCTTGAACTCTTCACAAAGCTATCTCATCATCTTGTTATTCAAATTCGAACCATTATCAGTGATGATCTTGCTCGGGATGCCGTATTGACAAATGATCTGATTCTTGATAAATCTGACTACCACCTGTCGGGTTACATTAGCATAAGATGCCGCTTCCACCCATTTAGTAAAATAATCGATCGCTACCAAGATGAAACGATGACCATTTGAAGCTTTGGGTTCAATCATTCCAATCATATCAATGCCCCACATAGAGAAAGGCCAAGGTGAAGAGATAACATTGAGGAGGGTCGGTGGCACATGCATCTTGTCCGCATAAATCTGGCATTTATGACACTTCTTCACATACTTGCAGCAATCAGATTCCATTGTCATCCAATAGTAACCGGCTCTCAACATCTTTCTAGCCATTGCATGTCCGTTGGCATGGGTGTCAAAGGATCCTTCGTGTACTTCTTGCATCAGCAAGTCTGCTTCACGTCTGTCTACACATCTGAGCAAGACCATGTCATAATTCCTCTTATACAAAACTTCTTCATTGAGGAAGAAACTGCTTGCTAATCTTCTCAATGTCTTTCTATCTTTATTGGATGCCCCAGGCGGATACTCTTGAGTTTGAAGAACACGTTTAATGTCATAGAACCACGGTTTATCGTCGGTAACCTCTTCTACTGAGAACACATGAGCAGGTCTGTCAAGGCGCATAACTCGGATCGTAGGCACATCGTTCCAACCATTCACTTGAAACATTGAAGACAAAGTAGCTAAAGCATCAGCCATTTGGTTTTCATCTCTAGGGATATGATGTAATTCCACTTTGTTGAAGAAGGTTAACAATCTTCTAGCATAGTCTCTGTAAGGGATCAAACCAGGATGACGAGTCTCCCATTCTCCTTTGATTTGATTAATTACTAATGCCGAATCTCCGTAAATATCAAGAATCTTAATCCTTAGATCCACTGCTTCTTCGAGACCCATAATACATGCCTCATATTCAGCCATGTTGTTCGTGCAGTCAAACTTCAATCTCGCCGTGAACGGGATATGAGTACCTCGGGGAGTGACGATGATTTCCCCAATTCCATTTCCATAGGAATTCACAGCTCCGTCAAATATCAAACCCCATGCGATTCGGGATCAGGTCCTTCTTCAGGTAACGACTCTTCACAATCTTTAGCTTTCAGGTACATAACATCTTCATCTGGGAAATCAAACTTGATGGATTGATAATCGTCAATTGGTTGGTGAGCCAAATGATCGGCTAAAATACTCCCTTTGATTGCTTTTTGAGTGTGATACTCAATGTCATATTCGGATAACAACATCTGCCAACGGGCTATTCTTCCAGATAAGGCGGGCTTCTCAAAGATATACTTGATCGGATCCATTTTGGAGATCAACCAGGTGGTGTGGTTAATCATATACTGGCGCAGACGGCGAGCAGCCCAAGCTAAAGCACAACAGGTTTTCTCAAGCAATGAGTATCGAGACTCAAAGTCTGTGAATTTCTTACTCAGATAGTATACGGCATGCTCATTTCTTCCAGTCTCATCTTGTTGACCAAGCACACATCCCATGGAATCTTCCAATATAGTCAGATACATAATCAAAGGTCTTCCTTCCACCGGAGGAATCAAAATGGGAGGTTCAAGCAAATATTCTTTGATGCTATCAAAAGCTCTCTGACAATCTTCTGTCCACACACATCCTTGGTTCTTTCGGAGAAGCTTGAAAATCGGCCCACGGGTAGCAGTCATATGAGATATAAATCGAGAAATATAGTTCAGTCTCCCAAGGAATCCTCTTACTTGTTTTTCCGTATTGGGTGCGGGCATTTCCCGAATAGCTTTGACCTTATCAGGATCTACCTCAATACCTTTCTGACTGACAATGAACCCCATAAGTCTTCCAGAACGAACACCAAAAGTGCACTTGTTGGGATTCAGACGGAGTTTATACTTTCTCAAACGCTGGAATAACTTCAACAAATGTTCCAAGTGATCCTCCTCAGTTTGTGATTTGGCAATCATGTCATCCACATACACTTCTATCTCCTTATGCATCATGTCATGGAACAAAGCAGTCATGGCCCTTTGGTATGTTGCGCCAGCATTCCTCAAACCAAACGACATAACCCGATAGCAAAATGTTCCCCAAGGTGTAATGAAAGCGGTCTTCTCCATATCTTCGGGTGCCATCTTGATTTGATTGTAACCAGAGAAACCATCCATGAAAGAAAAGACTTTGAACTTGGCGGTACTGTCGACCAATACGTCAATGTGCGGTAATGGGAAGTCATCCTTTAGGCTAGCTCTGTTCAGATCTCGATAGTCTACACACATCCGAACATTGCCATCGTTCTTAGCAACAGGCACTATGTTGGCTAACCACTGAGGATAGACCGATGTAACAAGGAAACCTGCATTAATCTGTTTCTGAACTTCCTCTTTGATCTTGTCAGCCATATCGGGACGAGTCCTTCTCAGCTTCTGCTCAATCGGCGGACATTCAGGTTTCAACGATAAACGATGCTCCACAATATCGTTGTCCAAACCCGGCATATCTTGGTAGGACCAAGCAAACACATCAACATACTCTTTGAGAAGCTCCAACATTTCTCTTTAACCTCTGGGATAAGCAATGCTCCGACTTTGACTTCCTTTCTATCTTCTTCATCACCCAAGTTGACCAACTCTAAAGGTTCTTCAAACGGTTGAATGATCTTTTCATCATGCTCAAGCAAACGGGAAATTTCAACAGGAATCTCCTCATCATCCTCTTCTTCGGCTCTGAACACAGGGAATTCAAAGTTGGGAGAGGGCATAAGATCATTGTTTTCGATGGTTAAGTCATGGATTAATCTGCACATATGATTATGCTTTATTTTAGAAATCGATTTGTGCAAATAAAACAAAAGGTTATTATATTTCCTATTACTACCAATTAATTTTCATTGCTATTTCCCAGAAAAAAAAATGTAAAAAATAAAACAGTAGTGGACAAAATAACATTTTTATTCATTGAAGGGAAATACTTGAAACAAAGGGCCCAGACATTTCTCTTTTGCCTTGGGCAGAGCAAAAGGATTTATTTTTATCATAGCCCGACACAAAATACTTTTCGCCTTGGGCAGAGCGAATTTTTCAAAGAAAAACAAAACAAAACATTACTCAGAAATGTGCATAACAATAGGAACATCAACAGCTATCCAGTTTCGGCAAGCCAATCCAGGCGTTACAAAATCGGGCAAATCTTCCTCGGAATCATCTTCTATGATAGCATCAACCTCAGGATGTATAAAACCTGCACTTCGGAAAACCTCTTGAATCGGACGAACAACCACCTCCTTCTTGACTCTTGCAGACACTGGATGAAAACCAAGACCTTCTCCAGATTTGTTCTAGGGCAGAGTCAACACCTGGCCCCATCCTTCGGCCGAACCACTTTCCACCACTCGTCGCGCATCCTCAAAAGAAGAAATGGATGCCCCTTGCTTCCTCACTTCATTCTTAGCAACAGATAGACCTTGGAACTGGGTTCCAACATCCTCATTGGCATCAATAAAAGAGAAGGATGACAAATGGCTTACCACCATAGCCTGCTCTCCCCCAATCATCACTAGCTTCCCATGCCTCACAAACTTCAGTCTCTGATGGAGCGTGGAAGTGACTGCCCCTGCATCATGGATCCATGGACGACCCAATAAGCAACTGTAGGCAGCACGAATATCCATTACTTGGAAAGTGATTTGAAAAGTATGAGGACCAATTACTATAGGGAGATCCACTTCACCAATGACAGTCTTCCTAGAACCATCAAACGCTTTGACAATTACTCCACTAGGTCTCATAGGAGCACTTGGATATGAGAGCCGAGATAATGTAGTTTTGGGCATCACATTCAACGACGAACCTGTATCTACCAGCACACTTGATAAGGTATCATTTCCACAACTTACTGAGATATGCAAAGCCATATTATGGTTTCTCCCCTCCTCCGAGAGTTCTTCATCACTGAAACCAAGATTGTTACACGAAGTAATATTTCCCACAATTCCATCAAATTGGTCAACCGTCACATCATGATCCACGAACGCCTGGTCCAAGACCTTCATCAAAGCTTCTCTATGGGCACCAGAATCTCTCAGTAAAGCAAGCAAAGAAATCTTGGAAGGAGTTTGCAAAATTTGGTCCACAATCTTATATTCGCTTCTCTTGATAAGCTTCAGAATCCCATCATCCTCAGGGCGAGGGACAGGTTCATTGGATCGGCCTATCTCAACCCTTGGTTCAACATTTCTCACTGGAATTTCTGCAGGTATGGGCCTCCTGACTTGAACTTCTGGTCTCTTCAAAGGTACTGTTGTAAAAACACGTCCACTCCTCGTAACTCTACTCACATCAGCAATGTTAACAAAAGACGGTCTTGTTGGTATAGGGACTTCTACCCCATTCTCAATCATTGTGGCATTATACTTATACGGTACAGCTTGGTCCGAGTTGTAAGGCACAGGACCAGGTGGGTAAATAATCAAAGGATCAACAGGTGCAGCCTGACTATCGTAAACGATCTCTACTGATTCAGGCAAATTGAATTGTGGAATTATAACATTCACTTCATCCTCCGGATTTTGGTCATATGTAATAGTGATAACTCTCTGGTCTAACAACTTCTGAATATCCTCCTTCACAATAGGGCAATCAACCTCTATTGAACAAAATTCACAAACATCATAATCATGCTGATGCCTAACAAAGGCAAGTCTTCTTAAACTCTGATGTAACCTGATCAATGACTCTCTTATGTGTTCAACTTGAAAAACTCGAAACTTTCACGGACAACCTTCCACCATATTCACTGAAGCTGCCCCATGTCGAGGCAAAGGATTATCTCTAACATTTGGATTAACATCCTTGAAAGACAAGATACCATTCTTAATCAATCTCTGCACGTCCGCCTTTAAAGCAAAACAATTTTCAAGGTTGTGCACCGGCGACCCTTGATGATATTCACAAAACTGATCCGCCTTGTACCACGGAGAAGTACTGTTTGGTGCGACAGGAGGAGGCTTTGTCGTTATGAGATTCTTTCTGATAAGAGCAGGGAACAATTCAGTATAAGTCATAGGAATGGCATCGAATTGCGGTTTTCTTGGTGAACGGTTCTGATTGTTGAATGGATAAGCCTGTTGTCGAGGCTGCTGCTGAAATGGCCGTTGTTGAGTTGGTGGGGTTTTATGAGCTGGGGTCATCAAAGCTGGGCGGACAGCCGGAGTGACTGCCGCAACGTGAGAGTAACCTCTCCTTGGTCTCCCTGGGAACAATGCGCTGACATCCTGCTCTTTTCTTTTCGGGAAAACACTTCCAAACTTCTTAGTACTGCTAGACGGACTTCCTTCTTTAACCAAACGCCCTTCACGAATCCCTTCCTCTAACCGCATGCCCATGCTTACCATTTTGGTGAAGTCACTGGGAGCGCTGGCGATCATTCTTTCATAGTAAAAGGAACCTAAGGTCTTCAAAAATATCTTATTCATCTCTTTCTCCTCAAGAGGTGGATAGATTTGAGCAGCAATTTCACGCCACCTTTGGGCGTATTCCTTAAAAGATTCTCTGTCTCTCTGCGACATCGCCCAGAGTTGATCCCTGTCCGGCGCCATGTCAACGTTATACTTATACTGGTGGACAAAAGCTTCGCTAAGATCGTTGAAGTTGCGGATCCGAACACTGTCTAAACCCATATACCACTTTAGAGCAGCACCCGTCAAACTATCTTGAAAATAGTGAATCAACAAGTCATGATCATCGGAATACGTAGACATCTTTCTCACGTACATAGTCAAATGACTTCGAGGACACGAATCACCCTTATATCTTTCAAAGTCTGGAACTTTGAATTTTGCTGGAATCTTGACATTCGGAACTAAACAAAGGTCATGCGTGTTCTTCCCAAACAGATCATTCCCCTTTAACGCTCTGAGCTCCTTCTGCATTTCTTGGAACTGATCCTGAAACTCTTCCATTCTATCAAAAAGACCCAAACTTTCAGCAGGCTCGGCAGGATAAGTAGGTTCATTCAAGTATGGCACGGAGTGGACCACAGGAGCGACAGTTGTCATTACCGGTTGCGGAAAAGGTGTTACAGACGGGATTACCGGCGGCAAGGCAGTTGTCTCTGGTTGAGGAAGAGACAAAGCAGGTTGAAACAAAGGTTGTACGGCAGGCTGATACCCCTCTGGCACAAAGTTGTAAGGCATTCCCCACGGGAAACCTTTCGGCGTCTGATGTTGAAGCGGAGAGTTGATTTGAGTCACAGAGGTAGGAACAATGACAATCTCGGAAACCACTGGAGTTGAAGTCTGAGTTTCAGCTGCTGTAGTCGATGGCTAATTCTGAACAGCCACCAAACTTTCCACTAACGCAGTTAACTTTTCCATCTTGATACGAAGGGTAGCAACTTCCCCATGAAGCTCATGGTTTTCCTGTTCCAGATCTTCCATCTTCCTCTGACGATTGGCTCGAGTGTCGTATCGGGGAGACAGCTTGACAACCTTTTAGAGTGGAAAAAGAAACAAGGATAAGACTCTAGAAAACATGTGAAGTGGAATGTCGGATGATGCATGATGTGCGATGCAAATGATGATTCATTTTAATAGTTTTTCAAGGAACTTTGATAATTTTGCACACATCAATGGTAAAGGAATTTAGAATAACAAAACTCAATCCATTAATCAAAACAGTAAATTACAACTTACAACTTTGGAATAACAACACAATAAATTACAACTTTGGGATAACAACCCAATAATAAAAGCAGTAAACTACAACTTTGGAACATGAAGTCCATAATAAAGCAATAAATTACAACTTTGGAGCATGAAGCCCTTAATAAAAGCAGTAAATTACAACTTCGGAGCATGAAGCCCTTAATAAAAGCAGTAAATTACAACTTCGGAGCATGAAGCCCTTTTACAGAGTTTTACAAAATGACATCAATAAAAATAAAACTAAAAGCTAAAAATCACTCAGAATTCATCAGATGAAGGACCAAACACCAACTGTAACCGGAGCTTCTTGATCTTCTCTTCATACAAGTCTTCCATCTCTTTCTTCTCAGCTACCAGTCGGTCAATGATTTCCTTCTGCGGATTAGGAACAAGAGCAACGCTTACCGAACCTTCCTTCCTTCTCTTCCTTTCACTAGCATACTTCTTCAATAAAGCATCCTTTTGACGAAGCTTCTCATCATGATCAATAAACCAGCCGTCTTGAATAAAGAGTAAATCTTCCTTTTCCTTTAGCTGTCGAGTCAGGACTCGATTCTCATATTCAGACATATTGTACTTTTCTTTCCAAGCATCTCTCTCGGACTTCATCCTAGCCAGATTTCCTTGGTATTCTCCTATATTCGCGATAGGGATAACAACAGATGATGATGCAACGGTAGGGAATAAAGGTTTCTCAAGTTTATAGGGCATCTTGAGAGCACAAGCCCTAGCACGGACCCATTGTAGGTAAGGCTCCAACGAAACGGCACCCCTATGTCCTAACATATCTCTCCCTTTCCTATGGATGTGGCGCCAAGCTCCTTCGATCTCCCTCTTAGCTGCCTGATGATCTTGTCCTTCTTGAAGAAAGAAACCACTCACATGGATGTTGTTTGGCTTATCCCTCATTGGGTACCCAAACTGACGGCGCGCGAGAACAGGGTTATAGTTGATTCCACCTCTTGTACCAAGAAGAGGCACGTTAGGAAAAGCACCACAGCTATCGATGATCTTCACGTCATAGTAAACTCGATTATACCAATCAATGTCGAAATGAGTGAGAGCCATAATCTTTGGCGCCCATCGCGGTCCCTTTTCGAGATCCCAGAAAACATCAGACCCAGGTAGATGAGAAACATATCACTGATACAGCAACGGTGCACAACAAATAATCATCCCTCCTTGATAAGAGTTTCAAAGATGGATGGAGTAGTAGGTATCTCCGAGCAGCATAGGGACCGGATTTCCAATCAAGAAAATTCTGATGGCGTTGATATCCACAAACTTATCAATGTTAGGGAACAAGAATAAACCATAAGCGAGTAAAGCAAAGACGTCTTCAAAGGCAATAGTATCTTTTATCTCAGCGAAATGACGAGCTTTCCTCAACAAAAACTGCGCAGACAAGCCTCGGATTCCCCCTTTTGTAGTCATGTTCTCCTCTATCTCTGACTTCTTCAAGTGGGTGATGGTCACTATCTCGTGAGATTTAGGTTCCTCTTCTAATCCAGAAAAAGGAACGCAGTCGGTGATCGGCAAACCAAGTATGTAGGAATACTCTTCTAAGGTGGGCATCAACTGGTAATCCGGAAAGGTGAAACATCGGTACAAAGGATCGTAGAATTGAACCAACATATTGAGGATGCCTTCCTTCATCTTGCGCTTCATGAGAGGTATAATGGACCCATACTTCTTCTGAAAATCCGTCGGGTTCTCGATCTTCGGAATTAAACTCTTCAGTTCTTCAATCTCAGGCTCTTTAAAACTAAAGCTTCGAGTGTTTCTCCTTCCAAATTCCATAATACCCTGAGATGTCTGCAAAAATCATTCCGAAGTTCCTTGAAAAACAAGTTTTTTTTTAATAAAAATATTGATGAATGCATGAATGAATGATAATGCAACAGTTACACCCAAGTTTGCAAACATGGGGTTCAAAGGTTCAACGTTCAGCATGGAGTCGAGGGTAAAGCCCACCCCAAGGTATGTACTAATGGTTCAATCACACCTGTAAGACAAGGTTCTAAGAGTTCCCAGAGTCTACATTCCTCCTTCGGATATTACCAACGTCTTGATTACTCAATAATTAGCAATATTCTCAAGAGAAACTCGTCCGAGCGTAGCATCGCGTAACAACTACTTCTGAATTACTCCGTTATAGTCTCCGCGCTACACCTAAAAAGGCCAAGATGGGTTAGGGTTCTACGGTCCTCAACTTCTCGGGCTCCTAGGTCGAAAATAATAATGTCTTCCCGATTACTCGGTAAACAAATATTAAGTTCAAGAGGGCCTTCCATTGAGTGGGGGATCTCATGCCTCCTTCTTCGGGATTACTCCCTCAAAGTTAACATGACTGTACCGCCCGTCCTATTCTTAAGTGTAACTTAATCCGGGTATAGGATTCGTCCTTCGCAAAACCCAAACACCCCAATTTAAACACATAATCAAATAAATCAAATAATAATAAAACAGATAAAACAAATTAGGCTTAACCCACTTAGGGATGGACCAGCAAGAGGTCAATCTTTCAGTCCCCAGCAGAGTCGCCAATTCTGTAGCGATAAAAAATGTAGCGGGGTAAATCGGAGATCGAATTATTGATTAATTCGTCTCACAAAAGCAAGAGTCGCCACCACGCTTTATTGTTTCCAAGGGGAAAGGGGAAAGAGCGAAATAAAACCCTAAATATGCAATGCAAAATAATACTTTTAAAAGTAATAAAAATACAAGGCGTTTTTGAAAAGAGATCTATGGTTCGGGGGTTGGTTATACAGTGGGAAGGTATTAGCACCCAATGTATCTATAGTACTCTATAGGAACCTTTTGAAATATCTGTTTATTAAAATTGTTCGTTTGATTAAAAATAAATTGTTTTGGCCGAGAAAGGGGTACGGACGGGTTTTTGAAGATACGACGACCTAATGTCGAAGTTTTCGCTTAAAAAGGTATAAGTTTTGAAAAGATTGAATATTTGAGGAAAAATTATCCTAAGTTTGAATGAAATGCGAATGTTCGCGTGATCGGACTTGAGGACATGAAGTCAACAAATTTACTCGTTTTCCCTTGGATTTAGACGTAAACAGAATAATCATGTAAATATGAAATAATTAAACAGAAAAATTATGCGGATAATGATATATAACAATTAAGTAAAAGACTAAATGGTGTGAACGTGCATTTTTTATATTTTTATTTAATATTAATAACGCAAGAGAATTAATAAAATGTTTTTTTAAGTTTTTTATTATATGTATTTTTAATATGGATAAAGCAAGAGAATTATCTAAAAAATAAAAATGTTTTTTTAGTTCTTAAAATTTCTATTTTTTATATTTTTGTATTAGTATTAATATAAAGTATTTATTTAGTAAATAGATCTAAACTAAATTAAACTTTAAAAGTTATTTAACTAAACCTAAAAAGATACTAAAATTACTAGATTAAACCTAATGTTAAACTAATAAAATTGATCAAATATTAAAATGTTTTCATTAAATTATCTATTATTTAATTAAGTTTTACTAATTAACTAAAAAAAGCTAAAGAAAACAAATAGAAGTCAAGAATCAAAAAAGGGGGGTAAAAATAAAGACAAGTAAATGGGCCAAAGGCTTAAGGGAGGCCTAGTTAAAAAGCAACAGAAACGGGGGGTGTATTAGAAGTTTCGCTGGGCTTTGGCAAGCAGGGTTAAGTCCATTCTCATAATTGTTTTTTTTAGGGTTAACAATGTTTTAGCTTACGGAAAGAGTGGATTAAGGTTTGGTTACGCAGCGCCGTTCTTCCTCTCGTTCTCGTGTCTTCGCGTTCCATCTTCTTCTTCGTGCTTCTGAATCTCTGAGTTCCTCTGTCCCAACGACCACCAGCTTCTCAACCTTCTCTTCCCTCCAACGAAAATGTCAGGGACGAAGAATTCACGGTAAATTGTTCTATTCGTTAGGTTTTCATTATAATCGCATGTTCATGATTTTCAACTATTTGATTCTGATTCTCTATTATTGTGTTGATTTGAGGCATTTTGAAAAAAAGGAAAAAAGAAGAGCTACCTTTGGAGACGGAGGAGGGGTTGAGGATTGCGTAGGAGGCCGGGACGGCGAGGAATACACGTGATGCTTGCTTCGGACTACTAGTATTTCGTTCTTATTTTTGGTTTGATGATGAAAATCTTGAAAACCCTTTATGATATCTTTTCTTCTTCTTCCTTTGCTTTGCTTCGTATACTCCTGTTTGCCTCGTTGCTTGCTTATGATGCCTCTGAATGCTTGAATGCTACCGTTGAAATGTTTGTTTTGACTAGCTTCTCAATATCGATGCTTGACTGTTGCCTCCGTTATATGCTTTTCCTCTTCTTCTTCACTTGCTACTGTTGCTTTCTATTGGCCAATGATGATTACTGTGAGGCTTTTCTGGGTTTAGAAATTGATTTTATGGTTTATACTTCATTGGTTTTTTTGGCCATGGTTTCGGTTGGATTGCTTCAGGTTACGGTTTGACATGGTATACTGTTTGTTTAGGCCATGGGTACCCCGGTTTATGCAGGTTTATTGGTTTTGATATGGTTTGAGGTTTGATGGTGTTTATGCTGTTTGGAATGGTTTTGATTTTGTGATGGCAGGTTTAGGTTTTTTTAGGCCATATGGTTTGATGGTTTATGCAAGCTTAGCATTTGGTTTAGGCCAAGATATGATGGTTTTGAAAATGGTTATGGTAGCAGGTTTGGTGGTATTATGCAGGTTAATGGATTAGGCCATATTTGTTGTGATATGGTTTGGGCCATGGTTTTTCTGGTTTTTATGCAGTAGGCTATGGTTTGAAATGGTTAAGGGTCTGGCTGGACAGTTTTTTGGTTATGCTTGGAGTGGTTTTGATTTTGACAAGGTTTTTTGAATGCAGGTGGTATCTTTTGCTGTTGTTGTAGTTTTTGAATTTTTGAACGCTTTAGGCAGGTTGAACTCCTTCCTTGTTTTTTGGAAAGGGTTTACTTGTTATAACAACTTGCTTGGCCTTTGTTTACATTACAGGTTGTACATCTTGGTATCTTTCTTGATGCTCTGCACCATACTGCTCCAACAGTTTGTTTGTATTCCTTTCTTATGCTTTCTTATTTCCTACTGTATGTTGCTGCAATTTGTTTTGTATCTCTTCCTGCCTAAACCAAAACCTGCAAAACCATACTTCTATCTCTCTTCTCTCTCTTAGTACCAAATGATACATTAAAATGATGTATGCTGTACTTGTTCTGAAATTGCATAGGCTGAAAAATGATGTAAATGGAATGTTTTCATGCTTGCATATTGATTTTAAACTGCACACTTCTTTTGTCTACTGCATGGGAGCCTAAGTTTTTGACTTCTTCCTATATTGTTGCATGTTTACGTTGGAATTTCTTTGTGTACATTGCATATGCTGTTTGAAATTATGCATATGATGTTGATTTTGAAATATGCTGTGGACTTTTAAAAATGCAATTGATTTTTAATTATGCAGTTTTGAAAACAAAAGGAATTTGTGCATCTTAAATTGTGCATTCATTTTGAAAATAAAATCCATCCCTTTTTGTGAACCGGGAGAAATCCCGCGATTTGCAAAAAGGGTAAAAACTGATTCCAGCCGTTTGCTTTTAATGATGAACACTAAAAATAATTTTCTGCTTTTAATTATTTATTTATTTCTGACTTTCTCTTTTAATTGTTTTGCAGGTAAAATTAAATGAGCAGACAAAGAAGCATTGGATAGGAGATGAAGAATTAGAATCTTAGAAAAATAGTTTTTATTTTACTTTAAACTTTTTATGTAATTGTCATTATAAATATTTTGTAAATAATACAATATTTAAATAACAATTGTAATAAATAGAATAGAGTGAATAAAATTCTATTATTTTCCAATTAATTCTTTTTCTTTCCAATTATTTATTTATCATTTATAATTCTTTAAATTGTATAATAACTGAAAATCAATTTCAATTACTTAAATTCAGAATAATAAACAAATAAATAAACATCATTGATCAATTAATAACTTCAATTATTTAATTCATTATTCTAAATTATAATAATTAAAAATAGAATTTCAATTATTTAACTTAGAATGATAAATAATTAAATAATCATTGTTGACCAATTAATAAACCTCTTTCCAAATGTTTATTTCATTATTCATAAATCTTTAAATTATATAATAACCGAAAATAGATTCCAATTATTTAAATTTAAGATAATAAATAATTAATAAACATTGTTTGATCATTGATCGATTAATAAATTCAGCGTTCAAAAATAAACAGCTCTCGACCTGAAAAAGTTATGAATTTTTAAAAATCAATAGATCAAAACGCTTGGAATGTAATGATGCAGATGGGAGATGGTATCTTAGGTCAAAATTTGGGGTACAACATTACCCATTTCTTTGTGTTCTTATTTTATTTAGCTTGCAAAGACTCCATTTATTACTGATGATAACTTTCAAAGCAAAAAGATTAAAAAGCAAAATTGAATTTTAAAAAAAAAAGAGATTTTTTTACAAGTTACTTTTACTTTGAGATTTGTGATGACACAATGACAACAAAAATGGTGATCCCAGGAACGAACAAACTTTGGTTGTTTTAAGAAGATTTACTTCCTTCATGAAGGTTCTCTCAGGTCATTTTGCTGGTATGTGCACGATCTTTGTATGTTTCTCAGATAGTTAAAGATGATACCAATCGGTGTAAGGTGCAGTATTGGGTTTGTGATCCCATTGTCTCAAGTCAGGTCTTGGTTCATGTTTGATTTTGGGTCTGCATGGTCAGAAGCCTCTGTCCCATACTCCCCAGTGAAGTCTTCCTTCATATGATGAAAGGTTTTATTCCCCTGATGTGCTGAGATGTCGCGCTTTGTGCAGTATTGGTATTAATGTTGACTTTTTAATTCCTCGGGAAGGCCATCCCAGGGCATCTTTTGTTGGAATAAGTTTTCGTGATGTAAAGTTTCAATCTTCCTCTTTCTCCAGGAAGGTAGGCTTGAATTCCTCTGTGAGGTTTGATTGTTTCGATGTCAGTCTGCTTTATTTGAAGTTGGTCTTGCAATCTCCAGTCGACATGTTGCTTTTGGAAAAAAAATTGGTTTCTCTGATAAAGCCAGAAGAAGGATATTCTATCCCAGTATCTGTTTAATTTGTCTACCTTCGAGTTATGTTTCTCTTTAGTAAAGTTAAAGGAATGCAATAGGTTTGGTTTCCGCAGTTGTCAATTACCTTTCTTGGATTGATCTTTCTGGTTGAAGTTTAGCCAAGTGTTGTTAGTACCTGAGGAGGTTTTGTTTGTTCCTACTGATTGTGTATCTATTTTACCAGCATACGCATGATAGCACTCATACATTCATACATACATCATGCATGGCTAAAATTGATAAATCATTGTTCATTGACATTGTGTTCTGACCTTCCTGCAATGCTCCTTGCTTAGGTGGATTTGGTTTTCCCTCTTGAGTTTATTTCTCAAAGGATGTATCTTCGTTGGCTGTCTTGCTCCAGTTTATTTCTGATTTGGATATGTGGTTGCATGACAATATTATTTACTTTGGATTTCTGAAAACTTTGAGTTTTAGTTTGTGCATTTATTTTGCATGAGAAGACTTTATCTCCTCAGCAGGAATATCATGGCATTTCCCCGGGAAGTCATATTTTTATCCCCAGAAAGTCATTTCTTTTTGCAATTCTCCATGACAACAAGTAACAAGTCTCTTTATGTGAGACAACTTATGTTTGACCTTTTCCAGGCAGATTTCCTTGGTTAAAGAAGAAGTTGAGACACGTTCTAGGTAAAACACCAGAATTTTGGGGAAAACGTGATATATTTTTTCTTTCCACCTTTAGTGAACGTCAGTGTATATTATCTTTTTGCTATCTTCAGTGAACGTTGATAGTTCATCGTCAGTGAACGACGGTGATATGATATTCTCTTTCCACCTTTAGTGAACGTCGGTGTATATTATCTTTTTTCTATCTTCAGTGAATGTTGATAGTTCATCGTCAGTGAACGGCAGTGATATGATTTTCTCTTTCTACCTCCAGTGAATGTTGGTAGACCATCGGCAGTGAACATCAGTGTTTATTATCTTTTTGCTATCTTTAGTGAACGTTGATAGTTCATCGTCAGTGAACGGCTGTGATATGATATTCTCTTTCCACCTTCAGTGAATGTCGGTGTTTATTATCTTTTTGCTATCTCTAATGAACGTTGGTAGACCATCGGAAGTGAATGTTGGTGTTTATTATCTTTTTGCTATCTTCAGTGAACGTTGATAGTTCATCATCAGTGAACGGCGGTGATATGATATTCTTTTTCCACCTTCAGTGAACGTCTGTGTATATTATCTTTTTGCTATCTTTAGTGAACATTGATAGTTCATCGTCAGTGAATGGCGGTGATATGATATTCTCTTTCCACCTTCAGTGAACGTCGGTGTATATTATCTTTTTGCTATCTTCAGTGAACATTGATAGTTCATCGTCAGTGAACGGCGGTGATATGCTATTCTCTTTCCACCTTCAATGAACGTCGGTGTTTATTATCTTTTTTCTATCTTCAGTGAACGTTGATAGTTCATCATCAGTGAATGGCGATGATATGATATTCTCTTTCTACCTTTAGTGAACGTTGGTAGACCATCAACAATGAACGTCGATACTTGTTATCTTCCTCTCTGATTTATTTCTTTTGGTCCACCAGTGATTTATTTTCCTGGTTGGGTTTCTCTTTTGTTTCCTTATTTCCTTTGTTACATCCACAGTGGTGTCTTGCGTCTCTTTAGATTTGTCCATCTGCATTTATAATCATAAGCATTGCATGGCCTCTTAGGGACAAAATAGGGCTTGTTTTATATTTAAGTATCTTCAATCGCGTCGACACGAAGATTTTTAACCTTTGTATCTCCGGATAGAAGACACTTAAATAAGGGCAGCTGTTGTACCCCAATTTTCCCCCCTAAGATTCCTCGGTCATATCATATCAACTCGATCATAACAAGATCACATTAGGGTTGGTTTTTCCTCTTTTTTCTATCTCCTATCTTTAAGTTTGCTCTTGAGGAATCTCCAAGCACCTTAGTTGTGTATTTTGTATATGTGTTGTTGACTAACTTCTAATTAAAATATAAAAAAATATTTGTCTTTGTCTTTGTATATTTTTGTTTTGTAGGTACCAAGTCGAAGCATCTGACAAATAAGGATTTCTGGTATTATTTTCCTAAAATCTCTATTTGCAAAGAAAAATTAACAAAAATTCATTTTTTTCACTGATGCAATCGATTGCTCTTAGAGTACAATTGATTGCACATAGTGCATCTTACGCCATTTTTGAAAAAATACATTGTGCAAATCGATTTTCACTATAGTGCAATCGATTGCACATCGTGAAAATTTGAAAAAAAAATCAGCAATTTTAAACTTGTCAAATTTTGGCTCCAATTTTTCTTCATTTTTGAAAGATGTATCAATTTTAGCGCCAATCTTTCATTTTTAAGAAGAATTATCATTAATTCAAATTTTGGCTCTAATATTTGAAAGAATTATCATTAATTCAAATTTTGGCTCCAAGAATCAATTACCAAATTACCACTAATCCCAATCCTAAAACTCTATAAATAGAGCCCTCATTTCATTCAAATTTCAAGCTTTTGATAGCCAAATCCACCTTGCTAAAAAATCTCTCAATTCTCTCCATCTACCAAATTCACTAAAAGCTCCATTTTCAAAAAGTTAGTAAGCTTTGCATTGAAGCTTACTAATCTTTGAGCTAAACCTTCATCCAAACACCTTTTCTTTATCAATTATCTACATCTAAGTTTGGGCAATTGATTCTTGTGGTTGAATTGAAGCAAATTCTTGAAGTTGTTTTGATAATTCTTTAAATCTACCTTTGGTAAGTTGGATAATTCATCTTTCACAATGTGATCTCTTGTTGATCTTTGGGTTTGATTCATTGAGCATTATTTTGTGATTCCAATGGTGTTATTTTCTCATATTTTGATGGAATTTTAGTGCTCAAATAGATCCATGATCATAAGGTATTTGATGGAAAGTTTGAACAAGAATTTGGCCTTTTAAAATGTTGTTTTGCTGTCTGTAACAGCGTGCAATATTACAGTAACAATGCAATCGATTGCACAGAAGCAATTTTGCACATATTTTTGAAAATTGTACTGTGTAAATCGATTTACACTCTAGTGCAATCGATTTACACAGAAACAGAATGCATTTTTTGCCTTGTTTTGGGGCTGTTTTGATCCATAAACGTTTTTCTACTCACTCCTTTTGATTGTTGGTTTGGATTGCAATTTTAAATGTCCAATTTCTCTTTAAACTGAATGGACTTTGTGATGTAGATGAAGTTGGATAAATGTTCATCAATTAAAATCTACCTAAGAGTGAATTATTTAATTCATTTTGGTGCTTTAAATTAATGATATGTTTAGTGCTTTAATCCATCTAGAGGAGTGGTTGAATTTAAAGATGAAAGAATTTTGAGGTGGTTATCCAAATTAGCTTATCATTCCCATCCCTCTTCATCTTATCCCTTTATTTTTTAATTGTGCTACATGTTAAGGGATGGTGATCTCTATATCATTTATCCAAACATGAAGTACATATATTGCTATTGATCGGCCTCAAAGTAGGTGCAACTTCTACATAAGTCCACTTACGATTACTTAACATAGTGCTAAATTTTGTCCTGATTTGAATAAATGATCATTCGTGGCCCAAACCTATGTTTGCAAGCCCAAGTATGTTAATTTGATATCTTTGATCCAATAACCTTGAGATTCATTGTGTGGAGGCTTTGGTTCTACCAATCCTCTAATGGATCTTCATCAATTTTGGTAAACGCGGATCACTTAAACATCGTTGATCATTAAATGTTACTTTTGAGGATTCCAAAATGGATGATATACTTGACAAAAAGAAAATGCAACTTGTTGTGTGGAGGCTTTGGTTCTACCAATCCTCTAATGAGTTCCAAATTCAAGTTTCAAGATGGTCACCCAACTAACCACTAATTTATATCAATTGACATTATATGTATGCTCTTTACTTTGTGTACCATTTACTTTTAGCATTTTACATTTCATGCTATTTTCATCTTTGCTCACTTGAGCATTTACTTTTATGTCATTTTTATTTTGCTCACTTGAGCTTTTCTTTTCCTTTTGAAGACACCTAATAATCAACATGAACCATAAAAAACTTTAATGATACTTGGACTATTTGGTTACTATCCTTGGCATTGTGGAGTATTGGACTTCTTGGACTTAGGATTAGAGACCTTGGCCTATGTTGAAGACCTTGTAGCCTTAATTCATATTTTGTATGGAGTTATTGAGGTTTACCTCAAGATATTGGGTTGCTTGTTTGTTTTGTGTGTAGTTTATTATGATTACATACTTTGTTTGTAATCTGGAATTCACCCGTATACAACCGTTACTCTGCCCAATTTTTGTGAAGACTTAATACACTTGAAGTTTGGTTCTCTTAAGAGGTCTAGTATATTTGCTTGCTTGGTTTCAATCCGAAGAATTGGAATTCTATATTGACTCATAATGTCAAGTATTGGCTTCTTTTTGGTTAGATGTTTCTTCTCCTTAGCTTTTACCTTATGCTTTAGGATAGTCTCTTCATCTCCTCCCATCTTCTTTAATTTCTAAAATCTTCTCCCTCCTTTTGAAAACTCTTCTTGTTTTTAAACTTAAACCATTTTCATAATAAACTTGGACTTATGTCCATGCATTTTCAAAACATTTTCATAAATAAACTTTAATCAACTTAATAATACCTTGACTTTTTTTTGTGAGAAGACTAAAAGTCAATCAATCTCATTTCAAACCATTTTTTCCACTTTGACTTTTTATTTTAAAACTTTTCTCAAAAAGTTAGACTCTTGTCAATCCTTGTAGTGATGCAAACAACTATACTTCTATAATATTTAGTGAAGTGAGATATTTTCCACTTGGGTGTTGAGTGAGGCATTGTTGATTTTAAAATCCAAGCCATATCCTCCACTTTGAGATGATGCAAATTCTCCTTTCTCATGATTGTGGGTAGTAAGTATGTTTTCCACACGGACAATGACGATGATGTCTTATCTTATAAAATTAACCAACACACTTGTGTTTTAAATTTTCAAAGAGGAACTACGTGTACCTTGATCCCCTATTGCATGAAAGGTGGTACGTAGGCACTAGAGGTTCGCAACCGCGGCGGGTGCAAAAATCATAAAAATATATATTTCTTTTTCTCACCTCCGCCATCTATTTTACATGTAACATTTTATAGCCAAAATATACAGATTTTACAAAGAGGTTCATGCGGAGTACCGTAGATGTTTAGGGTGCTAATACCTTCCCTTTGAATAACCAACCCTCCTTACCTTGAATCTTTCCCCCTCTTTTTGGGTTATTCACTCTTTTCCCATTCCTTTGGAAACAATAAAGCGTGGTGGCGATTTTTATTTTGATTTGTATAAAGTCTAGTCAATCCAATGGCTTAGTCTTGAACATTTCTACTGCTACACCTATGCATGAAAAGAAGCGGGATAGGGAGGCGAGGGAACCCGTAAGTTGTTGCACTTCCTTTACATTATTAGGGCTCCTCATCATGATGACTGCTTGGCATTTTTCTGGGTTGGCTTTGATGCCTTTCATTGTTAGCATAAACCCCTGAAACTTTGCCGCTTGACCCTGAAGAAGCACTTGGCGAGGTTTAGGAACATATCATACTTCCTGACGGACTACGTGACATTTTCCAAATATTCTGCATGACTACATCTAGAGGTGTTGTGGGACAGTTTGGTTCGGTTTCGAGAGAATCCAATGCACAAATCAATTAAAAATATATGGAATGGTTTTGATTGTATTTACACATTTTTGCGATAAAGCCCAAACCGAACTAAATCGAATAAATGAGTTGGTTTGGGTTAGATTAATAAAATGTGTAAAAAAATTTATTAAAAAAAATCGTATTTATATTAACTGATTTTCATAATAGTATAAAATTCCTAATTTTTTTGTTTCTCCATATAGTTTATGAATGTCGCTAATGATGTTTCATTTTTATTTTCTTGAAGTGGAATATCTTATACTAATTTTCAAGATAATGATGATATAAATTATATAAATTATATAAATTAATATGGTTGGTTCGAATAGACGGGGTCGCGGGTAGAATTTCGGAAATCTATTGCCTGAACCAATTAACATCAGATTTTATTGATTTGGTTATGGTTTTTCCCGAACTAAAAAAAATGTTCGACCCAAACACCATGGTTTGGTTTGGATTCTAGTTTGGTTCAAATTTGTCTGAACCAATGAGCACCCCAAACTGCATGCCTCAATATTTTTAACTATCATATCACTGATGTAGACCTCCAGGCTTCGCCCTATCTGGTGGTCAAAGACAACATCCATGAGGTGCTAGTAGGTGGCACCAACTTCTTGAGGTTGAAAGGCATGACATTATAGTAGTGGTTTCCATGATTTTACATGAATATTGTCTTGGGTGCATCTAAGGGATCCATCTGAAGTAGGTATACATTGAGTAGGTGTCCGTGAAGCTTAACATGTGGTAACTTGATGATTCATTAATGAAGTGATCACTGTCCAGAAGTGGATATGAATCATTAGAACATGCGACATTTAGGTCGGTGAAATCCATGCACATGCGCACCTGTTGTTAACTTTCCGTACTAAAACCATGTTAGCCATCCAGGTGGGATAATTTATTTATGGGATGAACTCGTCGTCAGGTATTTTTTCCACCTATTCATCTATGGTAACCCAATTTTCCTCGCTAACTTTTCGCTTCCTCTATGCCATTGGTTTGGCGAAATGGTGGATGGCAAGGAGATGGCTCATCACTTTGGTGTCTACTCCTGGCATGTCAGAGGTATTATAGGAGAATAAGTTAACATTCTTAATGATTTGGTCGACTAGTTACCTTTCCTCCTCTATAAACTGAAGTGTACCTAACTTCGTCACATGATGGGGTGAGGACCTATTTGGACCTTCTCCAAGTATTATGTGGGAGTAAGCCTTTCTTCTTTGGCTCCCAATCAAGATCCCAACATTTGAAGTCAATATTTGGAACTTCGAAAGAGGGGACATCAACATGGGCGGGCTCTTATCTGGTTGTCTCCAACATACTCAGGTAGCATTTGCAAGCCACTTGTTGATACCCTCATATTATACTGACTAGCACGTTGGGGAGTAGATATTTCAAGGTCAGGTACATAGTGGATATGATCGCTCCAAGGGCGTAAATAGTCGGCCGCCCTATGATGATTTTATATGGTGATACAACGTCTATAATGAGGTAGTTGACGTCAATCTCTCTGACGTATATTCTTCCTATCTTAATTTCCCTAAACTCTTTGAATATCAATCATTTGCTAAAAAAATATATAATGATTTCTTACTTTATTTGGAACATTTCCTTTTATTCCTTTGAACCTTGATTTTAACAAATGTCTTATGACTACCGAAACCAAATCCATCAAGAAATAAATTATTTTGGTGCTCTTTTACCCCATCAAGGACATCGTTTTTCTTCCATACATGGTCAAAGTGACTTCCAAAGCATTCTTCTTTGAAACTTATGACTCTAAACTCCCTGTTGTATGTGACTCATTCAACTTTGAGGGGTAGTCAAGTAAAGTTAGAGCATATCACCTTCTAGATTACAACTATTTAGAATGTTTTGCACAATGGAGGTATTTAAAGACTAAGTTCGAAAGGAATGAGACATCCATAAGATGAACATGACATTAAAGATAGATGGGAAGTTCATTATGGATCATCTATTTATTCTATTATCCTATTGGTCAACAAGTGTCAACTCTTTTATTTTACCTTTAGGTGTGATGACCCAAACCCTTGTTGACGTGGCTACCATAACTAGCTTGTAGATCCTTAGGTTTGTGGATCCTATAACTCATGACATTCTCATTCTTAAATAGATATTCACTTTTCAAAAGCCAACTCAAGCTATATTCATTTATGGAGTGTTGTGACAATCACCATACCATAAACGAATAAAGACTATGAGAAAGATTTCTTGAACAAACAAAAAAAGCCTTTAGTTTATGATAGATAGAAAAGATGGAAGATAATGAAGAAGAAGAAGAAGAAGAAACATCAGGATTGGTTAAAATTGTTTTACTATTTAATTTCTCAATTAGGGAAAATTGATTACAAGAAAATATTAACCAACCTTAACCCTCTCACAACAACTTGAGAGAGCAACATATTTATATACTATAAGCTAACTTAAACCATAAGCTAAATTAACCAACAAGCTAACTTATACAACTGCATGATCGAACATGCTTCGACTACAACATGCACACCTTCGACACCTACACGCTTGACAAAAATTTGACTACAACATGCATCTAACCCCATCGAACCATGAAGTTATCCATGTCGAGTCTAGAGTTCAATCTAATATACCATAAGTCCCCACCTTGATAAAAACTCCACAACAAAAAAAGGAACAATGTAATTTCATCATGCAGCTTTATCAACTACATACAATGGAAGAACTTGCTAATTGATAATGACTTGGTGATCTTATATGAAAGATTTATATTTGTCGAAACCTTCATCACTTTGACTTCTCCAATTTTGATTTTCTCCTTGAAAAATGAAGCATAACATCAATGTGCTTTGTTCTCTTGTGATAGGTTGAATTATTCGACAGATGCATGAAACTTTGAATATCACATTTAACAATGATAACTTGACCTTAAAGTTTCATTTCCTTAACAAACCCTTCAAGCCATAATGTTTTTTCACCTAGGAATATCTTAGGGAAATATATTCAGCTTTAGTGGTTGATAAGGTAATAACCTTTTGAAGAAAAACTTTCCAACTGTTTGATGTATCGAACATAGTGAAAACATATCCAAAAATAGATTTTATGGTTTCCATACATTCTGCATAGTCCGAGTCGACAAATCCTTCGACTTCGACTTTTCCATCACTAATGGATCCACCATAAACCAGGACCTCACTCAGGGATATGTATCTCAGAATCTACTTTAAATCTTGTCAGTGTGCCTTCTGAAGATTGGACATATACTTGCTTACAAGGCTCACTCTATAGCCTATGTCTGGACTCATACATACCATAGCATACATCAAGGAACCCACTATATTAGCATTCAAAATAATATTCATACAAGCTCTTTCGACTTTAGTACTAGGAATTTGAGTCGTACTCATCTTAAATTGAGGATTTATCAGTGTTACAATAGGATTTGAACTTGACATACAAAATTTATTGATAATCTTCTTCTGGTATGTCTCTTACGAGAAGCATAATATCAACTAATTTTTGTCTCCAAATGTTAATCCCAAGAATCCTGGTGGTAGCTCCCAGATCCTTCATGTAGAACTCCTTATCGAGTTCAACCTTCACCTTCATTTAATCCTCAACATTATTGCCTGCTATGAGGGTGTCATCCATATACATCAACAAAATAACAAGTGAACTTCCAAGTCAAAATATTGAGTAAACACAATGGTCGAACTGGCTCTTACTAAAATCTATGTGTTCCATGAACTTGTCGAATCTCCTATTCCATTTTCAAGGAGATTGTTTCAAGCTATACAAAGACCTATTCAACTTTCACACATAATCCTCCTTGCCATTTTTTTCATACCTTTCAGGTTGCCTCATCATGATTGTTTCATCTAAATCACCATACATGAAGTCTATCTTTACATCCATTTGTTCAAGTTCTAAGTCTGACTTCACCGCCATGGATAACAATATTCTAATATATCTATGCTTTACAATAGATGAGAAAACATCATCCAAGTGAACTCCTTCTTTGTGAGTGAACCATCTGCCAACCAACCTTGCCTTAAATCTCTTCAACATCACTCATTTGATTCCTTCCTTAACCTTGAAAATCCATTTACAGTTGACTAACATGGCTCTAACAGGTTTCTCAATCAGCTCCCAGGTGTGGTTATCATGAAGATATTTCATCTCATCATCAATTGCTTTCAGCCACTCAGTATTACTTCGACCCCTCACAACTTCCTTGTAATCTCTAGGTTTTTCATCAAGTACCTTACTAGAAGAGATTAATGTAAACATAGTGAGATCTGCATAACCAAGTCTCTAGGCGGCCTATTGACTCTTCTCGATCTGTCTCTTGCTAACAGGTATTTATCAACAGTTTCCTTGATTTCTTTAGCATCTTGTGCTTCTTCCTCGACTTAATCAGGGTTATGTAGTTCAACATCAATATGTTGTACCTCAACAAGAATCTGTTCATGTTCCAGCTCTTCTTCGGAGATTTTTGCATTTAGACCAACATCATCAATTTTCTTGAATGACATTTCTGCTTCATTAAAAACTACATCCTAACTTGTGATACACCTTCTGTGACCTGGTTCTAAGAACTACGTCTTATAAGATTTTACTCAATCAGGATATCCCACGAACTTGTATCTCAGAGCTCTAGGTCCGACCTTGTCTTGCCTAATATGAGCATAAGCTACACAAACCAAATACTCTAAGTTGGTCAAGATCTGATGGAAGACCCGACCAAACTTCTTCAGGTGTCTTCATTCCCAAGTCAGTCGATGGACACATATTTATAAGGTATGTTGCAGTCACAACAACCTCAGCCCAAAACACCTTATTTAATCCAACACTAACCAACATGCATCTAACCCTTTCCAGGATTATTTGATTGAATATCTCAACCTTGCCATTTTGCTGAGGAGTACCTACTACAGTCTTGTGCCTAGTAATACCAGACATAATGGAAGAACAATAAGTTTCTCTACATCTGGCCTTGAGATTTTGATGATAACTTTACATGTTATCTTAGAGAATAGTTGTATACACTAATGGTTTCATTCTAGTGTGTAGATACTACTATAATATTCTGACTTTGATACAAGGCATGTGACGTCATTAGGTTCTAAACATACACTACTGGAAGAAAACATATGGTTACGTGTTACGGTTGAAGTCAAGGTTCTGAATCTATCTTTTGCAACGTGTCTAAGGAACGTTAGTACAAGAGGTTTTGATCGTGACTTTTGGGTTAAGCTTCAGAGGCCTTCTAAAGCTTTGATTTTATGTGTTATAAGTTTTGAAGATTATGAAGACGAGGTTTTACTGAACAAGTTCTGATGATCTCAAGAAAATCAAGATCCTACAAACAAGTGCTGAAGACTCTGAAGACAAGGTTTTGTGTGACAAGTTCTGAAAACTCCAAGACTTAGGTTCTAAGACTTAAAGAAAGATTCTTCTACAACAAGCTTCAATGTTCAACATTCAAATATCTTAAGCCTCTGAAGATAAGAAGAAAGTTCAAAATGGTTAATGTGTGATGGTGTACAAAATAATACATAAAGTGTCTGTGACCTCAACTCTTCTAGAGTGGTGCAAGGACAGTCTTTTCATACTTTACTATAACCACTCTCATTATGAACGTTGAGAACCAACAACTATATTTCTGATTACCTTTCTACCCTTTCAACGGATATCTTTTACAAGCTATAAAAGGAAGACTTGGAAGCTGAAGAAAAGTAAGAATTAACTCTACAATGAAAAATCTATCGGATTAAATAAAGCTCAACAAAACTACACAAAAGCGCTGTGCAAACTCTATAGAGGAATCATTTGTGTATATTTTTGTAAATAAGCAAGGAGCTATTGCTCGTATCTTGCAGTAGAACACTTAGGTGTTTTTCATTGTACTGAAAAGTCTGTGTAATCTTCTTACAATAAGCACATTCATAATACACTGAAAGTAATCAACTGTTTTTGAATGATACCTTGAGATACTAAGTGAATGTTTGATCTCAAGAAGACTCTTGCTGCGACTTGAGTAGATTTATAAGAAGGGTTGACGAACTTATTGGGGGTGCTAATAAGTTTGATCAGACTTATTGTGGGTTGTTCTATAATCAGTTTGGTTATAGTGGATTAAGTCCTTGTTGAAGGTGAAGTCATCCTTGAGGGGGTGGACTGGAGTAGCTTAGTTAACAGCGAACCAGGATAAAAATCACCGTGTTCATTTACTGTTATGTTCTAAGATAACTTGTTTTATCACCAAATAAAAGATTTTATTTGGTGAAACCCAATTCAAACCCCCCCTTTCTTGTGTTTCTCACACCTTCAATTGGCATCAGAGCTCTGGTTCTGGTATTGATAGTTATCAAATACTTAACCGTGTCAGATAAAGATCCAGATGAGTTTTTCGTTGAAGAAACACAATGGTTGAACACACACTAACAATGGTTGAACCTACACCAGCTGTTGTTGCATCAAATTCAGACGATAAAAGTTATAATGTTAAACCTCCCATCTTTGATGGAGAAAAGTTATAATACTGGAAAGATAGACTAAAAAGTTTCTTTCTAGGTCATGATATTAATCTTTGGGATATGGTAGTCAAAGGCTACGTACCTCTCACATATAATACTAAAAAAGAGATAGCTAGGAGAGCTTTGACTGATCAACAAAATAAAGATTGTAAGAATCATCATAAAGCAAGAACCATCTTGTTGAATGTGATTTCTTATATTTAGTATGTGAAGATCACAAATAGAGACTCTGTTGAGTCTATATTTGATTATCTCAAAATGACTCATGAAGGAAATGATCAAGTCAAAGAAACCAAGGCGCTGGCCTTGATTCAAAAATATGAAGCTTTCAAAATGGAGGATGATAAAAGCGTTAAAGTCATGTTCTCAAGATTTCAAACCTTAGTTGCAGGACTGAAAGTTCTGAATAAAGGATATTCAATGATAGACCATGTGAAGAAATTTATCAGAAGCTTGCCATCCAAATGGAGGCCTATGGTAACTGCATTCAAGCTTGCAAAGAATCTGAACAACACTTCTCTAGAAGAAATGATAATTTCTTTAAGAAGTCATGATATTGAGCTAGAATAAGATGAGCCGCAAAATAAGATAAAATATATTATGCTCAAATCTGTTAGAAAATCTGAGAAGTCCAAAGCTCTTCAAGTAGAAGAGATTGAGGATTTAGAAGGAGATTTTGATGATTAGTTGTCTTTGATAACCAGGAGGGTTAACCATCTATGGAAGAGAAATCAAGGCAACGGGTTTAGAAGTTCAAGAAGGACTGTAGGTCACTTCGAATCAACATTTGGTCAAAGGAACTCTAGTGGCAACGAAGTCATTTGTTATGAATGTAATAAGCTAGGACACTACAAGAATGAGTGTCCTCAGCTTCAAAAGGACATACCAAGGAAGGAATATATTAAAGGCAAGAAGAAATGGCTAATGGTAATGTCGGATGATTCAGACTCTTCTGACTGCGACTCAGATGGGGAACATGCTAACATGGCACTGACAGCTCATGTTGGAACATCAAGAGAAGTACTCCTCTCAGGAGATGAAGCTGATTCAGAAATAGAAGAAATATTCTGCAAAGAGGTATTCTCTGATCTTACTCATTTTTAATTAACATTTTCCTTAGTTGAGATTCTGGAAAAATTGTGTTACTCAAGATTCAGTTCAAGGATCTCAAAAGGACCCATGAACCTGTATAAGTTGAAATCAGTAAGTTGAAGGAAGAAATTTTTATTTTAAAAGAATTTTTTTTATTGAAAGATGAAAATGTTGCCCTTAAAGGCACGAGAACTCTTCCAGAAGCCTCTGAGAGTACTGATGATCTCATTAAGAATTATGACAAAGCTTTCCAGAAATTTCTAGCTAAGAGTATAGGGAGAAGCACACTAGCTTCCATGATCTATGGTGTAATTAGAAATGGATTTAATGGTATTGGTTATGATCCTCATGATAAATATAAATCTGATAAGGAAAACATATCAACTACCTAACACTCTCATTTTGTGCCTGTGGGTTTGTGCCAAAAAGAAAAAGGAAAAGATGAAGAGAAATCTGATTCTAAATCAGATGAAAATCAATTGGCTAAACCAAATAGTTTTAACTCTTGTAAATATGATTATTCTTCTTCTAATACCAAAGTTGTTCACAACTCTGGTAGATCTAACAAGAAAGGACCGAGAAATTATGGGTACCAAAGGATAAGATAATCTACGTTGCAAACATCCTTAGTAGTGCAATTAAAACACATGTCTTGGCACCTGGACACTGGTTACTTGCAACACATGATGGGAAAAGGGCATATGTTCTAAAGTCTGTAACTTAAGCCTGGAAATATCATGGGTTTCAGAGGTGACCAAAAGGAATAAATCACAGGCTCTGGAACAGTAGCTGTTAGGATGGCTATATCCTTTTCCAATGAAAGGAAGAGAAAAAACTCTTATAAGATCAGGCTTTCTAACCTTATAAAACTAAAAATAAATTGTCTCATGTATGTTAATGAGAAGAAGTGGTTGTGGCTCAAATGTTTAAGTTGTGTTAGCTTGAGAAAGATTTCTCAGTTGAACAAGCTTCAATTTGTCAAAGGCATGCCTTAACTGAAGTTTACTTTAGATGCTTTCTGTGAAGCATGTCAGAAGGGAAAAGTTTTCAAAAACTTATTTTAAAGAAAATAATGTTGTTTCTTTCTCCAATATATTGGAACTTCTCCACATTGATCTATATGAATTAGTGAAAACTATATCAATCAATGAAATAAGTAAGGATTGGTTATTTTAAATAACTACAACAAGTGGACTTAGGTGAAGTTTCTCTAACATAGTAATGTGTCACATTATGTATTCACCACCTTTTGTACTCAAGTTATATTTGATATAAAGTCTCAAACTTTGTCAAGTCAATATAGCAAAGCACTCATAGGCAAAGCATGTAAGCACAACATGTTATTTTCAGAACAATGTCTCCATATGACCTATTCTTGAAAAGACTTGCTATGAATTATGTAAAAACAAGAAACCAGTATTTCATATCTTCATCAATTAGATGCTCTTGTTTTATTCTGTACTCTAACAAAAATCTGAACTTGATTGATTCTAATGCTCAAAATGGTATCATGTTATGATGTTCTAAAAGATCAAAAGGCTACAAAGTATATAACACTGAAACCTTTTTTGAATCAATTCGTGTCAGATTTGATGATAAGCTTGACTGTGAAAAGTCAAAGCTAGTTGATAAACTTATATGTATGCAGATTACCATTTCAAAATTTTAAGGTAATAGAGCTACTGCTGAAGAGCAAGAAGAAAGATGATCAAAAGATGTTCTATCAAAAGCTTCTATTGATTAAACTCCTAGAAAGAGAACCCTTCAAGAAGGATGTTTCAAACCAAGTATCTGATCATAAAGGAACTCATGTTGTTGCAATCAAATGGATGACCAGAAACAAGGTAGATGATGAAGGTGACCTCACGATAGTCAAAATATATTAGGTTAGTATTTATATGCTTTCTAACAAAGTACTCATATATACTTCTACCAGTTAGAAGTTATCTAGACAGGAAATGTTTAAATTAAAAAGGATGTGTACTCAATAGCAATCCTGGAGCAATTAAATTTCTTGCGAATAAATGATAAATATTTATTTCTATACTTTTATCTCTTGACTGAAAAGACACGATAAGATATTCGGCTGTCAATTTCAAAAGATTTCCCGTGCATGACCTACCCTAATTAGTGTCTTGCCATATCCTTCCATAACCTTTCTTTTTAGAAGTTTGTGAAGTCGTCTGATTCTTTTTCAAATCAGACATTAAATGTATTAGGTATCTCAAGATTGATTACTCTGTAGTAACTCAATCATCTCATTCGTTACACATATTCATGTCTATTTATGTCATCCATCATATTTAGTCTCTCCTCAAGTTTCAGTCATTATTCTCTCTTCATATCCCTTTCAGTCCTCTCTAGAAATTCTTGCATCTTATGGCCATTCAGACGTTTAATGGAGATGAAAACTTTCTAGAGGTAACTCATGAGAAACATCCTAATAGCGTGTCTGATGATAGTCTCATCAACATGTGTATTGAAAGTCATGGTTGGATAGGGTATGCTGATATGCTGCGAGGTCTCATTTACCCTAATGTTGTGAAAAATCCCTGCCTTTATGCATCTGTTAGCAGTGATGGTAACTACATTAAATCGAATATCTATGGTATTCCTTTTGTTATAACTCGATGTTCCATTGCTGAAGCAATTGGGTGTCCTCTTAAATCTAACTCCATGGATCTTGCTAGTTTTGATTCATGGATGTCGATATTTTCCCAATCATTCATGACACTTCCTATGGGTATGAACCCAACAACCCATACAACTTGAAACCTCTTGCTAGAATCTGGTTTTGGTTCTTACAATCAAACCTTCATCCTAGAGGTGAAGATCTGGATGATGTGTTTCAAGGGATAAATGCCTTCTCTTCTGCCTTCTCAATAATATCCTAGCCAATCAGTCAACTATCATTTTCAATCATCTAAAGGAATCAATCTTGGATTCTAGAGACTCTCTAAAATCCTTCATACCTTATGGGTGTGTCCTATCTGAACTGTTTGAATTAGCTGAAGTAATCAAAATTGTTTGAAAGGCTCAATTCATAAGAGGAAATGCTTTGTTTGATGAGAGTTGTGAAGTTTTTGAAGTCTAAGCTAGTGTAATTGTACTCTAATTGAACATGTATTATTTAGGACGTGTCTTATATGTCAAAACATTGTTTTCATCAGCCTATCTCTAAGTTATTTTTGTCAAAGAAAAAGTATCAGCATGAAATATTCTGTTGCATATCTATTTCTCAAAAATTTGCTTACATATATTTTCTGTGATACTTTAAATGTTTTTATAATTCTCTCTTTATTGGAAAAATCAATTCTAAAGAAAGAATATTTGATATTAACAAAGATATAATTGATAAGCATCAAGTGATTCTGTTGCAATCTCTCAAAAGACTATCAATTTCACTTCTCTATCCCTTTACTACCTTTTTGATTTCCAACAAAGGGGGAGAAAGTAAAATGATTTTGATAATGTTTATTCTCAAAATATCTAACTCAAACATGTATAATGTTGTTGCTACTAATTGTTCATTTGATGTTTTCAATCCGGGAACTTTGAATAAGTTCACTGAGTTTATTCTAAGACATGTTGAAGATGAAGATCCTGATGCAAAGGTTGAAAACCTTATGGATGAAATCAAATATGATTTTCTATAGAATATGTTGTACAATTTGTGAATATATTAATATTCAAACAAATGTGCCAAACACAACTCATAATTTATAAACTTACTGAAAGCAAGGTAATCTTGCTTGATATCATAGTGTTCAGAAGTTGCTAACTTTCTGAAAGTATGAAATTCATACTTAAAACCTCAAAAGTTGTGCTCTCCTTAAAGGAAGACAAGTCGACATTCCGATTCATTCTCTCATACAGAGATGCCACTCAGAAGTTGTGCTCTGATACGTGTTCTTCTACAACGTATGCTCTATTCAGAAGTTATGAACTGTATGAATGTCTGATACATTAGAATACATTAGATCAAACATTGATGCTTGAGAAGTATAGTGTTTTGGTTGTGATATTAGAATCATGGAACATAAGCATTGATACATGATGCATTGAATTATTTAATCAGGCTCAAAATCAAGTTTTGATTCTTCATCAAGTGCTGATAAAAACCAGGTTCTGAGATGAAGACCAAGTGTTCTAGTCAGACTCTGATGAGTTGCTGTAGGGAAGTGCTACTTCTTTATTCTACGTTCTGAATAATCAAAATTTATTTTGTGAGTCTTGAGCTCAAGGGGAGACTCTGAACAAGCTTAAATGAAATTTTGGGTTTAATAGATTCAGGGGGAGTTGTGAGCTTAACTCTGAATTTGTCGGTTATGGTGATTAACGTGTATAAATTGTTCTATCAAAATACATGTTTTTTTCATCATCAAAAAGGGGGAGATTGTAAGAACAAGAAGTGTTTCTACATCTGGCCTTGAGATTTTGATGATAACTTTACATGTTATCTTGAATAATTGTATACACTAATGGTTTCATTCTAGTGTGCAACTACTACTATAATGTTTTGACTCTGGTACAAGGCGTGTGATATCATCAGGTTCTGAATATACACTACTGGAAGAAAACATGTGGTTACGTGTTACAATTGAAGTCAAGGTTTTGAATCTATCTTCTGCAACGTGTCTAAGGAACGTTAGTACAAGAGGTTCTGATTATGACTTTGTGGTTAAGCTTTGGAGGCCTTCTAAAGCTTTGATTATACGTGTTACAAGTTCTGAAAATTATAAAGACGAGGTTCTACTGAACAAGTTCTGATGATCTGAAGAAAAGCAATATCTTACAACCAAGTGCTAAAGACTCTGAAGGCAAGGTTCTGTGTGACAATTTCTGAAGACTCCAAGACTTAGGTTCTAAGACTTAAAGAAAGACTCTTCTACAACAAGCTTCAATGTTCAACATTCAAATATCTGAAGCCTTTGAAGATAAGAAGAAAGTTCAAAATGGTTAATGTGTGATGGTGTACAAAAAGTACATAAAGGGTCTATGACCTCTACTCTTCTAGAGTGGCGCAAGGATACTCCTTTCATACTTTACTGTGACCACTCTCATTATGACTGTTGAGAACCAACAACTAGATTTCTGATTACCTTTCTACCCTTTCAACGGATCTCTTTTACAAGTTGTGAAAGGAAGGCTTGGAAGCTGAAGAGAAGTAAGAATCAACACTACAATAACAAATCTATTAGATTAAATCAAGCTCAACAAAACTATAAAAAATCATTGTGCAAATTGTGTAGAGAAATCATCTGTGTATAGTTTTATACATAAGCAAGGAGTTGTTGCTCATATCTTACAGTAAAACACTTAAGTGTTTTTCATTGTACTGAAAAGCCTGTGTAATCTGCTTACAAGAAGAAAATCTGTAATACACTGAAAGTACTCAGCTGTTGTTGAATGATACCTTGAGAGACTGAGTGAAGGTCTAATCTCAAGAAGACTCCTGCTGTAGCTTGAGTAGATTTGCAATAGGGTCAACGAACTTATTGGGGGTGCCAATAAGGTTGATCAGACTTATTGTGGGTTGTTCTGTAATTAGTTTGGTTATAGTGGATTAAGTCCTTGTTGAAGGCGAAATCATCCTTGAGGGGGTGGACTGGAGTAGCTTAGTTAACAGTGAACCAGGATAAAAATCATTGTGTTCATTTACTGTTATGTTCTAAGCTAACTTATTCTTCCACCAACGAAAATATTTTATTTGGTGAAACCCAATTCAAACCCCCTTTCTTGTGTTTCTCACACCTTCACATAACATAATAAATATCACAAACTTCATTACAGAACTCAAGGCCATTGTCGGTCCTCAACCTTTTAATCTTTCTGCCAGTCTAATTTTCGACCAAAGTCTTCCAACCTTTGAAATTCTCAAAAGTTTCATCCTTTGTCTTAGATGAATACCCAAATTTTTTTGGAATAATAATCAACCATGGATAGAAAATACCTTGCACCTGAGCATGAAGGATTCCTCGTAGGATCCCAAAGATCAGCATGAATGTAATCAAGGGATACATGCGTTCTTTGTTTGTCTTTGTTAAACTTCACTCTACAGGATTTACCAAACACACAAGGTTCACAGGATTCCAATTTTTCGGCTTTGTCTCCACCTAGCATATTCTATTTTCCCAATTCAACAAGACCCATTTCACTGACACGAACCAATTTTATATTCCATAATTCTTCCTTAGACACATGTTTCGTGGAGGTAAAATATGTTGATCCACTTACAACCTCAGTCTCAAAGGTATACAAGACTTCTTTCTTTACGCCTCTCAAGACGTCCTTCGACCCTTCATGACTTTCAGGATACCTTGATCTCCTTTATAAAAATATACTTTTTTGTTAAATTCACAAATTTATCTTCAGATCAGGTACATACCTGCCATCACTCAACAAATTTATTGACTCATCATGGAGCTTGAATATTACATATCTAATACTTGCAATTTTTAAAGCTTTGTTGTTTCCCAACAGCACTGATCCACGATCTTGGTCACATAATTCCTCAAATACATCTTTGTTTGGAGTCATGGGCCAAGTACACCCTGAATCCATAATCTAATTCTCTCTAAAGTCACTTCTAGAAACCACAACGACATCAAATAATTCAAAATCATCTTGCACAATATTTGCGTTGCCATTATCCTTACCTCAATGATTATTCAGGTGTTCATGGCACAAATTTCTTATGTGACCATCCTTCTTACAAGGATAACACCTAATTCCATGAGCATCACCATTATAAGTTTTATCATGACATTTACCCTTCTTCTTCTCAAACCTGCCATATTTCTTCAAGAATTTCCCCTTAACGAATAAACCTTCACCAACAGGCAATGACTTGTGCTCCTTTTGTTTGCTTAAATCCTTAGAGTACAAGGCTGATTGAAGTTCTTCAAATTTCAACGAATCTCTTCCATACAAGAAAGTATCTTTGAAATGAGCATGAGACTTAGGTAAAGAACACAACAATAACAATGCTTGATCTTTATCATCGATACTAACCTCGATATTCTTCAAATCAAGGATCAACTTGTTGAATGTATCCAACTGCTCCGTCAAGACTCTATCTTCACTCATCTTGAATGAATACATGGCCTGCTTCAGGTACATATAATTTACCATGAATTTAGTCATGTACATCCCTTCGAGTTTTCTCCATACACATGTTGTCGTCTTCTCCTTCGAGACATGTCGGAGAACCTTATCACCAAGGCTCAATATGATGGCATTGTGGGCTTTCTCGATCACCGCCGTCTTCTCCTTCTCTATTAGCGCAAATGCAAAGCACTCCACTTTCTTTTTGTATAGGTTAAAAAATTCATATGTATTAGTTTTGTGATAATCGTTAAAGAGTTATAACTAATGTTTCCCTTTTTCAAACCAAAAGGAGTATAACTTATAGGTCTTTGCTTATTTGCTCCTTATATCATTTCTTGTATACCGTTTTTGATCACCTAAAGGATGGAAAACATGTCAAGAGCATAATTAGTCCTTTTTGGTTCATCCCACATTGTTTTTGGAAGTATTTTCTTGAACTTTCAAAATAAAGAATTTGATCTCAACTTGATCCCCAATGAAGGACAAGCATTGTAGAGGCAACTAACCAAATATTCAGGTGATGTTGAATATGTTTTCTTACTAATTGATTATATGTCTTATTGGACCATAATATCAGGCAACTGGACATTGACCTTGTTAAAAGAATAAGGTATGATCTGGATTTTGTATGCCAATAAGGAATACATGTTTCTCCAAACTTTAAAAACATGAACAATAATTGTTCGAGGATCCTGATAATGGGAGATTCGCTTTTTGGCTAGTAATTAAGGAGCATGGATAACAAAACTTCTCTCAAATACTACAACCCTCATTGTGTAGCGCAACCATATGGACTTTTCCAGCATATTCCTCTAGGTTATCAAACCTTAAATTGCATATTTTAGTTTGATGCATTTGTTGGTGGTGTGGCCATGGTTCTTGTGAAAGCATTAATACTTTGTCTTATCGGTCCTGGAGGATTCTCTAACTAGAAAAGGGTCTTTGATATCAGCCTTTTGAAATTTTGTGTTTGTACACTCTTGGTATATCTTCTCTAAAGAAGTGTTGAAGGGAGTATACTTGTTATAACGATTGTGGGTTCCTTGGTCGGACTCTTCCCATCGTCAGTCAGATTCTTTCTAGGATGGATGGCTGAAACTCGCATCTGTTGTTGCCTAGATATTCGCCCAGACGATAATTTTTCCTCAAGGTTAATGAAGGGTTGTGCCCTATTTAGTAGATTTTTTAGACTCTGGGCCTCATTGCGTCCTAATTTCTTCTTGAAGGAGATATCCTGCTTCAGACCGTTCTCAAAGATCAAACACTTGAGGTTTTTGTCAGAGCCTTCCACTTCCACAACCACTTGTATGAAATGGTTGATTTACGACTATAAACTCTCTTTATTCCCTTGTGTGGTCCCACTAAAATATTGTCACCGATTGTCTTTTTTGATCCGTGAAAAGAAGGGTGAATTTCCCGCACAGATTGATCCATGACTTGACGCTTTCATCCGGTAGAGCTTTGAACTATAGTCTAGTTGATCTCGATAGTATTAATGCAAAGAGCCTGCACTTTTCTGCCTCATTGGTATGGTAGTAGTTCAAGTGGTCATCAACGTGTTACACATGTTCGTCGGGATCTCCCTTTTCGTCATATTCCTTCAACTTTAGAGGTCTTTCCAATGACTTAGGTATCTGTGTCAAGAATATAGGAGCAAAAAGGATGCTTCTGCTGGTTCTTCACTAACTGTTTCTCTACTTGTTCCTTAAGAGGAACATGACTTCCTCAACCTCCTCTAGCACTATGAGGAGAAGTATGATGTCTCCGACTCTTTTGATGATTTAGAGATCACAGTGCCAGATCCCGATGAAAGGCGGCTGTCTTAAGTACAATTGTATGACTTCTTTGAGAGACAACCTCATGTACCATATTACCTTTTGGATTTCCGTTGTGTAGACTTTCTTCTAGACGAAACAATCTTTCTTCAACTGCTTGCGTGTTTTGTTGTTGAACCATGTTATATATTCACAATAAATCTCATTCTCATTAAATAAAATTTATTCAACTATTTTTTATTTATTCAAGTTATCTTCTTTTTTTTTCTAAAAATTGAAATTAAACTTTAGATTGAAATACCTACTCGAAACCACCTTCAATTACTGATTTGATATCCACGTATTCATAATTTCAATTATCATAAATTAAAATACGATAATCTGTACACGTAGATCCTAGATGAGCCAGCAGTGTACACCATTAACTAACCTACAAGCTAAACGATTGATTGAAACGCAATGGCTATTGAACCCTCCCTCCCCGTAATCATCGTATTTCATCGGTTCATGACAACATAACGCGACCGGGTATCGAGGGTTTCCCGCGAAAATGTCCGGTTTCACTCCACTCTCAAAATCAATAACTAAACAAATCTTCACTTACGGTTACCATCATCAATCATAATCATAATTTAACTAAACAAATACAACTCCATTTTCCCAGCAATTTTAACATCTCGTTAAGTTCAACACCTTTTTTTTCTCTCTTCTTTCTCTTCTATTCACAAATTTTAATTTATTTGTAGCAGGTTTAAGCTAAAAATATTAGGTGCATATTTATTTGTCTTATTCAACAATATTTTAATATTGAATGTGATTTTCTTTCTCATTCATTACATCATGTGATTTTCATTTTCAATTGTCCTTTTCACCTCTCTCTCTCTCTCTCTCTCTCTCTTCCCATAAATATGTATCGTTTTCATTAGATTCAAATAGTTGTTATGTTTTGCAGAGAATGAGTTTGTTTTTGTTCGTACGAAAACTCGGAGGAATATTCTTCTGTGAATTTAAGAAAGATTTGAAGCAAGAGATGTTTTGGGATTGAAGACAAGACAGAACAAAAAATGACAGTTGAAAAGAGGTTTGTTTTGGTTGGGATTAGAATTGATACTCAAAGCAGACAGCTTCTGAATTGGGCTCTTGTTAAAGTTGCTGAGCCTGGTGATTGTGTTCTTGCTGTTCATGTAGTGAAAACCAAAAGTTCAGGTAATTGAATCGAGTTCGGAGTTTTATTCTTTTTTTTTTTTTTTTTAATTTTCAATTAAATATTAGTAGTGAAACTGAAAGAAGTTGATTCTTCAATGCAGATGATGTTTTGAAAAACAAGAGTATCATAGATGGGTATTTAGAGGTTTTTGAAGGCTTGTGTGATGTCAAGAAGGTAAATAAATACTAAATGTTTAGATTACAGGTTGGGAATGGGAAGATTATGTTGTCTGTTTGGATTTCAGGTTGGTCTTTCTGCGAAAATCTTAACGGGGAGATCGATTCGAAACACTCTTGTTAGAGAAGCGAAAAACCATGGTGCTTTGGCTCTAGTGGTAGGGTATGTGTTCGGGTTTTTTGGTTTGTTTTTTCCTACTTTGGTTAGTTTAAAGGACTTAAACATGTTTAATTGCAGGGGTAAGTCTGGCACCGCTAAATATTGCGCCAAACGACTTCCACCAACCACCAATGTTCTAGCCGTCCAAGATTCGAGGATTGTCTTTGGGAGGTGTAACAATAAACTACCACCAGGTTCATATTTGTTTCCTTAATTAGGCCAAGGTCATGTTTGGATAAACAACTAAATTAAGCATTTATAGTATATATGCTTGTCATATAAGTCTTTATTAAGTTATTCTATAAAGCTTATGCAAATAAGCTTAAGAAAGCTTATGGGCGTGTCAGAAACTGTTTTCATAAGCTCTTCCAAACAGGCTAACAAGTGTTTATGCTAGTAGATAAATTCAAATAAGCTTCGTGGATCAGTCTCGTAGAGAAATCAATCACTAATGAGCCGGTGACAAAAGAAAGTATAGTAAGTTTTGTTTTCATTTGTGACAGGTAGTTTTATATTGGATCCAAGACCAATCATAGATAACCCGAGTGACAGAATAATCCAATCTGAATTTGGATGCGCCGTGGTGGAGAGTGAGAAATCACTACCCCAAAATACCAAGGAATCAAAAGAAGAAACATTTGACAATCCAGAAAAGCACAAGTCGTGGTCGATATCCATGTTTGCAGGTGATCCTTCTGAGCAGAAGCTTGGATGGCCTCTACTTTGCAAAACGAATTCAGAAATCTCACAAAGCTGTCATGGAAGGGACATGTCTGTAGTACAATGGGTAATGACTCTACCAGACCGTTCATCGGAAAGTAGTCCACAATCATCTTCCAGCGACAGAAATCCATTCGAAAGGAGCACCAGCGACATTCTTGAGGACGAGAGCTTCAACATTATTTTATCCCCATCTGTTGTACTACCAAAAGGCCTAGAGGAGATATTAAATGTCAATTCACTCAATTGCAAGTGGTTCTCCCTTGAGGCTCTTAAGTCTTGCACTGACCAATTTTCTTCAGGTTGGAACACTGCTTCTTATTATGATCCTCAGTTTTTATACAAACTAGCATATCGAACCCGAGCTCAGCACGGGCACGAAAAAACCAGCTGATAAGAAAACTGTGTTTTGTTAATATTATAATAAGATGTAATCTTGTATTCCTTTGCAGAAAATTTGATTGGGAAAGGCGGGAGCAACCGTGTGTACAAAGGAGTTCTCTCTGATGGAAAGCTAATTGCAGTTAAAGTATTGCGGTCATCGAAAGAAGCCTGGAAAGATTTTTCCTTTGAGATGGAAATAATATCCCCATTGAAGCACAAAAACATTAGTCAACTACTTGGAATTTGCATAGAGGACAATAATACGTTGTTATCCGTTTATGATTATTTCCCCAGAGGCAGCTTAGAAGAAAATCTACATGGTAAAGTTTAAGTTGATTTTCTGTTTTTAACTTTTCAACCATCATCTAAATTACTGTAAATGAAAAAGATGCTTATATGAATTTATAAATGGATGTAGGAAAGAACAAAGATGGGTCAATTTTGTCATGGGAAGTGAGATTCAATGTAGCTGTTGGAATAGCTGAGGCCCTTGATTACCTACACACAGAAGCCTTGAAGCCTGTTATACATAGAGATGTCAAGTCTTCAAACATTCTTCTTTCCCAAGACTTTGAACCACAAGTAATCAAAAAGTTTTTGACATCTTTAGCATTGAAATGAGTATTTTTGCACAACCAAATTTAGCAACAAATTTTTAAGTGATTTATGCAGGTCATCTAGTGGTTAATTATGTGGAATAGATAGTTAATTGATATACCAAGTGTGAAACTCATTGACCACCACATAACTTCATTAACCAAAATTTTGGACATGATAAACCATTATATTTAGGTGTTCAACTACATGTGTATTTGAACACAAAAATTGTAGTTAACCGCATCCAAATTTGTGGTTACTGTGTTTTCGCATCTAGTATATCCATTAACTATCTGTTTAACGTAATTAGCTGGTCAGTGGTATTAACCACTTAAAAAGTTGTCGCGAAAATCTGCTGTCAATCAAACTAAAACATTATGTATAAAATTGATTGTCCTTTTGCTGCAGTTGTCTGATTTTGGACTTGCAATATGGGGACCAACAAAAACACCCTTTTTGACACAAGAAGATGTAGTAGGAACATTTGGTTACCTTGCTCCTGAATACTTCATGTATGGAAAAGTCAGTGACAAGATAGATGTCTATGCTTTTGGTGTAGTACTACTTGAACTAATATCAAGTAGGGAACCAATCAGTTCTGAACCTTGCAAAGGACAGGAGAGCTTGGTAGTCTGGGTAAGACCTAACTCCAATTATGAACATGTTTTTTTACAAAATAGAATATGAACTATAAAAGATGGTTTAATTTTCAGGCAAAACCAATGATAGAGCGTGGGGATATTAAAGGTTTGTTGGACCCAAGATTAGAAGGGAAGTGTGATGAGACACAGTTGCAAAGAATGGTTTTAGCAGCATCTTTATGCATCACGCAGGCTGCTAGAATTCGTCCTAAGTTTAATCAGGTAACAAATTTTCGAGTTTAATTGATATACACGGACAAATATCATTGAAAATTGTTAGATTCGTAAAATGAATTCAAATTACGAATTATTACATCTTAAAAACCTTCAGCTCCTAAAGTTTATGATTCCTATGTACAGATACTGAAGATCCTAAAAGAGGGTGATGAAGTTGAATATTGCTTCAATGAGCATTCAGAAAATGAAGAAAACATTGATGACGAAGTATATCCAAATTCAAGTGCAGAGTTACACCTAACACTTGCATTACTTGGTGTTGATGAAGACAATACATCATCATGTAGTAGTACAGAGCACAGATATAGTGAGAATTTGAAAGACCAATGGAGCAGCAGGTCTTCAAGTTTTAACTAGTTTTGCTTTCAGTTCTAAAACCTGTTTATCATTAGTTTGTGCATGTACAGTTACATTAAAAAAGGAAATAAAACGTGTTACACTCATTGATGAAGGGTTTTGTAGACTTATGCATTTATAATTATTTGCAAGTGGGCTATTACACCAAAATGAAAAAGTTAATGAAGATTCTGCAATATATGCAGAAAATGTATACCACGACACGAAGCAGGTTTATTCACCTTTTTGAATAAAGAAATAGTATCAGCAATCAATTTGTTGAGATCACTGAACAACTCATCACTTTACTCTTCACCTTCATTTCCTACATCATACCTCAGCCTTCCATTATCCTATATAAAAAACAAGTAGATGTACCATCCAATAAAAACCTCCCTTTCCATTTTCCCAGTTGACATTAATATAAAAAAGCTCAGGTTGTTTAATTAATTATTTTTCTGGTAAAACATAATTTAACAACTCTTTATTTGATAGAAGGTGACCCTTCTTATTGGTTTGCTGAGGTTATCATTAGGAAAGAAGGGTCGGAATTACAAAGATCTCTAGTTAGGACTCATTCTCCTAAAGTTCAAGATTTTTGGTCTGTTTTCTAACTCCATTCAATCAGACGGGTTGGTGGAAGAGATTGATCGGATGGTTAATATTTGTAATTGAATAATATATTTCAAGTATCTTAAAATTACAAGCATCGATCTCTTTATATAAGACTATTCTAAATTAATGGACTCAACTAATAAACTAAAAGTCTGAATATAAATTACTACTAATAATAGTAAAAATAACTTATTTACAACACTCCTCCTCCTCAAGTTGGTGAATGAATATCTATCATTCTCAGCTCAGAAATATTTTTTTTCAAAATTATTGTTGTTTAGCCCCTTAGTTTGAAGATCTGCAACGTTGTCCTGAGAGGAAACATATGGATTGCAAATAAGACCACTATCTAACTTTTCTTTGATGAAGTGTCGGTCAACTTCAATATGTTTGGTTCTATCATGTTGCACTGGATTATGGACTATGCTAATAGCAGATTTATCATCACAATAAAGTCTCATTAGTTCATCACTCTTTATCTTCGAGTCTTCTAATATCATTTTCAGCCAAAGTAATTCACATATCCCTTGTGAGTTGTGACATTGCGAATTTTTTTTATTAATAACCATGTATTAAAAAAATATTTCGCAAATAACCGGGTTTCGGAAAAAATTACGCAAATAACCATGTTTCAGATGGCTCCACAAAGGAGGAGCCATCTCATTTGGCGCATGCACCTAGGGTTTTGCTCTAGGCGCCATCTCACTTGGCGCCTCCCTTGGCTTTTAGCCAAGTGAGATGGCGCATGCTCCTTAAAAAGGAGAGGAGGCGCCATCTCACTTGGCGCCTAGGGCAAAACTAGGGTTTTTTGCTGTTTTATAAATAATTCATCCGTTTCTTTGAAATTTCTCACACTTTCTCGCACTGTATTTTTATTTTGTACTCCCTTATTTACGTAATGACGTCGCCTATGATTTTTAGCAGAGATGGTTACGTTATATTCTCCGCCACGAAACCTGCGATGAAAATGAAATTCTGGCACATTCACTCCATGGAGCGTCTGAAGCGGGAGTTGATGCGGTGGCTAGATGGAGACATCGCCGAGGGGGGAAAAATTCGAAGGATCCAGCGAAAACGAACAACAACCTCGCATGCGACAGGAAGACCTAATGTGTGGTTGGAGGAAGTCAAAACAGACAGTGATGTAATGCTGATGATGCATGGGTCAGATGAAATTGTGTTAACAGTTGTAATTTCCTAGATTGAATATCGTTAATCATTGTTGTACGCGAAAACCCTAATGTAATTTCCTATATTGAATTTCTTAAATTGTGTGAACAATTTTATTAACGGAAAACCCATAATGTTTACAACACAAATATTGAAAAGATTTATTGTATTACAAAATTTATGTGGTCGAGCCAGACGCCCGATTCGGACAGTTTTTGCGATTGTGTCCGACCTGACGGCATAAACCACACTTTCTTTCCAACCTGTCAAGATCGTCCATTTCTGTTGTTATGCGCCTGCTTTTGGGACGACCCTTCTTGTTCCTTCGCATTTGGTCATTGTGCCAAACTATATCACCGTTGTATTCAGGCCAATAGTCCGGTTTTGCCACCAAAGGAAAGTTGTTGTTGTAAACAGTGAGCAACGTTTCAGATTTATAAACGTTTGAGAGCAGTTGAAGCGCGTCTTGATGGGTATGAGCACAAACGGCAATGACATGAGAGCAAGGCATACGAAAAGCTTGAAACCTGCCACAATCGCACCATTGAGAAGGTAAAATGACCCTGTATTCTTGTCTTGCCAGGCCTTCATTGTGGTCAATTGTCTCTTTCACAATGAAGTTGTGGCTATGGCGGTCAAACCGTGTAACCATGTGAGTGTTGGCTTTAGCACTTTCAGCCTTAATGTATTTCATACAGCTTTCACTCCATAGTTGTCCTGATTACAAGACCGCATACCACATTTCACCTCTTTTGGCAAATAACGCAGCCATCCTAAAATACGTGGATTTCACCAAGGCAGTGATGGGGAGGTTTCGTATGCCCTTGAATACCCCATTCATTGATTCAATAAGATTTGTTGTCATATGCCCCCATCTTTGGCCATTGTCGTATGACCTAGTCCACTTTTCGACCGGTATATTGTTGATCCACGTACCGGCTTCTGGGTTAGACAAACAGATCTCGTTGCGGTAATATTTGAATGTGGGCTGTGTCAGTGCGTATCCCGCATTCATCACCGCTTTCCTCAATGTTTTGTCCTTGACCTCCCTCGAGAAATTCTGGACGATATGCCTGACGCAATAGACATGCGTAGAAGGAGGGTCATGCCAACCATTTGCCGGATTATTATAGGCACTTTCAATGGAGGCATGTCTGTCCGAGATCAAACAGAGATCTGGTTGAGGAGCCACGTGTGTACGAAGATTTTTCAGGAAAAAGCTCCAAGCACCACCGGTCTCCCCCTCGACAAGGGCAAACGCAACGGGGAAAATGTTATTGTTGCCATCTTGTGCAACTGCCATCAAAAGCGTGCCTTTGTACTTCCCATACAACCAAGTCCCGTCTATTTGTAGAATTGGTTTGCATGATGCAAACCCTGTGATGCATGGTTGAAATGCCCAAAAGACGCGACTGAATATTCCGTTGCCATGTAGTAGACTACCATCTTGGGCGTACGCTGGCAATGTTTCCAGAACATAAACACTACCTGGAGAATATGTCTTGAGTGCATTTAGGTAGCAGGGAAGTTCTCGGTATGACTCCTCCCAGTTTCCGTACACCCTTTCAATCGCCTTAGTCTTTGCTAACCACGCCTTACGGTAAGACGGAGTGTAGTTAAAAACCGTGGTGATGTGGGAGATGATTGTTTTCACCTTCAAAGAAGGGTCGTTGCTGACCAGGGGTAGGATTTCTTGACAGATTAGATCATGGTTGAGTTTTCGGTGGTCTTGTGATTGAGTGGAACTTACACAAGTATGGGTAGTCATGGAAACTATGACCCAGCAGTCACCCCTTAGTCTGTATGAAGCGGTCAGCTTGAACATACAGTCAGGGTGGACACACTTGATCTTGTACCTTTCCGGGTTTACACGATCCACCTTATAATCAACCGAGTTGAGCATGTGAAATTTTTTGATGGCCCTTATGCATTCCTCTCTATTACGAAACTTGTCCTTCTCTTTTAAATTTTCATCCGACTGCATATACGGTTGGAAAAACAAGTCCGTAGAAGGTTCATCTCCGCCCATGTTGAAGTTTGTCATGTGCGTAGGTGGTGTGTAGATTTTATCGGTAGGAATACTTGGGATGCCATCATCGTCAGAATCGTCGTTCACCATTTCATCAAACTCTAACTCGTTATCTTCTTCTTCATCATCAACTGCATCCACCTCATCTTGCTCATTCTCCAAAGGATCAACCTCCTGTGTCACCGGAGGCTCTACCTCCTGTGTCACCGGAGGTTCTTGAAACAGAACGTACAACTCAATAGAGTCGTTTCCAGAATAGACATGGCTGGAAATCATGTTCTGGAAATCCTCGTCATCTTGAATTGCAACCTTATAAAAAATAACTTGGTTGTTTCCAAAAAAGACTGGACTCTGATAAAATATCTGGGATACCGGGCCTCGTTCAAGTTTGGCCTCCAATCTTTTCTTAAAGTACGAGAAATTTGCTTTCCCGTTTAAGAGAAATCGGACATTGTCGGTGTTTCTAAACAAAAACCCAACTGTGGGACACATGTATGTCTCACCGTTGAAATGTGCTTTGACAACAAATTGTGGTGAAGAGGCCATTGTGTAGAATTGTTTTAGGTATGAAGGTGGGAATGTTTTGGGTTTATTGATTGTATGAAGGTATGAATGCTGGAATTGTTTCTGCCAATAATATTACATGCATGGGCTTATGCAGCCACCTAGCCTGCCACCCATCAACTCCAATGGCCTTGCATGCAACAAAGAAAGGAATCCCAAAGGCTGTCACGTAGCCTGAGCCAATGCTGTAAAACGTGACACCTCTTATTCGCCAAATGGGGTGGCGACACCATACATTTTTGTACTATTTCGCCAAGTGAGATGGCGCCTCCCTTACTGTCCAATCGTGATACATGCATGGGCTTATGCTGCCACCTAGCCTGCCACCTAGCCTGGCCCTATTCTGCACACATAAATGTTTTGTGTAAGACTCCACCCATCAACTCCAATGGCCTTGCATGCAATAAAGAAAGGAATCCCAAAGGCTGTCACGTAGCCTGAGCCAATGCTGTAAAACGTGACACCTCTTATTCGCCAAATGGGGTGGCGACACCATTCATTTTTGTACTATTTCGCCAAGTGAGATGGCGCCTCCCTTACTGTCCAATCGTGATACATGCATGGGCTTATGCTGCCACCTAGCCTGGCCCTATTCTGCACACATAAATGTTTTGTGTAAGACTCCACCCATCAACTCCAATGGCCTTGCATGCAACAAAGAAAGGAATCCCAAACGCTGTCACGTAGCCTGAGCCAATGCTGTAAAACGTGACACCTCTTATTCGCCAAATGGGGTGGCGACACCATTCATTTTTGTACTAGCCTGCAAGAGTGACATCTTACATTTTTTGTAAGAGTGACACCTTACATTTTTTGTAAATGCATGCATGCATATGTGTAACACCCTAAGCATGCAAATGTGACACATCGCAGGCATGCAACCACTACATCAAACTTATTTGCCTATAAATACATACCTTATGAAACATCTCTCACACCCACACAACTCTCACTCTCTGCTACGAAATATTTCTTAAGTCTATCATACTCTCTATTTCTTCCTAAGTCTTTCATTCTCTCAAGCATTCTGAACAATGGCCCTTCTAACAATGGGAGATACTCACAGAGGCACAAGGGAAAACATTGCTGCATTTGTAAGTCTCTTCTTTGGTTATACATTTTTCATACTTCAAATAACGTGTTGTTCATCTTAATTAATCTTACTCTTGTTTAATTATAATCTCAGGATACACAAAGATTCAGAATCCGTTCGCACAAATACCTGGCTCTCGACCCATTTATCGTCCCTTATCTGGAATATGCAGGTTTTGGACACGTGATAAAGATCTCCAACTGCACCATTGACTCCAAATTCATTCTTGCAATGTTGGAGAGGTGGAGACCGGAGACCCATACATTTCACCTACCAGTAGGTGAATGTACCATCACTCTCGAAGATGTGTACATGCTACTGGGCCTCCCTATCGACGGTAAGGCGGTGAACGGATCGGTTCAACAACCCAACTCACAGTGTGAAGAACTGTTGGGTAGGGACATGGTAGAAGGTGGTGGAGCAAGAGGGCAGGGAATACTACTCACTGACCTGAAACGGCATTATGCAAGTATGGAATTAAATGAAAATTCCTCAGAGAATGACCGAGTAGTAAAAGCCCGAACGTATATTATGATACTTTTTGGTACATTTTTATTTCCCGAAAGTACGGGAAATAGTGTAAATTTCATGTACTTACATTTACTAACAAATTTTGATAAAACTAGAAAATATAGTTGGGGTTCTGCAGTATTAGCCCACCTGTACAGTTCCTTGTGCAAAAACGCAGTCAAGGAAAAATGTACATTTTATGGGTGCGCATTTTTACTACAAGCCTGGGGTTGGTGGAGGATGGAGTCCTTAAACCCCATCAACAACAACACTTTTGGTTTCCCTTACGCAACAAAGTAAGTCATTAAGTTATAGCATTTATAACTATTCTTCTCTTTCCAAAATATATGCTAAAAATAACATGTTTCTCATTTCCTTTAGGTACTGCGTGAGGGGTATGGATTACGGCAAGAATCCCAGATTCAATGTCGCACTCTACCGGAATCTGTTGGATCACTTAGGCCCAGATGACGTACGTCGTAGCTTTTAACTTTTGTTCATTTTAATTATTTATACATTACTTTTGCGCTTACCTGATTTAAATTTTATCGCAGTTCGTCTGGAGACCATATTTGGGTTTGGACCATTCTCCAAATCCAGAGGATGCAGCAACTTGGACTGCAAAGACTGCACTCATTCGGTTCAACATTGTGGAGATACACCACAGCGACCGTGTGAAGATGCAGTTCGGAATGATCCAAGAGATACCAAGTGATCCAACAGATTTGTCCCCCTGGCATCTAAAAAGGGTCGACGCCCAGTGGAATCTTACCAACTGGAAAGACTTTGCTCCAAAATGGTGTAAAATGTGGCAAAGGCGTCACCGCTACATCTTGCAATCCCCGGTTTTCCTTACTCAAGGTAACATGCGACACACCGATCAATATATGTCGTGGTACAGGTCGGTTAGTAACCCAGATATGCACGTGTCTCATCCGAGGTACTTGGTTGACCCACGCACACAATGGGGACAACCCTCGATTCCCCACCAACAAACCCAAAATCCATCAACCTCAAACCAACCCCCAAGAAGAAACAGACCAACAAACACACAACCACATTCCCCACCACAACACAACTACAACCAAATGCCGTACTACCAACCACAATCACCGCCAAACTACCAATACCCGGATATGCCTCAAACCCAACCCCAATACCAACCCCAATACCAGCAAACCCACATACCACATACACAATTTCAGTCTTCCACATATCCCAATATGGCGCCCTCAACATCCAGCCTTAGCCCTGATATGGGAATGTAAGAAGATTATGACCAAGCCGACCAAACCTACCATCAACCACCATATCACCAAACAACCCAACATCCACAATACCAAACACCCCAAGATCCATTTCCTTTCTACCCCCCATACTCAGACGACCAATGCTACCGACCAACCATGGAACCCCACCCACCGCCAACACGACCAAACTTCGAGGGTATGGGTAACCGACTGTACCAGAGCGGATCTTCGAGATATGGAGATCTTACTGATTTTATGGATTCGGATCGCATTGACTTCGCTGGGCCATCGACCTTGCCGCAGCAGGAAACGAGACGGCACCCAGCAAGAGAAAGGCGAGGACGGGGATGCGGAACTGGGGGTCATTACCGGGTTCCTGGGGATCACTGATGTATCTTTTTTTTCCCAGTATTTTTTGTATCCATTTTTTTTACTGTTCTTTAAATGTAAAACAGTTGAATGTAATTATTTTTTTTAAATAAAAAATCCATTTTGTTTATCTCTGTCTAATACGCAACGCGCAGGAAAGAAAAAAAATATTTTTTTTGGACCTAATTTTCTACATAGGCGCCATCTCACTTGGCTTAGGGCTTGCCCTAAGCACTTAGGCGCCAAGTGAGATGGCGCCTCCCTTAAAAAAAGAGGAGCATGCGCCAAATGAGATGGCTCCTCCTTTGTGGAGCCATCTCAAACATGGTTATTTGCGTAATTTTTTCCGAAACCCGGTTATTTGCGAAATATTTTTTTAATACATGGTTATTAATAAAAAAAATTCTGACATTGCTCTAAATTCTGCTTCAGCACTAGATCTAGATACAACACTTTGTTTTTTACTCTTCCAGGTCACAAGATTCTCGCCTCGAAAAGTACAATATCCCGTAGTTGATCTTTTATCCATAACTAACCCTGACCCTGCATAGTCATCATCACTATACGCTTCAAGACTCACACTTCCATTTCGTTCAAACAAAAATCATCTACCTGGAGTTCCTTTTAAATATTGCACAATTCAGAGCGCATCTTGTAAATGAATCTCCTTTGGTTTCTGCATGTGGTCTAGTATGTGATAGGTATATAAGTTTTTCGACTAATCTTTGATACATTCCCTTATCAACCGGAATATTTTCTCATGCGTTCTCCAACTTTACACTTGGATCAATTAGTGTACTTGAAGGCTTGCATGTTGTCTTAGCTATCTCTCGTAGAAGATTAGTAATGTATTTTTGTTGAGATATGAAGATTCCTTTCTTAAAGTGGACAACTTCAATTTCCAGAAAGTACTTCAATTTTCCTAAGGTATTAATCTCAAACTCCTTGGCTAAGAGTTCACCTAACAATGGTTGCTTCTTCTCATCATCACCTGTTACTATAATGTCATTCAGATACACTAATAAAATGGTTACTCCCCTGTCTCAGAATGTTTGATAAAATAGAGTATGATCTCCTTGACTTTGTTTAAAACTCAAACCTATCATGACTTTGGTGAATATTCCAAACCATATTCGTGGTGATAGCTTTAGCCCATATAAAGCCTTTTTTAATTTGCACATAATGTTGGTGGTAGTAACTTCACATTATGTCAGTATCCAGGGGTACATCCATATAGATCTCTTCATCATGTTCTCCATGAAAGAATGCATTTTTCACATCAAATTGGTGTAAATTCCAATTATAATTAGTCGTTAAAGATAATTATCACGGTTACGATATTCATTTTAGCAATTAGAGTAAATGTCTCTGAGTAATCCACTCCATCAGTTTGGGTGAATCCTTTTGCAATCAATCTTGCCTTGTACCTATCAATAGATCCATCAACCTTGTATTTTACATTGTATACCCATTTGTACCCTATAGGTTTCTTTCCATTTGACAAAGAAACCAATTCTCAAGTATTATTCTTATTTAGTGCCTACATCTCTAAGTCCATGGCATGTTTCCATTTCCTGTCAGACAATGCCTCAGATAAAGTGTTAGGCATTGTTATAGTGTTTAAACTTGTGAGGAAGGATTTATGGGTGAGTGAAAAATATTTAAATTTTAGATAGTTGGATATAGGGTAAAGTGGCTTTTTAATACATTTTATGGTATCTTTTCTAAGAGAAATTGGAAGATCTAAATTCTTGTAGTGTGGTGGTAATACTGAGTTGGATTTTGTTTCTTGTTCATGAGAACATTCAAAAATTGAATCATTAGTTCTTGAAGGGTTAGGAGAAGTTACCTCATGTAATATCAGATTGGATTCTTGGATATGAGTAGATTCATGGATATTTTTCTTTCTTGTATATACTTAATTCTTTATAAATCTCACATCAGTTTCAATATTTTCATTTTTTCCAGAATCAAGTTCAGTCTCAACATTGTCACCAATAGCTTTAGTCCCAACTTCCAATTCAAAAGTAAGGTCATAAAATAGAGAAAACTCATCTTCCTTACTTATATTCTTCCCTCTAAAGATGAGTTTGAAGGAAGTAAATTTCTTGTTCATGGAAGGTGACATCTCGAGAGACAAAGTATTTATGAGATGGTCGATGGTAACATTTGTAACCCTTTTGGGTAGAAGAATATCCTATAAAGACAAACTTTAACGCTCTAGGATCAAGTTTCCCTCTACCATCCCTATGGATATGGACAAATGACGTACACCCAAATATTCTAGGGGTCAGATTACTTGAAGTAGACACATCAGGATATAATGAGGATAAGACTTCCATAGGAGTTTTGGAGGCATGGACAATAAAGGATAAACGATTAATGAGATACGATATAGTTAAGATTTCCCCACCCTAATATTTCTTAAGGACTTTATTTTGGAATATCATAGAACATGTTTGGTCTAACAAGTGTCCATTCTTTCTCTCAGCAATCCCGTTTTGTTGAGGGGTTTTAACACAAGAAGACTCATGAATAATACATTCTTTTTTAAAGAAAGAATTAAGATAGTGGTTAAAGTAATCTTTGGCATTATCGGACCTAATTCTCTTAATACTCACACAAATAATTTTTAACCATAGAGAAGAAGTGAAGAAACATAAAAGCCAACTTTAGATTTTTATTTTAACAAGTAGGCCCAAGTAACCTGAGTGCAATCATCAATAAATGTTACAAACCAACGAGCGCCTGATATTTTTTGGAACATTCGATGGACCCTAAAATGTAAAAGTGATCATTTTATTTTTTACTGGAAAAGAGACACGCTTGTGTTTAGCAAGTTGACACACCTCACAACAAAGACTGTCCACATATAAACTTTTAAATAATGAAGGAAATAATTGTTTTATGACACTAAATGATGTATGACCAAGGTGACAATGATACATATAAACCTTCTATCTGTTGATTTTAATTGATTATGAATAAAAGAATTTTTTGTTGATAAATAGATTTGGAGGAATATTTTGGTTATCTAAGTAATTAAGACCACCCCATTGCATTTCCAATTTCCCTCTCTGAATTCTTGTCCTGGAAAACACAAACATTGTTATAAAAAAACAAAATTACATCATAGATCAATTATGAGTTTTTTTGTACCCCAAAATTTTCCCTCTCATATTTCTCAATACATTGCAAGGAAAATCTCCAAGTTGCTCAAGTTTGCTCAAGAGTGGGTAAGACAAGTCATCTCCTAAGGCAGTCAACCCCAAATTAGGGTTTTGTGTTGCATCAAGATCTTTGAATCAAAATGACCTCAAGTACTCCCCAATGTCATAATATGTTCTCAAGGTCATCCATGTCAAGTTTCAAGCCTTGCAGAGGAAGTTTGCTCAGTCAATTGCTCAAAGGTCCAAAAATCGACTGTGCTAGGGCAAAAGTCAACTGTGACCTATACACAATCAAACTTCAAGTTTTTTTGTCAAAATTATCATTTTGAAGGATATTTTATCATTTGATCAAGGGTTGATCATGATTCACCAAGGATTGCTCAAAATTCATCAAGATTCAAAAGTTGCTAAATTAGGGTTTTGTAGGAAAAGTCAACTCCACTTTGACTAAGCATAACTTTCTCATACTTTATGATAAATGACCCATCTAAAGCTCATTTTGAAGAGGATGAAATTACCTACAATCCACCTTCATATCCCAAGATCAAAAAATGCACTCACAAGAAGTTATAAATTTGGACATTATAGGTCATTTTTGAAAGTCAACAAAAACACCTTTTTTGCCAAAGCTTATAACTTGAGCATGGAACATAAAAATGAGATGAGACAAAAAGGGTTGGTTAGAGGACATCTCAAGCTTTCTAAAAAGTCAAAGAACACCTCCAAAAGTTCAAAATTTAAGAAGTTATGCATTGTTGAAGTTGGCCATTTTTGCAAAATTGCCAAAAGTCAACTATCCCCAAAACGTCAAATTTTGTCAAATGGGCCCATTCTTTTCCACTTGATTTGAGCTTGCATCATTGTCCACGTGCCCTAGCTTCAACCATGAGCCCATATTTCATTTTTATTATTTTATTTGATTTTTTATTGAATTTATTCATTTTTAATCAAATAAAATCATATAAAATCCAAAACTTTGATTACATAAGATTTTTTGGCTGTTTCAGGTTATAATTATCATCATTATCATCATCAAGCTCGAATCATACAATATCATGTGCAAAAAGATTGAGATTTGGCAAATTTGACAAGTTGTAAAGAGTGAATCAAATCAAATTGGCAAGCATTGATGGGAGAAGATTTGAGCCAAGTTTGTTACCCTGACACATTATACAATACATAAGGAAGCCAAAGCAGTCGAGATCAGGGTTGGAAGTTGCAGAAAGAGGCTGAACAATGTTTGAAAAAAGTCACCAAAAGCTTGAATTCGAAACCATAGCTAGAGGCACTTTCAGAAGTTGAGACCTGTCCCAATCTCTTCATGGGTGTTCACTCAATCTTCCTGGATCAAAAGCAAGCTTTCTCATATGCCCAAACACGCTGTAAGTGTCAAGAAAACCCGCTCTGTTCTTGAAATCGTAATTCATCAGTCTTGCATCATTTGAGTAAATTATTGGTATATTTGTAATCCTCATAACATTTCCAAACTATTGGCATTATTCAATTTTGTTTATTTGACCTATACTGCAAAATGCCATAGCTAGGGTTTCGTGGATATTTTTGGGTGTTTCTGTTTCAGGAATAATTGGCCATCAAGAAGGGTATGGTTGTGACTGGGATGATGAGACGAGCACAACCATGCCCTTAGAATTCATTTTCATGGCTTACAACGGATTTTGGAGTATGCACGACTTGTAGTGACGGCCTGTGTCCGTAGCTATAGGTTTTACAGGGTTTTAGCCACGGACGAAGGTTGAAGACAATATGTGGCATTCAACCATTGCACCATTCAAACCACGCGCGCATTTTTACTTTTGTTCTGGCCATTGACTTGTTTTAATATATTATGTTTTATTTGTATATTACTAACAAAGAAAACAAAGCAGTGTAGTGGCAAGCGTGCATTGGCAATCACTTTCAGGACCTGGGTTCGAATCCCAGGTCCCCCACTTTCTTTGATAATTTTATTTTTCAGGTGATCACATGTACATCCAAGCGTGTAGCCCACCATGGTCCATCAATCCTCCAATTGCCAGATGGCCCAAGGCCAAATCTGATGGCCAAGATTTGATAGTCCACATAGAGCCAAGTCAGCGCATGCACACCAAATCATGAAAAGGTCAACAAGGCCAGCGTTTTGGGCCACATAATTTCTGTTCAAACACCCTAAATCAGGCCCAAACCCCTTTATTTTTCTATTTTATTTATTTAGTTTTATTAATTGTTTTTATTGTTTTATTTTATTTACTAACCAATTAAAAAATTCTTTTCTTTATAAAATAAAAAAACCACAAAAATATTTTCTTTATCAAATCAAATTTTAACTTTTATTTTATTAATAAACACTAATTAAATTAACTTAGGTTTTAATTAGAATAACTTTAACATATTTTTGTAAATAATTAAAATTAAATTAGATTTAATTAGGTTTTTACTAATTCAATTAATTTTTATTTCTTTCTTAAAATAACAAAAAACCCAAAAAAATAATTTATTTTTATTAATTATTTTATTTTATTTTATTTAGTAATTAATTTAGGTTAATTTCTTTCTTAAAATAAGAAAAAACAACAAAAAAAATTCTTTTCTTTAACAAAAAGGGGTCAAAACCCTAGAACTTTGCGCTCGATTTAATTTCCCGCATGCGATTTACTTTCTTTTACCAATGATGTATTTGCCTCCGGTTTGTAATAGCTTAATAGGACTTTTATTTATTTATCGCTTTAATTATTTTTAAAGGGTTTGTCTTTGGCGATGTAAATACCCGACGCCTTGTAATTTAATTTCCGTATTTTATTTCCGCAAATTATAATTGTTAGATGTTTGATAATAGGATGGCATGACAAGACTGAATGTTTTAACCTAAAATCAACTTAGATCACCTTTAACATGTACAAAGATAAAATTAACTGAAAACGACACACTTGCACATGCGCACTCTTAGGGTACACCCCACTTGGTTGCCTTCATACGCGGTCATTGAGTATAGGTAGTTTTAGAGGTCGCCCTCTTGTCCAGAGATCATAGTCGCCTCGAAATGGTTGCCTAAGACATTGTTGCCTCAAACAAATGTTCTAAGACATTAGGGTTACCGTTAAGGCGTCCTAACATTGCTTTATTGACTGTAAGTCCCAAATTCGAATTGACCCTTAAATTCCAACGACGGTGCTACCTACTCATCAATAGTAGGATAACATTGTCTAAAGGAAAATTGCATAAAATGATTCCTTTTTCGAGTAGGTAGATGGTTCTTAAGTACTTGCTCTTTCAAAAAATAAAAACTTTTCACACTTACACCTTTCAAACAAAGTTTTCACAAACACTTCATACGCTCTTGAGGACAGAAGCAAGAGTTAAATCGAAGTTTCAAAACAAAAACTTTTTCAAACCCACAAGCACAAAGAAAGAAATTTTGAAAACAATTGAGCAAGTACCTAAGAGCCCGTGGATAACCACGGATAGAAAGGGTGCTAACACCTTCCCTTTCTATAATCTACCCCCCGAACCCGAGAAATATCTCGAAAAAGGAATTTTTCTGTGCTTTTTTCCTTTCCTTGTTGGATAAAATAAAAGTCGGTGGCGAATCTTGCTTACCGCTACATTTTGCGAAAACAAACACAAAACGTAAACCATCATTCCAAAAACAAGTCAGTTCTTCCCACCGTATCACAAGTTTTTTTATGGAAATTGGGCTAGTGGATAATTTGGGAATATGAAGAACATTTCAAAGGATTATAGATGGGCTCTGTAATACGGTGGGAGAACTGATTGTTATATTGGTTTTGTGTTTGTATTAGCAAATATTGCGGTAAACAAGAGTCACCACCGACTTTTCTTTTATTCAACAAAGGAAAGAGTGAAAAGAACAGAAAAAGACCTTTCGAGAATTTTCTGAGTAAGGGGGGTAGATTATGGAAAGGGAAGGTGTTAGCACCCTTTCCATCCATAGTTATCTACGGGCTCTTAGATGCTTAGCTCATTTTGAAATAACTTGTGCTTTGTGTATTTTGAAAAGTATTTTTTTGAAAGCGTCTTAGTACGGAAGTTTGCTTTATGATAACTCTTGTATCAGTCTCAAGAGTGTTGATAAAGCATTTTGAAAAGGTTTTCGAAAGTTGTTTTGTGTAAGTGTAAAAAAAAATTGTTTGAGCAAGCATCTAACAACTATCTACTATTACTCGAAAGGTTGTTATTTTCCTCTTTTCCTTTAGATAGTGATATCCTACTATTAGTGAGTAGGTATCCCTATCGTTGGATGTTTGAAGGGCATTCGAAGGGACGTTTATAGTCACAAAGGCAACTGGGCAAGAAATCTTAGTAACTATCCTAAGGTTTTAAGATCATTTTTTACGAGGCAACGTCGAGAGAGTCATCGAGGGACTTATGATCTTTCAAACCGAATGGTAGCCACTAAAATCACTCACGTTTCGAGAGTTGTGACTGTTTTCTGAAGGCAACCAAAGTGGGAGTATCCTAAAGGTGAGCATGTGCAATTGTATTGTGTTTCAGTTATTTATCTTGATGTTAGGTTTGCTAACGTTTTGTTTTAATTCTTGTCATGCAATCCTATTAGGCACATATCTAACAATTAATATATGTACAGGAAATAAAAATGCGAGAATTTAAATCTACGCTATTACAAGGCTTCAGGGAGGAGGAATTTACAAGTCCAAAATGGGGGAAGAAAATAAAGTAATAAAGTAAAAGATCTAGATTAAACTATTACAAACCATTAAGCAGTTACAATAATATGAAAAAGTGCGAAAGTAAATAAATGTGCGCGAATTGAAAATAACATCTAAACCCTAAGTGAAAGGAAATCTTTTTGTTTGTTTTTATTTTGGGAAAATGATTTAATTAAATTCCTAAGTCTATTTAGTTTTTAATTAAAAAAAAGGTTAAAATAATTAATTAATTAACAAAATTTAATTCAAAAAAAGAAAACACTAAGCCTAATGTTTTTTATTGTGATTGGTGGAAATAGAACTGACTGTTTTGGAATGCTGGTTCGCGAAATGTCGCGGTAAGCAAGAATCGCCACCGTCTTTTATGTTCTCCAACACGGAAAGGACAAAAGCACAGCAAAATTCCTTATTCGAGAATGTTTCTCGGTTCGGGAGGTAGATTTATAGAAAGGGAAGGTGTTAGCACCCTTTCTATCCGTGGTTATCCACGGGCTCTTAGGTACTTGCTCTTATGTTTTCAAAATTTGTTTGCTTTTCAAGTGTGTGTGGGTTTTGAAAAAGTTTCGTTTGAAAAATTTCTAAGTAACTCTTGTATCTGTCCTCAAGAGTGTATGAAAAATTTGTTTGAAAACTTTTAGAAAGTGTGAGTGCGAAAAGTTGTTTTGTTTGTTTGAAAAGAGCAAGTACCCATGAGATCTACCTACTCTAAGGAATTAGGCTGTGTAAGAGTCCTTTAAACAGTACTATCCCACTATTGAGAAGTAGGTAGCACCGTCATTGGAGTTGTTCGGATCAATTCGATTATAAGGGACATGTGTGGTCACCGAAGCAATAGTAGGACACCTTAGCGGTAACCCTAATGTCCTAGATCCTTTTTAATCCGAGGCAACCGTTTCGAGGCAACTGGGTCTTAGACAGGAGGGAGACCTCTAAAACACCCTATACTTGATGACCACGTTCGAGGCAACCAGTGAGGCGTACCCTAGGAGTGGCATGTGCATGTGTGTCCAATTCAGTTTATGTTTATCTTTGAACATGTATCATGGTGATCTACGAGTTGTTTTTAATTTTCATCCAAGTCTTGCATGCATATTAACAGTTAAGAGTGCGGAAAATAAATTGCGGAAAAGGTAAATCTAACTATTACAAGGCGCGGGTCTATACATCGCCAAAAAAAAAACCGTTTGGAAATAAATGCGGAAAGTTAAAGAAAGCGGTAAAATCCTAATTAACTATTACATCCTTGGAAACAGTTACATAAATATAATGATCAAAAGGAATTAGAATGCACGAATAGAAATTTAATCGGGACGTCCTTAGAGTTTTGACCCTTTTTGAGAAAAGAATTGAAATTGTCCTTTTTTTTTGCAATTAATTTAATATTAAACCTAAACCTAATCAATTATTTAATTAAAAGAAAAAATGTTTTTGTATTTTTTATACTTTAATGAAAATAAAAAGAAAAGAAATTAAAAGTCAAGAAAAAACCCTAATTCTAACCTATTTTATTTATTGTGAAAAAAATTAAAATTAACTAATTAAACTAATTAATTTGTTAGTATTTTATTTACAAAATAAATTAATAATAAAATTAATACATAATAAAAATATTATAAATATTTAATTTTGAGTTTATTATGAAAATTAATATTAATTATGTTAGTTAAATAAATAATATTAATAATAAAAAATAGTTAGTTAAAAGAAAATAAAAAGAAAAGTAATTAACCAGGGGAGTGTTGACCCAAGAATGGAGGTTTTGTTAGAATTTCTGGCCCATTTGCTTAAGCCTTTGTTGACTTCTGGGAATTGACTAGGGCGTGCTTTGACTTGGAGCATGGTGTGCTTCCATCCTGACCATTGGATTGAGCCTTGTGGCCACTTGGCAAACTGATGTGTGGGTTGCATGGTAGAATGCTCTTGGAGGTCCTGCACGTGAACATGTTGAAAAAAATAGGAACAAGGTTTGGGGGACCTGGGAATCGAACCCAGGTCCCAGTAGTTATCAGACACATCATCAACCACCACACCACGCTGCATGCTTTGTTATTATAATAATGAATAAATATAATATATGAAATAAGTGAACATGCTGGAAATTATAAAAAGCGCGCATTATATTTGAATAAGCCAATGATGACTGAACACGTCTTCATCGTCTTTATGAAACCTGCATAAAAACACATCAAATAGCGGGGGGTTTTAACCCCCACAACCTGCAAGCATAAAAAATAGCGATTAGCTCCTTGCTGCTCATAAATATTTCGCGAGCATCGTGTTGGATTCGTCTGGCCTTGACGAATTCAACCATGGGCTTTAGAGTCTCTAATTTTCCTATATCATAAAGCCCCCTTTTAAGAGCTTGAAAACCCTAAAATTCAACAATGGCATTTTCTGTTTCAGGGCACCATAATACAATTAACCTATATCATTAGCTTCAGAAAGGTTAGAGCAATGCAAAGCAATGATTATAACATGTTAATGATGCATAAAATGTGAGTTTCGATTCTGAAAAAGAATAAGCAAACCGTGATTCTGTTTGGGTGTTTCCTTGAGGTTAAACGTTTGGTTTCAATTGCAAATTGTTTCTGAGTATGCTAGCAACGTGTTTGAATCAAGAAAAGGCTTTGAATTGGCCTGGAAGGTTGAATTCAGTTTTCAAGTTTTCTTTGATATTTTTTGAATGTGATTATGGTTTTCTGCAGCAGCTTGCACGTGTGGGGCATTAGGTTTAGGTTCAGTATATATATTGGAATGGAATTAGGGTTCAATCTTGGTCAAGGATCCATGGAATAAAGTTTTGTATATTTGATTGAAAATCAAATAATTTTCAATCTTTTTGATTGCCAAAACTTGCCAAACATGGATATTTTTGTCTCTTTGATGGATGCACGAAATTTCCAGCTTGCCCTGAGTGTATTTGCTTCACAAAAGATTTGAAAAAACATATCTTGGTATTTTCCTACATTTGAATGAATTAAATGAATTAATAATCAATTAAAAATACAAATAATTAATAAAAATAAGAAAATAAATCAATTTAATCTCAAGTGGTCGTGCATAGGCTTTGGACAAAGATTCAAGAAGAAATTTGAGGCCCATTAGCAAAAATGAAGTGTTTTGGGCAAAGTTGACTTTTGCAAATTCCCAAAATTTTCCAAACTTCTCCAATGCATATCTTGCTCAATTTTGATCCTATGAACATGTTCTTGGACATTTTGGAAAGGTCTTGAAGTCCTCTAACCAATTCCTTTGGTCCCATGTCATTTTGATTTACCAATCTCAAGTTATGGTCTTTGACTTAAAGTGCCTTTTTGTTGACTTTTGAAATTGACCTATAATGTAGAAATTGATAACTTTTTGTGAGAGCATTTCTTGGTCTTGGAATGTGAAGATGAGTTGTAGGAAATGTCATCCCCTTCAAAATGAGCATTGGATGGGATTTTTCTGATGAGCCATGAAAAAGTTATGCCTTGGTCAAGTTACAGTTGACTTTTCAGCTGTCCAAAAATAGAAACTTTTGCATCTTGATGAGTTTTGAGCCATGCTTGTGGAATCATGATCAAGACTTGATCAAATGATGATTGTGGCTTAAAAATAATATGTTGACCAAAAATTCTGAGTTTTGACTGTAAAATGACCATTTTACCCCTACAGTTGATTGTGAACCAAATGGGCTTTTTGACTGTGCAACTTGATGCTGTGAGCCTTGAAACTTGGCATGTAGATGCTTGACAATGTATATAGGCATATGGGACTTGATTGGACCACTGAAAACCTCAACTTCCTTGCAAGAACCAAAACCCTAATTTTGAATGGCTTAGGAGGATGTTTGACTGTGCAACCTTTGAGAAGTCTTGAACCATTTGAAGATTGATCTTGACAAATCTTGAAGAATATGGGAGGGCAAATTTTGGGGTACAACAGTTGCCCCTGTTCAATCTTCTTAGACCTGAGGATGTAGATTGGCTTGCGTGCCTTTCGTGATCCGATGGTGGAAGATGATTGAACACTAAAGTGCCCAGAAATTTGCACTCACATAGTGTGGTATCAGTAACGTGATGTCGGGAATGGGCTTACAGATGCCATTTGGAAGTGTCGATCGTGTAAGAGATTCCTTAGCGAGAACTTGCGTACCTGAGAAAGAAAGATAATTACCTGGCCTATTACAGGGGTTGATCTTCAAACTCTTCATGTAGATATGCCCTGGCTAGATACAGGTATCGAATCCACAATCAATCACTCACAGATATGCCCTGGCTAGATACAAGAATCGAATCCGGAACTTCAAAAGGTTGCTTACAGACGTGCCCTGGATGGATACAAGTATCGAATCTCTAAACTCTTCATGCAGATATGCCCTGGCTAGATACATGAATCAAATCTACAATCAGTCACTCACAGATATGCCCTGGCTAGATACAGGAATCGAATCCGGAATTGGTCGTCTATAGATATGCCCTGGCTGGATACAGGTATCGAATCTCTAAACTCTTCATGCAGATATGCCCTGGCTAGATACAGGAATCGAATCTACAATCAATTACTCACAGATATGCCCTAGCTAGATACAGGAATCGAATATGGAATTAGTCGTCTACAAATATGCCCTGGCTGGATACAGGTATCGAATCTCTAAACTCTTCATGCAGATATGCCCTGGCTAGATACAAGTATCGAATCTACAATCAATCGCTCACAGATATGCCCTGGCTAGATACATGTATCGAATCTGGAATTAGGTCGTCTACAGATATGCCCTGGCTGGATACAGGTATCGAATCTCTAAACTCTTCATGCAGACATGCCCTGGCTGGATACAGGTATCAAATCTACAATTAGTCACTCACAGATATGCCCTGGCTAGATACAAGAATCGAATCCGGAATTGTGACAGTTGATAGTAATTATCTTTGGATTGACCTTTTCCTGAAAAGGCAAAATATTAGTTGTATGCAATGTCATGTTGTATGAAATGCATGACGTCATGATGTTCAGAGGTAGTGTAGTATGCACTTTATCATGTATGTAAGCAGGATGTATGAAATGTGAAATGTCTATGAATGTATTTTCGTCTAGGAAAATAAATCCTTGACGAATGCCGGGAGCTTGTTGAATCCTGGGCTGATGCTGAAGAGTAGAGTTCTTCGTTTCCGCTGGGGATGATGGTTGCAAGAATAAACCGGTAGGAGAAGATGACTCCGTTGGGGAATAAACTTGTTGGAGAGATTACTCTGCGGGGAATACTCCGTGGGGAAGAGATACTTCGCTGAGGTTTTGATGATAATTCCACTGGGGATTCCGTTGATAAGTTATGTTGGAAGATTTGATGAACTCCGCTGGGGGATGGGAAGAACTTCGCCGAGGACGATCTTTCTGTGGTAATTAGCTGAGGATAACCCAGTTATAGGCCCTGGTGGGGAATAACCTTTGAATAAAGCCGGGGAGAGACGTATGTACTCTGCAGGTGATAAGCTTCCAGAATCTACTGGGGATAAGCTTCCAGAATCTACTGGGGAGGATAATTCAACTCTCCTGGGGAAACTTTTGAGACTGCACTGGGGAATGGCTCCACTGGGGTGTCTGGTATTCCGCCGGGGAACAATCTTATACTAAGACTGTCGGGGATGTTTGCTTAGGAACATTTGTATACTCCGCTGGGGAATATTGAGATTTTTTGGGGATACCCAACTTCCTTAAGGCTGACAGTAGACTAACTCTGCTCGGGGAGAGTATCGCTGTCTTGCTGGAGATACTGTGCCTTTTCAGGGCTGATGGGAGACCAACTCTGCTCGGGGGAGAGTATTGTTGAATCTTGTCTTACTCTGTGGGGAGTGGAGGTATCTTGGTTACGTTCTTCAGCCGAACCCACCTTGGTACCTTGGTGGACAGAGCAACTAGATCGCTTAGATAACTCATTATTGCCCCTGTTTCTGATGTCACCTGTAATTAGTCCTTTGTTTCGCATGCAAATATTTATGAGTTAGCAATTAACGTCAAATGCATATATCAAAAATGAACATTGGACGTTCTTCGCAAGACAAAACAGAAAAAGGAAAAACAACTGGCAATTTGTCTGGAAAAGTGAATTTGTATTGATTTTAAAATTTGCCTGTAAATAGGCGTTTGTGTACAAGAGACTGACGTCCTAGTAAGAGAACGTCTCCGAGCAAAATAGAGTTTATACAATTTTGTGAAAAGGAAAACAAAACAGCTATGTGAAAAATCCCACTGGGTTCTGACTCTGCTATCGCCTTTATATCTTCAAGCGTCTCATCACTTTGCTGCTTAGTTGAAGATGAAGCTGATTGATTGATGCCGTCTGAACCTGATAGTTGATACCGAATTCTGGATGCAAGATGATCCAATGAGACATAGTATTACGCTTTAATCCCTAACCTTTTCCTGGACCGCCCTTTCGGGTTTTCAGTCCACCGGGATACCCATTTTTGCCCAAGCCGCCTTTTCAGGTTTTCGACTTGCCGGGTGTACAGATTTTTCATTTCATCCCTTATTTTTGCCCGAACCCTTTTGGTTCGCCGGGAAGCCCTTATTTTTGCCTAGGTGTGTCAACCTAGCGGGTCTTTAATCATGCGTAGTATCTTTTTACTATGTCTGCATTGGCGGGGTGAGGAAGGTCTTCACCATCCATGGTGGTTAGAATCATAGCTCCTCCTGAGAAGATATGTTTAACCACAAATGGCCCTTCGTACATAGGGGTCCATTTGCCCCTGGGATCACTTTGAGGAAGAATGGTGCGCTTGATTACCAGGTCCCCAACTTGATACTCTTGGGGTCTGACTTTTTTGTTAAATGCCCTGATCATCCGTTTTTGGTACGTCTGACCATGACAAATAGCAGTGAGTCTCTTTTCGTCAATCAGGTTTAATTGATCAAGCCGAGTCTGGATCCAGTCATCTTCGCTCAAACTTGCATCCTTCATTATCCGGAGAGAGGGTATCTGAACTTCAATAGGCAAGACATCCTCCATGCCATAGACCAAGGAAAAGGGTGTTGTGATCGGTGGATCTGGAACTGACTGTTTAACGCTGGTTCGCGAAATGTCGCGGAAGCAAGAGTCGCCACCGTCTTTTATTTTCTCCAACTGGAAAGGACAAAAGCACAGAAAAATTCCTTATAGAGATTGCTCTCGGTTCGGGAGGTAGATTATAGAAAGGGAAGGTGTTAGCACCCTTTCTATCCATGGTTATCCATGGGCTCTTAGATACTTGCTCATTTGTGTTTTCAAAATGGTTTGTTTGCTTTTCAACTGTGGGTTTTAAAAAGTTTCTTTGAAAATTCCATTTCGACTCTTGTATCAGTCCTCAAGAGTGTTTGAAAAGTTGCTTCCGAAAGCTTTTTTTTGAAAAGGTGTCGGTGTGAAAAGTATTTTTTGATTTGTTTTGAAATTAGAGCAAGTATCTAGAGTCGTCTAGCTACCCTAAGGAATTCGTCTGTGTAAATGTCCTTAAAGTAGTGTCATCCCACCATTGAGAGGTAGGTAGCACCACCGTTGGAGGTGTTCGGGTCAATTCGAGGGTTCGGGACATGGTGATCACCGGAGCAATGGGAAGACACCTTAGAAGCTACCCTCATGCCATGTTCATGGACATGAGGACTTACTAAAACGTCCTCTACTCGACGATCACCTTTCGAGGGGCAAGGCAACAGTGAGGCGTACCCTAGGGGTGGTGTGTGATTTGTGTGTCGTTTTCAGATATTTTTGTCTTGTTCATGCATTGGTGATCTACGCGTTGCTTTTATTTTGACATTCATTCTTTCATGCGAATTAATTAACAGTTAAAAAAGATGCGGAAATTAAAAGTCCTACGCTATTACAAAGGCGCGGGTCTACATCGCCAAATTAATCCAAGACCCGATTTGAAATAAAATAAAGCGGAAAGATAAGTATCTAATTGGTCTATTACATGGCTTTGGGAGAATTACAATATATTCACAAAAAGAGGAGATAAAAATAAAATGCGAGAATAAGTAAAATCGGGAATGCGAGGGCGTTGGACCCTTTTAAGGAAATTGAATTACAATTAACAAATTAATTAAGTTAAATGAGAAAGGAAATTATTTCTTGAGTTTTTTGCATTTTATGGATTTTAGTAAGAAAATTAAATTGGAATTAAAAAGAAAAGTTAATTAACCCTAATTCTAAATTGTTTTTAATTTATTAAGAAAACGTTTAAATTAGACCTAGTTTAAACTAATTATTTACATGGCAATTTATTTACAAAATAATTAATATTTAATAATGATAATAGAAAAGAAAAGGAATAAAAGTCTTTAAAACCCTAATTCTACATTTTTAGTTTATTACAAAAATATTAAAATTTAAACATAGGATTAAAAACTAAATTAATTAATAGAATTTATTTATAAAACAAAACAATTAAATGAATTTATATTTGTATTTTTTGTCTTTTTGATTTTTTTATTATTTTTATGTTTTATGAAAATATTAATTTGAAGAATTAAATTAAAATTAAACAAAACAAATAAAAATAGAAAAAAAATGAAAGAGAGCAAACCAATGGGGGTGTTGACCCTAATCTGGAGGTTATGTGGTGAGTAATTAGGCCCAAGAAGCTTGGCCCTTTCTGACTTTTCAATGATCATGTGTGGATGCGTTGACTGAGACATTCCATAGACCTTGAATCCTGGCCATTGGATGGATGTTGTGGGACAAGTGGCGTGCTGGAGCGTAGAGTGCATGGTAGTCCTTTGGTAAGAAGCTGCATGGGATCAGGTTAAAAGAAAATATATTGAGAAAGGAGGGGACCTGGGAATCGAACCCAGGTCCCAATACCTATTGGACAACGCATCAACCAACTGTGCCAAGCGCTTTCTTTGTAATATTATTGGAATGCAATTATTATAAAAAAAAAAACAAAACGCTAATGCTAACAATCAAAAAAAGCGCGCTGAAGTTTGAATAGCCCTATCACGTCATGACACATAAGCGTCTTCTTCCTCTGTTCTTTATTTTGCCTGAAAAAACAAACTGGATAGCGGGGGTTTTAAACCCCCACTAAATGATGCACACAAAAATAGCGAATAGAATTCTGTTAATCATAAATTTATCACGAGGTATGGAATCAATTAGTCATAAGCTTCTGATTTTAATGGCGTGGTTCTTGTGTCTCAATTTTTCCTGAAGAGGAAAGCCCTAATCTTACAGCTCTGGAACCCTAGCAAGCTTCAATGGTAGATTCACGTACAAAGCATGAAAACTCAATTAAATGGCATGGTTAGTTTCAGCCTGATTAGATTAGTGTAAAACGACAATCAAACTGTATGGAAAATGCCCAGAAATTGAAACACGACTATGCATAAAGTATGAGAAATTTTAAGTTCTGTATACCAATTCTTGATGCGTGAGGACTGGAAAAGAATGCAGTTAGGTTCAGTGAAGCCTTGGCAAGCTATTGCAATTGGTATCTCGCCTTGAAACCAACTCTAATGCAGTTTTCAGTTTTCAATTTTTTTCACAAAAATGCCAAAGTTGTTCTTGATGTGAGGCGCAGCTTTCAGGTCCTTGGCATTAGGTTTGCATTCTGACTTATGTATGGGATGAATTAGGGTTGAATTTTGAGCCAAAAGATCAATGCATTGATGTATCAAATATTTGATTTTCAATGAATATTTTTTCAATCTTTTTCATGTGTTTTTGATTCCAATCATGGCCAAACCTTCCCTTTTTTGATGTGCACGAATCTTCAATAACCAATGAGAGCAAATGCTGCATAAAAAGATTCACATACATTTGTTTTAGTATTTTTTCATATTTTTATTTTATTAAATGAATTAATGGTGATTAAAAATTCAAATAAATAATAAAAATGATGAAATAAATCCCCTTTGGGCCAAATGGTCGTGCATAGCCTTTGGATGATGAATCTTGGAAGAAAATGTGGCCCATTAGCAATTTTGAGGCATTTGAAGTAAAGTTGACTTTTCAAAATTCCCAAAAATTTCCCAACTTCCACAAGGCATATCTTACTCAATTTTTAAGCTTTGATCATGTTCTTGGACATTTTGGAAAGGTCTTGAAGTCCTCTAACCAATTCCTTTGGTTCCATGTCATTTTAATTTACCAATATCAAGTTATGGTCTTTGACTTAAAGTCCCTTTTTGTTGACTTTTGAAAATGACCTATAATGTTGACATTGATAACTTTTTGTGAGAGCATTTCTTGGACTTGAAGTGTGAAGAGGAGTTGTAGGAAATGTCATTCTCTTCAAAATGAGCTTTGGATGGAATTTTTATGATAAACCATGTGGAAGTTATGCCTTGGTCAAGTTACAGTTGACTTTTTCAACTGTCCAAATATGGAAACTTTTGCATCTTGAGACTTTTTGAGCCATGCCTTGAAAATCATGATCAAGATTTGATCAAATGATGTTTGTGGCTTCAAAATGAGATGTTGACCAAAAATTTGAACTTTTGACTGCCAAATGACCATTTTGCCCCTGCAGTTGACTGTAGGGCAATTAGGGTTTTTGACTATGCAATTTTGTGCTGTAAGTCTTGAAACTTGGCATGTGGATGCTTGACCATGTTTGTAGGCATGTGGGACTTGATTGGACCCTTGAAAACTTCAATTTCTTTGCCAGACCCAAAACCCTAGTTTTTGACTGTTAGGAGGCCTTTGAACTGTGTAACCCTTGGGGATATTTTGAAGCATGCTCTTTGAAAATCTTGAAGAATATGGGAGGGCAAATTTTGGGGTACAACAGTTGCCCCTGTTCAATCTTCTTAAACCTGAGGATGCATATTGGCTGACGTGCCTTTCGTAATCCGAAGGTGGAAGATGATTGAACACTAGAGTGCCCATAAATTTGCGCTCACATAGTAGTGTGATGGGGGAATGGGCTTATAGATGCCATTTGGAGATTTATGAATAGGATGATGGGCTTATAGATGCCATGCTAAAGGATGATGGGAGGTGGATGGGCTTATAGATGCCATCTGGGTGTCAATCGCGTAAGAATTTCCTTAGCGAGAACTTGCGTACCTGAAAAAGAAAATGATTACCTGGCCTGTTACAGGAGCTGGTCTTCAAACTCTTTGTATAGATGCGCCCTGACTAGTTACAGGAATTGAATCTGGAACTTCAAACGGTGATGAATGAACCAGGGATGGTTACTACCTCAACGGGACGGTGAGAGAACCTTGGGCGATTACTACCTCAACAGGAACGCTGAGAGAATCTTGGGGTGATTACTACCTCAACAGTAACGATGAGAGAACCTTGGACGATTACTATCTCAACAGGAACGCTGAGAGAATCTGGGGGCGATTACTACCTCAACATGAACGCTGAGAGAATCTTGGGCGATTACTACCTCAACAGGAACGCTGAGAGAATCTTGGGCGATTACTACCTCAACAGGAACGCTGAGAGAATCTTGGACGACTTCAACCTCAACAGTAACGCTGAGAGAATCTTGGGCGACTTCAACCTCAACAGTAACGCTGAGAGAATCTTGGATGTCTTCTACTGAGTCTTCATCAGGAAAATCTTTTAGGGATCGATTTAACTGGACTAGAGAAGGCCTTTGACTGGATAAGAAATAGGAAAATCTTAGGGTCGATTTAACTGAACCGGACAAGGTCTTGAAATCTTCAACTGGATAAGAAACAGGGAGATCTTAGGGTCGATCTGACTGAACCAGAGAAGGCCTTTGACTGGATAAGAAACAGAAAAATCTTAGGGTCGATTTAACTGAACCGGTCTAGGTCTTGAAATCTTCAACTGGATAAGAAACAGGGAGATCTTAGGGTCGATCTGACTGAACCAGAGAAGGCCTTTGACTGGATAAGAAACAGAAAAATCTTAGGGTCGATTTAACTGAACCGGTCTAGGTCTTGAAATCTTCAACTGGATAAGAAACAGGGAGATCTTAGGGTCGATCTGACTGAACCAGAGAAGGCCTTTGACTGGGTAAGAAACAGTAAAATCTTAGGGTCGATTTAACTGAACCGGTCAAGGTCTTGGAATATCTTCAACTGGATAAGAAACAGGGAGATCTTAGGGTCGATCTGACTGAACCAGAGAAGGCCTTTGACTGGGTAAGAAACAGGAAAATCTTAGGGTCGATTTAAATGAACCGGTCTAGGTCTTGTAATCTTCAACTGGATAAGAAACAGGGAGATCTTAGGGTCGATCTGACTGAACCAGAGAAGGCCTTTGACTGGATAAGAAACAGAAAAATCTTAGGGTCGATTTAACTGAACCGGTCTAAGGTCTTGAAATATAGCTGAGAACTCAACTGGATCTTTCCTGAAAGGTGAAGGTCAATCATATGCAATGCATGATATGGATCAAGCAATGATGTTCTCAACATAAATGAGATTTGTAAGATATGATGCATATATGCATGCTATAATGTATGGAAATGTAATGTTTATGAATGTGTGTTTTCGTCTTAGGAAAATAAATCCTTGACGGGTGCCGGGAAGTCACTCCTGGGCTAATGTTGAAGAACCATGCTTTGTTGTTTCCGCTGGGGATGATAGTTGCAAGAATACCGGTAGGAGAAGATAACTCCGTTGGGGAATAAACTTGGCAAATGGATTACTCTGCAGGGAGAAAAGTACTCTAGCGATCTTGCTGGGGACCAATACTCTGTGGGAAGAGAGGTACTTGCTGGAATGTTGATGGTAACTTCGCTGGGGATACCATTGCTACGTTGGAAGTGTTAGTAGACTTCGCTGGGGATAAGAAGACTTTGCCGAGGACGATCTTTCTGTGGCTTTTGGCTGAGGATAACCCAGTTATATCCTGGTAGGGAAATAACTCTTTGAATAAAGCCGGGAGACGCGTTCGTGCTCTACGGGGGTAAGCTTCCAGAATCTACTGGGGATAAGCTTACTGCTGGGGAGATGACTCCAACTTTCCTGGGGAAACTGGATTGGACTCTCCTGGGGAAATCTTTGAACTGTAATTTTTGTAAGCTGAAAGAGGGAACCTATGTAGGGTTGCTTGATGATGAGCTCGTGTAAAACCACATCTTGGAAAGAAGGACACCTGTGTAGGGTTACTTTGAGGTTGGGCTCGTGTGGAGCTGCATTTGGAGTTGAAGGAAACCTGTGTAGGGTTTACTGACAATGAGTCCGCATAAAACTGCATTTTTGAAAATAGAGGACCTGTGTAGGGTTTCTAGGTGACGAATCCGTGTAAAACTGCATCCTTAAAAATAGAGAACCTGTGTAGGGTTTCTAGGTGACGAGTCCGTGTAAAACTGCATCCTTAAAAATAGAGAACCTGTGTAGGGTTTCTAGGTGACGAGTCCGTGTAAAACTACGTCTGGAAAGAGATAACCTGTGTAGGGTTACTTCAGGATAAGTTCGTGTAAAACTTCTGGAGGAACCGGGGTAAGGTTACTACAGGGTAAGTTCGTGTAAAACTTCTGGATGAACCGGGGTAAGGTCATCTTGAGATAAGTCCGTGTAAGACTTCTGGAGGAACCGGGGTAAGGTTATCTTTGGAGGGTGAGTCCGTGTAAAACTTCTTGATGAACCGGGGTAAGGTTATCTTTGAGGTAAGTCCGTGTAAGACTTCTGGAGGAACCAGGGTAAGGTCATCTTGAGATAAGTCCGTGTAAGACTTCGTCTGAAAATTGAGAAGGAGCCGGTGTAGGGTTGCCTGATGGTGATCAAGTGGATGATTGTCCTGTTTGGTTTCGGATGTTAACCCACGATCTGGAATTTGTAAAGGTAGATGGTAATCATCTTTGTATTAACCTTTCCTTGGTATTTTGGTTGACAGAGCAACTGGATCGCCTGGACGACTCATTATTGCCCCTGTTTCTGAGGTGAGGGGAAAAGATACCTTGTGGAGGTGCTGGATGACTGCCGATTGACAAATCTTTCCCTTTGGTAGGCAAGTGACGAGATGCCGGGACATAGCCGTACGCTCTTTATCCCTAACTTTTGCCTGGACTGCCCTTTCGGGTTTTCAGTACACCGGGATACCCATTTTTGCCCAAGCCGCCTTTTCAGGTTTTCGACTTGCCGGGTGTACAGATTTTTTTTTCATTTTCATCCTTTGCTTTTGCTCGAATCCTTTTGGTTCGCCGGGGAGCCCTAATTTTTGCCTAGGTATGTCAACCTAGCGGGTCTTTTATTGTGCATAGTATTTTTTTCGACTATGTCCACGCTCTTAGAATGCAGGGAGGTGCCCCTGGCTGCTTGTGTTGCCATGCCACCAGAAGATCTTCGATCGTGCAAGATTCGTTGCTGGAGTTCACGTCCAATGCCCCAAGTGACTCAGGAGGAGATTTGCCCCAGATGATGGACAATGGTCATGCCATGCCCCTTGATTGGAAGTGCTTTTGTTCACTAGGTGTTCATCGTGCGAATTTCCCTGCTGTTCAAACAAATAGTCATATGCAAACAATGTTATATAAAAAATGCAAAGCTTATGTCTGTCTTGAAGATTTTGAAAATGCATTTTCATAAAACAAGTGAATGTTTGTAAAACGTGATGTCAGCTCGTTATTTTATTGCGAGCCTTAAGGAGTCAGGATACCTTTCGTAACAATATGCTTTCGAACTAACCCACGCTTCAGCTAGGACTTTTAAGGGTTGTAATGTGGCCTGGTTCATGGTTTAAGAAACAAAGGATAAAGGCTCAAATTTTATTTGCACCCACCCGCTCTTCGTGATGTTCTCCAAACCTAAGCTCAGTTGATCATGCGTTAGACCTTGTTCGAGTCTTCGCTCTGATTTTCCGGTGATGATTCGGATGTGGATAACTTATTTTGAATAGGCAGTCATTTTTTGTCGAGGGTTTGTAAGACCTCCTTTTTTTTTCATTTTTGTTATCCCTATTTTTTGCCTGAGCTGTTCTTTTGTGATTACAGTCAGCGGGATGCCCCAGTTTTGTAAGTCTCCTTCCTAGGTTTTGACTTAATGGGTTCTTATTTTGAAAGATAATGACTGCCTTTCTTTATTGATTATTCGGAACCATCATTGTCTTTCTTTGTTTTGTAAGGACCTCTTTGGTGCCATTCGTTATGCACTTGGATCAACTGAGAGAACTACCCTGCCCCAGGTTATGATTAAGGGTTTGAATTTTCGAAAAGAAAAACTCCTACTTCTTTGGCTCAAAGGGGTTGACGAGGGATTATCTTCCTTATAACTCCAGTGTTTAGGGATTGAAACAATGCCTGTACCTCATCAGCGGGGTATGTTCAAAAGCATACTGTAGATTGTGGTATCGTTTTCGTCATCCTCCCTCAAGAGGCTTAGAATTGTTAATCGAGCATTGAACACCACAAAAATATGAAAACAACTTTAAGTATAGTAAACATAATTAATTCAAGACAGACATGTGTAATGCATTCATGAAATAAAAGAGTTTAACATGACAATTGTTTGTTTGAACAAGAAAAGAAAAATACAACTTGAATTCAAATGAACAAAAATCTCTCAATCCTAGCCATGTTTTGGCAAAGGAGCAGTGGTCACAATGGGAGTCTCAGCTGGCTCGAATTCGATCTCCTTAGCGTCGATCATATTCTGGATCTTATACTTCAGCGCCCAACAGTCCTCAGTATCGTGCCCCGGGCTATCAGAATGATAAGCACACCTCGCCTCTGGATTGTAGTTTGGAGAGGAGGTCTTGGGATTTGCAGGAGGGTTGATTACCGCAATCAGGTTCATTTTCAACATGTGCTGTAATGCTTGTGACCACGACATGTTGATGTTGGTGAATTGTCTTTTAGGCTCGTCCGGCCTTCGCTGATTTCCCTTTTGTGGTTGTCGGCATGGTGCAGAACCAGAGATCATGACTGCCCCTGCCTGTTGGTCACGACGACTCTTTTGACTGTATGCAGCATTAGACTCTTTCTTGCCCATGTAAGGCTTTTTGTGAGTATCAGAAGGTGTGGCCTCTTGAATCTTCCCGACCTTGATACCAGCTTCCAATCTTTCCCCAGTCAGAATGAGGTCGGTAAACCCTGCAGATGAATTACCAATGAGATGATTGAAGAACGGCCCGAATAGGGTTCCCAAGAACATATCAACGAGTTCCCGGTCAATCAAAGGTGGTTGCACCCTGCCAGCCAGGTCCCTCCACTTCTGTGCATACTCTTTAAAACCTTCGCTTGATCCCAGCGACATACCCTGGAGTTGGGTACGTGTAGGAGCAAGGTCGGCATTATATTGATACTGCTTGTAAAAAGCAGTAGCCAACTCCTCCCAGTTACGAACTTTGGTTCCATCCAGCTGATAGAACCATTCGAGATGAGTCCCTGAAAGACTCTCCTGGAAGAAATGGATCCACAAGTTCTTGTCCACAGTGTATGGTTGAATCTTCCGCACATAAGATCTGAGGTGTAGCCTGGGACAGGATGCCCCATCATACTTAGCAAAAGAAGGAACCTTGAATTTGTGTGGGATCACCACACCAGAAGATAGACCCAGGTCTCCGAAATCCAACCCAGGCACTTGTTGAATTTCCATGGCATTCAGACGATCCTCTAGTTGCTTGTACCGGTCCTCAGTTGGAGGGTACTGCTCATCATCAGTCTCGTTGTCGGAGACCTCTGGACTAGGAACCTCTCTCCCTTGGGGACTGCCTTCCCCCACAGATGGAGTAGTCCTCTCAGCTTCATTCTGCAATGTGTTCCCAGATCCGCGTCTAGGGTTAAATAAAACAATCCTCTTCTTCTTCTTCTTCTGAATCAGAGTCTTCAATTCCTTTTGACCCTGGGCTAGGCTCACAATCAACTCCTGGAACTGGGCATTCTGGACCTGGAGGGCCTTGATAGACATCTCGGTTGATGATGAGTCAGGGTTCATGATGCTGAAATAAACAGCGAAGAACAGTAAGCAACCTGAAAAGAAGAAAACCTGCTATGCACATGATGAATGGAATGCGTATGATTTATGTTTTCAAAGACAATCGGGAATCAACTTTGTAAACAAAAAGGAACACACTTCATTAGATTCAACTTTGCAATTTAAATTGTTCAACAGATTGCCCTTAGGCATTACATAAAAGGGAAATACTGAAAAGGGAAATAAAACTTGTAAAAGAATATCCAGAGCTCCTCATTGATCCCATGGTCTCCTCTTCTCAGTACGGATGTAGTCATTCAGAGCTCGCTCATTCTCCAGCTGCTTGGTCAGCTTCTGGATCTTCAATTCTTGCTCGTTGAACTTTTCCCAGTAAGAATCCCGCTCTTCTCGCAGTTGCGACCAAGACCTCTTTAATGTCTCATAATCAGTAGGTATCTGAGGAGGGAGGACAGTTGGAGGAACACCATCTTTGTCAGGATACTCAAGAATGACAGGTCTGACAGCTTCGTACGGCATACCTAACTTCTGAGCACGGATGCGAACCCATTTGTAGTAGGCTTCCATAGGTAAAGAAGTCTTTGGCCCCAACTCTTGTGGGTCAGCTTTATGAACTTTGTCCCAAGCCTTGATGAACCTACGACGCAGCTCGTCACTATCCATCTGAAACTCAAAACTGATGTGAGGCACCAATATCTCATGAGGTCCTGCTCTTCTGGCTCTTCCAAACTGACAGAGCGCTAGACATGGATTGTAGGAGATCCCTCCTTGAGTACCAATCAAAGGAACATTAGGGTATTCTCCGCAACGATCAATAACAGCTATCTCATCCAAACCTCTGAGAGTCCAAATGATGTCCTTATCAGTGAGAGACATTAACCTATGAGCCCAACCTCTTCCTTCTTGGTTCTTCAGTACGAACTTAGGGAGGTGCGAAATAAACCACCTCATCAACAAAGGGATACAACACCATAAAGTTCCTCTTCTTCGGGTAGTACGAGCATAAAGTTGTTGCAGGATGTCACCCAAGAGAGTGGGCACAGGGTTCTGAGACATAAAGATCCTTATGGCGGTGACATTGATGAAGTTGTCAGGATTAGGAAACAAGACTAGCCCATAGATTAAGAGAGCTAGGATGTCTTCATATGCCCTAAAGTCCAGGTCATTCCAGAAACTGTTAGCTTTACCAATCAGAAACTTGGCTAAGAAACCCTTAACTCCGCTTCTAGTCACCCAGTTGTCCACTACTTCTTGATGGGTCAAGGGAAGAGCTGCAACAACCTCCTCAAGCCTGAGGGTCTTTTCCTAACCAGTGAAGGGAGTCTGATCCAAGATAGGGATACCAAGCAGATCAGAGAACTCTTCCAGGGTAGGGACCAGCTGGAAGTCTTGAAAGGTGAAGCACTGGTACAGAGGGTCATAAAACTGAGTCAGGACACTCATCAACTGTTGATCCCGCTTTGCAGTGACTAAACTGAGAAGAGAACCATGCCTCTGAATGAAGGAAGTGGTATTTGGAATTCTGCTAACCAACTCTTCAAGCAACTTAGGTGGGTGAACAAAGTTGAACCGGATAGTATTCCTTCGCACAGGCATCATGGTGTCCTACAAAACAGAGCAAAGGTGAAACCCTCTTGTCTTTGAAATGGTCAGTCCTTATGCAGGATGCATGCAATGCTCATGATGTTATGATGTTATGATAAAGCACACCACAAATAGATACAAAGGAAAACATGGTAAGGCACACAAGTCACACAAGACAAGCCCTTAAAGTTTAGGCCAGCATGAGGTCTAGGTATTACCCTCTTTCAGTTTGTTGGTTCATACCTGTCCTATCAAAGTAACCGGGTTCTTAGAGGATCCCAATATCATTGACTACCCTCAATCGATCATAACTCCAGCATCGCAATCTTTTCTTGCGGCCAGAACCATCACGAGAGTTTAGCCTCAATGGGCGTAGCATACTGCTACTGTTCTAATGGCCAAGTTGTGTCATTTAAGGTTCTAAGGTCTGTTGGTGCTTAATGACCCCTCAGAAGACCCATATTCTCCTCGTTGCGACACAAGGGATATCGGTACAGACCAAGGTGCCACACCAACGTAGCCACTGTTTCACCCGTGTCGGTCTACGCCGGACAGGTCCCTCACAGCTTATTCTACCTAACAGGGTATCTGTTGTACCCCAAAATTTGCCCTCCCATATTCTTCAAAGATTTGCCAAGTCAAAGCTCCAAAATTCCCCAAGGGTTGCACAGTCAAGAGTCTCCTAAACAGTCAAGATTAGGGTTTGTGTTCTGATCTAAATGAAGTTTCCAAAGGTCCAATCAAGTCTCACAGGCCTACAAATATGGTCAAGCATCCTCATATCAAGTTTCAAGGCTTTCAGCACAAAACTGCACAGTCAAAACCCTAATTGCACTACAGTCAACTGTAGGGGCAAAATGGTCATTTGACAGTCAAAAGTTCAAATTTTTGGTCAACATATCATTTTGAAGCCACAAACATCATTTGATCAATGCTTGATCATGATTCTCAAAGCTTGGCATAAAAATCATCAAGATGCAAAAGTTTCCTTATTTGGACAGTTGAAAAAGTCAACTGTAAATTGACCAGGGCATAACTTTCACATGGATTATCAGAAAAATTCCATCCAAAGCTCATTTTGAAGATAAATACATTTCCTATAACTCCTCTTCATACTTCAAGTCCAAGAAATTCTCTCACAAAAAGTTATCAATTTCAACATTATAGGTCATTTTCAAAAGTCAACAAAAAGGGACTTTAAGTCAAAGGCCATAACTTGAGATTGGTAAATCAAAATGACATGGGACCAAAGACATTGGTTAGAGGACTCAAATACCTTTCCAAAATGTCCAAGAACATGAGAAAAGCTTAAAAATTGAGAAAGTTATGCCTTGTGGAAGTTGGGATATTTTTGGATATTTTGAAAAGTCAACATTGATTCAAACGACCTAAAATTGCTAATGGGCCCATTTTTCTTCCACAATTCATCATCCCAAGCATGTGCACGACCACTTGGCCCAAAGGGAAGTTTTTATTCATTTTTATTTATTTATTTGGATTTTTATTAATAAATATTCATTTAAATTAAAATAAATATATGAAAAATGCTTAACCTAATTTTTTCAATCCTTTTGTGCACATTATATCATCAATATTTCGTGCCTGGCTAAATAAGGAAAGATTTGGATTGATTAGATCATAATTGATACAAAATTGCATGAAAAATATTTGAAAAAGGATCTTGAAAATCAAATTTCCAAAATCATGAATGCAAGAGATTTGGAGTGGTTTCTTTAACCTAATTCGCTCAGTACATAAGCCAAAACATAAACCTAATCTCAAGAACCCTTGAAGCTGCGCAGAAATCAATTGACAAACTTGAATTTTTTGGCAAGAAACTCAAAACTGAAAACCCTTTTGCAGGTTGATTCAAGCCTCCAAACCGATCTCATTAGCTTCCTCAAGCATTACTGAACGTATTCCAATCACAAACATCAAAGATAACCTCTTGAAACGCTGTACAGAAGTCCCACTTTTCTTACTTTTTTGCATAATCGTATTTCAAGATTTAGGCATTTTTATTGCATATTGTTAATGGATTCATGCTAATTAAGGTGTTCTGAAGCTAACCGTTTATCTTAATTGTGTTTTCGTGTACTATATGCTATTATGCCATTGATGCAGATTAGGGTTCATGAAGCTTGAAATTGGGCGTTTCGTGATATGGAAAAATTGAAACCTCTGAGTATCACCATTAGAACTAGCGCACTTGGACGAAGAAGAACCCATACTCGCGCTCAATTTATGAGCGTTCCTAGGCTAATCGCTATTTTCCCTAAAGATGCCTAAGAGAACGCATGAAAAACCGTTGCTCATGTTATTTGTATTTCAGAAAAAAAAGAACCAACGAAGGAGATGAACTCGTGGCAAATGGTGATAGGCTGATTCAAATTTTCGCGCTAAGACCCACTAACATTTTTGTTTTCTTTTATAATATTTGTTAGTTGTTTATTAATCAAAACGCGTATATAGAACAACTGGCAAGGCATAGTGATAGCAACATTCCTGACCTGGGTTCGAGTCCCAGGTCTTCATGGTTTCAATATTATTTTTCAATTTACAATCACATGCAGGCGTAATATTAAGGACCATCATATTCCTTCATCATCTATCCATCCACATGCCAGTTGCATCAAATCAAGGGTCCAGATCCAAGGCACATGGTGAGTCCCAGTCAACGCGCCACATGTTACTCAAAAAGTCCACCAGGCCTTGCTAAATGGGCCAGATTGCTAAAGGCCATACCTCCCAATGTGGGACTGAACCCCCTAGGGTTTGCTTTCTCTATTCTTTTCTTATATTTTTCTTTTCTTTATTTTAATTAATTTCATTTATTTCTTTGATTTATTTACTTTCATAAAACCACAAAATACCTAAAAATCAAAAAAAAAAGAGAAAAAATAATAAATATTTTTGTTTCTAGTATTTTCATAAATAAATGCATGTAAATTAATTAGTTTTAAATTAGGGTTTTAATTTTAATACTTTTAACAAAAATCTAAAAAATGTAGAAATAGGTTTAATTAATAATTTTTCATCCTTTTTTTATTTTTCTTTCATAAATAATATTATTTATTTTATTTATTTTCATAATTAAAATTGTATATAAAAATTAGGGTTAATTTAGGTGAAAATTCAATATTTTCTTAAATAAATTAAAATAAAATAGAATTAGGGTTAGTATTTAATTTCAATTAATTCCTTTTCTATTAAATCCTAAAATACTAAAAAACACCAAAAACAAGTCCTTTCTTTCTTTTAACTTTAATTAATTAATTAATTTCATCATGTAATTTAATTTTGCAAAAGGGTCCAACGCCCTCGTTCTTAATTCCTTATTAATTCGCATACTTATTTCTTTTCCGTTTAAATATTCATGTATCTCTCCCGAAGCCTTGTAAATAATTGCTCGTACTTTTTAATTCTTTTATTTTCTTTAGTTCTTTATTTTTTCTGTCAAATCGGGTTCGAGAAACTTTTGGCGATGTGGACCCGCGCCTTTTGTAATAGCTTAGAATTTACTTTTCCCGCAAATATCTTAACTGTTAAATAATGGCATGAAAGAATGTATGGACAAAATAAAAACAAGCGTAGAACACCAATAACATGACAAGATAAATGCAAACGAAAACGACACACGAATCGCACACACCACCCCTAGGGTACGCCTCACTGTTGCCTTGCCTCGAAAGGTGATCGTCGAGTAGAGGATGTCTTAGTAAGTCCTCATGATCCGGGAACCCGGCATGAGGGTAGCTTCTAAGGTGTCTTCCCATTGCTCCGGTGATCACCATGTCCCGAACCTTCGAATTGACCCGAACACCTCCAACGGTGGTGCTACCTACCTCTCAATGGTGGGATGGCACTACTTTAAAGGACATTTACACAGACGAATTCCTTAGGGTAGGTAGACGACTCTAGATACTTGCTCTAATTTCAAAACAAATCAAAAAAATACTTTTCACACCAACACCTTTTCAAAAAGCTTTCGAAAGCAATTTTTCAAACACTCTTGAGGACCGATACAAGAGTCGAACTGGAATTTTCAAAGAAACTTTTTAAAACCCACAGTTGAAAAGCAAACAAACCTTTTGAAAACACAAATGAGCAAGTATCTAAGAGCCCATGGATAACCATGGATAGAAAGGGTGCTAATACCTTCCCTTTCTATAATCTACCTCCCGAACCGAGAGCAATCTCTTTAAGGAATTTTTCTGTGCTTTTGTCCTTTCCATTTGGAGAAAATAAAAGACGGTGGCGACTCTTGCTTACCGCGACATTTCGCGAACCAGCGTTAAACAGTCAGTTCCAGATCCACCGATCACAGAACTGGCGACTCTGCTGGGGAATTAAACTTAAAGTGAGGTGTACCTTAGGACTAAGATCACTGTGTTTTCAATTGCTTTCCTTGCTTGCTTTATTCTTGTGGGTTGCATCGGAGTTACATAGATCCTAACCCGGATCTGGGGATACCCTGTTTAGGTAGCATAAGCTGTGAGGGACCTGTCCGGCGTATACCGACATGGGTGAAGCAGTGGCTACGTTGGTGTGGCGCCTTGGTCTGTACCGATATCCCTCGTGTTGAAACGGGGAGAATATGGGTCTTCCAAGGAGTCATCAAGCACCAACAGACCTTAGAACCTTAAATGACCCAACTTGGCCATTAGAACAGTAGCAGTATGCTACGCCCATTGAGGCTAAACTCTCGTGATGGTTCTGGCCGCAAGAAAAGATTGCGATGCTGGAGTTATGACCGATTGAGGGTAGTCAGTGATATTGGGATCCTCTAGAACCAGGTTACTTCTAATAGGACAGGTTGAGCCCACCAACTTCAAGAGGGTAATACCTAGACCTTATGCTGGCCTAAACTCTAAGGGCTTCTCTTGTGTGACTTGTGTGCCTTTGTACTTGACTATTTGCATGCTTGTTACCTGACACTTGTTTCTTGCAGGTTTTGGGTATAGTCCTTAATTGGGACTTATAACAGGGTTCATAAGTTTCTTGCAGGTTCGGTTTATAGTCCTTAATTAGGGACTCATGACAGGTTTTATACCAATGTCTTGCAGGTTTTGGTTTGCAGTCCTTAATCGGGACTCGTAACAGGGTTACTCACATTACCCCATGCATACCATGACATCATACCATTGCATACATCCTAACCCATTTCAAGGATCTCAAGGGCTTGTGATGCAGGTCATGATGAACCAACTGTCCAGCAAGGGGCAAAGGGGATTTATTTTCCTCTAGCCAGAGTTGTCAGGGGCTATGACCCACTTGATATGGTGAGCTTTGACTCCTGAAGAAGGTTCCCTAACCAAGGTTGTTTGGAAATCAAAACCAGACATGATGACTAAAGTCAGGGGCTATGACCCACTGGATATGGTGAGCCTTTGACCCTTGAAGGAGGACTCTCTACAACATGAAGTACCTTCAATCAAGTTACCAGTTTCCAACTCTAACAATTTGTTTACCCCTCGAGGTCCTTGAAATCATTGCATGCATATCATACATATCATTGCATAACAGGTACCCTTTCTCTGCAGGTTACTTACCTTCTTCGCTGTTTATTTCAGCAGTCTCGTCATGAATCCTGAATCCTCAACCGAGCATACTATCAAGGCCCTCCAGGCTCAGAACGCCCAGTTCCAAGGGCTGATCATGAATTTGACCCAGGGGCAACAAGATCTGAAGGCTCTGCTCTTGAAGAAGGAAAAGAAGAAGAAGAGGACTGTTTTGTTCAGCCCTAGACGCAGATCTGGGAATACCCTGCAGGATCAAGCTGAGAGGACAACTCCATCTGTGGGGAAAGGCAGTCATCAAGAGGAAAGGGTTTCCAGTCCAGTGGTCTCCGACAATGAGACAGATTTCAACAGCGAACAGTACCCTCCGGCTGAGGATAGGTACAAACAGTTGGAAGACCGGTTAAGTGCTATGGAGATACAAAAAGTGCCTGGCCTGGACTTCGAGGATCTAGGTCTGTCTTCTGGGGTAGTGATCCCGCACAAATTCAAGGCACCTGCCTTTGCAAAGTACAACGGGGCATCCTGTCCAAAGCTGCATCTCAGGTCATACATGAGGAGGATCCAGCCCTACACGGCCGACAGGAACTTATGGATCCATTTCTTCCAGGAGAGTCTTTCAGGGACTCAGCTCGAGTGGTTCTATCAACTGAATGGAGCCAACATCCGTACCTGGGAAGACTTAGCCACTGCATTTTACAAGCAATACCAGTATAACGCTGACCTTGCTCCCACGCGCACTCAACTTCAAGGAATGTCTATGGGTGCAGGTGAAGGTTTCAAAGAATATGCTCAAAAGTGGAGGGACCTTGCTGGAAGGGTACAACCACCTCTAACCGACCGCGAGCTCGTCGACATGTTCTTGGGGACCCTGTCTGGTCCATTCTTCAACCACCTGATTGGGAATTCTGCTGATGGGTTTACAGATCTGATCTTAACTGGGGAAAGAATAGAAGCTGGCATCAAGTCAGGGAAAATACAAAATGGTGACTCCTCGAACACCGAGAAGAAACCATCCAAGAGAGAATCTAGTATTGTCAACGCAGTAACTATTGCAAAGCCGGACGGTGCTCCTCAGCGTCACAATCAACAAAGGGAAGAAAGACCTAAGAGGCAATTTACTCCCCTCGGCATGACCTTGTCACAGATATTGCCACAACTGCTGGAAACCAAGTTGGTAACTCTCATGGATCCCCCGAAGAATCCTAATAGGACACCTTCAAGGTACAGTCCCAATGCTCGCTGCGCCTATCACTCCGACAGCCCGGGGCATGCTACAGATGACTGTTGGACTTTGAGAAACAGGGTTCAAGATCTGATTGACGCAAAGGAAATCCAGCTCGACTCTCCAGAGGCTCCCAATGTGATCACTGCTCCCTTGCCAAAATATGGCTAGGATTGGTTTTTTGTTCGTTCGAATGTTCAATTTGTAATTTTCTTTCGATTGTTCAAACATTTATTTCATGTCAAACTTGGTTATTTCATTAATGCATTACACATGTCTGTTTTGAAGTAATTATTTCGTATTCACTATGTGCAAATTATTTTCATATTTTTTCTGATTGTCAACTCTCGATTAATAATTCTAAGCCTCTTGAGGGAGGATGACGAAAACGATACCGCGATCATTACAGTATGCTTTTGAATAGACCCCGCTGATGAGGTACAGGCATTGTTTCAATCCCTAAACACTGGAGTTATAAGGAAGATAATCCCTCGTTACCCCCCTTTTTGAGCCAAAGAAGTAGGAGTTTTTCTTTTCGAAATTTAAAACCCTTAATCATAACCTGGGGCAGGGTAGTCTCTCAGTTGATCCAAGTGCATAATGAATGGCACCAAAGAGGTCCTTACAAAACGAAAGACAGTGATGGTTCCAAATAATCAATAAAAAAGGACAGTCATTATCTCAAAAAATGAAAAACCCATTAAGTCAAAACCCATGAAGGAGACTTACAAAACTGGGGCATCCCGCTGACTGTAATTCCAAAAAAGGAAACAGTTCAGGGAAAAAAAGAAAGGGATAACAAAAATCAGACAAGAAAGAGGTCTTACAAACCCTCAACAAAAAGGAATGACTGCCTATTCAAAATAAGTTATCAACATCCGAATCATCACCGGAAAATCAGAGCAAAGACTCAAATAAGGTCTAACGCACGATCAGCTGAGTTTAGGATTGAAGAACATCACGAAGAGCGGGTGGGTACAAATGATTTGAGCCTTTATCCTTTGTTTCTTAAAACCGTGAACCAGGCCACGCTATAACCCTTAAAAGTCCTAGCTGAAGCATGGGTTAGTTCGAAAGCATACTGTGACGAAAGGTATCCTGACTCCTTAAGGCTTACTATAAAGAAGGAGTTGACATCACGTTTTACAAACATTCATTTGTTTTATGGAAAAAGAATGCATTTTCAAAATCTTCAAGACAGACATAGGCTTTGCATTTTAAACATAACTTTGTTTGCATATGACTTTTTGTTTGAACAGCATAGAAGTTCGCACGACGAAGTCCTAATGAACAGAAGTACCTCCAATCAAGGGGCAGACATGATCATTGTCCATCACCTGGGGAAGTCCAGTCAAGATTCAAGGAATCTCTCAAGAGGCCAAACAGCCTGGGGCAAATCTCCGCCTGAGTCACTTGGGGCACTCCAGCAACGAATCTTGCCTGATCAAACACCTTCTGGGGCATGACAAAACACTTCTAACAGGGGTAACTCCCTACACTCTGAGAACGTGGGCATAGTCGAAAAAAATACTACGCAAAATCAAAGATCCGCTAGGTTGACACACCTAGGCAAAAATAAGGGTTTCCCGGCGAACCAAAAGGGTTCGGGCAAAACGAAGGGATGAAATGAAAAATTTGTACACCCGGCAAGTCGAAAACCTGAAAAGGCGGCTTGGGCAAAAATGGGTATCCCGGTGGGCTGAAAACCCGAAAGGGCGGTCCAGGTAAAAGTTAGGGATCAAAGCGCACGACTATGTCCTATCATCTTATTACCTACTCACCAGAAGAAGATTTGTCCATCAACAGCTATCAGCGCCTCACAGGTCTTCCTCTCCAATATCAGAAACTGGGGCAATATTGAGTTGTCTAAAAGATCCAGTTGCTCTGTCCACCGAAGTGCCAAGGTAAGTTCAACTGAAGAATGCGACCAAGAGCGAACGCGTCGCCCGACTTTATTCAAAGAGTTATTTCCTTACCAGGATATAACTGGGTTATCCTCAGCCAAAAGCCACGGAAAGATCGTCCTCGGTAAAGTATTCCTATCCCCAGAGGAGTCTGTTAAAACTTCCAACATAACAACGGTATCCCCAACAAGTTATCAACCTCAGCAAAGTACCTCTCTTTCCCCACAGAGTTACCTCCCCGCAGAGTAATCTATTCGCCAAGTTTATTCCCCAACGGAGTCATCTTCTCCTACCGGTATTCTTGCAACCATCATCCCCAGCGGACACGAAGAACTTTACTCTTCAGACATCAGCCCAGGATTTAACTTCCCGGCGCCCGTCAAGGATTCATTTTCCTAGACGAAAAAAATACATTCATAAACATCACATTTTCATACATCATGATACATGCATATGTGCGTCATGTCATACAATCTCATTTATGTCGTTGCTTGATCCATATCATGCACTGCATATGATTGACCTTTACCTTTCAGGAAGGATACAGTTAAATGATCAGCTATGTCAGAGTAGACAAACATAGCCAAAAGAGACCAATTCAGTCAAAGAGACAAATTCAGTCAAAGTAGACAAATCCAGTCAAAGAAGACAAGCCCAGTTAAATCCCAAAGGTTTTTTTCTGATGTTCATCCAGTCAAAGAAGACATGTCCAGTTAAATTACTTCCTAAAGTCAAAGAAAACACCCGTCATTGAAGACATCTCGTCAGTATAGACACCCGTCATTGAAGACAACTCGTCAAAGAAGACAAATCCAGTACTTCCACTCGTCGTCATAGACACCCGTCGTCATAGACACTCGTCGTTATAGACACCCGTCGTTATAGACACCCGTCGTCATAGACACTCGTCGTTATAGACACTCGTCGTTATAGACACTCGTCGTTATAGACATTCGTCGTTATAGACATTCGTCGTTATAGACACTCGTCGTGATAGACACTCGTCGTCATAGACACTCGTCGTCATAAACACTCGTCGTTATAGACATTCGTCGTTATAGACATTCGTCGTCATAGACACTCGTCGTCATAGACACTCGTCGTCATAGACACTCATCGTCATAGACACTCGTCGTCATAGACACCCGTCGTTATAGACATTCGTCGTTATAGACACTCGTCGTTATAGACACTCGTCGTTATAGACACTCGTCGTTATAGACACTCGTCGTGATAGACACTCGTTGTTATAGACACTCGTCGTTATAGACACCTGTCGTTTTAGACACTCGTCGTTATGGACCACTCGTCCATAAGGATAACCTGTCAGTAGAGACAATTCACCAACCTTGCTATATTCCAGATCCGATTCCTGTATCTTGCCAGGGTGTGTCTGAAGAGTTCGAGGACCCGATACCTGAATCTTTCCAGGGTGTATCCGTTGAAGACTAGCATTACCAGACTCGATTCCTGTATCTCGCCAGGGCACGTCTGAAGAATTCGAAGATCCGATTCCTGTAACCAGTCAGGACATATCTACACAAAAGCATCTGAAAACCAGCTCCTGCAACATGTCAGGTACTCATCTTTTCTTTTGCAGGTATGCAGGTTCTCGCTAAGGAATCTCTTACGCAATCAACATCCAGATGGCATCTATAAGCCCATCATCCTATTCATCAACCTCTAAATGGCATCTGTAAGCCCATTTCCACCATCACTGCTACTATGTGAGCGCAAATTTCTAGGCACTCTAGTGTTCAATCATCTTCTACCCTCGGATTACGAAAGGCATATCAGCCAATCTGCATCCTCAGGTCTAAGAAGATTGAACAGGGGTATCTGTTGTACCCCAAAATTTGCCCTCCCATATTCTTCAAAGATTTGCCAAGTCAAAGCTCCAAAATTCCCCAAGGGTTGCACAGTCAAGAGTCTCCTAAACAGTCAAGATTAGGGTTTGTGTTCTGATCTAAATGAAGTTTCCAAAGGTCCAATCAAGTCTCATAGGCCTACAAATATGGTCAAGCATCCTCATATCAAGTTTCAAGGCTTTCAGCACAAAACTGCACAGTCAAAACCCTAATTGCACTACAGTCAACTGTAGGGGCAAAATGGTCATTTGACAGTCAAAAGTTCAAATTTTTGGTCAACATATCATTTTGAAGCCACAAACATCATTTGATCAATGCTTGATCATGATTCTCAAAGCTTGGCATAAAAATCATCAAGATGCAAAAGTTTCCTTATTTGGACAGCTGAAAAAGTCAACTGTAAATTGACCAGGGCATAACTTTCACATGGATTATCAGAAAAATTCCATCCAAAGCTCATTTTGAAGAGAAAGACATTTCCTACAACTCCTCTTCATACTTCAAGTCCAAGAAATGCTCTCACAAAAAGTTATCAATTTCAACATTATAGGTCATTTTCAAAAGTCAACAAAAAGGGACTTTAAGTCAAAGGCCATAACTTGAGATTGGTAAATCAAAATGACATGGGACCAAAGACATTGGTTAGAGGACTCAAAGACCTTTCCAAAATGTCCAAGAACATGAGAAAAGCTTAAAAATTGAGAAAGTTATGCCTTGTGGAAGTTGGGTAATTTTTGGATATTTTGAAAAGTCAACATTGATTCAAACGACCTAAAATTGCTAATGGGCCCATTTTTCTTCCACAATTCATCATCCCAAGCATGTGCACGACCACTTGGCCCAAAGGGAAGTTTTTATTCATTTTTATTTATTTATTTGGATTTTTATTAATAAATATTCATTTAAATTAAAATAAATATATGAAAAATGCTTAACCTAATTTTTTCAATCCTTTTGTGCACATTATATCATCAATATTTCGTGCCTGGCTAAATAAGGAAAGATTTGGATTGATTAGATCATAATTGATACAAAATTGCATGAAAAATATTTGAAAAAGGATCTTGAAAATCAAATTTCCAAAATCATGAATGCAAGAGATTTGGAGTGGTTTCTTTAACCTAATTCGCTCAGTACATAAGCCAAAACATAAACCTAATCTCAAGAACCCTTGAAGCTGCGCAGAAATCAATTGACAAACTTGAATTTTTTGGCAAGAAACTCAAAACTGAAAACCCTTTTGCAGGTTGATTCAAGCCTCCAAACCGATCTCATTAGCTTCCTCAAGCATTACTGAACGTATTCCAATCACAAACATCAAAGATAACCTCTTGAAACGCTGTACAGAAGTCCCCCTTTTCTTACTTTTTTGCATAATCGTATTTCAAGATTTAGGCATTTTTATTGCATATTGTTAATGGATTCATGCTAATTAAGGTGTTCTGAAGCTAACCGTTTATCTTAATTGTGTTTTCGTGTACTATATGCTATTATGCCATTGATGCAGATTAGGGTTCATGAAGCTTGAAATTGGGCGTTTCGTGATATGGAAAAATTGAAACCTCTGAGTATCACCATTAGAACTAGCGCACTTGGACGAAGAAGAACCCATACTTGCGCTCAATTTATGAGCGTTCCTAGGCTAATCGCTATTTTCCCTAAAGATGCCTAAGAGAACGCATGAAAAACCGTTGCTCATGTTATTTGTATTTCAGAAAAAAAAGAACCAACGAAGGAGATGAACTCGTGGCAAATGGTGATAGGCTGATTCAAATTTTCGCGCTAAGACCCACTAACATTTTTGTTTTCTTTTATAATATTTGTTAGTTGTTTATTAATCAAAACGCGTATATAGAACAACTGGCAAGGCATAGTGATAGCAACATTCCTGACCTGGGTTCGAGTCCCAGGTCTTCATGGTTTCAATATTATTTTTCAATTTACAATCACATGCAGGCGTAATATTAAGGACCATCATATTCCTTCATCATCTATCCATCCACATGCCAGTTGCATCAAATCAAGGGTCCAGATCCAAGGCACATGGTGAGTCCCAGTCAACGCGCCACATGTTACTCAAAAAGTCCACCAGGCCTTGCTAAATGGGCCAGATTGCTAAAGGCCATACCTCCCAATGTGGGACTGAACCCCCTAGGGTTTGCTTTCTCTATTCTTTTCTTATATTTTTCTTTTCTTTATTTTAATTAATTTCATTTATTTCTTTGATTTATTTACTTTCATAAAACCACAAAATACCTAAAAATAAAAAAAAAAGAGAAAAAATAATAAATATTTTTGTTTCTAGTATTTTCATAAATAAATGCATGTAAATTAATTAGTTTTAAATTAGGGTTTTAATTTTAATACTTTTAACAAAAATCTAAAAAATGTAGAAATAGGTTTAATTAATAATTTTTCATCCTTTTTTTATTTTTCTTTCATAAATAATATTATTTATTTTATTTATTTTCATAATTAAAATTGTATATAAAAATTAGGGTTAATTTAGGTTAAAATTCAATATTTTCTTAAATAAATTAAAATAAAATAGAATTAGGGTTAGTATTTAATTTCAATTAATTCCTTTTCTATTAAATCCTAAAATACTAAAAAACACCAAAAACAAGTCCTTTCTTTCTTTTAACTTTAATTAATTAATTAATTTCATCATGTAATTTAATTTTGCAAAAGGGTCCAACGCCCTCGTTCTTAATTCCTTATTAATTCGCATACTTATTTCTTTTCCGTTTAAATATTCATGTATCTCTCCCGAAGCCTTGTAAATAATTGCTCGTACTTTTTAATTCTTTTATTTTCTTTAGTTCTTTATTTTTTCTGTCAAATCGGGTTCGAGAAACTTTTGGCGATGTGGACCCGCGCCTTTTGTAATAGCTTAGAATTTACTTTTCCCGCAAATATCTTAACTGTTAAATAATGGCATGAAAGAATGTATGGACAAAATAAAAACAAGCGTAGAACACCAATAACATGACAAGATAAATGCAAACGAAAACGACACACGAATCGCACACACCACCCCTAGGGTACGCCTCACTGTTGCCTTGCCTCGAAAGGTGATCGTCGAGTAGAGGATGTCTTAGTAAGTCCTCATGATCCGGGAACCCGGCATGAGGGTAGCTTCTAAGGTGTCTTCCCATTGCTCCGGTGATCACCATGTCCCGAACCTTCAAATTAACCCGAACACCTCCAACGGTGGTGCTACCTACCTCTCAATGGTGGGATGGCACTACTTTAAAGGACATTTACACAGACGAATTCCTTAGGGTAGGTAGACGACTCTAGATACTTGCTCTAATTTCAAAACAAATCAAAAAAATACTTTTCACACCAACACCTTTTCAAAAAGCTTTCGAAAGCAATTTTTCAAACACTCTTGAGGACCGATACAAGAGTCGAACTGGAATTTTCAAAGAAACTTTTTAAAACCCACAGTTGAAAAGCAAACAAACCTTTTGAAAACACAAATGAGCAAGTATCTAAGAGCCCATGGATAACCATGGATAGAAAGGGTGCTAATACCTTCCCTTTCTATAATCTACCTCCCGAACCGAGAGCAATCTCTTTAAGGAATTTTTCTGTGCTTTTGTCCTTTCCATTTGGAGAAAATAAAAGACGGTGGCGACTCTTGCTTACCGCGACATTTCGCGAACCAGCGTTAAACAGTCAGTTCCAGATCCACCGATCACAGTATCCCCAGATCCGGGTTAGGATATATGTAACTCCTATGCAACCCACAATTTTAAAGCAAACAAGTCAATACAATTGAAAACACAGTTATGAACTACCCTAAGGTACACCTCACTTTAAAAAGATATCCCCAGCAGAGTCGACAGTTCTGTGATCGGTGGATCTGGAACTGACTGTTTAACGCTGGTTCGCGAAATGTCGCGGAAGCAAGAGTCGCCACCGTCTTTTATTTTCTCCAACTGGAAAGGACAAAAGCACAGAAAAATTCCTTATAGAGATTGCTCTCGGTTCGGGAGGTAGATTATAGAAAGGGAAGGTGTTAGCACCCTTTCTATCCATGGTTATCCATGGGCTCTTAGATACTTGCTCATTTGTGTTTTCAAAATGGTTTGTTTGCTTTTCAACTGTGGGTTTTAAAAAGTTTCTTTGAAAATTTCAGTTCGACTCTTGTATCAGTCCTCAAGAGTGTTTGAAAAGTTGCTTTCGAAAGCTTTTTTTTGAAAAGGTGTCGGTGTGAAAAGTATTTTTTGATTTGTTTTGAAATTAGAGCAAGTATCTAGAGTCATCTACCTACCCTAAGGAATTCGTCTGTGTAAATGTCCTTAAAGTAGTGCCATCCCACCATTGAGAGGTAGGTAGCACCACCGTTGGAGGTGTTCGGGTCAATTCGAGGGTTCGGGACATGGTGATCACCGGAGCAATGGGAAGACACCTTAGAAGCTACCCTCATGCCATGTTCATGGACATGAGGACTTACTAAAACGTCCTCTACTCGACGATCACCTTTCGAGGGGCAAGGCAACAGTGAGGCGTACCCTAGGGGTGGTGTGTGATTTGTGTGTCGTTTTCAGACATTTTTGTCTTGTTCATGCATTGGTGATCTACGCGTTGCTTTTATTTTGACATTCATTCTTTCATGCGAATTAATTAACAGTTAAAAAAGATGCGGAAATTAAAAGTCCTACGCTATTACAAAGGCGCGAGTCTACATCGCCAAATTAATCCAAGACCCGATTTGAAATAAAATAAAGCGGAAAGATAAGTATCTAATTGGTCTATTACATGGCTTTGGGAGAATTACAATATATTCACAAAAAGAGGAGATAAAAATAAAATGCGAGAATAAGTAAAATCGGGAATGCGAGGGCGTTGGACCCTTTTAAGGAAATTGAATTACAATTAACAAATTAATTAAGTTAACTGAGAAAGGAAATTATTTCTTGAGTTTTTTGCATTTTATGGATTTTAGTAAGAAAATTAAATTGGAATTAAAAAGAAAAGTTAATTAACCCTAATTCTAAATTGTTTTTAATTTATTAAGAAAACGTTTAAATTAGACCTAGTTTAAACTAATTATTTACATGGCAATTTATTTACAAAATAATTAATATTTAATAATGATAATAGAAAAGAAAAGGAATAAAAGTCTTTAAAACCCTAATTCTACATTTTTAGTTTATTACAAAAATATTAAAATTTAAACCTAGGATTAAAAACTAAATTAATTAATAGAATTTATTTATAAAACAAAACAATTAAATGAATTTATATTTGTATTTTTTGTCTTTTTGATTTTTTATTATTTTTATGTTTTATGAAAATATTAATTTGAAGAATTAAATTAAAATTAAACAAAACAAATAAAAATAGAAAAAAAATGAAAGAGAGCAAACCAATGGGGGTGTTGACCCCAATCTGGAGGTTATGTGGTGAGTAATTAGGCCCAAGAAGCTTGGCCCTTTCTGACTTTTCAATGATCATGTGTGGATGCGTTGACTGAGACATTCCATAGACCTTGAATCCTGGCCATTGGATGGATGTTGTGGGACAAGTGGCGTGCTGGAGCGTAGAGTGCATGGTAGTCCTTTGGTAAGAAGCTGCATGGGATAAGGTTAAAAGAAAATATATTGAGAAAGGAGGGGACCTGGGAATCGAACCCAGGTCCCAGTACCTATTGGACAATGCATCAACCAACTGTGCCAAGCGCTTTCTTTGTAATATTATTGGAATGCAATTATTATAAAAAAAAAACAAAACGCTAATGCTAACAATCAAAAAAAGCGCGCTGAAGTTTGAATAGCCCTATCACGTCATGGCACATAAGCGTCTTCTTCCTCTGTTCTTTATTTTGCCTGAAAAAACAAACTGGATAGCGGGGGTTTTAAACCCCCACTAAATGATGCACACAAAAATAGCGAATAGAATTCTGTTAATCATAAATTTATCGCGAGGTATGGAATCAATTAGTCATAAGCTTCTGATTTTAATGGCGTGGTTCTTGTGTCTCAATTTTTCCTGAAGAGGAAAGCCCTAATCTTACAGCTCTGGAACCCTAGCAAGCTTCAATGGTAGATTCACGTACAAAGCATGAAAACTCAATTAAATGGCATGGTTAGTTTCAGCATGATTAGATTAGTGTAAAACGACAATCAAACTGTATGGAAAATGCCCAGAAATTGAAACACGACTATGCATAAAGTATGAGAAATTTTGAGTTCTGTATACCAATTCTTGATGCGTGAGGACTGGAAAAGAATGCAGTTAGGTTCAGTGAAGCCTTGGCAAGCTATTGCAATTGGTATCTCGCCTTGAAACCAACTCTAATGCAGTTTTCAGTTTTCAATTTTTTTCACAAAAATGCCAAAGTTGTTCTTGATGTGAGGCGCAGCTTTCAGGTCCTTGGCATTAGGTTTGCATTCTGACTTATGTATGGGATGAATTAGGGTTGAATTTTGAGCCAAAAGATCAATGCATTGATGTATCAAATATTTGATTTTCAATGAATATTTTTTCAATCTTTTTCATGTGTTTTTGATTCCAATCATGGCCAAACCTTCCCTTTTTTGATGTGCACGAATCTTCAATAACCAATGAGAGCAAATGCTGCATAAAAAGATTCACATACATTTGTTTTAGTATTTTTTCATATTTTTATTTTATTAAATGAATTAATGGTGATTAAAAATTCAAATAAATAATAAAAATGATGAAATAAATCCCCTTTGGGCCAAATGGTCGTGCATAGCCTTTGGATGATGAATCTTGGAAGAAAATGTGGCCCATTAGCAATTTTGAGGCATTTGAAGTAAAGTTGACTTTTCAAAATTCCCAAAAATTTCCCAACTTCCACAAGGCATATCTTACTCAATTTTTAAGCTTTGATCATGTTCTTGGACATTTTGGAAAGGTATTGAAGTCCTCTAACCAATGCCTTTGGTCCCATGTCATTTTGGTTTACGAATCTCAAGTTATGGTCTTTGAATTAAAGTCCCTTTTTGTTGACTTTTGAAAATGACCTATAATGTTGACATTGATAACTTTTTGTGAGAGCATTTCTTGGACTTGAAGTGTGAAGAGGAGTTGTAGGAAATGTCATTCTCTTCAAAATGAGCTTTGGATGTAATTTTTCTGATAAACCATGTGGAAGTTATGCCTTGGTCAAGTTACAGTTGACTTTTTCAACTGTCCAAATATGGAAACTTTTGCATCTTGAGACTTTTTGAGCCATGCCTTGAAAATCATGATCAAGATTTGATCAAATGATGTTTGTGGCTTCAAAATGAGATGTTGACCAAAAATTTGAACTTTTGACTGCCAAATGACCATTTTGCCCCTGCAGTTGACTGTAGGGCAATTAGGGTTTTTGACTGCGCAATTTTGTGCTGTAAGTCTTGAAACTTGGCATGTGGATGCTTGACCATGTTTGTAGGCATGTGGGACTTGATTGGACCCTTGAAAACTTCAATTTCTTTGCCAGACCCAAAACCCTAGTTTTTGACTGTTAGGAGGCCTTTGAACTGTGTAACCCTTGGGGAGATTTTGAAGCATGCTCTTTGCAAATCTTGAAGAATATGGGAGGGAAAATTTTGGGGTACAACAGGTGTTGCCCCTGTTGACGTCCGTGCTGAGGTACGGTACCCATGAAGAGAAAACGGTAACATCTCGTGCCAATATTTGTACGTCACTGTCATCTTCTGCACAATCTTCTTGATATTCTTATTAGCTGCCTCTACAGCCCCATTCATCTTCGGTCGGTAAGGAGAAGAGTTGTGGTGCTGTATCTTGAATTGCTCGTAGAGCTCAGTGATCATCTTGTTGTTAAGATTGGTACCGTTGTCCGTAATGATCCTTTCCGGGACGCCGTATCGACAGATCAGGTTATGCTGAATGAACCGTGCCACGACGTTCTTGGTTACGGTAGCATAGGAAGCTTCTTCAACCCACTTCGTGAAGTAATCAATTGCTACCAGGATGAAGCGATGCCCGTTGGATGCCGTAGGTCTGATCTCGCCGATCATATCAATGCCCCACATTGCAAAAGGCCAAGGTGCCGTCAAGACGTTCAGAGGTACTGGAGGAATATGCACCTTATCAGCATAGATTTGGCATTTGTGACATGTCCGAGAATGTTGGTAACAGTCAGCTTCCATTGTGGACCAGAAATATCCTGCCCGAAGGATTTTCTTTGCCATGGTATGTCCACTGGAATGCGTTCCGAAGGTACCTTCATGCAGCTCCGCCATGATTCTTTCTACTTCAGTCTTATCCACACAACGCAGTAAGGTGGAATCATGGTTTCGTTTGTAGAGAATGCCATTGCTGAGGAAGAACTTTGCTGCGAACCTTCTCAGAAACTTCTTGTCGTTAACGGATGCACCCTCGGGGTATTCTTGAGCTTCAAGGTACCTCTTCACTTCATGATACCAAGGTTTTTCAGTTACCTCTTCAGCCTCAAGATCGCAGCAATATGCAGGTTCATCCAATTTCTAGATAATGATCCGGGGAGCCTCGTTGTCCCATTTGACTTTGAACATAGAAGACATCGTAGCCAGCGCGTCCGCCAACTGATTCTCCTCTCTTGGGAAGTGTTCAAAGGTTATCTCCGTGAAATGGGGGATCAACGTCAACACATACTCTTTGTAAGGAATAAGATTTGGGTGTTTCGTATCCCACTCGCCCTTGATCTGGCTGATTACGAGAGCGAAATCTCCGAAGACACTCAGGAACTTGATCCTTAAGTCAATTGCAGCTTGAAGATCCATGATGCACGCTTCATACTCTGCCATGTTGTTGGTGCAGTTGAAACATAGTCGGGCAGTAAGTGGAGTATGAGTGCCTTTAAGGGATATGATCACGGTGCCAATACCGTTACCTAAAGCGTTTGAGGCTCCGTCAAAGTGCATAGACCATCGGGATCCTTCCTCAGGTCCTTCATCCGGTCCAGGTACTTCACAATCAGTCACTACCATGATGCTCTCGTCTGGAAATTCAAAGTTCATGGACTGGTAGTCATCCACTGCCTGGTGTGCCAAATGGTTTGCCAATACACTTCCTTTGATTGCTTTCTGAGTCGTGTACTGGATGTCATATTCTGTCAAGATCATCTGCCATCTTGCTATTCTTCTAGACAAGGCAGGCTTTTCGAATATGTACTTGATTGGATCCATTTTTGAAATCAACAGAGTAGTATGAGTCAACATATACTGTCTCAGCCGGCGAGCAGCCCATACCAAAGCGCAGCAAGTTTTCTCGAGCAGTGAGTATCGGGTCTTACAGTCGGTAAAATTTTTGCTAAGGTAATAAATGGCGTGCTCTTTTCGGCCATACTCATCATACTGCCCCAGCACACACCCCATTGAGTTGTCGAGTATAATATTAGAGGTCTCCCTTCAACCGGTGGCATAAGAATGGGTGGCTCTTGGAGATACTCTTTGATTCTTTCGAAAGCGGCCTGACATTCATCATTCCAACGTACTACTTGATCTTTCTTCAGTAGCTTGAAGATTGGTTCACAGGTAGCGGTTAGATGCGAGATGAATCGGGCAATGTAGTTCAGCCGTCCTAGAAAGCCTCTGACTTCTTTCTCTGTCTTGGGAGCTGGCATCTCTTGTATGGCTTTCACCTTGGCAGGGTCCACTTGAATACCTTTGTCGCTCACGACGAAGCCTAGCAATTTTCCAGATCTCACCCCAAAGGTGCACTTTTTTGGGTTCAACCTCAGCTTGTACAACTTCAGACGGTCAAACAGTTTCTGCAGATGGTCAAGGTGTTCCTCCTCAGTTTGGGACCTTGCAATCATATCATAGACATATACCTCGATCTCATGATGGATCATGTCATGAAATAAAGCAACCATGGCACGTTGGTAGGTTGCCCCAGCATTTTTCAACCCAAAAGGCATGACCTTGTAGCAAAAGGTGCCCCACTGAGTAACAAAGGTAGTCTTCTCCATGTCTTCAGGAGCCATCTTGATTTGATTATAACCTGAGAACCCATCCATGAAGGAGAATACCTTATGCTAAGCAGTATTGTCAACCAGAACGTCGATGTGAGGCAGAGGGAAATCATCCTTGGGGCTTGCCCTGTTCAAATCCCTGTAATCAACACACATTCTGACCTTACCATCTTTCTTCGGTACTGGAACCACATTAGCAACCCACTGAGGGTAAGAAGTCACTGCTAGAAAACCGGCATCGAATTGTTTCATAACTTCAGCTTTGATTTTCTCGGACATCTCTGGACGCATACGGCGGACCTTCTGTTTTACCGGAGGGCATTCTTCCTTGGTAGGCAGATGATGAACCACAATGTCGGTATCCAACCCAGGCATGTCTTCGTAAGACCAGGCAAAGATTTCCACATAATCATGTAGCATCTGAATCAACCGTTGTTTCACACTGAGCTCCAGATTGGCACCAATCTTGACTTCCTTTCTGTCTGTCTCAGTACCCAGATTTACCGTTTCCACTGGCTCTTCATGTGGCTGAATGGCCCTCTCTTCTTGGAGTAACAGTCTTGCAAGCTCACCAGGCACTTCGCAATCATCTTCACCTTCATCTTCGGCTAAGTTGATCAGATTTTCAAAGTCATAACTAGCAGTAGCAGAGTTGTTACCAGTGAGATCCAGAGTGGATTGGAACCTGTATAGGTGAGTGTGTGTAAATATAGCTGTTTTGCAATATATAAAGAAAGAAAGGGAGCACAAGATTTGAAATGCGAAAAACGTCCAATGTTTTTATTCATGATATATGAAAATGACAAATAATAAGCCCTCACAAATGAAGCCACGGTGCCCCGGGTAAGACACCGGGCCATAAAGTTCCAAATTATTGTTCATTACAAATTCAAAACAAAGGAGTTCATTACTGAGTGACAAAAGTAATAGGTGTGAAGTCTTTGGCAGTCCAGTTGCTTGGTCCACCGTTGGTTGTCGGGTAGATCCAGCTGTCAAATTCAGATTCTTCCACATCGTCTTCAATAGCATTCACTCCCGGGTTGGTGATGAGCACATGAGGTCTTCCAATCCTTGCTTTACGAACAGCCCTCTGAGCCTCTGCAGTGAAACCCAAACCAAATTTGTCAGTCTTCGGAGTGAAATCAGGAAGTCGGCCCCAGTTTGCACACTCACCCTTCTCAACCACAGCCCGGGCATCCTTCAAGGAAGCCATCTTCAAAGGAGAGTCTTCTTCAGTCACAGTCTCTGCTGACGCCAATGTCTGAGGCACCTCTTCAAAATGTTGAAAGGGGGTCTCAATGAACTCCCCATCCATCTCTATGTACCGGAACGAGTTAAGGTGGCTGACCATGTATTCTTCCTCCCCCTGCACTGTCACAATTTTCCCTCTGACCGTGTATTTAAGCTTCTGATGTAATGTGGAGGTCACAGCTCCAGCCTTGTGGATCCAAGGACGACCCAGCAAATAAGAATAGGATGGTCGGATGTCCATCACATAGAAAATAGAATCAAAGACCTGAGAGCCAACCCTGATTGGAATATCAACTTCACCGTGCACCATCCTCTTGGACCCGTCAAAGGCCCGGACAACAATGTTACTAGGCTTCAACTCCAAACCCTCGCAATCCAACCTGTCTAGGGCCTTCTTGGGTAATACGTTCAACGAAGAACCGATGTCAACCAGCACATGGGAAAGAGTAGCGCCCCTGCATTCAATGGAGACATGCAGGGCATCGTTATGGTTCTTTCCTTTGGCAGTCAGATCGGCGTCAGAGAAACCAACCCATTATCAGCAGTCAAGTTGGCCACACAATCAGTAAATTGATCAGTAGACGTTTCTTGTGGCACATGGGCCGTCTTCAGGAAGGAAATCAGGGCTTTGGCATGGGCCTCTAAACACAACAACTGTGATAGCATAGAAATCTTAGAGGGGGTGTGCCCCAGCTGTTCAACTACATTGAAATCACTCTTCTTGATAATTTTAAGAATCTCTTCCATCTCTTGCTTGGAAGCTTCGACAATGGTTGTCTTTGGTGCCTCCGTCCGGGAAGGCATATCAGTAGCAATCCCTTTGCCCCGAGCGTCAGATGACTCGGCAACAGGGGTAGAAACAGGAACTTGGTCAGGAAGGGAAGCAGGCACACTGGCAGGTGTGATGACAATAGGTCTCTGAATAGCTGGAGGTGCAATGTCTGGTGAGAAGAGCCTGCCACTGCGAGTGACTTTAGCAGGCCCGATGATGTTACTGACACCGGTACTAGTATCAAACTCTTGTTTAACTCCAAGCACATAAACGTCGGCCCCATAGTGCCACGGGACAGCTTTGTCAGATTTATAGGGGAGGGGCCCCGGAACAGTGATGATGATATGAGCAATCTTCTGAGTGGACATGATTTTGACAGGCTTCTTTGAGGGAGCCTTAGGAGGGTTGTTGAAAAATAGTAACAATGGACACTTCTTCAGCAGGGATAGCAGGAACAACAATCTTCTTAAACAAGATCTCTTTGCTATCCATCAGGTTTTGGACGCCTGACTTCAGCAAAGGACAACCAGCAGGTGAAACAGCACATAGAAGGCAACCTTTACTACATCTCGGAAATAAACCGGCTAGTAACAGGTTCCTTTTGACAGTCAACAACGGAGTAACAATATCATCCATAGAGGCTACATACGGATCTTCTTCCACAACATTCACTCCATGCTGGGGCATGGGAGCAGTCACAACATTGGGTCTTTCGGGCGCCTCGAACTGTATTTCCTTAGCATCAATAAGGTCCTGAACCTTATTCCTCAGAGCCCAACAATCATCAGTAGAATGCCCCAGGCTGTCAGAGTGATAAGCACAACAGGCGTTGGGGTTGTACTTCGGGGATATGGTGTTCACTACCTTTGGAGCTTCTTTGACAGTTACCAGATTGGTTAACAGCAGCTGCGGAAATATCTGAGAGAGGGTCATACTGAGCCGAGTGTACTGCCTTTTGGGCCTCTCACCTCTTGGTTGGTTGTATTGCTGAGGAGCAGCAGCAGGCTTAGAAATAACCACCGCATTGACAGCTTGGCGGCGTTCCGGTTTGTTCTGTTTCCTGGAACCATAAACAGCACTAAATTCCTTCTTGAAGGGCTTCTTTTTAGAACTCGAGGAGGCACCTTTTTGTATCTTTCCAGACTTGATACCAGCTTCTATCCTTTCTCCAGTTAAGATCAAGTCTGTGAACCCAGCAGAAGAATTACCAATCAGATGGTTGAAGAACGGACCAGACAGGGTCCCCAAGAACATGTCCACGAGTTCACGGTCAGTCAGCGGTGGCCGCACCCTGCCAGCCAGGTCTCTCCACTTTTGCGCGTACTCCTTAAAACCTTCACCCGTCCCAAGTGACATACCCTGGAGTTGGGTACGCGTGGGAGCGAGGTCGGAATTATACTGATACTGCTTATAAAAAGCAGTAGCCAAGTCCTCCCAGTTACGAATACTGGTTCCATCCAGATGATAGAACCATTCGAGTTGAGCCCCTGAAAGGCTATCCTGGAAGAAATGGATCCATAGATTCTTGTCTGCAGTGTAAGGTTGGATCTTCCTTACATAAGATCTCAAGTGCAGCTTAGGGCAGGAAGCTCCGTCATACTTCACAAAAGAAGGTGCCTTGAACTTGTGTGGGATCACCACCCCAGAAGATAAACCTAAATCGCCAAAATCCAACCCGGGCACATGCTGGATCTCCATAGCACTCAGACGGTCCTCCAGTTGCTTGTACCTATCCTCAGCAGGAGGGTACTGTTCATCATTGAAATTCGTCTCGTTGTCGGAGACCACGGGACTAGGAACCCTTCCCCCTTGGGGACTATCTTTCCCTACGGAGGAAGTAGCCTGATCAGCCTCATTATGCAGTGTATTACCAAACCTCCATCCAGTGTTAAACAGCACAGTCCTCTTCTTCTTCTTCTTCAACAGCAGAGTCTTCAATTCCTGTTGACCCTGGGCTAAGTTCATGACCAGCTCTTGAAACTGGGCGTTCTGGGCCTGGAGGGCCTTGATAGCTTGTTCATTGGATGATTCAGGATTCATGATGACTGCTGAAATAAACAGCGAAGAAGATTAAGCAACCTGTAAAAAAGAGCACCTGTGATGCATATGATGAATGGAATGCGTATGATTTATGTTTTCAAAGACAATCGGGGTTCAACTTTATAAACAAAAAGGAAACACACTTCATTAGATTTAACTTTAAATTGTTCAAGAAATTGCCTTTAGGCGTTACAGGAATGAAAATACTGGAAATAAAAGCTGTAACAGAAACATCCAAAGCCCATCAGTGCTCCCATGGCCTCCTCTTCTCAGTACGAATGTAGTCGTTCAGGACCCGCTCGTTCTTCAATTGCTTAGTCAGCTTCTGGATTTTCTGCTCTTGTTCGTTGAACCTTTCCCGATAAGAATCCTGTTCTTCCTGTAGTTGCGCCCAAGACCTCTTTAGTGTGTCAACATCAGTGAGTATCTGAGGAGGGAGAACAGTTGGAGGAACCCCGTATCTATTAGGAAATTCAAGAATGATTGGCCTGACAGCTTCGTATGGCATACCTAACTTCTGAGCACGGATGCAGACTCATTTGTAGTAGGGTTCCATTGGTAGAGAAGTCTTCGGTCCCAACTCATGTGGGTCAGCTTTGTGAATTCTGTCCCAAGCCCTGATGAATCTACAATGCAACTCGTCACTATCTACCTGAAACTCAAAACTGATGTGAGGCACCAACATCTCATGAGGTCCTGCTCTTTTGGCTCTTCCAAACTGGCGGAGAGCTAAACACGGGTTATAAGAGATTCCTCCCTGGGTACCAATCAAAGGAACATTAGGATATTCTCTGCAATGATCAATAACAGCTACCTCATCCAAACCTCTGAGAGTCCAAATGATGTCATTATCAGTGAGAGACATTAACCTATGAGCCCAGCCCCTTCCTTCTTTGTTCTTCAGCACGAACTTAGGGAGGTGCGAAATAAACCACCTCACTAACAAAGGAACACAACACCACAAAGTTCCCCGTCTTCGGGCAGTACGAGCATAGAGTTGTTGCAGGATATCACCCAAGAGAGTGGGCACAGGGTTCCGAGACATGAAGATCCTTATGGCATTGACATTGACAAAGTTATCAGGATTTGGAAACAATACTAGACCATAGATTAAGAGAGCCAGAATGTCTTCGTACGCCCTGAAGTCTAAGTCATTCCAGAAACTATTAGCCTTACCAATCAGGAACTTAGCCAGAAAACCCTTAACTCCACTTCTAGTCACCCAGTTATCCATTACCTCTTTGTTGGTCAAAGGAAGGGCTGCTGCAATCTCCTCAAGTCTAAGAGTCTTTTCCCAGCCAGTGAATGGAGTCTGATCCAAGATAGGGATACCAAGCAAATCAGAGAATTCTTCCAGGGTAGGGACCAGCTGGAAGTCTTGAAAGGTGAAGCAATGGTACAGGGGATCATAAAACTGAGTCAGGACACTCATCAGTTGTTGGTCCCACTTTGAAGTGACTAAACCGAGAAGAGAACCATGCCTCTGGATGAAGGAAGTAGTATTTGGGATCCTGTCCACCAATTCTTTAAGCAAATCAGGTGGGTGAACAAAGTTGAGCCGGATAGTATTCCTTCGCACAGGCATCATGATGTCCTACAAAATAGAGCAAAGGTGAAACCCTCTTGTCTTTGAAATGGGTCAGTCCTTATGTAGGATGCATGCAATGGTATGATGGTATGATGTTATGATAAAGCACACCACAACTATTCACAAAGGCAAACATGATAAGGCACACAAGTCACACAAGACAGCCCTTAGAGTTTAGGCCAGCATGATGTTCGGGTACTACCCTTTTTCAGTTCCGTTGGTTAAGACCTGTCCTATCAAAAGTAACCGGGTTCTAGAGGATCCTAATATCACTGACTACCCTCAATCGGTCATAACTCCAGCGTCGCAATCTTTTCTTGCGGCCAGAACCATCGCGAGAGTTTAGCCTCAATGGGTGTAGCATACTGCTACTGTTCTATGGCCAAGTTGGGTCAATTTAGGGTTCTAAGGTCAGTTGGTGCTTAATGACTCCTCAGAAGACCCATATTCTCCTTGTTGCAACACAAGGGATATCAGTACAGACCAAGGTGTCACACCAACGTAGCCACTGCTTCACCCGTGTCGGTCTACGCCGGACAGGTCCCTCACAGCTTATGCTACCTAAAAGGGTATCCCTAGATCCGGATTAGGATCTATAAAACTCCGATGCAGCCCACAAATATAAAGCAATCAAGACATACAATTGAAAACATAAGAGTGATCTAATCCTAAGGTACACCTCACTTTTATATATCCCCAGCAGAGTCGCAAGTTCTGTGATCGGTGGAAATAGAACTGACTGTTTTGGAATGCTGGTTCGCGAAATGTCGCGGTAAGCAAGAGTCGCCACCGTCTTTTATGTTCTCCAACACGGAAAGGACAAAAGCACAGCAAAATTCCTTATTCGAGAATGTTTCTCGGTTCGGGAGGTAGATTTATAGAAAGGGAAGGTGTTAGCACCCTTTCTATCCGTGGTTATCCACGGGCTCTTAGGTACTTGCTCTTATGTTTTTAAAATTTGTTTGCTTTTCAAGTGTGTGTGGGTTTTGAAAAAGTTTCGTTTGAAAAATTTCTAAGTAACTCTTGTATCTGTCCTCAAGAGTGTATGAAAAATTTGTTTGAAAACTTTTAGAAAGTGTGAGTGCGAAAAGTTGTTTTGTTTGTTTGAAAAGAGCAAGTACCCATGAGATCTACCTACTCTAAGGAATTAGGCTGTGTAAGAGTCCTTTAAACAGTACTATCCCACTATTGAGAAGTAGGTAGCACCGTCATTGGAGTTGTTCGGGTCAATTCGATTATAAGGGACATGTGTGGTCACCAAAGCAATAGTAGGACACCTTAGCGGTAACCCTAATGTCCTAGATCCTTTTTAATCCGAGGCAACCGTTTCGAGGCAACTGGATCTTAGACAGGAGGGCGACCTCTAAAACACCCTATACTTGACGACCACGTTCGAGGCAACCAGTGAGGCGTACCCTAGGAGTGACATGTGCATGTGTGTCCAATTCAGTTTATGTTTATCTTTGAACATGTATCATGGTGATCTACGAGTTGTTTTTAATTTTCATCCAAGTCTTGCATGCATATTAACAGTTAAGAGTGCGGAAAATAAATTGCGGAAAAGGTAAATCTAACTATTACAAGGCGCGAGTCTATACATCGCCAAAAACAAAAACCCGTTTGGAAATAAATGCGGAAAGTTAAAGAAAGCGGTAAAATCCTAATTAACTATTACATCCTTGGAAACAGTTACATAAATATAATGATCAAAAGGAATTAGAATGCGCGAATAGAAATTTAATCGGGACGTCCTTAGGGTTTTGACCCTTTTTGAGAAAAGAATTGAAATTGTCCTTTTTTTTGCAATTATTTTAATATTAAACCTAAACCTAATCAATTATTTAATTAAAAGAAAAAATGTTTTTGTATTTTTTATACTTTAATGAAAATAAAAAGAAAAGAAATTAAAAGTCAAGAAAAAACCCTAATTCTAACCTATTTTACTTATTGTGAAAAAAAATTAAAATTAACTAATTAAACTAATTAATTTGTTAGTATTTTATTTACAAAATAAATTAATAATGAAATTAATACATAATAAAAATATTATAAATATTTAATTCTGAGTTTATTATGAAAATTAATATTAATTATGTTAGTTAAATAAATAATATTAATAATAAAAAATAGTTAGTTAAAAGAAAATAAAAAGAAAAGTAATTAACCAGGGGGGTGTTGACCCAAGAATGGAGGTTTTGTTAGAATTTTTGGCCCATTTGCTTAAGCCTTTGTTGACTTCTGGGAATTGACTAGGGCGTGCTTTGACTTGGAGCATGGTGTGCTTCCATCCTGACCATTGGATTGAGCCTTGTGGCCACTTGGCAAGCTGATGCGTGGGTTGCATGGTAGAATGCTCTTGGAGGTCCTGCACGTGAACATGTTGAAAAAAATAGGAACAAGGTTTGGGGGACCTGGGAATCGAACCCAGGTCCCAGTAGTTACCAGACACATCATCAACCACCACACCACGCTGCATGCTTTGTTATTATAAATATGAATAAATATAATATATGAAATAAGTGAACACGTTGGAAATTATAAAAAGCGCGCATTATATTTGAATAAGCCAATGATGACTGAACACGTCTTCATCGTCTTCATGAAACCTGCATAAAAACACATCAAATAGCGGGGGTTTTTAACCCCCACAACCTGCAAGCATCAAAAATAGCGATTAGCTCCTTGCTGCTTATAAATATTTCGCGAGCATCATGTTGGATTCGTCTGGCCTTGACGAATTCAACCATGGGCTTTAGAGTCTCTAATTTTTCCTATATCATAAAGCCCCCTTTTAAGTGCTTGAAAACCCTAAAATTCAACAATGGCGTTTTCTGTTTCAGGGCACCATAATACAATTAACCTATATCATTAGCTTCAGAAAGGTTAGAGCAATGCAAAGCAATGATTATAACATGTTAATGATGCATAAAATGTGAGTTTCGATTCTGAAAAAGAATAAGCAAACTGTGATTCTATTTGGGTGTTTCCTTGAGGTTAAACGTTTGGTTTCGATTGCAAATTGTTTCTGAGTATGCTAGCAACGTGTTTGAATCAAGAAAAGGCTTTGAATTGGCCTGGAAGGTTGAATTCAGTTTTCAAGTTTTCTTTGATATTTTTTGAATGTGATTATGGTTTTCTGCAGCAGCTTGCACGTGTGGGGCATTAGGTTTAGGTTCAGTATATATATTGGAATAGAATTAGGGTTCAATCTTGGCCAAGGATCCATGGAATAAAGTTTTGTATATTTGATTGAAAATCAAATAATTTTCAATCTTTTTGATTGCCAAAACTTGCCAAACATGGATATTTTTGTCTCTTTGATGGATGCACGAAATTTCCAGCTTGCCCTGAGTGTATTTGCTTCACAAAAGATTTGAAAAAACATATCTTGGTATTTTCCTACATTTGAATGAATTAAATGAATTAATAATCAATTAAAAATCCAAATAATTAATAAAAATAAGAAAATAAATCAATTTAATCTCAAGTGGTCGTGCATAGGCTTTGGACAAAGATTCAAGAAGAAATTTGAGGCCCATTAGCAAAAATGAAGTGTTTTGGGCAAAGTTGACTTTTGCAAATTCCCAAAATTTTCCCAACTTCTCAAATGCATATCTTGCTCAATTTTGATCCTATGAACATGTTCTTGGACATTTTGGAAAGGTCTTGAAGTCCTCTAACCAATGCCTTTGGTCCCATGTCATTTTGATTTACCAATCTCAAGTTATGGTCTTTGACTTAAAGTGCCTTTTTGTTGACTTTCGAAATTGACCTATAATGTAGAAATTGATAACTTTTTGTGAGAGCATTTCTTGGTCTTGGAATGTGAATATGAGTTGTAGGAAATGTCATCCCCTTCAAAATGAGCATTGGATGGGATTTTTCTGATGAACCATGAAAAAGTTATGCCTTGGTCAAGTTACAGTTGACTTTTCAACTGTCCAAAAATAGAAACTTTTGCATCTTGATGAGTTTTGAGCCATGCTTGTGGAATCATGATCAAGACTTGATCAAATGATGATTGTGGCTTAAAAATAATATGTTTACCCAAAATTCTGACTTTTGACTGTAAAATGACCATTTTACCCCTACAGTTGATTGTGAACCAAATGGGCTTTTTGACTGTGCAACTTGATGCTGTGAGCCTTGAAACTTGGCATGTAGATGCTTGACAATGTATATAGGCATATGGGACTTGATTGGACCACTGAAAACCTCAACTTCCTTGCAAGAACCAAAACCCTAATTTTGACTGGCTTAGGAGGATGTTTGACTGTGCAACCTTTGAGAAGTCTTGAACCATTTGAAGATTGATCTTGACAAATCTTGAAGAATATGGGAGGGCAAATTTTGGGGTACAACATTTATGATTTTTGATTTTAATGTTGATTAAAACTAGAAGAAATAAAATAATGAAAAAATAAAATAAATGGACCAAGCAGTAAGAAAAAAAAGGTGCAAATTATAGAATGCAGGTCCGGATCGAAAAGAGGCCTAGATCTGTCTTTCGATCCAATGAAGAAGCTAATTGAAGGTGCGTGATGGACTGCACATTTGGGGGCACTGGATCTGGATTGACCAGCATCTGGTAGCAGGAGAATGATGGTTCATGATATACTCCTTCGATCTGGGGACATTGGATCTGCAGGAAATTCGTTAGAGAAACAAAACAAAATCCCAGACCTGGGTCGAATCTGGTCTTGGATTCGACAACCTGTGGCTGCATCATCCTAGTTCAAATCTCCTGAGTCTGAATTGAAAGTTGTTTCGTCTTGAAACATCATGAATCATGAGATTCGAAGGAAGATACAGATCGTGCCCTAGCAATGGCACGGTCTCATCCATGCACTTAAACTTGTATGTAACATATGGAAACAATCACAAACATCAGCAATAACATGAATGTATGATTAATATGAATTTAAAAACTGCATACTTAGCTAGTTTGAGATCGAAATCAAATTACCAACGGAGAGATTGTGTGAGTGATGTTCCTACGTATGTTGGACCTTCCTAGTGCTTAGAACCATCTTCTGGAACCTTTAGGGAGTGAGTGGAGTGCTTGTTTTAGATTGAAGAAGCCTAGAAAGGTTGCTTCGATTTTGGATCACTTTGTGAAGATTTTGAGATTTTTGGTGTGGCTTTCTGAGGTAGCGTGTGTGCAGCTTCAATAGGCAATGTGTGTATAGGAAAATGTTTGTGTCTGCAAAAATGTTTTTGTGGCAATGTTTTTGTCTTTGGTAACGTGTCTTTAGCTCTGTATTTATAGGGGCGTAATGGTGGACGAGAATGGCAAGAATCAGCCATTTAATCATGGCATTGAAGGCAGAATCGAAAGACTTAAAAGAGTTTCCATTTTTGATGATTTTCTACCCTTTTGGGTTTGGAATGAACCTGGACAGGTTTCTCATCTTGACTCCTTTGAATGCCCTCAAACCTTGTTCTTTGATTGGATCTGAATTTCTCCTTTCGATGGCTCTGGGCTCATCATTGTGGCTTCTTCGATTGAGCCACTATCTGCCTTAGTTGCTTGATCTAAAAATATCCAACTAGCCCAATCGAACACTTTCTTCTGGCTTGTCGAAGCTTCATTGTGTTATTTCCATCTAATGTAATTGTGTAGGTGGTCCTTCAATTCTAACCCCCACCCTTTGCTTATGTTTACAAGAATATCTTTCCTGCTGATCACTAGTTCACCTTCGATTGGTGAACATAGCTTATATGCACCAATCGAAAGGTAACCTAAGAGCATCAGAACTTCTCTTCAAACATCCAACACCCGTTCAGGTACATGCCAGAAGTTTTGAGGTGACTCGTATTTGAAGCGCCCATTCAGGCAATATGTTAATCGAAAGGTGCCTCCCATGTAACACTTTGAATGGCTTACATATCCATGGTTCGAAAACGAATCCTTCAAAGCTTCTTATTATCTTTTCTAATCGAAGACTTATTAAAAGCCTACTCATATCTTCTTTCGAACTATCCCTCTTTCGATCCATCAAATGAGCATGCATGCTGCTGTCGAAGCTGCTTCGACCCAAAAGCCCCTAAGCATACTTTCAGCCTTCGATCTACACCTTGTCATGCACACTTCTTTTCTTTCTTTCAGTTGTGGAATTATGTTAAGGCATATAGGGTGCCATGAAAATCATTTGAAGCCCTTGCAAACCAAAATTCTTTGTGAGAGGTGAAACTTTAAATCGAAACCCATTGCTTAAGGGGAGAATTTGTCTGATAAATTCTTGGTCAACCTAGAGCAAATGAGGACCTTAATGAGCATGCCCTGAATAAAGTGTGAGGGAAAATTTTGGGGTACAATAGTTGTCCCTGTTCAATCTTCTTAAACCTAGAGATTAGATTGGCTTGTCTTCCTTTCGTGATCTTAAGGGGGAAGATTATTGAACACTAGAGTGCCCAAAAATTTGCACTCGCATGAAGTAACACCGTTGGTTGATGATATCAGGAATGGGCTTATAGATTCCATTTGGAGAAGATGACTGAGAGTTGTCAGAGATGGGATTAAAGATGCCATCCAAAGTAGACGCTGACTTCATAAGATGTCTCTTTGTGGGGATTCATGTTCCTGTTGTCTGAGGAGGACTCTACTAGGGAATGTTGATTTCCATTGTTCTTCCGCTTGAGGAAAACTCTGTGGGGAATAAAGTCTAGGAGCTTTATTTGTCCATGGCTCTACTGATGAGTTATCCCGAGACTGGAGAGATGAAAGTTAGTTGTTTTCTGGTTGAAATCCAGGTTTCACAGTAACTTGCTAGGGAGAATGAAATTAACTGTTATTTGGAAATGCATTAGAAAGAGCCTGTGTAGGACTGCTTCAGGATGAGTCTGTGTTAGACTGCATCTGAAGATCAAGAGAAGGAACCCGTGTAAGATTGCTTCGTCTGGTCGTGTAGATAGTCACCCCGTCTTGCTTCGGGAATTGATCCATAATCATTTATTCACAGAGTTGTCCTGTCTGGTTTCAGGTATTAATCTGAAACTTGCTTTTGTTGGTCGTTGAGATAGTTGTCCTGTCTGGTTTCAGGAATTAATCTCTGGCCTATTTGAGAAATAAAGATAGTTTCCCCGTCTTGTTTCGGGAGTTAATCTTCAAACTGCTCATGTAGATAGTTGTCCTGTCTGGTTTTAGGTATTAATCTATAATCAATCGTTCACAGATAGTTGTCCTGTCTTGTTTCAGGTATTAATCTGGAACTTGTTTTGTGTTGGTAAGTATGAAGCTTGACTGCGACGTATAATGAAGGAATCTTTGACGACTACTACTTCAGCAGGTAATGAAGGAATCTTTGACGACTACTACTTCAGCAGGTAATGAAGGAATCTTTGACTACTACTACTTCAACAAGTAATGAAGGAATCTTGGACGACTATTGCTTCAGCAAGTAATGAAGGAATCTTGGACGACTACTACTTTAGCAAGTAATGAAGGAATCTTGGACGACTACTACTTCAGCAAGTAATGAAGGAATATTTGACGACTACTACTTCAACAAGTAATGAAGGAATCTTTGACGACTACTACTTCAGCAAGTAGTGAAGGTGTGATACGGTGGAAAAACTGACTGTTATATACTGGTTTGCGTTTTGTATTCGCAAATGTGCGGTAAGCAAGAGTCGCCACCGAATTTTCTTTTATCCAACAAAGGAAAGGGTGGAAAGAATAGAAAAAGACCTTTTTTCGAGATTTTCTGAGTAAGGGGGGTAGATTATGGAAAGGGAAGGTGTTAGCACCCTTTCCATCCGTGGTTTTCCACGGGCTCTTAGGTACTTGCTCATTTTTTGAAAACTGTTTGTGTTTGTGTGTTTTGAAAGTTTTGTTTGCTTCATGGTAACTCTTGTATCAGGTCCCAAGAGTGTGATAAAGCGTTTTTAAAAAGATTTTTTGAAAGTGTGTAAGTGTGAAAAAGTTGTTCTTGAGCAAGTACCTAATAGTTATCTACCTACTCGAAAAAGGATGTTCTTTTCCTCCTTTCCTTTAGATAGTGTTATCCTACTATAAGTGAGTAGGTAGCCCTATCGTTGGATGTTGAGGTACTATCGAAAGGGATGCTATGGTAATTGAAGGCAACATGTAAGGATATCTTAGCATTCGAAGGGACTGTCATCATATAGGCAACATCGAGGGACAAGATCATTTCTCGTAGTCAACTTGAGGGACGTTAAGGGACCATGATCTTTATGATGACTTTTAGATTGTGGGTCTTTTCTAAGATATCCCTACGTTTGAGGGACATGACCATTATTTTCCGAGGCAACCGAGTGAGGTATACCCTAGGGATGCAAGAATGAAAATAAACACGCGTGAAAATGGAAAGAAACGTCTAACAACCTAAAAAAAGTCTAAGTAAAAAAAATCTTTTTTGTTTTGTTCGTATTAAGAAAATAATTAAACTAAATTAACTAAAAAAATAACTAAAAAAAAATCCTAATTAATTAAAAAAGAAAAAAAGATTGTTGATTAGAAATTAATTCTAATAAAACTACTTCTATTATTTTTGATATTTTTGTTAAGAAAATATTTGAGTTATAAAACCTAGCTCTAATTATTTTTAAATTAATAAAATGATGCCAAGATAATTAAATTAATTAATTAAATTAATTTTAAAAAAAAACTTAAGTCTATGACTATTAATTTTTTTGATTTTTTTAATCATTTATTAGAAAAAAGATTAAAAGAAAATAAATATGATAAAACAAAAAGGATAAAAAAAATTTGCAAATGAGACTGGGTGTTATGAAGCAAATATGAGGTGCTGATTAAAAAAATGTGAGGCCCATACAAAGAGGAGCCCAGGTCTGCTCTATGATCCAGTGAGGGTAGCTTTGGAAAGCGCATGGTGGTTTGCACATTGGAGGCACTAGATCTGGATCAAGTGGTGATCTGATGGCTTGGATCTAGTGGTTTATGATGCACGCGTTTGGACTTGAAGCATCAAATCTACAGATAATATGTTAGAAAAATGAAAATGCATGACTTGGGACTCGAACCCAGGTCTTCTCTCTCACGCACATGTTCCTTTTCCAATTGAGTTGTATGATCATTCGTTTACATAATCAAAACAATAATATAATATAAGCAAATTGGTCAGATATATTAGAAATGAAAAAAACGCGCGCTAGTTTTGAATGGTCCAGTGGAAGAGAGGCATGATGGCTTTCCAGAGTCAACATTTTAGAGATGCCGGAGTCAAACTCCGGTCACCTTCTTCGGCCATTCAAAACCCTAAAACCTGCACAAAGCAAAACCAAGGCTTGAGATTAAGGCTACCCCCATATTTCATATGCTACGAGTTCAATGGGGGAGGCCGTTTGGCCTGAAAAGTCCTGCAACATCCTGTTCGAAGCTTAACCGTTCTAGAACCTTAGAAATGGTAACATGCGATCCATGGCCTTATCTTTACATGTAAAACGTTAGAAAGCTTCACAATGACTAAACAAACATGATTATGCATTTCAAATCTACTTAAAATGCATACACTAAAAGATCAAAGATGCGAAATTTTACCCAATGGAGATGATTCGGTTGGGCACTTTTGGGTGTGGAACGGCGTGGATAAGGAGTGATATGTATCCCTGGGAAGCTCAGAAGGTTGATGGAGGGCTTAGATTGGATTGAAACGGGTTGTAAGTTAGGTTTTGGATTTTCACGATTTTGACAATTTTCTTGAAAATTTGGTAGAGCTATTGTACCGTGTGTATGCTTCCTTTTGGCTCACCAAAGGGGTGTACTTATAGCATATAAGAAAGGGGCAAGATAATGAAGAAAGAATCAAGCCCATAAATCCATGGTTTAAAACCATTATCACCATTTTTGAAAAGTTACCAAATTTGATATTTCATGCCATTTTTCCATGTTCAATGCATCTGGTCAGGTTTGCACGAATCCTTGGGCCTCCAAGCAAGCCAAAACACTAGCCCAAACGCCTAAGCCCATTTCCAAATATTTTATACCATTTATTTTATATTTTCTTGAAATAAGTTAAAATAAATGTGTAAAAAATAGGTAGAAAATATAATATCATGCCAAAATAAGATTATAGGTCCTCTATGACCTTAGGAAGACATTGGAATCTTAAAAAGTTAGGCCATTGACCCCAAAATTCAAATTTGCTCAATGCACCGTTCTTGAGATTTCCAAAAAATTTCCAACTTGGGCAAGCCATAACTTGCTCAATTTTTTATCTCATTATGATGATCTTGTACTTTTTGAAAGCCCAATATGTGTACTTCAATCCCTCTTTTTATCAATTTTGCATTTGAAGATGTTATCTTGATATAAAAGGTCTTGGCAAAAAGTGGCTTTTGTTGACTTTTTGAAAATGACCTGTAATGTCTGAGCTCATATCTTTCAAATGGTGAATTTATTGATCTTGGGGGATGAATAGAAATTGTAGGGAATTGGATTCTCTTTAAAATGAGCTTTGGTTGGGAAATTTCTGATAGAGTATGAGAAAGTTATGCTTGGTCAAAGTTTGGTTGACTTTTCCTATAGAAACCCTAATTTGCCATTTTTGACTTTTGATGAGTTAAGAGCATTTCTTGAGGAATCATGATCAACCCTTTATTAAATGATGGATATCACTTCAAAATGTTGATGTTGACCAAAAATCTTGAAGTTTGACTGTATTTGGGTCACAGTTGACTTTTGACCTAGTATAGTTGATTTCCAGGCATTTGAGCAATTGACTGAGCAAACTTGTTGTGCAAGGCATGAAATTTGGCATGGATGGCCTTGAGGGAATATTAAGACAATGGAGAACATTTGGGATCCTTGAAGCTCAACCATCTTGATGAAAATTGAAACCCTAGTTGGGGGTTCATTGCCTTAGGAGGAGAATTGTCTGGTCAATTCTTGGTCAACCTTGAGCAATTGAGAACCTCTAGGAGTATGTCTTGTGTAAGAATGGGAGGGAAAATTTTGGGGTACAACAGAAGGAATCTTGGACGACTACTACTTCATCAAGTAATGAAGGAATCTTTGATGACTACTACTTCAGCAAGTAATAAAGGAATCTTTGACAACTACTACTTCAACAAGTAATGAAGGAATCTTTGACGATTACTACTTCAGCAAGTAATGAAGGAATCTTTGACGACTACTACTTCATCAGGTAAATGAAGGAATTTTTGACGACTACTACTTCAGCAAGTAACGAAAGGAATCTGCACTTGATTTTGTCTGAATGATGAACTAGAAGATGTCTACACCCGACTTCATCTAGAAGATATATTTTTCAGAACGACCTTCTGGGGAAGCCTTTGAGTGAGGTGCTCATTAAATTTATTTTCTGAATAAATTTTTTTGTTTATAAGCTTTACCTGAAAATATAAAGGGTTAGTTGTGTGCAATATCATGATGTATGGAGTGCACTGCGTAATGAAATTCTCAAAATAAATGAGAATGTGTTATATGCATTTTGTATGTATATGCTATGATATTGGTGAATGATGTATGAATGCAGTATATGAACGTATCAGTTGTTCTATTGCAGTGTCGTTGAACTGGGGAAAATAAATCATTGATTGTTGCTAGGGATGAATATCATGTGTATCTTCAATCTTATGGGGATTGTTTCCGCTGGGGAACCCTGTTTTCTTGTTTGAGGAAACTTCGTTGGGGGATGTTACTTCTTGCTTGGGGAGAAGAATTCCCTCGGACCGTAATGTTGAAACTCTATAGGTTGGTGATATTTCCAGGAAGATGTTTGCTTAATGTCCCCTTGTCGGAACTCATGGTCGATGCCACAAGTGATTCAGACGGAGGTCTGCCTATGGCTATTTAGAACTCTTGAGAGATTCCTCGAATCTTGACTCGACTGCCCCTAAATCAGTTAGACACCATGTCATGCCCCTTGATCATGAAATACCTATTACTGGAAATGTCTTTCCATCTGAGGTGATTCTGTCCATTGGGAGAATTTTTGTTCATTGAATATTCTTCGTGAGAATTCCTCTGTTGTTGAACAAATAATTATATGCAAATAGTGATATTCAAATAATGCAAAGTTTATGTTTGTCTTGAAGTTTTGAAAATGAAATTTTAGTAGATAAAAGATATTTGTAAGAATATGAATTCAATTCGGTATTTACAGTAAGCCTCACAGGAGTCAGGATACCTTTTGTAACAGTATGCTTTCGAATTAACCGATGCTTCAATTAGTACTTTTAAGGGTTGTAGTGTGGCCTGGTTCACGATTTAAGAAACAAAGGATAAAGGCTCAAACTTTATTTGTACCCAACCCGTTCTTCGTGATGTTCTTCAGTCCTATACCCAGTTAATTATTCATTTAGATCCCCGTTGAATTCTGGAATTTCGACCCTGATACTTGGTGATGGTTTATTTGAGAAGGCAATCATCATTTTTTTCTTTTTGTTGAGGATTTGTAGCGACCTCTTTTTTTGATTTTATTATCCCTACTTTTTACCTGAACTGTGATTACAGTCAGCGGGATGCCCCCGTTTTTTTAAAGTCTCCTTCATAGGTTTTGACTCAGCGGGCTTTTCTTTTGAGAGATAATGACTGTCTGTTTTGATGATTATGCGGAACCATCACCATCTTTTGTTTTGGAAGGGCATCTTTAACACCACTCGTCGTGTATGAAGAAGAAGCTTATGATTGAATGCACCTTTGAATTAACTGAGAAACTACCCTGCCTCAGGTTATGATTAAGGGTTTCAATTCGTGTGAAAGAGAAAACTCCTACTTCTTAGGATCAAAGGGGTTGACTAGGGATTATCTTCCTTATAACTCCACTGTTTAGGATTTGAAACAACGTCTGTACATCGTCAACAAGGTATGATCAAAAGCATATTGTATGAGATTGTGGTATCGTTTTCGTCATCCTCTCTCTAAAGGCTTATTTATAGCTTTTAATCGAGAGTTGAATATCATAAAAAGGAAAAAGAAATAGTTTGAATATAGTGAATACGAATAAATTAATTTAAGACAAACATATTCAATGCATTAATGAGAATAAAGAAAGTCTGAAATAAAGATAAGTGTTTAAGCCAACAAATAAATTACAACTGATAACTTAAATGAAATAAAACACTCTCAATCTTGGCCATGATTCAGCATGGGAGCAGTGATCATGTTGGGAGTCTTATGAGGGTCTAATTCAATCTCCTTGTTGTCAATCAAATCTTGAATCTTGTTTTTCAAAGACCAATAGTTGTCGGTATCGTGCCCAAGATTATTAGAATGGTAGGCACATCTCGCATTAGGATTGTACTTAGGAGAGGAGGTATCGGGTTTTTGAGGAGGATCCCTTAGTGTGATCAGTTCCACTTTTAGTAAATGTTGTAATGCTTGAGACAATGGCATATTAATCTTAGTGTACTGCCTCTCTTGAAACTTTATCCTACGCCTATTGCCCTGTTATTGTTGAACACGTGTAGGATCAAAAATTAACACCGCTCCCACAGACTGATGGTGGTTATTTTCATTATGGATCCTTTGACCATAGACAACATTAGCTTATTTTTTACCAGCAAAGGGCTTCTTCACCTCATTAGAGGTTGAGGCCATTGGGATCTTCCCACTTTTGATACTGCTTTCAATCCTTTCCCCAGTCAGAACTATCTCTGTAAAACTAGACGAGGAACTCTCGATCAGCAAATTAAAGAACGGGCCCATCAGAGTGCCCATGAACATGTCTACCATTTCCCGATCAGTCAGAGGAGGTTGCACCCTGTTAACTAAATCCCTCCATTTCTGTGCATATTCCTTGAAGCCTTCTCTTGATTCCATGGGCATATTCTACAATTGCACTCGGGTTGGTGCCAGGTCAGCATTGTATTGGTACTTCCTGTAGAAAGCAGCAGCCAAGTCTTCCCAAGTATGAATGTTGATTCCTTCCAACTGATAGGACCACTCTAGTTGAGTGCCAACCAAACCTTCTTGGAAGAAATGGACCCATAACTTCCTATCAGCAGTGTATGGCTAGATCTTTCTGACGTATGATCTCAAGTGAAGTTTAGGACAAGAGGCCTCGTCATATTTAGCAAACATGGGAACCTTGAACTTCGGTGGGATGACCACTCCATAAACCAGCCCTAACTCTTCAAAGTCCAAGACAGGTACCCGCTGAATCTCCATAGCATTGAGACGATCCTCCAGCTGTTTGTATTTATCATCAGCAGGAGATATTATTCCTCTGAGTAATCAGCTTCTTCTTCATCATTCCCCGGGTTGTTATCTTCTTCCTGATTATCCCCCTCAGTTGATGGAGTTGCAAGATCTAGAGCTTGCCTGGATGGTCCTCTAAGTCTCCTTCCCATATTCAAGACGCCAGTCGATTTCTTTGCCTTCTTCTTCTTCTCTTTGATGACGAGAGCTTTCAGTTCTTCTTGTCCCTTAGCCAGGGCCATGAACGTTTGTTGGAACTGAGCGTTCTGAGCTTGAAGATCCTTAACTGTTTGTTCAAGAGCCATTTATTTTTGCTGAAATAAACAGCAAAAAGATAAGAAACATGTCTTGAAAAAAACCTGTTATGCAATGACATGCATGATATGGAAATATTTTCAAGGATCTCGGGGGGTAAACACAAGAAGATGTTAGGAGTTGAATTTTGATCATAACTTTGATTGGATAACTTCATGTTATTGAAATGTCCTCCTACAAGAATCAAGCTCACCATATCAAGTGGGTCATAGCCCCTGACTCAAGTTATCGTGTTTTGGTCTTTTGACAGCAGTGGCTAGAGGAAGATAAATCCCCTTTCCCCCTGCTAGATGTCTAGTTCATCATAACCTACATCAAAGAACCTCGAGATCCTTGAAATGATTAAGAAAATGTTATGGTATGATGTTATGATGTGTATGTTATGCACCAAGCAAAAGTGTAAGGTGATGAAGATAAACGAGTCTTGCAAGAAGTCTAGGTTATTGGATAATGACTACAAACAAGTCCTGCAATGAATACAAATAAAGCCCTGCAATGAGTTCAAGTTGTTAGATAATGAAAGCAAACAAGTCACACAAGTAGCCTTAGGTTTAAAGGCTTGCATGAGGTTTAAAGGTATGTACCCTCTTGAAGTTTCAGTTGGCTCAACCTGTTCTAGTAATAGTAACCGAGTTCTAGGGAATCTCAATATCAATGATCTTTCTTCATCGGGAATTATTTTAGCGCAAGCCTCTTTATTGGCGACTGAAATATCCCGAAAGTCCAATCTCAATGAGCGTAGTATCGAGTATCAACCAACTTCGGACTACACCAAAACCGGCTATCTCACTACTTCCTAATGGCTAAGTTGTTCAATTAAAGGTTCTAAGATCAGTTGGTGCTTCATGACACCACACAACGGCCCCATATTCTCCTTGACTACTCAAGGGTTACCGATACCAACAAATGTGTCACACCAAGGTGCTATCGTTTCAACCGTGTCAGTATACCCCACACAATCCCCACGATCTATTGTTATTTACCTAAAAGGTGTCCCAGATCCGGGTGTAGGATATTTAGTAACAACCCAAACAAGCCCTCAAAGATAAAGCAAACAAAACACACAATGTGAAGCAAATATATAATGAACTAAACTCTAAGGTAACCCCACTTTTTATATTCCCCAACAGAGTCTCCAGTTCTGTAATACGATGGGAGAACTGACTGTTATACTGGTTTTGCGTCTGTATTCGCAAATGTTATGGTGAGCAAGAGTCGTGATCGACTTTTCTTTTATCCAACAAAGGAAAGGGTGAAGAGAACATAAAAAGACCTTTCAAGTGTTTTCTGAGTAAGGGGGTAGATTTTGGAAAGGAAAGGTGTTAGCACCATTTCCATATGTAGTTATCTACGGGCTCTTAGATGCTTATCTCATTTTGAAATACCTTGTGCTTTGTGTGTTTTGAAAATTATTTTTTGAAAGCGCCTTAGTACGGCAGTTTGCTTTATGATAAATCTTGTATCAGTCCTCAAGAGTGTTGATAAAGCGTTTTGAAAAGGTTTTCGGAAGTTGTTTTGTATAAGTGTAAAAAAAATTTGTTTGAGCAAGCATCTAACAGCTATCTACTTTTACTCAAAAGGTTGTTCTTTTTCTTTTTTCCTTTAGACAGTGATATCCTACTATTAGTGAGTAGGTAGCCCTATCGTTGGATGTTTGAGGGACATTCAATGGGACGCTTATAGTCACAAAGGCAACTGGGCAAGAAATCTTAGTAACTACCCTAAGGTTTTAAGATCATTTTTTACCGAGGCAACGTCGAGAGAGTCATCGAGGGACTTATGATCTTTCAAACCGGATGGTAGCCACTAAAATCTCTCACGTTTCGAGAGTTGTGACTGTTTTCCGAAGGCAACCAAAGTGGGAGTACCCTAAAGGTGTACACGTGCAATTGTATTGTGTTTCAGTTATTTATCTTGGTGTTAGGTTTTCTAACATTTTGTTTTTAATTCTTGTCATGCAATCCTATTAGGCATACATCTAACGGTTAATATATGTACAGGAAATAAAAATGCGAGAATTTAAATCTACGCTATTATAAGGCTTCAGGGAGGGGGAATTTAAAAGTCCAAAATGGGGAAGAAAATAAAGCAATAAACTAAAAGATCTAGATTAAACTATTACAAACTAGTAAGCAGTTACAATAATATGAAAAAGTGTGAAATTAAATAAATGTGCGTGAATTGAAAATAACGTCTAAACCCTAAGTGAAAGGAAATCTTTTTTTTTTTGTTTTTATTTTGGGAAAATGATTTAATTAAAATCCTAAGTCTATTTAGTTTTAAATTAAAAAAAGGTTAAAATAATTAATTAATTAATTAATTAACAAAATTTAATTCAAAAAAAGAAAACACCAAGCCTAATGTTTTTTATGATTTTTGATTTTAATGTTAATTAAAACTAGAAGAAATAAAATAATAAAAAAAACAATATAAATGGACCAAGCAGTAAAAAAAGAAAGGGTGCAAATTGTAGAATGCAGGTCCGGATTGAAAAAAGGCCTAGAGCTGCCTTTCAATCCAATGAAGAAGCTGGTCGAAGGTGCATGATGGACTCCACATTTGGTGGCACTGAATCTGGATTGGCCAACATCTGAAAGTAGGGGAATGATGGTGCATGATATACTCCTTCGATCTGGGGACACTGAATCTGCAGGAAATTCGTTAGAGAAACAAAACAAAATCCCAAATTTGGGTTGAATCTGGTCTTGGATTCGACAGCATGTGGCTGCATCGTCCTAGTTCGAATCCCCTGAGTCTGAATCGAAAGTTGTTTAGTCTTGAAACATCATGAATCATGAGATTCAAAGGAAAATACAGATCGTGCCCTAGCAATGGCATGATATCATTCCTGCACTTAAACGTGTATGTAACACATGGAAACAAACACAAACATCAGAAATAACATGAATGTATGATTAATATGAATTTAAAAACTGCATACTTAGCTAGTTTGAGATTGAAAGCAAATTACCAAAGGAAAGATTGTGTGAGTGATGACCCTGCGTGCATTGGATCTGCCTAATGCTTGGAAGCGTCTCCTAGAACCTTTAGGGAGTGAGTGGAGTGCTTGTTTTAGATTAAAGAAGCCTGGAAAGGTTGCTTCGATTTTGGATCACTTTGTGAATATTTTGAGATTTTTAGTGTGGCTTTCTGAGGCAGTGTGTGTGCAGCTTCAATAGGCAATGTGTGTGTATAGGAAAAATGTTTGTGTCTGCAAAAATGTTTATGTGGCAATGTTTCTGTCTTTGGCAATGTGTCTTTAGCTCTGTATTTATAGGGGCGCAATGGTGAAGGAGAATGGCAAGAATCAACCATTAATCATGGCTTTAAAAGCAGAATCGAAAGCCTTAAAAGAGTTACCATTTTTATGATTTTCTACCCTTTTGGGTTTTAAATGAACCTGGACAGGTTTCTCATCTTGACTCCTTTAAATGCCCTCAAACCTTATTCTTTGATTGGCTCTGGATTGCTCCTTTCGATGGCTCTGGGCTCATCATTGTGGTTTCTTCGATTAAGCCACTATCTTCCTCAGTTGCTTGATCTGAAAATGTCCAACTAGCCCAATCGAACACTTCCTTCTGGCCTGTCGAAGCTTTGTTGTGTTATTTCCTTTGAACGCAATTGTGCAGGTGGCCCTTCGATTCTAACCCCCACCCTTTGCTTATGTTTACAAGAATATCTTTCTTGCTGATCACTATTTCACCTTTGATTGGTGAACATAGCTTATATGCACCAATCGAAAGGTAACCTAAGAGCATCAGAACTTCTCTTCAAACATCCAACACTTGTTCAGGTACATGCCAGAAGTTCTGAGGTGACTCATATTTGAAGCACCCATTCAGGAAATATGTCAATCGAAAGGTACCTCCCTTGTAGCGCTTTGAATGACTTACATCTCCATGGTTTGAAAAGGAATCCTTCAAAGCTCCTTATTAGCTTTTCCAATCGAAGACTTCTTAAAATCCTCCTCACATTTTCTTTCGAACTAGCCCTCCTTCGATCCACCAAATGAGCTTGCATGCTGCTCTCGAAGCTGCTTCGACCCAAAAGCCCTTAGGCATACTTTCAGCCTTCGATCTACACCTTGTCATGCACACTTCTTTTCTTTCTTTCAGTTGTGCCATTATGCTGAGGCATATAGGGTGCCATGAAAATCATTTAAAGCCCTTGCAAACCAAAATTCTTTGTGAGAGGTGAAACTTTATATGGAAACCCATTTCTTAAGGGGATAATTTGTCTGATCAATTCTTGGTTAACCTTGAGCAAATGAGGACCTTAATGAGCATGCCCTAAATAAAATGGGAGGGAAAATTTTGGGGTACAACAAGCTTATTTCGATATCTCCTTGCCCAACTACAATTATAAGGGTACCATTTGCAGTGGATATTTTTGTTGTTGCTAGAACATGGTGAATAAGTAGAAAGATGTATAGGTAAAGGTGTCATGTTGTAAGTGGCTCTAGAATCCAGTATCTAATATTGGTTAAAGGGTTTATTTGAGGCATCAAGTCCAAAATAAAATTTAGACTTACCAAGAGAAAGTGAAAATGGAATTGTACCCGAATGTACCAGCATATAAGTACTTGTTGGTTACTCTAACTTACTAAAGAGGAATCTCAACCTCTTTACTTTGTCTTTTTTGAGTTTAACCAGTTCTCTTTCTAACATATTGATGGATGTCATGTGAATGTATCAGACTTAATAGAATAAAAAAGAACCAACAAACTAGTCGTGAAGAGGTTTGTAACCTTTAATTATTTTTAAAAAAAGTGAATAGTGCTTCCACGATGAACAGTGATGCAAATGAACAATGTATTCATCGATGAACAGTACCTAAGATGAATAGTATTTTCATTGGGACCAGTGATGCTGGCAATGAACAGTATCATAAATGAATAGTGATCCTACGATGAACATTGTTTCTAAACTAAAACCCACAAATAAGGTGGATAGGGTTTTGAAAAAGAACTGAAAATAAGGTGGATAGGATTTTGAAAAAAGAACCCCAATTTAGGAGGTTAGGGTTTTGAAAAAATAATCGTAATTAAGTTGGTTAAATTTTTTTTATGCGGGATAGAAACCCTCTCGAACGAGAGCTTGTGATACCATGTTTGTAACTAAATAATATATTTTAAGTATCTTAAAATTACAAGAACTGATATCTTTATATAAGACAATTATAATCTAACGGGCCTAACTAATAGACTATAAGCACGAATATAAACTACTACTAATAATAGTAAAAAATAACTTATTTACAACAGTTAATGGGGACCTAGTTTAAAATCTTAGGTGGAGATGATCCTTCTTGCTTAGAGAGGTTCATGTGTTTGAAAATATTCTCTCTATGCTTCAAGTTGTTACTTTCTCATGATAGAGATGAGTGGATTTGGAGACATACAAGAGAGGGTGTTTTCTTTGTGGTCTTTGTTAATCATGTTCAGTTCATTGGTTCTCTCTCGTCGCTTTTAGCTAAAAATTTGACCATTTCCCTTTATTTGGGATAGTTGGACCCCTCCTAAAGTGTTGGTCTCTCCTGAAAGCTTTTGCAGGATATATTCCCTTCTTGAGATAATTTGTATAAAAAATAAGGTGATTGATTGTTGGTCCTAGTGAGTTCTCTTATTCTTTTTGATGAGATTCAGTTGAGTCGGTTTCTCATCAATTTTGTCACTTGTGAGTTAGTTATAATTATGTGGAATAGGATCTTTACACAGTGATTGAATTGACATGTAGTTCTTCTTAATGCACTCATATGCTTATTTTTAGTTTTTTATTTATTTCAAGAGGTATGTCAAAATGCTGAGAATGTGGTTAATGTGGATGAGCTATCTGACAATGAGCTCATTACTAATGTGGTGCCTGGAATTGCAAAAAGGCTCAAATTCGGGAAAGTGAAGGATGTAAGTGTCACACCCCCTGCCAAGACTTTCAAGAAGAAAACCATGTATGGTCCCCTAAAGTCAGGATGTAAAGTGGTTCCTCCCTCTAGCAAAAGAAAAGCTAGACCTGATAGCTCCACAAATGATGATGATGATGATGATGATGATGATGATGATGATGATGATGATGATGATGTAAAGAGATCTAAAAGTAAGAAGAAAGTTGTGTTAGTTGAAGAAGATGAATCTGACTATGATATCGAGCAAGATGTCCAAGACATCTCTCCTATCAAAAAGTCTGAAAGCAAGAAGATTTCTGTTAGGGTTCCTGATGCTCCTCTTGACAACATTTCCTTCCATTCTGTTGGGAATGCTGAAAAGTGGAAGTATGTTTTTCAAAGAAGAATTGCCCTTGAAATATAATTAGGAGTTGGTGCTATGGAATGCAAAGAAATCATGGAGCTTATATCTAATGTCGGATTAATGAAAATTGTTACGAGGTTTTCCAAATGCTATGAGACTCTTATTAAGGAATTTATTGTTAATATTCCTGTTGATTGTGTTGATCACAAAAGTAAGGAGTGTAGAAAGGTATATGTTAGGGGTAGGTGTGTAGAATTTTCATCTTCTATCATAAATAGATTTTTGGATAGGTCTGAAGATGACTATTGTGAGCTAGAAGTAACAGATAATCAAGTCTGCAGAGCCATCACTGCTAACCAAGTGAGTGAGTGGCCCGTGAAGAATAAACTTCATGTTAGCAAGCTAAGTGTGAAATATTCTATTTTGCATAGAATTGGAGTTGTTAATTGGGTTCCTACTAATCATACTTCAATTGTCACTATTGGCTTAGGAAAGTTTATTTATGTTGTTCGAAACAAGAAACTGTTAGATTATGGTACTTACATCTTTGATCAGACTATTAAGCATGTAGGAACATGTGCCAATAAGATGCCTATTGCCTTTCCATCCCTTATCTGTTGAATTATTCTTAATTAACACCCTGTGATTCTAAGTGGTAATGATTTAGTGTGTAAGAGGGAGTCTGCTTTGACCCTTCACTTCAAGCTTTTTCAGGAAAACATGTCCCAGACATTGTTTTGACATCTGCATCTACTGAAAACAAGACCTCCACCAAGGATGACATGATCACTGAATTAAGGGAAGCCTACAAATAATTAGATGATGTGATCAGAGTTAACTTAACAAGAAAGCTAACTTTTGAAAAGATGATCAAGGAACTACAGAAGGACAACATCTTTGATGATAGAGTGAGCTCTGAAGAAAGAGATTCTAATGAGAAAGGAAGTTCTGGCTCTGCCAAGTCTACTAGTCCTGAAGACAATTAGACTATTTTCTGTTTATTTATTTGACCCCTTTGTTTCTTTTGGCACTTGTATGTGCTTGACTTCTAAATTCTATGGTATGTACCTATATTACTAATACTCTCTTAAATGCATCCTTCTATTTGGCATATTATGACTAAAAAGAGGGTGAGAAACTGATTGACTGACCACTGACTGAGGGGGAGCTTAATACTTGAGGGGGAGCCTCATGTCTCAGAAGATGTTCTGACATCTTCCTTTTCTAACAGCTAATTTCTAACTGAGTTTTTGTTTTGCTTGCCTTGCTTATGTTGCTGCTCTGATAATGCTCTGATAATGTGCTCAAATAATGTTTTAGCCAAAATTTGCCAAAGGGGGAGTTTGTAAGTGTTTGTTGGAAGCAATTTGATAAAAAATGCTTTGATAATGTTTTTCTAAATGTATTGACATTTTAAGTAAACTGTTTCGAATGATGTCAAAGCAGATGCCTTGACATCTGCCTCCTGAGCTGAACGTAACTCACATCAGTTTAAGTTTTTTGTTTCCTGTTTGCATGTGTGTCATAATTCAAGATTTGTGACTCATAGGCTGCACAAAAATATGGAAGAGTATTTTTATATTTGAATTATCCTTATGGATTATATCTTGACTTGTTTTCATGGAAATACTCAAAAGATTGGAATATTTGTTTTTCAGTCCAAGCCCACAGCTGTGCGTTTATAAGAACCTGCTTCCTTATTCATTGAACTACAACTTTTGAAGAAAAAAAAGAATATTTTCTTTCTGTTTTAGAAGTCTAAGCCTTTTAATTGTCATATACTCTAGTATTGATTTAATACTTGAGTTGTTATTTGAGTTGTTAATTATGGATAATTCATAAGTTTTTAAGTATTGAATGATTAAAGTCTTTAAAACTTAATATTTCTGTAGTTCTTCACTGTAAGTGATTGAAGGGATTTGAGGAGGGCCTCATACCTAGGTGTGTCTTAGGTAGAAGTATAGCACGAGTAGTGATTAAGTGATTAGATCATAAACTGGTTGTTTACTGAGGGTCTATGAATTGATACTATTTAGTGGACTTGTCCCTGGCTTGGTAGCCCCCAGAGGAGGTGTTCTTGTACACTGAACTGGGTTAACAATCCCTTGTGTTTTTACTGTTTTACTTTTGTTGCATTTTACATTATCCTCAGATATTTGTATCGTGACATCTCCTTCCACATCTCATATCTGATACCAGAATTTCAGATCGAAGGTTAATTTTGTAAGGAAAACCTCTGGGAATTTTAGTTCTTTGAAGACAGTGTACTGAATTTATTTGTTGGTTTGTCGTATGCGAGCACTCAAAAATTCATAACTTCTGATTGGAATACTGCTTTGGAGTGATTCTTGAGGTGTTGGAACTGTCTTGTTATCTCTGTAAACTTTCGTTTTTGACTCGAAAGCCAATTCTTTGAGGAATATTTTCAAACATGCGGATACTTTAAAGAGAAACAATGGGAAAACAATAAAAAAATTATGCTGAACCATAATTTTGCGGGCATTCAAAAATTTATAACTTTTGACTGGAGTACCGTATTCGAGTGGTTCTTGTGGCCAAAAGTCCGTCTTGATGCCATCTTCATTTCATATGTTCGGTCCGAGGATCAATTCATTAAGGAAAGCCCCTAGAATTATGGATTACTAGAGAAATAGTTGTGCTAAATCAGATTTCTATTACACCATTTTTCGATATTGTAAAATTCGTATCTTCTTTGATTTTTATCGTATCACAATAGTTCTTTCGGCATAATTTCAAAAATTTTGTTAGCTTCAAATTTTCTTCCGGCTCGAGTTTGGATTTGGATCAGAGGATTTTCGTTCGCGCCATTCTTTCAGAACTAAACGATAAAAATTATAGAAAAACGAAATAAGTTTGTCTGAGACAGTGTCAGTGCACCTTCAAAAATTCATAAATTTCTCGTTGTTTGTCTGATTGAGACTATTCTTTCAGCATCGCATCACAAATTTTATAATCTTTGATTTTCGTGTTGAGCTCGAGCTGAGATTTCGCACCTATGATAACATGGCATTTTGTGGTCGCGTTTTGCTTACATTGTCAAAATGAGACCCAATTCAATCACACATCCAAGGCCTATTATCCCACACTATATATTTTCAAATATAATTTTTTTTCTCTCATAATCACACACTCACCAAAAACACTTCTCACTTTTCTCTCACTCTTCTCTCAAATCAAATACACTTTTCTCTCCCTTTTTCTCAAGAACAACAACAACTTCATCACATCTTCATCAAACTTTCAAGTGCAAAATCATAAAAAACTTCAAGGCTTCCTCTCCCTCTCCACCGTGCCTCACACTCTCACTTCCTCTTTAATTTTTGGTAAATTCTCTTGCTTAATTGGTTTTTACATAATCACTTTTTGTGAATAAGTGCTTTTGTATGAGTTCTTGAATTGAATTTTAATTTGAGAAATTGATTTAAAAAGTGAATTCAACTGTTGATTGTGAATTGAATTGAGATAATATCATTGAAATCTGGAATTGGATAGTTGAAATAAGCACTTATTTGGTTAATTGATTTTCATGAAAAATGCCTTTTCAAGTTTTAAAGTGTTGAAGTTGTTGTGGATTAATTGTTGATTCTTGATATCACATATATTTGACATAATCTCTATTCTTTAATTGTTGAAATCATGTGTCAAATTTTATGAATGTTATGTGTTTGTGAAAATTCCAAAGAGAGGGAAATATTGAATAATGTTGTGTTAGGCTTACAACTTTCATGTGTTGATTGAATATTCTTGACTTGTCAATTATGAAAAGAGTTGGAGTTGGTTAAATTCATGAGGTTATGTTGAATTGTGGAAATTCATGTTGTTTTAGAAGTGTTGTTCACATAATCTCATGATTGAATTTTCACTATAAATTGAATTGAAGAATAAATCAAAAAATGTTTGAGTTTAATTGTTTAAAAATGCTTATTTCTTTAATTCAATTAATGGAGTTTTTGTTGAGATTTTGATGTTGCTATATTCTTCAAACTCAACCAATGCTAATGCCAATACTTTTGATAATTAAAGAGAAGTTTATGTGTTGATGTCAAGTCTTACTATGCATCAAAAGTGTGAGATTAACATATGAGCTTTTGATTTTTTCCAAGTTTGGAAGTGGTACTTTTATGTCAATTTCGCGGATACATTTTCCTTTATCAATTCCAACTTAATTGTTTGTGTTAATATCTATCTTGAGAATATTAAAACCATGATTTTCAAGTCACTTTTGGTGGATATTAACATAAATAAGGTGCATCCCAATTTTGCTAATTTGCATATGAAGTACAATTTCCTTTTTGAATCTTGATCAATGCTTTTAGGTGTGACATCTATATGACATTTAGGTCAAGTTTTTCTGTTTCATACCAAAACTCCATCCGATTTAGGAGATACGATGTTGTTGTCCCGTGCACAAAAACATATCAAAAGTACCACTTCCGCTTATAATTAATTCATGAGACCTATTTTTTTGAATCTGTTGGCATGTTTAGATGCAACCGAGCGATTTTCGTTTAATTCCGTGACAATGATTTTCGTGCTTAATTTTTGAAAATAACACTTTTTAGCCACATATCATTCGAATTTTGAGTTTTTTGCTTTCATTTGATGTATTTCCATGCTTTACTATTTGTTTGTGAATAATTGTGATCAAGTTTTCTCATTTCCATTGCATTTTTTTGTTTGATTCTTGTTTTAACCGTGTGGCTGCCCATTTTTTTTTTTGCACTTCCAATATGCTTTTGTTTATCATTTTATCATGATTTAACTTTATTTTGAATTGTGATAAGTGTTGTTTGCTTCTGATAGCATTTTCTTGTTATTTCTAACACTTTTGTTCACTTGTGCAAGGTACTTTGAGATAATTTTCGATCATGTAATTACTGCTTGGTTATGTGATAGAAAAACATGCTTATGCCGCTAATTTATGGTGCACACTTGCATCCAATAAGCATGATGCATTCTCATTTCTTTGAGATTGTATTTCATATTGCTTGCATAAATTGTGTTTTGTACATGTACTCTGTTTTGTTATATGGATGTGTTTGATACACATTCCGCATTGTTGGGATATTTCTTGCATGAATTGTATTTTGTGCAGGTATTCAGTTATTATACGGATGTGTTCGATACACATTCCGTGTTACATTGTACTTCGTACAGTTTGTCTGGATTTTTATCTAGTGCAGATGTATTAGTTGGTACTTGGATGTGTATGACACACATTCCAATTTGTGGTTTATTATCGCGTTGATACTTTGAGACTAATTCCACATGCAGGATCGCTTATTATTTTTTTATTGATGCTAGCCACTCGCGAAGTATTTCAGGTTTCTTTTGCTACTGCTTATCATATACAGATTGATATTCGTGTGGTATTCTCCCGTGCCTTTTATCTTGCATTCCTTATCACTTTTCTAGATATCATGAGAAATAGGAAATAAAGAGCGTGCGCTCGAAGTCATTGTTTAAAGTCTTGTAGCAGGCATTCCACACTTATTTTCTATTTTTGTTTGTGCTTGTATTTGCTTTATTTTGTTGATCGATGTGTCACTCAATTATAATTGAGACTAACGACTTTGATCCTTTGCATGCTCCCTTAGAACTTTATCGCTTTCCTTTATTTTGTTGATCGATGTGTCACTCAATTATAATTGAGAGTAATGACTTTGATCCTTTGCATGTTCCCTTGGGATTTTATCATTTCCCTTTGTTGCTAATCGATGATGTCACTCAATTAGAATTGAGATAACGACTTTGATCCCTTTACATGTTCTTGTAGGATTCACTTGTTTCTTTCCCGATGCAAGTTTTGTCTTGTCACCTATTTGAGTTTCATCTCTTTTCATCACGTGAGCTTGTCTTGATTAGGTAATGATGGTTAACATGTAATTCATTAATGATAGTTTGTGGTGTCCTAAACCATGTTTAGACTTGAGTGTCGGCCTATTGATGTCTACTTATTTGCATGTTTTTGTCATGTATTAAAGTTTTGTCTTCTAAATGCACACTTGCACTTCTACTTGCCTAATTAGGCAATAGTTCATTCTTCTTAACCTTTATTTTCATGCTTAGGATGGTCTAAGGTATTTAACATGTTAGGATAATAACTTATATGATCTCTTGATATGCTTTTATACCATGCCTCTTAATCGTTTGTCTTTGCTTTCACGCTTCTTCTTCACTTCTTTAAGTTTGTTTTTGAAATATCCATCTCTTTTGTATTTTATCATCATATCTTGTGTGATTGTTGATGTTTTATCATCTAATTTCTTACTTGATGTTTTATCATCTCATTTACTACTTGATGTTTTATCATCCATATTTGATATTTTATCATCTCTCCATGATGTTTTGTCATCTCTTACATGATGTTTCGTCATCCATACCTGATGTTTTGTCATCTATCATTTGATGTTTTGTCATCTTATACATGATGTTTTTTCATCCATGCTTGATGTTTTATCATCCCACTTCTTTATGTTTTATCATCCATACTTGATATTTTATCATCCCATTTCTTGATGTTTTGTCATCCCATTTCTTGATGTTTTAGTCATCCCATTTATTGATGTTTTATCATCTATGATTTATGTTTAGTCATCTCCCTCTTTATGTGATGTTTTTATCCTCTCACTTCATACTTGTTATTTTGTCATCTTAATGCATGTATGTTTGATGTTTTACCATCTTTATGTGATGCTTTACCATCTCTTCTATTATGTGTTTTATCACATTGTTTTATGTGCTTGATGTCCTATAATCTCTTACTTGATGTATTACCATCTTTGTTCTACTTGATGTATTGTCATCTTTGTGATATATCATCATCTTTGTGATGTATCATCATCTTTGTGATGTATTATCATCTATGTGATGTATTGCCATCTATGTGATGTATTTCCATCTTTGTGATGTATTGCCATCTTTGTGATGTATTGTCATCTTTGTGATGTGTTTTCATTTCTTCCTTATATCTTGATGTTTTCTCATCTTTGTATGATGTTTTATCATCCATCTCCTATCTTTTCTTGCTTCTCCTTTTGTATGCTCCCCATAGAATCTTTAGTTCATTCTTCTATAAGTTTGAACTAAATAGATCTTAGGTTTTTTTATCCATACATGACAATATTATTTAGATACTTCCCTCCTATCCCAAGTATAGGATCAACATTGCATGATAACTTTTTAGGACTATTTTGCTAGTCTCCCCTTAGACTTTTTCTTTCTTCTTTTGTATCTCATTAAAACAAAAACTTCTTTTCTTTTCAAACTTCTCAAAACACTTAACAATAATTGATGAGAATCACACCTTCTACTAATTATGGGAAATAATAAGTGGGTTTCTTCTCGATATTATTATTCTTTCATTCTTAGTCTTTGGTATGATTCAAATGTCAAATCCCTTTTCAAGGTAAAAAAGACAAACTAATGCAAATCTTTTTGTCTTCAGACTTTTTCTCTTAAAGCCTTTTCAAAAAGGACATGCTTCGTTAGCATTGTTCATAAAAAATATTGCAACCAATGGAAACTTTTGAGCTGAACTACAATGCTCTGATTCCTTAAAATAGATACGTAGGCATCTGGTCATGGGGCTCAGCCGAGTGAAACTTTGTAAATATTTCCTTCTTTTCCCCGTGTTTTCTTTTGCATGCATTCCCTTTTTTCATTTTTCCTTTTAACATTAAGCTTTAGACATAGATTAGACACACCCTTAGATTAGAATAAACTTAAGTGGATCATATGGAGTACCACAGACGTGAGGGGTGCTAATACCTTCCCCTCGTGTAATCGACTTCCTTACTATTTCTCTTGATCATGAGACCATGTTCTTTTTGTCCCTCAGGTTTACTCAGTGTTTCCTTTTCCTCTCTTGGGATAAATAACATTGATGGCGACTCTTCTGTCTTTTTGCCTCTGTGTCGTGCTTCAATGAAAATCTCAGACGCGACACTTCAGAAATAAAATTTGCCTATAGGAGATCTTTTACAACTTTTTCAATAGCCTCCGTTTTTTCGGGAGATTGCCTACGCCTATGTTTTACTACCGCCCTAACGGCTAGATCCACAATAAGATGGTGACAGGCGACCTCAGGGTCGAGTCCGGGCATCTCTACAGTGCTCCATGCGAACAAATCAGTGTTTTCCCTCATGGAGGCTTTGAGCTGCTTCCCCGCTAGGTCGGGGAGTCTAGTGCCGATCTTCACATGTTTGCTTGGGTCTTTTCTGAGGGGGATGAACTCGAAGTCTTCATCTGGGATGGGTCAGAGAGGATCTTTCTCGCTATTGGGGCCCTCTACTTTATCTTTAGTAATGTGCGTGTCAAGGTCAATAGAGTCGAACTTTGGTGAAGCTTATTGTTCTTTAACTTGAGAAGGTTTGTCTATCGAGGTAGCTGCCATTGTTGTGGAGTTTGTTCTTTTGGCAGGTCGCGCCCCAGTGTCGACCATGTTTTGTCCTTTGGAGGCCGCGTTGAAACATCTCCTGGAAGCTGAGATATCTCTATGGATGGTGGCGACGCATGCCCTCTTGGTGTAGAACTTCATCTTCAAATGCACCATGGAGGGTACAGAGGTCAGCTCTCCCAGTGTTGGTCTCCCTATGATGCAGTTTTAAAGAGACGGGCAATCGATTACCAGAAACCTCACTTTGACCTGTCGGGATGCAGTTTATTCTCTGAACGCGATGAACAACTCGACATATCCCATGGATTAGAGGTTGAAACTGTTAAATCCTTGCAGGTCGGACCCCACGTATGGTGACAGGTGGGTATCATCGAGCTGCAGGATGTAGAACAGGTGTGTGATCGGTGGGAACGAGAACTGACTGTTTTGGAATGCTGGTTCGTGTTTGCGTTTGTTTTCGCAAAATGTCGCGGTTAAGCAAGAGTCACCACCGTCTTTTATTTTATCCAACAAAGGAACGGACAAAAGCACAGAAAAATTCCTTTTCGAGATTTTTTCTCGGGTTCGGGAGGTAGATTTTAGAAAGGGAAGGTGTTAGCACCCTTTCTATCTGTGGTTATCCACGGGCTCTTAGGTACTTGCTCACTATGTTTTCAAAAGGTTTGCTTTTCTTTGTGATTGTGGGTTTTGAAAAGAGTTTGTTGTTTTGAAAAGAGTGTAAGTGCGAAAAGTTTTGTTTTGTTTAAAAGAGAGCAAGTACTTAAGAACATCTACCTACTCAAAAAAGAAATTAAATTGTGCAAACGTCCTTTATACCGTGCTATCCCACTATTAAGGAGTAGGTAGCACCGTCGTTGGAGTTTTCGGGTCAATTCGATTTAAGGGACGTGTGGTCACTAAAGCAATGTTAGGATGCTTTAGCGGTAATCCTAATGTCTTAGATCATTTTTCCTAGGCAACCGTTTCGAGGAAACTTTGATCTTTGGACAGAAGGACGACCTCTAAAACATCCTATACTTAATGACCACGCTCGAGGCAACCAAGTGAGGTGTACCCTAGGAGTGACATGTGCAAGTGTGTCAATTTTCAGTTATGTTATTCTTGCATGTCATGGTGAGCTACTGTTGATTTTAAGTTAAGAGTTAATCTTGTCATGCAATCCTAGTTAGCATACATCTAAACAGTTAATATATGTACAGGAATTTAAAGTGCGGGAATTGTAAATTCTACGCTATTACAAGGCTTCGGGGAGGGGAATTATTTACATGTCCAAAAATTGGGGGAATCAAAAGCAGTAAAGTATAAAAAGTCTTAGCTAAGCTATTACAAACCAATAGAAAATTACAATAAAATAAGCGCGCGTGAATCTGAAAATAACCTCTAAAAATCTAAGAATAAAATCTTTTTTGTTGTTTTATTTTATTTTGAGAAAATGACCTAAATCTATTTAATTTTAGTTTTTTTTTTGAGAAAATGTTAAGATAATTAAAAGATTGATTGACAAAGTTAATTTAATAGAAAAAGAACTATCGTGATGTTTTTTTTGGTTTTTTGATTTTAATGTTAATTAAAAGATAAAAAGAAGTCTATGAAAAAAAACAAAAAAAATAAAGTACAAGGGGGATCCTTCGATCCAGGCAAAAAAGGGAGTTTTGACACAGGGAGGGAATGGAAGCTTCGATCCAGAGAGGGTCCTGGTCCTTTCGATTGGGCCAGACAGTAAGGCGTGAGTGGCCTTTGATCCAGGGAAGAGGATTGTCTTTTGATCATGGAGGTCATGGTTTTCGATCCAGGAATGAGATGCCTCCTTCAATCCAGCATGTTGATGGGTTCGATCCAGAGAAGGTGTCTCCTTCGATCTGGGATGTTATACCTGCAAAAGTATGTTAGCGAAATAAAATGCAGGGCCTGGGTATTGAACCCCAGGCCCTTCGATCCTGCGCTTGCTGGGTCTCTTCAGGCTATGACTGCAGCAAATGTTAGCAAACGAAAAACATGACCTGGGTGCCAAACCCAGGCCTTTCGATCCTGTCTAGGATGGCAAATCAAGGTAACAACAAGTAATAATGTGTTATGCAAAATGAAAAGTTTTTTGACAATTTACCCTCTCTTACAGTAGTTGGGACCTTCGATTTGGCACTGGCTGGATGGGAGCACTTTCAATCTGGGGGCTTCTGGGCGTGGGCACCTTCGATCTGAAGGACTGCTTTGGCTTGGAAAATTCTGACAACCTTTGATGGATTGTATGGGCAGCGTCTCTCTAATGCTTCTCCCTGTATATTTTTCGTCCTCTTCTTGCAGAGTTTTTGTGTGTGTTTCGTGTATGCTGGCCTCTGTATTTATAGGGGTGTGAGGGTGCAGTAATGGCAAGAGACAACCATTAAACAGGCCATTAAATGCCATGAGACAAGAAACGGACACATTAAAAGTTTTCCTTTTTTGAAATATTCTTGTCTCTTGAATGAACCTGGACACTTTTGATTTGAGTGCCTTCTTGATGACCTCCTTCGAATGGCCCTTATCCAAGGATCAATCGAAGGGTGCTAATTAAAATTCCAATAGAAAGGCTTTGTTAACAGGCCAATCGAAAGGTGTTGTTCATGCTAATCGAAGGACATGGTTAACATGCATGTCGAAGCTGCCTTGACACAATGCTAAATCGAAGGATCCCTTGGCATGCCAATCGAAGGCCTGGCCCAGGGTGCCAATCGAAAGGCTCATTCAGAATCCCAATCGAAAGGTCTTTCAGAATGAAAATTGAAGTGTCCCTTCAAAGTACCAATCAAAGGGCCTTTCAGAATACCAATCGAAGGCCTTGACATAATTCCAATAGAGTGCTTGTCCATGCCAATCGAAATGCTCCTTCAGAAAGCCAATCGAAGGGCCTTTCAGAATGCCAATCGAAAGGTACTTAAAGCACCACTCAAAAATTTTCTTTTTCCTTAGGCAAGGGTTTGTGATCAACCATGCAGGGGGAAGACTTTGGAAAACATGAGAGGGCAAATTTTGGGGTGCAACAGTTGCCCCTGTTCAATTTTCTTAAACCTGAGGATATAGATTGGCTATCTAGCCTTTCGTGATCCGAAGGTGGAAGATAATTGAACACTAGAGTGCCCAGAAATTTGCACTCGCATGGTGTAGTATCAGCATTGTGATGTCGGGAATGGGCTTACAAATGCCATTTGGAGATTGTTGGTAGGAGGATGGGCTTATAGATGCCATCTGCAGGAGTGTCGATCGCATTAGAGATTCCTTAGCGAGAACTTGCATACCTGTTGTTGTAGAAGATTCCGCTGGGGAAGTCTAACTTGTTGAGATTTAGGAACCTGCCTGTACCTCAACTGGGAGAATGCTTCAGCTGAGTTTTAAGAACCTGTTCATAATTCAACTGGGGGGAAACATCTTCATCAAGATCTAGGAACTGTCTCGTGCTCAATGGAGTAAACCGTTGAGGTTATAGAACTTGTCCACACCATGACGGAGGAAAACATCAAGATCTAGGAACTGACTCGTGCTTAAAGGAGTATATCATTGAGGTTATAGTACTTGTCATGTCTGGTTCCAAGTATTAATCTTCAATATCTTCATGTAGATAACTTTCCTGGCTTGTTACAGGTATTAATCTACAATCAGTCGTCCACAAATATTTTCCTGGCTTGCTACATGTATTAAACTGGGATCTGAAAAGGTTGGTCGATGAGATATCTGTCCTGGCTGGTTTCAGGTATTGATCTCTGACCTGAGAAAGAAAGGTCTTCCTAGCTTGTTACAGGTGTTAATCTTCAATCTCTTCGTGTAGATAATTTTCCTAGCTTGTTACAGGTATCAATCTACAATCAGTCGTCCATAAATATTTTCCTGGCTTGCTACAAGTATTAAACTGGGACCTGAAAAAGTTGGTCGATGAGATATCTGTCCTGGCTGGTTTCAAGTATTGATCTCTGACCTGAGAAAGAAAGGTCTTCCTGGCTTGTTACAGGTATTGATCTTCAATCTCTTCGTGTAGATAATTTTCCTGGCTTGTTACAGGTATCAATCTACAATTAGTCGTCCACAGATATTTTCCTGGCTTGCTGCAGGTATTAAACTGGGACCTAAAAAGGTTGGTCGAGGAGATATCTGTCCTGGCTGGTTTCAGGTATTGATCTCTGACCTGAGAAAGAAAGGTCTTCCTGGCTTGTTACATGTGTTAATCTTCAATCTCTTCTTGTAGATAATTTTCCTGGCTTGTTACAGGTATCAATCTACAATCAGTCGTCCACAGATATTTTCCTGGCTTGCTACAGGTATTAAACTGGGACCTGAAAAGGTTGGTCGAGGAGATATCTGTCCTGGCTGGTTTCAGGTATTGATCTCTGACCTGAGAAAGAAAGGTCTTCCTGGCTTGTTACAGGTATTGATCTTCAATCTCTTCGTATAGATAATTTTCCTGGCTTGTTACAGGTATCAATCTACAATCAGTCGTCCACATATATTTTCCTGGCTTGCTACAGGTATTAAACTGGGACCTGAAAAGGTTGGTCAAGGAGATATCTGTCCTGGATGGTTTCAGGTATTGATCTCTGACCTGAGAAAGAAAGGTCTTCCTGGCTTGTTACAGGTGTTAATCTTCAATCTCTTCGTGTAGATAATTTTCCTGGCTTGTTACAGGTATCAATCTACAATCAGTCGTCCACAAATATTTTCCTGGCTTGCTACAAGTATTAAACTGGGACCTGAAAAGGTTTCGCCTCAGAAAAATCTTTAGGAATCGATTTAACTGGACCAGAGGAGGTCTTGGAATCTTCAACTGGATCTGCATCAGGAAAATCTTTAGGAATCGATTTAACTGGACCAGAGAAGGTCTTTGACATAGCTGAGAACTTAACTGGATCTTTCCTGAAAGGTAAAGGTAAGTCATATGCAATGCATGATATGGATCAAGCAATGATGTTCTCAATATAAATGAGATTGTATGGTATGATGCGCATATGCATGTATCATGATGTATGGAAATGTGATGTTTTAGCTGGGGAAAATAAATCCCGGATAGCTGCTGGAGAGTAGAGTTGAGTTCTTAGTTTCCACTAGGGATGACGAACGAAGATGGTTGTGAAAATAAACTCGCAGGAGAAAAGAACTCCGTTGGGGAATAAACTTTATGAAGAGATTACTCTGAGGGGAAATACTCTATGGGGGAGAGATGTTCTGTTGATGATTTTAATGATAATTCCGCTGGGGATTCCGCTGATAAGCTCTGTTGGGGATTTCAATGATGAACTCCGCTGGGGATGGATTACCGTTGCTGGTGATATTGAATTTATTGAGGATAGAAGTCCTGCTTGGGGAAGGAAAGAACTTCGCTGGGGATGATCTTTCAGTTGCAACTTGCTGAGGATAACCCAGTTAGACTCTTGTGAGGATAACCTTCTGAATTTGGCTGGGGAGATACATTTGTATTTTGCAGGGGACAAGCTTCCAGAATCTACTGGGTAAGATGATTCAACTCTGGCGGGGAAGCCTTTTTAGACTGTGCTGGGGAAATGGCTCCACTGGGGTACCTTGTATTCCACCGGGGAACATTCTTATATTCTGTTGAGGAATATTCAGACTGCCAGGGATACTCTTACGCTTGCTGGAGAATGTCTTTATACTCCGTTGGGGAATATTAAGATCTTCTGGGGATACCCAGCCTTTTTAGGGCTGATGGTAGACCAACTCTGCTTGGGGAGAGTATTGTTGATTCGTTCACAGTTGTAAGTCTCAGTGGGGAGAGCTACCATTACTGTTTTACTCTGCGGGGAGTGAAAGTATCTTAGCCCTATTCTTCAGCTGAATATATACCTTGGTACTTGGTGAGTGTGATACGGTGGGAGAACTGACTTGAGTTTTGCGTTTGTTTTCGCAAATGTTTCGGTTGAGCAAGAGTCGCCACCGACTTTTTATTTTATCCTAAGGAAAGGTTAAAAAGCACAGCAAAAACCTTTGAGATGTTTTCTTGGGTTCGGGGAGTAGATTATAGAAAGGAAAGGTATTAGCACCCTTTCTATTCATGGTTATCCATGGGCTCTTAGTTACTTGCTTAGATCAACTTGCCTTGATTTTCAATTGTTTGAAATGGTGCTTTCAATTGTTTGAAATGGTGCTTTGTGTGGGGGTTTGAAAATGTTTTGAAAAGAGGCCAATGTGATGGCAACCTTTGTAATGATCCATGTTGGGATGTATACAAAGGTGTACTTATCTTTTGAAAAGTTTTCAATGTTTTTTGAAAGTTATTTTGAAAGTGTGTTGTGATGTGTGTTTTGAAAAATAGGCAAGTGTTTTTGTTTTGCAAGTTGGCAAGTAACCAAGAGCTATCTATCCTAAATTTCTCAAAGATCTTTGCTATGTTTTAACCCTTTTAACAATTTTGTTCCACCATTGTATTTGGTGGACAATCTTGTGTTAGGATGTGAACGGGACGGGCGCGGGTCATCGTTTAGACCATGATTGCAATGGTGCCAAGTGTCTTTGGGCAATTTTTCTTTTAAGGGACTTGATCATTTTTAGGCAACTTTCGAAAGCGTCATCGAGGGACTATGATCATTTGATTTGTTTTGTTTTTGCCAAAGACCCCTAACATGCAACATGGCCCATTATTGAAGGCAACAAGTGGAGTAACCCTAAGGGGTGAAAGTGTGATTGGTGTTTGTTCATTTTCATGCTTTTATCTTGGAATTAGGTCAAGTTATTTGTTTAGTTGATTTTTGCATACAAAACCCTAATTCTATCATGGTATAATTAGAAAGCTTTAAAGTGCGAAATTTAAAGTCCTAACTATTACAACACAATTATGGGATGGGGGGTACAAATGTTCAAATGGGGCTATTTTAGCAAGAAATTAAAACCTAAGCTATTACATCCAAATTGAATTATACAAATTATTTAATTGTACAATAATTAAATAAAATACAATAAATATGCAAGATGCAAAAATGATTTTTTATATGTATGTGAAAAGTGTTTTTTATGTGTCAAATAAACAAAAATAAAAAGGATTAATTTTGGGTATTTTTACATTTTAGGGCAAAACCCTAATTTTTCTAAATAAAATGTATTAATTATATAACATATCCAATATTTATTAATTATGTACAAAAAATAAATAAAAAGAAAGTATATTGCAAAAAAGTATTTTTGAGGTTAAAAATTAATAAAAATAAAAAATGTATTATTTTTGTATTTTTAACCTAAATATACTAATAAATATATAAGTATTTATAATATTTACTAAATATATTAAATATGTACAAAAAATAAAATATTTAATATTTACAAAAAAAGTATATTTTTTATAACATGTTTTTAAAAGATAAAGTAAAAATGAAAATTAGAAAATAAATGTATTTGTATTATTATTTTTAGTTATTTTAAATAAAAGGTATTGTGTATTTACTTACATATAAAACTAAATGAAACCAAATAAATATTGTTGTACCCCAAAATTTTCCCTCCCATTTCTCATTGATTTCTCACCACAAAGCCCTTGAAGCTCAAGATCCAGTTAGGGTTTCATCTGCTCAAGGACTTCTCCTTGCACTATTGACCCTAATTAGGGTTTGTGTTTGTACAAAGATGTTTTGACCCCAAATGCCTAAGATGACTTTCTTGCTTAATATTGGACTCCTAAGTTTATCCTCATTATGTTTCAAGTCTTGATTCCAAGTTTTGCCCAGTCAATTGGACAGTTGACCTAGAAATCAACTGTATTGGGGAAAAAGTCAACTGTGGCCAATTGACAGTCAAACCTCATGAAAATTGACCCACATCAACATTATGAACTCCTATGAACCATTTGATCAAGTTTGGATCACAATTCCACAAGAAATTTGATCAGATCACCAAAAGGGCAAAATGGTCATTTTTAGGGTTTTGACTGCACAAAGGCAATTTTTGACTGTTTGACCTAGCCAATGGCAAACCAAGTTCACATATGGACTCAAGGACCCCATGGAATTATCTTGACATGCTCAACAAACTCAAAAGATCCCAAGTACACAAGATTGACAGTTGAATTTCCCAGTCAATTGATCAATTTTGACTGTATACTGAAAAGTCAAACTTTGACTTTTTGGTCAAAATCAAGAGTCAAGATTCATTTTTCATCAAAACATGCCAAATCATGAAACTTGTTCACCAAGAAATCAAAAAATGCAAATTAGGGTTAGAAATGAGAATTTTTCATAACTTAGAATTTTTCTAAGTTATGAAAAACCCTAATTTTTTCCCAACTTTGCCCCACTTTCTCACCAAGATTCATTGGGATTCAAACAAAAGTCAAAACATGAAATTTGTAGCTTGTTGCATAATCTACAACTTTGATTCACAAAGTCTTCCCATATGAGGCTTGTATCTCAAGTTACAAATTTTTGAATAAGGGCACTAAACCATTCTTAACTTAGTGAAATTTTAACCTATTTTGACAAGGTTTTCTACCCAACTTCAAGGCCATTTTCCATGCACTTCCACTTGGAATCCCAATTTGCATTTCAAAGATGGATTGTAGTACACATTCCAAGCTTTCCAAAATGTCTAAGAACTTCTCAAACAACCTCATAACTTGAGAGAATCGAATTTCACAATATGGAAAAAACTCACTTTTGAATTGGCTATTTTTCATGTTCATAATTTGTGCAAACTTCTCAAACCAGCATGCCCCTTGATTACAGGTCCTTAAACCATCCAACACTCAATAATTTAATGCATGTTCATTGTGCTAAAGCATTGTTCTTTGAGTTCAAGCATTACATACAAGTTTAATCCATTTATGGAAAAAGCAAAATAACCATTTTTGAAAAGTTAAGCTTTATGTCCAATTGAAAATCCAAGAGGTACAGATGAGATCTAATTGACACAAGATTATGAGCAAAACACTCTGATCAAGAAGAGATTATGCAGCACATTAGGGGGCCTCTACTGACCTAGAACACAACTTGGGCATTTGTTGCTTAAAGTGTAAGTAACTTGGCATTTTGTAGGACAACTCTCATATCAGCTTACAAACACTTAAGCAAACTTGTGAAACAGATCCAGGACATCACAACCAAGCCAGTACACGACCCTAACATCCCTCATACACTCCCAATCTCAGAATCACCTTCAAACTGCAAGAACAGGGCAAGGCCTGCAGTTTGAGTGCCCTCTTTCATTCCTCTCAAGCTTTCTTGCCCAAACCAGTTCACACACCTTCTATACCATCTATGCAAGCTAACCAAAACCAAAAACAGGACCTGTAATCCCTCTAACAAGTTCCACCATTTTCACTTTTTCATTTTGCAGTTGAAGTGCTCTAGCACGATTCAAAAGCTTTCAAGACAAAGTAAAGCTTGGAACAGCATCCCTGGACCTCAAGGAAACTATCCCAATCATCACCTTGCATTGAAAGCTTCTCCATTGCCAGATAGAACTTCAACTGAACAGGTAAGTTTTTGAATTCGTATCTCTCTTATTATGCATTGTTAGCTTTAGGTTTGTGAAGAGAATATGTCACAATCATTGCCCTGAACATGCCCATATAATTAGATTTTATTTATATTATGTGTGTTGCAAGAATTTTGAGTCTGAACATGAAAGAAAATCTAGGTCAGGATTTGGGGGAGAAGAAATTCTCTCTCATCTTAGAGAGTTAAGACAAGTTCTGCATATGGTTGGATTCGTCTCTTGATGCTGAACATTTTTTATGTTATGAGTTTTCATTAATAAGCCAGGAATCAGGACCTTGCAATGGAAGAAAGTGGCGCGTGTTTTTGTTCAAACAGAAGGCTGGAGGTTGAAGAAAGGTCTTCATGGGCTGGGCTTGTGTTGACTTTTCTTTTTGCACCATACAATTGCTTCTGAACCCCCTGAGCCCATTTGGTTCATTTTTAATGTTTTTTGACTTTTTCTTTTTTTAATTGACTCATTTATTTTTTCTCATGATATTAAAAAATAAAAAATATTTTTTCTCACCATTTTTGAATTTATTAGGTATTTATTTGATTTTTCTTTTAGTTTGTACATAAATAAATAAATACATATACTTTTTATTTAAAATACTAAAATAGTGTAAAATACATTTTTTATACACTTTTATTTTGTTCTACTTTCTGAAAATATTTTATAGAAAAAATACTTTTTTTATTAAATATTAAATATTATTAATTAGTATATATAATACATATTTTGTAAATATTATAAATAAATATTTATACATTAGTATACTTAGAATAAAATACCAAAAAATACATATTTTATTTTATTAATGTTTAACATTAAAAATACATTTTTCACAATTAGACTTCATTTTTATTTTATTTTTGTATATAAATAGTAAATATTATATATATTACATAATTGATGCCCTTTTGATTAAAATTAGGGTTTTGCCCTAAATATGAAAATATTCCAAAAATAATACCTTTTCATTTCTTTTTTAGTTAACATAAATAATACTTTTTTATATACATATAAAAACCTTTTTTGCATTCTTGCATATTTGTTTTATTTCTATTTAATTTATGCTTTTAATTATATTGTAAATATTCAAAGAAAATGATGTAATAGCTAGGTTTAAGTTCTTGTCTAAATATCCCCCCATTTGAACATTTGTACCCCCCTTCCCATATTGTGTTGTAATAGTGTAGGAATTTTACTTTTCGCACTTTAAACGCTTTCTAAATATACCATGCTAGAATTAGGGTTTGTATGCGAATAAAACGAACAAAATAGTTTAACCTAATTTCAAGATAAACAAGCATGAAAATGGACAACACATTTCACACTTGCACCCCTAGGGTATTCCACTTTGTTGCCTTCAAATAATTGGGCCATATTGCATGTTAGGTCTCTTTGGGTAAAATAAACAATCAAATGATCATAAGTCCCTCGATGACGCTTTCAAAAAGTTGCCTAAAATGATCAAATCCCTTTCAAAGAAAAATTGCCCAAAGACATTTAACATTATTGCAATTATGGTCTAAACGATGACCCACGCCCGTCCCTTTCACCTCCTAACACAAGATTGTCCACCAAATGCAATGGTGGGACAAAATTGTCAAAAGGTTTAAAACATAACAAGAATCTTTGAGAAAATTTTAGGGTAGATAACTCTTAGGTACTTGCCAATTTGCAAAGAAAACACTTGCCTATTTTCAAACCCCACTTCACAAACACTTTCAAAACAAACTTTCAAAAACCTTGAAACATCTTTTCAAAAGACAAAACACCTTTTGTAAAACATTCGAGTAAAGAATTGTTACAAGGGTAGCCTATACAAGGCATCTTTTCAAAAACATTTTCAAAACCACACACCAAGCACCATTTCAAACAATTGAAAACCAAGGCAAGTTGATCTAAGCAAGTACCTAAGAGCCCATGGATAACCATGGATAGAAAGGGTGCTAATACCTTCCCTTTCTATAATCTACTCCCCGAACCCAAGAAAAATCTCCAAGGTTTTTGCTGTGCTTTTTAAACCTTTCCTTAGGATAAAATAAAAAGTCGGTGGCGACTCTTGCTCAACCGAAACATTTGCGAAAACAAACGCAAAACCCTAGTCAGTTCTCCCACCGTATCACAGAACTGGCGACTCTGCTGGGGAAAAGTTTTAAAAAAGTGGAGTAACCTTAGGGCTTAGATCACCCTCTTGCATGACAAATTGTTTGAATTGTTTGCTTTATATCTTGGCTCTATTGTTTGGGTTTACAATCCTACACCCGGATTTTTGGAAACATTCATAGATAGCAATACATTGTGGAAATTGTGCAGGGTATACCGACACGGTCGAAGCAATAGCTATATTAGTGCAACATATTTGTGAGTACCGGTAACCCTTGAGTTCAATCAAGGAGAGTACGGGGCCGCTGAGTGATGTCACTAAGCACTAATGACCTAGAACCTTACTTGACCATCTTGGCCTTTTATTAGGAGTAGTGAGATGACCGGCTTTGGTGCAGTCCGAAGTTGGTAGATACTCGATACTACACTCATTGAGGGTTGTTTTCTTGGAATATTTTGGTCGCTAGTTAAGTGGCTAAACCAAAACAATGAAAACAATCCAATGATATTGAGCTCCTTAGAACCCGGTTACTATTTATAGGACAGGTTTTTAAGCCAACTACACTCAAGAGGGTACTTACCTATGAAACCCCATGCAAGCCTGAAACTAGGGTTTAGTGTGATTTGCTTGTACATATGTTTTGTGCATATATCATAAACATCATAAACATCATAAAACATCATATGCATTCACTAACCATTTCAAGGGTTTTGGATCTTCATCTTTGTTCTTGTTTTGTAGGACATGGAAATTCCTCGCAGAAATACCATTCAAGTCAACCTTGTGAGAATCTCTCCTCAACTCAAGGAGCTCACCTCAAGAATTCCGGAAAATTCATCCTTCAGTGAAAGACATGGTAGACTGCTCAGCCTAGTCAACACCAACATTGAAGAAGACATGATGAAAGTGCTATTCTAGTTCTTTGACCCTCTTCACCACTGTTTCACTTTCCCTGATTATCAGTTGGTACCCACTTTGGAGGAGTTTTCTCAACTCCTGAGAATCCCTATCCTTAATCAACTACCATTCAACGGTACGGAAAAGGAACCAAAGCCAGAAGATGTTGCTCGAGCATTACATCTACAACCATCCGACATCAAGGGGCATTGGGAAACCAGAAGCGGCGTCAAGGGATTCTTAGCAAAATTCTTGTTTGAGAAGGCACAAGAATGTTGGAATTCATTGGACCTACAAGCCTTTGAAGAGATTGTGGCACTCCTTATCTATGGGTTGGTCTTGTTCCCAAATCCTGACCAATTGGTAGATGTCAACGCCGTCAAAATCTTCTTGTCCAGAAATCCAATACCAACGTTGCTTGGGGACATCCTTCACTCATTTTACACACGAACAATGAGAAAGAGGGGTGTTCTCATGTGTTGTACTCCTCTCCTTGCAAAGTGGTTTATTTCGCACCTTCCACAATCTGTCTTGAAGAATGACCAAGGCTCAAGGTGGTCCCAACGGTTGATGACTCTTACTCACTCTGATGTACATTGGTGTTCTCGGTCCAGAGAAAATGTCATCATCGTCGATCGTTGTGGAGAGTTTCCTAATGTTCCTTTACTTGGAATCAGAGGAGGCATCACCTACAACCCTTGCCTAGCTTTGAGGCAATTTGGATATGCACGGAGGGATGGCCCTCATGACATGTTGATTCCTGACCTAGTTTTTGACTTCGACAACGATGCACAAGGACTTCGCCAAAGATTCATCAGAGCTTGGGGAAAACTCAACAAGGTTGATAGCAAGACTCTGGGACACAAGAATTCCATCCCTCTTGAGCCCTATCTCAAGTGGGTACGAGCCCGAGCCCAAAGTCTAATGATGCCTTATCCTCATGTACTCCCAGTGATTAAAGAGCCCGTCAATGAAGGAGAGGTCCCCTACACCATCCTACATCCAGACATGCTTACATCGTGGGAGGAAATGCAGAAAAGTTGGATTCAGCTCAAGGAGGAACGGAATACTTTTGAAGCTAGCTTCTACGCCAGTGAGAAGAAGGTTCTAGAGCTTACCCGCCGACTCCATGAGCAAGAGGCCTTCAACACCTACATCGCACCAAAGAGGATGCGCAATGTCTTTTTGCCTTAAGAAGTTATTTTGTAATATTTGGCCCATGGGGCATTTATGTACTAACAAATTTCTTCTTATTAATATGACGTGCGTTCTTCTTTGTCTGAAACAACTTTGAATGTTCTAAATCCTTGAATGCATTGCATACATAAGCATACCATTCATCATGTGCATAAACAGGTCTCACTCCAGGTTTCCTTATCTGTCTGCTGTTTATTTCAGTAGGATGGATCTCGAGCAAACAGTCAAAGACCTACAAGCTCAGAATGCACAGCTCCAGCAACTCCTAATGACCTTGGCTAAGGGTCAGGAGGATATCAAGACTCAATTGGGGAATAAGGACCCAGTGAAGAAGAAGAAAAAAAGGATTGGGGTGGCTACTTTGGGGAGAAGATTTGACGGAGAAGCTCGGAGAGTGCTTGAATTTCCTCCTACTTCTGATGAAGGGACCAGTAAAAGAGATGGAGCTGCGGTGCCTTCCGAGTCTGATGCGGAAGAAGAAGAGGTTGAAGAGGATGAAGATTATTCTGACCAGCAATACCCTCCAGCTGATGATAAATACAAGGGTTTAGAAGACAGATTGGCCGCCATGGAATTACAAAGAGTACCGGGTTTGGATTTTGAAGACTTGGGTTTGGTTGCCGGGATTGTGATTCCCCCAAAATTCAAAGTGCCAGTGTTTGTGAGGTATGATGGGTTGTCCTGCCCCAAAATGCATCTCAGGTCCTACGTGAGAAAGATTCAACCCTATACGGCAGATAAAAACCTCTGGATTCATTTCTTTCAAGACAGCCTTTCGAGAGCTCAGTTGGAGTGGTTTTATCAGCTAGAAGGAACCAGTGTCAGAAATTGGGAAGATTTGGCCACCTCTTTCTACAAACAATACCAATATAATTCTGATCTTGCTCCTACTCGTACCCAACTTCAGGGTATGTCACTAGGAACAAGCGAAGGATTCAAAGAATACGCACAAAAATGGAGGGATTTGGCTGGCAGGGTGCAGCCTCCCTTAACCGACCGTGAACTCGTTGATATGTTTCTTGGGACCCGATCTGGGCCATTTTTTAATCATCTAATTGGTAACTCTTCCGCGGGGTTTACCGATTTGATCTTAACAGGCGAGAGAATAGAAACCGGCATCAAGTCAGGAAAGATTCAGAAGGGTGTTGCCGCAAGTGTTGAGAAGAAACCTTTTAAGAAGGAAACAGCTGTGGTATATTCTCATAGTAGAGCAGGGAAGACGGAGCATCGGCCAACTGTGGGGGCCGTAATGATTCAAAACACTCCAAGCGAGCAGCCTCGCTATAACCAGTCCAGACCAAATCAACAACGAGTGGAACGGCCACAACGGCAGTTCACCCGTATTAATATGACTCCAGCGCAAGTGCTTCCCCATCTGTTGAAGTTGAATCTTGCCACCATCAAGGAGGCGCCAAAGAGTGTGAATACGTCCTCTCCTCATTATCATGCCAATGCTAAATGCGCCTACCATTCAGACAGTGTTGGCCACGACACCAATGATTGTTGGGCACTCAAGCATAAAATCCAAGACCTGATAGAGGCTAAGGAGGTGGAGTTTGACGCTCCAGAGAAGCCTAATGTGATATCTGCACCCATGCCGAAGCACGACCGAAATGTCAATGCCATTGAAGAAGATTTGTATGTTGCTGATGTCGGTGATCTGACTACTCCACTGCTAACCATTAAGTTGAATTTGTTAAAGGTTGGGATCTTCCCGAGATGTAAAGAAGACTGCTATTGTTGTTACTCTCTGCCGTTTGATTGTCCGTTACTGAAGAAAGGCATCCAAGGCCTTATGGATAGTCGACAAATTTTGTTCGAAAAAGTTTCTGCTGTTCCAGTTCATACTGAAGATGTCTCAATCATAACCATTCACGCCAATCTTTCTAAGGCCGTCAAAAAGCCTGTTAAGATTACACCAGCTACGAAATCTGTTCCTTTGAAGATAACAATGCCAGGGCCTGTTCCCTATGTTTCTGAGAAGTCAATACCTTGGAACTATGGCGGTGACGTCTACTACCATGGTATCAAACAAATCGAAATAATTGAAGAAAGTTCGGATGATGAAGAAGCCAGCATTAGTAACATTGCGGGCACCAGCAAAATCACCAGGAGCGGGAGAATATTTTCTCCAGAGATTGCCCCTCCAAGAGCAGTCTTTGGACCCTCATCAGTTGACAAGGTCGTCCCTGCACCAATAAAACTTTCTGCTAGAACTCCTTTGATTGAAGATGTTGTTGTTCCTAGTACTGTCTCTCCTACCGCTGCTGACAAAGGTAAGGGAATCCAAGATGAGCCCGTCAGGACGAGGGCTCAACCCTTGGTTATCCCGGAAACCTCCAAGAAGGAAATGGATGAGATTTTGAGGATAATCAAAAGAAGTGATTACGATGTGGTAGAACAGCTGGGGCAAACCCCCTCCAAGATTTCCATGCTGGCACTATTACTTTGCTCGGAAGCGCACGCTAAAGCTCTGATAAAATTCCTGAAGGCAGCCCATGTGCCCCAGGAAACCTCTGCAGATCAGTTTCAAAATTGCGTGGCTAGCCTGACTACGGACAATGGATTAGGTTTTTCTGATGCCGGCCTAACTCCTAAAGGTAGAAACCACAATGATGCTTTGCATATTTCAATCGAGTGTCGCGGAACTACTCTCGCGCATGTTTTGGTCGACACTGGTTCGTCGCTAAATGTATTGCCTAAAAAGGCCTTGGACCGACTAGATTGTGAGGGGTTGGAATTGAAGCCGAGTGATATTGTTGTCAGAGCTTTCGATGGTTCTAAGAGAATGGTCCATGGAGAGGTTGAAATTCCCATCAAGATAGGCACTGAGGTGTTTAAATCCACTTTCTATGTGATGGACATCCGTCCATCATACTCTTGCCTGCTGGGTAGACCTTGGATACACCATGCTGGGGCAGTCACCTCCTCCTTACATCAGATGTTGAAGTATCCTGTCAAGGGAAAGATCATCACTGTCCATGGCGAAGAAGAGTACATGATTAGCCACTTAAATTCTTTCCGGTATGTGGAGGTTGAAGGAGAGTTCATTGAGACACCGTTTCAACATTTCGAAGAAGTCCTTCCTGAAATAGCAGTAGCAAAGTTGGCAGCTGAGACACCGAGGCAGATGGCCAGGATGGCATCTCTGAAGGACGCAAGGGCCGCAATAAAAGAAGGGAAGAATTCAGCATGGGGGCAGTTACCTGACATTCCATATAAGACTGACAAGTTTGGATTAGGGTTCACAGCCGCTGGCCAGAAAGCTATGCGTCGGTCGAAGATTGAAAGAGCGTCAGTCAAAATTTCTCCCTACGGAATCAACGCTTTGGAGGATGAAGACAAGGAGAGCAACATTGAAGAGTGGATTTATCCAACTGTCAAAGGAGGATTGAGCAACTGGGAGGCAAAAGACTTTGTCCCCATCACTTTTATTCATCAGTAATTTATCTGTTAAACATTTCTTATTTGGTCTGTAATATTTACTTTCAAACAATCCGTACACTATCTTTTCACCTCCTGCCTTGCCCGGGGCATGTAGGTCCATTTGTAAGGGTTTTGATTATTTTTCATATCCATATGCCATGTTTAATGATTCATTGGACGTTGTTCATTTGATAAACTGTTTGTGTTCATTTTCTTTCCTCTTGCATTTTTTGTTTAAGGATGGCTATCCCTTACACACACCCACACTCACCAATGCAGGTACCTATCCACTCCGGATTCCATGGGTGACGACTCCGCTATATCTTTCAATAACTCTGAAGATTTGGTCAATCTAGCCGAGTATAAAGATGACGAAGGTTGTGAAGTACCCGGGGAACTAGCCAGACTTCTGCAACAAGAGGAAAGGGCCATCTTACCGCATGAAGAGTCATTAGAAACTGTCAACTTAGGGACCGAGGAAGACCGGAAGGAGGTGCAAGTGGGTGCCAATTTGAAACCGAATGTCAAGGAAAGCCTGATACAGTTGTTGAATGAGTATGTTGAAATCTTCGCTTGGTCTTATGAAGACATGCCGGGTTTAGACACGGACATCGTGGTTCACCGTCTCCCCACAAGAGAAGATTGTCCACCGATCAAGCAAAAAGTTCGCCGAATGAGGCCTGACATGTTCGAAAAGATCAAAGCAGAAGTAATGAAGCAATTCGATGCTGGATTTCTAGCTGTTACGTCCTATCCTCAATGGGTCGCTAACATTGTGCCAGTACCTAAGAAAGATGGCAAAGTCAGGATGTGTGTGGACTACCTGGATTTGAATAGGGCCAGTCCCAAAGATGATTTTCCGCTACCTCACATTGACATTTTGATCGACAATACAGCTCAGCACAAAGTGTTTTCCTTCATGGATGGGTTCTCGGGCTACAATCAAATCAAAATGGCCCCCGAGGACATGGAGAAAACTACTTTCGTCACACAATGGGGCACTTTCTGTTACAAAGTGATGTCGTTCGGGCTGAAGAACGCAGGGGTAACTTATCAACGCGCCATGGTAGCTTTATTTCATGATATGATACATCATGAGATTGAAGTTTACATAGACGATATGATAGCTCGGTCACAAACAGAGGAAGAGCACCTTGAACATCTAGAAAAGCTGTTTGCCAGGTTGAAAGAATACAAGCTCAGGCTGAATCCAAGTAAATGCACTTTTGGAGTTAGGTCTGGTAAACTCCTGGGATTCATTGTAAGCAACAAAAGCATTGAAGTCGATCCGGCAAAAGTAAAAGCAATACAAGAGATGCCTGCTCCCCGTACTGAGAAGGAAGTTAGAGGATTCTTGGGGCGCTTAAACTATATTGCCAGATTCGTCTCGCATCTGACTTCTACCTGTGAGCTAATTTTCAAACTCTTGAAAAAAGATCAGGTAGTCGAGTGAAACGACGATTGTCAAGCTGCTTTTGATAGAATCAAGGAGTATTTGCTAGAACCTCCTATTCTGATGCCACCCATCGAAGAAAGACCATTGATCATGTATTTGACCATCTTGGATAACTCAATGGGGTGTGTTTTGGGCCAGCATGACGAGTCTGGTCGAAAAGAGCATGCTATTTATTACCTTAGCAAAAAGTTTACCGACTGTGAGACTCGCTACTCACTGCTCGAGAAAACTTGTTGCGCTTTGGTATGGGCTGCTCGCCGACTAAGACAGTATATGTTGACTCATACTACCTTGTTGATTTCCAAAATGGACCCTATCAAGTATATTTTCGAAAAGCCCGCTTTATCTGGAAGGATAGCTAGATGGCAAATGATCTTAACTGAGTATGACATCCAGTACACCACCCAAAAAGCTATAAAAGGGAGTGTACTAGCTGACCATCTGGCTCATCAGGCTATCGAAGATTATCAACCCATGAGATTTGATTTCCCAGACGAGGACATCATGAATTTGGACAACATTGAAGGTAACGGACCGTATGACAGACCCGAAAAGGGATCCCGATGGACCCTGTACTTTGATGGTGCTTCAAATGCACTTGGAAACGGTATTGGCGTAGTACTCATTTCTCCGGAAGGTTGTCACACACCTTTCACGGCCCGACTTTGCTTCAGCTGCACGAACAACATGGCTGAGTATGAAGCTTGCATCTTTGGTCTCAAGGCTGCTATAGACTTGGGGATCAAATCTTTGATCGTATTCGGGGACTCGGCTTTGGTTATCAGTCAAATCAAAGGAGAGTGGGATACCAAGCATCCTAATCTTATCCCATACAAAGAACATGTCCTGACATTGTTGCCTCATTTCGAGCAAATTACCTTCGAGCATTTCCCGCGAGAAGAGAATCAGCTAGCAGATGCTTTAGCCACAATGTCCTCCATGTTTAAACTCAACTGGGATAACGAGGCTCCCCAAATCACCATCGAGCGAATGGATGAACCTGCGCACTGTCACGAGATTAATACCGAAGAAGTAGTGGAATAACCCTGGTTCCATGAAATTAAAAGGTATCTCGAGACTAGAGATTATCCCGAAGGAGCTTCCGTAAATGACAAGAAGTTCTTAAGGAAATTCGCTGCTAAGTTCTTCCTGAGCAACTGCATCCTTTACAAACGAAGCCATGATTGTGTATTACTCCGATGCGTAGATAAAGCTGAAGCAGAGTTGATCATGACTGATATACACAGCGGCACATTTGGCACTCACTTGAGCGGGCATACAATGGATAAGAAGATCCTAAGGGCAGGCTATTACTGGTCTACCATGGAAGCTGACTGCCATCAACATTCCCGTACTTGCCACAAGTGTCAAGTCTATGCTGACAAAGTTCATATCCCTCCGGTTCCTCTCAACGTCCTGACTGCTCCGTGGCCCTTTGCAATGTGGGGCATTGATATGATTGGAGAGATCAAGCCCACGGCTTCCAACGGACATCGCTTCATCCTGGTTGCCATTGACTATTTCACCAAATGGGTCGAAGCAGCTTCCTTCGCCTCTGTTACTAAAAATGTGGTTGCCCGCTTTATCAAGCAAAATCTCATATGTCGGTATGGTGTTCCAGACAGGATCATCACAGACAACGGTACAAATCTGAATAACACAATGATCACTGCTTTGTGCGAACAGTTCAAGATTTATCATCACAATTCATCTCCCTATCGGCCGAAGATGAACGGTGCTGTTGAAGCTGCGAACAAAAACATTAAGAAGATCATTCAGAAAATGACAGTCACTTACAAAGATTGGCATGAGATGTTACCGTTTGCTCTGCATGGATACCGTACGACGACACGTACTTCAACTGGGGCAACCCCATTTTCTTTGGTTTATGGCATGGAAGCTGTTTTGCCTATGGAAGTTCAGATTCCTTCTCTAAGGATTATGAAGGATGCAGGTTTGAATGAAGATGATTGGATGCAGACCCGACTTGATCAACTCAATCTGATCGACGAAAAGCGACTTGCTGCTATATGTCATGGTCAGACGTATCAAAAGCGGATGATCAAGGCCTTCAATAAGAAAGTCAGACGTCAAGTGTATCAAGTCGGAGATCTCGTAATCAAGCGGATTATCTTGCCGCAAAGTGATCCCAGGGGAAAATGGACTCCTACATATGAAGGACCATTTGTGATCAAGAGCATATTTTCTGGTGGTGCAATGATTCTGACCACCATGGACGGCGACGATTTGCCGCACCCTGCGAACGCAGACATAGTCAAAAGATACTACGCATAAAATAACCCGACAAGTCGAAAACCCGAAAGGGCGACTTGGGCAAAAATAGGCATCCCGGTGGATCGAAAACCCGAAAGGGCGATTCAGGCAAAAATTAGGGATAAAAACAAAAAAATCTGTACACCCGGCAAGTTGAAAACCCGAAAGGGCGGCTTGGGCAAAAAGGGGTTTCCCGGTGGATCGAAAACCCGAAAGGGCGATTCAGGCAAAAGTTAGGGAATTAAAGCGTATAACTATGTCTCGTCGGATCACTTCAAAGACAATCTCTTCACCAACCGGTACCAGGCTTCTGATCAATCCAGTCATCGTCAAGCGAAGCAGTGAATGGACAGATATTCAGAGTTGTGAAAGCTATAACGGAATGGAATCCCATGGAATTATTTCACATAGCCATCCTTATTTTGTATAAATCTTTCAAATATTTACGACAAAATCCTCTTACTAGGATGATTGTCTCCTTTGTACAAATATACTCATAGAAAATCAATACAAATACTTTTCCCGGAAATTTGTGTCATTTCCTTTTCTTTTCTCTTGCACTGTTTGTTTTATTTTGAGAAACGTCCAATGTTTTGTTAAATAGGCATATGCATTTGAACATAATCATTTCCTTATGAACCAAGAAAGAGGATTACTGATCAGTCAAAGGTACAATTGGATATCTTGATACCCCTTCAAAGGAAATCCCCAGTAGATTCTGGAAGCTTATCCCCTACGGAGTACGGACGTCTCTCCCGAGTTTTATTCAAAGTTATTCCTCACAAGGGCTTATAACTGGGTTATCCTCAGCTAACAATCACGGAAGATCGCACTCGCTAAAATTCTTCCTATCCCCAGCGGAGTTCATCAAGATTCCCCAACGTAACTTATCTTTACAATCCCCCAGCCAGAGGATCCTCCGGAATTCAATTCCCCTCAGAGTTTAAGTTTCAGAATCCCCAGCGAAGCCAGGCTAATGAACCTTCTCCCTACAGAGTTTTAGGAGAGCAAATCTTGGGTTCCCCGGTGAAGTCGCCAGAGACACTTCCCACCGAACTGAAGATTCCCAGTCTTGTATCCCCAGCATGAGTCTGCTAGATTGGTACTCCTCAGTAGAAGTCATCAGGAATTCCACAGAGGTTTGGTACAACCTAAGCTCTTTATTCCCCAGCAACAGCCAAGGAATTATTCTTCCCGGCAGCAGTCAGGATGTTTTTATCTTCAGCCATCCAGGATTCATCTATCCCCAGCAAGACAACTCATCAGCTTACATGCGCATTCATTACATTCATATCATAAACATTGATATAACATATATTGCATCATACATTTCATGCAACATAATTTTGTGTTTAACTAACATTTTGTCCTTTTCAGGATAAGAATAAAAATCTATCCTTAACAGTTTCAGATGCAGTTTTACACGGACTCATTGTCAAGCAACCCTACACCGGTTCCTATTCAAACTCAAGATTTCTGAAAACAGTTTACGGGTTCTCCAAGTAACGGATGTTAACCTATCGCTTATTCAGTTTCTTCTCCAGACTTCTGAAAACAGTCTATGGATTCTTCCCAACAACGGATGTTAATCTATCACTTGTTCAGATGCAACTTTTGAAAACAGTTTACGGACGCTTCCCAACAACGGATGCTGCTCTATTGCTTATTCAACTTCAAGATTTCTGAAAACAGTTTACGGGTTCTCCAAGTAACGGATGTTAACCTATCGCTTATTCAGTTTCTTCTCCAGACTTCTGAAAACAGTCTATGGATTCTTCCCAACAACGGATGTTAATCTATCACTTGTTCAGATGCAACTTTTGAAAACAGTTTACGGGTTCTCCAAGTAACGGATGTTAACCTATCGCTTATTCAGTTTCTTCTCCAGACTTCTGAAAACAGTCTATGGATTCTTCCCAACAACGGATGTTAATCTATCACTTGTTCAGATGCAACTTTTGAAAACAGTTTACGGGTTCTCCAAGTAACGGATGTTAACCTATCGCTTATTCAGTTTCTTCTCCAGACTTCTGAAAACAGTCTATGGATTCTTCCCAACAACGGATGTTAATCTATCACTTGTTCAGATGCAACTTTTGAAAATAGTTTACGGACGCTTCCCAACAACGGATGCTGCTCTATTGCTTATTCAACTTCAAGATTTCTGAAAACAGTTTACGGATTCCTCCCAACAACGGAGGTCTATCTATTGCTTATTCAGACCCCCAGTTCTAAGATGGTCCAAAGCATGGATGCCTTCCTGATACTCATTCCAGATGGCATCTTTAAGACCATCCCCGACAAGTTACTGTCACCCCTCAAGATGGCATCTCTAAGCCCATCTCCAAATGGCATCTCTAAGCCCATTCCCGCATCCACTGATTTGACGAGTGCAAATTTCCGGGCACTCTAGTGTCCAATCTCCTTTTACCCTCGAGTCACGAAAGGCAAGCTTGCCAATCTAACTCTTCGGATTCAAGAAGATTGAACAGGGGCAACTGTTGTACCCCAAAATTTTCCCTCCCATTTCTCATTGATTTCTCACCATAAAGCCCTTGAAGCTCAAGATCCAGTTAGGGTTTCATCTGCTCAAGGACTTCTCCTTGCACTATTGACCCTAATTAGGGTTTGTGTTTGTACAAAGATGTTTTGACCCCAAATGCCTAAGATGACTTTCTTGCTTCATATTGGACTCCTAAGTTTATCCTCATTATGTTTCAAGTCTTGATTCCAAGTTTTGCCCAGTCAATTGGACAGTTGACCTAGAAATCAACTGTATTGGGGAAAAAGTCAACTGTGGCCAATTGACAGTCAAACCTCATGAAAATTGACCCACATCAACATTATGAACTCCTATGAACCATTTGATCAAGTTTGGATCACAATTCCACAAGAAATTTGATCAGATCACCAAAAGGGCAAAATGGTCATTTTTAGGGTTTTGACTGCACAAAGGCAATTTTTGACTGTTTGACCTAGCCAATGGCAAACCAAGTTCACATATGGACTCAAGGACCCCATGGAATTATCTTGACATGCTCAACAAACTCAAAAGATCCCAAGTACACAAGATTGACAGTTGAATTTCCCAGTCAATTGATCAATTTTGACTGTATACTGAAAAGTCAAACTTTGACTTTTTGGTCAAAATCAAGAGTCAAGATTCATTTTTCATCAAAACATGCCAAATCATGAAACTTGTTCACCAAGAAATCAAAAAATGCAAATTAGGGTTAGAAATGAGAATTTTTCATAACTTAGAATTTTTCTAAGTTATGAAAAACCCTAATTTTTTCCCAACTTTGCCCCACTTTCTCACCAAGATTCATTGGGATTCAAACAAAAGTCAAAACATGAAATTTGTAGCTTGTTGCATAATCTACAACTTTGATTCACAAAGTTTTCCCATATGAGGCTTGTATCTCAAGTTACAAATTTTTGAATAAGGGCACTAAACCATTCTTAACTTAGTGAAATTTTAACCTATTTTGACAAGGTTTTCTACCCAACTTCAAGGCCATTTTCCATGCACTTCCACTTAGAATCCCAATTTGCATTTCAAAGATGGATTGTAGTACACATTCCAAGCTTTCCAAAATGTCTAAGAACTTCTCAAACAACCTCATAACTTGAGAGAATCGAATTTCACAATATGGCAAAAACTCACTTTTGAATTGGCTATTTTTCATGTTCATAATTTGTGCAAACTTCTCAAACCAGCATGCCCCTTGATTACAGGTCCTTAAACCATCCAACACTCAATAATTTAATGCATGTTCATTGTGCTAAAGCATTGTTCTTTGAGTTCAAGCATTACATACAAGTTTAATCCATTTATGGAAAAAGCAAAATAACCATTTTTGAAAAGTTAAGCTTTATGTCCAATTGAAAATCCAAGAGGTACAAATGAGATCTAATTGGCACAAGATTATGAGCAAAACACTCTGATCAAGGAGAGATTATACAGCACATTAGGGGGCCTCTACTGACCTAGAACACAACTTGGGCATTTGTTGTTTAAAGTGTAAGTAACTTGGCATTTTGTAGGACAACTCTCATATCAGCTTACAAACACTTAAGCAAACTTGTGAAACAGATCCAGGACATCACAACCAAGCTAGTACACGACCCTAACATCCCTCATACACTCCCAATCTCAGAATCACCTTCAAACTGCAAGAACAGGGCAAGGCCTGCAGTTTGAGTGCCCTCTTTCATTCCTCTCAAGCTTTCTTGCCCAAACCAGTTCACACACCTTCCATACCATCTATGCAAGCTAACCAAAACCTAAAACACGACCTGTAATCCCTCTAACAAGTTCTACCATTTTCACTTTTTCATTTTGCAGTTGAAGTGCTCTAGCACGATTCAAAAGCTTTCAAGATAAAGTAAAGCTTGGAACAGCATCCCTGGACCTCAAGGAAACTATCCCAATCATCACCTTGCATTGAAAGCTTCTCCATTGCCAGATAGAACTTCAACTGAACAGGTAAGTTTTTGAATTCGTATCTCTCTTATTAGGCATTGTTAGCTTTAGGTTTGTGAAGAGAATATGTCACAATCATTGCCCTGAACATGCCCATATAATTAGATTTTATTTATATTATGTGTGTTGCAAGAATTTTGAGTCTGAACATGGAAGAAAATCTAGGTCAGGATTTGGGGGAGAAGAAATTCTATCTCATCTTAGAGAGTTAAGACAAGTTCTGCATATGGTTGGATTCGTCTCTTGATGCTGAACATTTTTTATGTTATGAGTTTTCATTAATAAGCCAGGAATCAGGACCTTGCAATGGAAGAAAGTGGCGCGTGTTTTTGTTCAAACAGAAGGCTGGAGGTTGAAGAAAGGTCTTCATGGGCTGGGCTTGTGTTGACTTTTCTTTTTGCACCATACAATTGCTTCTGAACCCCCTGAGCCCATTTGGTTCATTTTTAATGTTTTTTGACTTTTTCTTTTTTTAATTGACTCATTTATTTTTTCTCATGATATTAAAAAATAAAAAATATTTTTTCTCACCATTTTTGAATTTATTAGGTATTTATTTGATTTTTCTTTTAGTTTGTACATAAATAAATAAATACATATACTTTTTATTTAAAATACTAAAATAGTGCAAAATACATTTTTTATACACTTTTATTTTGTTCTACTTTCTGAAAATATTTTATAGAAAAAATATTTTTTTTATTAAATATTAAATATTATTAATTAGTATATATAATACATATTTTGTAAATATTATAAATAAATATTTATACATTAGTATACTTAGAATAAAATACCAAAAAATACATATTTTATTTTATTAATATTTAACATTAAAAATACATTTTTCACAATTAGACTTCATTTTTATTTTATTTTTGTATATAAATAGTAAATATTATATATATTACATAATTGATGTCCTATTGATTAAAATTAGGGTTTTGCCCTAAATATGAAAATATTCCAAAAATAATACCTTTTCATTTCTTTTTTAGTTAACATAAATAATACTTTTTTATATACATATAAAAACCTTTTTTGCATTCTTGCATATTTGTTTTATTTCTATTTAATTTATGCTTTTAATTATATTGTAAATATTCAAAGAAAATGATGTAATAGCTAGGTTTAAGTTCTTGTCTAAATATCCCCCCATTTGAACATTTGTACCCCCCTTCCCATATTGTGTTGTAATAGTGTAGGAATTTTACTTTTCGCACTTTAAACGCTTTCTAAATATACCATGCTAGAATTAGGGTTTGTATGCGAATAAAACGAACAAAATAGTTTGACCTAATTTCAAGATAAACAAGCATGAAAATGGACAACACATTTCACACTTGCACCCCTAGGGTATTCCACTTTGTTCCCTTCAAATAATTGGGCCATATTGCATGTTAGGTCTCTTTGGGTAAAATAAACAATCAAATGATCATAAGTCCCTCGATGACGCTTTCAAAAAGTTGCCTAAACTCATAATTCCTGATTCAACCACAACTCCTGATTCTTTGATTTTCAGCACAAACTCATAACATAAAAAATGTCAAGCATCAAACCACGAATCCATACATACCAAGAACTTGATCTAACTCTCAGAAATGAGAGAGAATTTCTTCTCCCCCAATTCCTGACCTATTTTTTTTCTAATATTCAGGTCTTAAATTCTCTCAGCACATGCAATATAAATGGAAAGTAATTATATGTGTAGCTTCAGGGCCATGAGTAGAGCATTTTTCATTCATAAACCTAAAGCTAACTCTTCCTAGATTGAGAGATAGAAGTCCATGAACTTACCTGTTCAGCTTGGATCGTGTCTGACAATGGAGGTACTTTCAGTGCAATGTGAGGACTTGTACAGCTTGCTTGAAGTTCAGGGATGCTTCTCCAACCTTTAGCTTACTTTGAAACTAAATGAATCGAGCTATAGGATTCAACCTGCAAAACAGAAAAAGTGAAAATGGTGAAGTTGGTTAGAGGTGTTACAGTCTGAAGCTAGGGCTTGGGATAGTTTGTATGGATGCTATGGAGTGTGTATGAAGTGATTTTGGCCAAGGCGCACGAATGGATTGAGTTGTGGAAGTCCAACTGCAGAAGGGACTCTGTTTTCCGTAGTAGGATGGTGTTTTGATGAATGATGAGGTTTAGAAGGTGGTTAGCTCGTGCCTTAGCTTAAGTTTGATGTATGGAATGTGTTCAACAAGTTTGTCTAGGCTTGTGGTTGCAGCAAAGAGAGTTGTGTTAAGTTATGCAATGTTTCTTCTAACTTAAGCAAAAATTGTCAACTTGGTTTCTAGACTTATGCAGGCCCCCTAAATATGCTGCTTCAATCCCTCTTGATCAGTGTGTTATGTCCATGAATCCTGTGTCCAAAGATATGGCCTTGTACTTCTTGATTTGCAAACTTGACATAAAGCCATACTTTACAAAAATGGATAAAGTGCTTTTTCTAATTAAGGCTTAATTCTTCATACAATGACCAAATGCACAAAATAATGCCTTGGCACAATGGATTGGCATTTAATTATTGAGTAAGAAAAGGATTAGAGGCCTGTAACTAGCTTTCTCATGCTGATTTGAAAAATTGCACAAGTTATGAACATGGAAATGGCTCATGGACAAAGTGACTTTTGCCCATATTGCCAAATTCGATTCTCCCTAACCACAAGGGTGTTTGAGAAGTTCTTGGACATTTTGGAAAGCTTGGAATGTATACTACAATCCATCTTTGTAATGAAAGTTGAAATTCCAAGTGGAAGCATGTGAAAAGTGGCCATGAAGTTAGGTAAAAATCCTGCCTAAAATAGGTCAAAATTTTTCTAAGTTAAGAATGTTTTGCACCCTTGTTCCAAAAATCATAACTTGAGCTACAAGCTTCTTTTGAGGAAACTTTGTGAATCAAAGTTGTAGATTTTGCAATGGACTATAACTTTCATGTTTTGAGTTTTGTTTGAATCCAAAGGAATCTTGGTGAAAAAATGGGACAAAGTTAGGAAAAAATTAGGGATTTCCATAACTTAGAAAAATTCTAAGTTATGAAAATTCTTCATTTCAAACCCTAATTTGTGATTTTTGATTTCTTGATGAACAAGTTTCATAATTTGACATGTTTTGATGGAAAATGAATCTTGACACTTGATTTTGACCAAAAAGTCAAAGTTTGACTTTTCAGTATACAGTCAAAAATTGATCAATTGACTGGAAAATTCATCTGTCAATCTTGTGCATTTGGGATCTTTTGAATTTGTTGAACATGCCAAGACAATTACATGGGGTCCTTGAGTCCATATGTGAGCTTGGTTTGCCATTGGCTAGTTCAAACAGTCAAAAATTGCCTTTGTGCAGTCAAAACCCTAAAAATTACCATTTTGCCCTTTTGGTGATCTGATCAAATTTCTTATGGAATTGTGATCCAAACTTGACCAAATGGTTCATATGAGTTCATAATGTTAATGTGGGTCAAATTTCATGAGGTTTGACTGTCAATTGCCCACAGTTGACTTTTTCCCCAATCCAGCTGATTTCTAGGTCAACTGTCCAATTGATTGGGCAAAGATTGGAATCAAGGCTTGAAACTTGATATGGATAAACTTGTGAGTCCAACATGAAGCATGAAAGTCATCTTAGGAATTTTAGGTCAAAACATCTTTGTGCAAACACAAACCCTAATTTGGGTCAATAGTGCAAGGAGAAGTCTTGAGCAGAGCAAACCCTAACTTGATCCTGAGCTCCAAGGGTCTTGTGGTGAGAAAATGTTGAGGAAATGGGAGGGCAAATTTTGGGGTACAAAAGTTTCCCCTGTTCAATCTTCTTGAACCTGAAGAGTTAGATTGGCAAGTTTGCCTTTCGCGACTCGAGGGTAAAAGGAGATTGGACACTAGAGTGGCCGGAAATTTGCACTCGCATAATAGAGTATCAGCAATGTGATGGTGGGAATGAGCTTATAGATGCCATTTGGAGAGATAGGATGGATGGGCTTATAGATGCCATCGGGGGTGTGACAGAGCCTTGTCGGGAATGAGCTTATAGATGCCATTTGGAAGTGTTGACCGCGTAAGAGATTCCTTAGCGAGAACTTGCGTACTTTGAGAAAGGAAGATGTTTCCTGGCCTGTTACAGGTGTTGATCTTCAAACTCTTCATGCAGATATGCCCTGGCTAGATACAGGTATCGAATCTACAATTAGTTGCTCACAGATGTGCCCTGGCTAGATACAGGAATCGAATCTGGAATTGCAAAAGGTTGGTAGAGATAGCTTTCCTGGCTGGATACAGGTGTAAGCCTCTGACCTGAGAATGAAAGATAATTTCCTGGCCTATTACAGGGGTTGATCTTCAAACTCTTCATGCAGATATGCCCTGCCTAGATACATGTATCGAATCTACAATCAATCACTCACAGATGTGCCCTGGCTAGATACAGGAATCGAATCTGGAATTGCGATAGTTGATAGTAATCATCCTTGGATTGACTTTTCCTGAAAAGGCAAAACATTAGTTGTATGCAATGTCATGATGTGCATGATGTCATGATGCTCAAAATGAGATAGTGTTGTATGCATTTTATCATGTATGTAAGCAGGGTGTATGAAATGTGAAATGTCTATGAGTGTATTTTTGTCTAGGAAAATAAATCCTTGACGACTGGCCGGGGAATCAAATCCCGGGCTGATGTTGAAGAGTAGAGTTTTTCGCTTCCGCTGGGATGATGGTTGTGAGAATAAACCGGTAGGAGAAGATGACTCCGTTGGGGAATAAACTTGTTGGAGAGATTACTCTGAGGGGAATAAAGTAGGTGAAGAGATTACTCTGCGGGATATTACTCTGTGGGAAGAGATACTTCGCTGAGGTTTTGATGAGAACTCCGATGGGGATTCCAATGGTAAGTTATGTTGGGGAACTTGATGAACTCCGCTGGGGCTAGGAAGAACTTTGCCGAGGACGATCTTTCCGTGGTAATTAGCTGAGGATAACCCAGTTATACCCTGGTGGGGAAATAACCTTTGAATAAAGTCGTGGAGAGACGTTCGTACTCTGCAGGTGATAAGCTTCCAGAATCTACTGGGGATAAGCTCCAAGACCTGCTGGGGATATGGATTCCATTTTCCTGGGGAAACTTTGGATTGTATTGGGGAAAGGGTTCCACTGGGGTGTCTGTATTCCGCCGGGGAACAATCTTATGCTAAGACTGCCGGGGATGCTTGCTGAGGAATGTCTATACTCCACTGGGGAATATTGAGATTTTCTGGGGATACCCAACTTCCTTAAGGCTGACCGTAGACTGAACTCTGCTTGGGGAGAGTATCGCTGACTTGCTAGGGGAACAATGTGCCTTTTCAGGGCTGAGGGGAGACCAACTCTTCCTCGGGAGAGTATTGCGGAATCTTGGTCTTACTCTGTGGGGAGTGGAGGTAACTTGGTTACATTCTTCAGCTGAACTTACCTTGGTACCTTGGTGGATAAAGCAACTAGATCGCTCAGACAAATCTAAATTGCCCCTGTTTCTGATGTCATCTGTAATTAACCCTTTGTTTCGCATGCAACTATTCGCGATTAGCAATTAATGTCAAATGCATATATCAAAAATGAACATTGGACGTTCTTCGCAAAACAAAACAGAAAAAAGGAAAAACAATGGATAATTTGTTTGAAAAATTGAACTTGTATTGATTTTGAAATTTGCCTGTAAATAGGCGTTTTTGTACAAGAGGCTGACGTCCTAGTAAGAGAACGCCGCCGAACAAAATAGAGTTTATACAATTTTGTGAAAGGAAACAAAACAGCTATGTGAAAAATAATCCCACTGGGTTCCAACTCTGCTATCGCCTTTATGTCTTCAAGCGTCTCATCACTTTGCTGCTTAGTTGAAGATGAAGTTGATTGATTGATGCCGAAGTCTGATAGTTGATGTCGAATTCTGGATGCAAGGTGATCCAATGAGACATAGTATTACGCTTTATCCCTAACTTTTTCCTGGACCGCCCTTTCGGGTTTTCGGTCCACCGGGATACCCATTTTTGCCCAAGCCGCCTTTTCAGGTTTTCGACTTGCCGGGTGTACAGATTTTTTCATTTCATCCCTTATTTTTGCCCGAACCCTTTTGGTTCGCCGGGAAGCCCTTATTTTTGCCTAGGTGTGTCAACCTAGCGGGTCTTTAATTCATGCGTAGTATCTTTTTACTATGTCTGCATTGGCGGGGTGAGGAAGGTCGTCACCATCCATGGTGGTTAAAATCATAGCTCCTCCTGAGAAGATATGTTTAACCACAAATGGCCCTTCGTATGTAGGGGTCCATTTTCCTCTGGGATCACTTTGAGGAAGAATGATGTGCTTGATTACCAGGTCTCCGACTTGATACTCTTGTCGTCTGACCTTCTTGTTAAATGCCCTGATCATCCGTTTTTGGTACGTCTGACCATGACAAATAGCAGTGAGTCTCTTTTCGTCAATTAGGTTTAATTGATCAAGCCGAGTCTGGATCCAGTCATCTTCGCTCAAGTCTGCATCCTTCATTATCCGGAGAGAGGGTATCTGGACTTCAATAGGCAAGACTGCCTCCATGCCATAGACCAAGGAAAAGGGAGTTGCCCCTGTTGACGTCCGTGCTGAGGTGCGGTACCCATGAAGAGCAAACGGTAACATCTCGTGCCAATCCTTATAGGTCACTGTCATCTTCTGCACAATCTTCTTGATATTCTTATTTGCTGCTTCGACAGCCCCATTCATCTTTGGCCGGTAAGGTGAAGAGTTATGGTGTTGTACCTTGAATTGCTCGCAGAGCTCAGTGATCATCTTGTTGTTAAGATTGGTACCATTGTCCGTAATGATCCTCTCAGGTACACCGTATCGACAGATCAGGTTATGCCGAATGAAACGTGCCACGACGCTCTTGGTTACAGTAGCATAGGAAGCTGCTTCAACCCATTTTGTGAAATAATCAATCGCTACCAAGATGAAGCGATGCCCGTTGGATGCCGTAGGTCTGATTTCGCCGATCATATCAATGCCCCACATTGCAAAAGGCCAAGGTGTTGTCAAGACGTTCAGAGGAACCGGAGGAATGTGCACTTTATCAGCATAGATCTGGCATTTATGACAAGTTCGCGAGTGCTGATAATAGTCGGCTTCCATTGTGGACCAGAAATATCCTGCCTGAAGAATTTTCTTTGCCATGGTGTGTCCACTGGAATGTGTTCCCAAAGTACCTTCATGTAGCTCTGCCATGATCCTTTCTGCTTCAGTCTTATCCACACAACGCAGTAAGGTGGAATCATGGTTTCGCTTGTAGAGAATGCCATTGCTGAGGAAGAACTTTGCCGCAAACCTTCTCAGGAACTTCTTGTCATTAACAGATGCGCCTTCGGGGTATTCTTGAGCTTCAAGATACCTCTTCACTTCATGATACCAGGGTTTTTCTGTTACCTCTTCGGTCTCGAGATCACAGCAATGTGCAGGTTCATCCAACTTCCAAATGATGATCTGGGGAGCTTCGTTATCCCATTTGACTTTGAACATAGAAGACATCGTAGCCAACGCGTCCGCTAACTGATTCTCCTCTCTTGGGAAGTGTTCAAAAGTTATCTCTTCGAAATAGGGAATCAACGCCAATACATACTCCTTGTAAGGAATAAGATTTGGGTGTTTTGTATCCCACTCGCCTTTGACCTGATTGATCACGAGAGCGGAATCTCCGAAGACACTCAGAAACTTGATCCTTAAGTCAATTGCAGCCTGAAGACCCATGATGCATGCCTCATACTCTGCCATGTTGTTGGTGCAGTTGAAACACAGTCGGGTGGTGAGGGGAGTATGAGTGCCTTTAGGGGATATGATCACAGCGCCGATACCATTACCCAAAGTGTTCGAGGCTCTGTCAAAGTGCATAGACCATCGGGATCCTTCCTCGGGTCCTTCATCCGGTCCAGGTACTTCACAATCAGTCACCACCATGATATCCTCGTCTGGAAATTCAAAGTTCATCGACTGGTAGTCGTCCACAGCCTGGTGTGCCAAATGGTCTGCCAGTACACTTCCCTTGATTGTTTTTTGAGTCGTGTACTGGATGTCATATTCCGTCAAGATCATTTGCCATCTTGCTATTCTTCCAGACAGAGCAGGCTTTTCGAATATGTACTTGATTGGATCCATTTTTGAAATCAACAGAGTAGTGTGAGTCAACATATACTGTCTCAGCCGGCGAGCAGCCCATACCAGAGCGCAACAAGTTTTCTCGAGCAGTGAGTACCGAGTCTCACAGTCGGTAAACTTTTTTCTCAGGTAATAAATGGCGTGCTCTTTTCGGCCAGACTCGTCATGCTGCCCCAGCACGCACCCTATTGAGTTGTCAAGTACTGTCAAGTATAAGATTAGAGGTCTCCCTTCAACCGGTGGCATAAGAATGGGTGGTTCTTGGAGATACTCTTTGATCTTTTCGAAAGCGGCCTGACATTCATCATTCCAACGTACTACTTGATCTTTCTTCAGTAGCTTGAAGATTGGCTCACATGTAGCAGTTAGATGTGAGATGAATCGGGCAATGTAGTTCAACCGTCCTAGAAAGCCTCTGACTTCTTTCTATGTTTTGGGAGCTGGCATCTCTTGTATGGCTTTCACCTTGGCAGGATCCACTTGAATACCTTTGTCGCTTACAATGAAACCTAGTAGTTTTCCAGATCTCACCCCAAAGGTGCACTTGTTTGGGTTCAACCTCAGCTTGTACAACTTCAGACGGTCAAACAGCTTCCGTAGATGGTCAAGGTGTTCCTCCTCAGTTTGGGACCTTGCAATCATATCATTGACATACACTTCGATTTCATGATGGATCATGTCATGAAATAAAGCAACCATGGCACGTTGGTAGGTTGCCCCAGCATTTTTCAACCCAAAAGGCATGACCTTGTAGCAAAAGGCGCCCCACTGAGTGACAAAAGTGGTCTTCTCCATGTCTTCAGGAGCCATCTTGATCTGATTATAACCGGAGAAACCGTCCATGAAGGAGAAAACTTTATGCTGAGCAGTGTTGTCAACCAGGACGTCGATATGAGGCAGAGGGAAATCATCCTTGGGGCTGGCCCTGTTCAAATCCCTGTAATCAACACACATCCGGACCTTACCATCCTTTTTCGGCACTGGAACCACGTTGGCAATCCACTGAGGGTAAGAAGTTACAGCTAGAAACCCGACATCAAATTGTTTCATAACCTCAACTTTGATTTTCTTGGACATTTCTGGACGCATACGGCGGACCTTTTGTTTGACCGGAGGGTAGTCTTCCTTGGTAGGCAAGTGATGAACCACAATGTCGGTATCCAACCCAGGCATGTCTTCGTAAGACCAGGAAAAGACTTCCACATAGTCATGCAGCATCTGAATCAACCGTTGCTTCACACTGAGCTCTAGATTGGCACCAATCTTGACTTCCTTTCTGTCTGTCTCAGTACCCAGATTTACCGTTTCCACTGGCTCTTCATGTGGCTGAATGGCCCTCTCTTCTTGGAGTAACAGTCTTGCAAGTTCACCAGGCACTTCGCAATCATCTTCACCTTCGTCTTCGGCTAAGTTGATCGGATTTTCGAAGTCATAACTGGCGGTAGCAGAGTCGTTCCCAGTGAGATCCAGAGTGGATTGGAACCTGTATGGGTGAGTGTGTGTAAATATAGCTGTTTTGCAATATATAATAAAGAAAGAAAAGGAGCGCAAGATTTTGAAATGCAACAAACGTCCAATGTTTTGATTAATGATATATGAAAATGTCATACAAAAGCCCTCACAAATGGAGCCACAGTGCCCCGGGTAGGACACCGAGCCATAAAAGATTCAACATATTGTTTGTTACAAATTGAAAACAAAAGAGTTCATTACTGTGTGACAAAAGTAATAGGTGTGAAATCTTTGGCAGTCCAGTTGCTTGGTCCACTGTCGGTTGTTGGGTAGATCCAGCTGTCGAATTCGGATTCCTCCACGTCGTCTTCAATAGCATTCACTCCCGGGTTGGTGATGAACACAGGAGGTCTTCCAATCCTTGCTTTACGGACAGCCCTCTGAGCCTCCGCAGTGAAACCCAAGCCAAACTTGTCGGTCTTCGGAGTAAAGTCAGGAAGTCGGCCCCAGTTTGCGCACTCACCCTTCTCAATCACAGCCCGGGCATCCTTTAAGGAAGCCATCTTCAAAGGAGGGTCTTCAATCACAGTTTCAGCTGACGCCAATGTCTGAGGCACCTCTTCAAAGTGCTGGAATGGAGTCTCACTGAATTCCCCATCCATCTCTATGTACCGGAACGAGTTAAGGTGGCTGACCATATATTCTTCTTCCCCCTGCACTGTCACGATCTTCGCCCTAACCGGGTACTTAAGCTTCTGATGTAGTGTGGAGGTCACAGCTCCAGCCTTGTGGATCCATGAACGACCCAGCAAACAAGAGTAGGATGGACGGATGTCCATCACATAGAAAGTTGAATCAAAAACTTGAGAACCGACCCTGATTGGAATGTCAACTTCACCATGTACCATCCTTTTTGAACCCTCAAAGGCTCGGACAACAATATTACTAGGCTTGAGCTCCAAACCCTCACAATCCAACCTGTCTAGGGCCTTCTTGGGCAATACATTCAATGAAGAACCGGCGTCTACCAACACATGGGCAAGAGTAGTGCCCCTGCATTCAATGGAGACATGCAGGGCATCATTATGGTTCTTTCCTTTTGTAGTTAGATCGGCGTCAGAGAAGCCCAAACCATTATCAGCAGTCAAGTTGGCCACACAATCAGTAAATTGATCAGCAGACATTTCTTGTGGCACATGGGCCGTCTTCAGGAAGGAGATCAGGGCCTTGGCATGGGCCTCTGAACACAACAACAGTGATAGCATAGAAATTTTTGATGGGGTGTGCCCCAATTGCTCAACTACATTGAAATCACTTTTCTTGATAATCTTGAGGATCTCCTCCATCTCTTGCTGGGAGGCTTCAACAGTGGTTGTCTTCGGCGCCTCCGTCAGGGCAGGCAAATCAGTAGCAATCCCTTTGCCCCGAGCGTCAGATGACTCGGCAGCATGGGTAGAAACAGGAACTTGATTAGGAAGGGAAACATGCACACTTGCAGGTGTGATGATAAGAGGTTTCTGAATAGCTGGTGGTGCGATATCTGGCGAAAACAACCTACCACTGCAAGTAATTTTGGCAGGTCCGGTGATGTTACTGACACCGGTACTTGTATAAAACTCTTGCTTCACTCCAAGCACATAAACATCTGCCCCATAGTGCCACGGGACAGCTTTGTCGGACGTATAGGGGAGGGGCCCCGGAACAGTGATGATGATAGGAGCAATCTTCTGAGTGGACATGATTTTGACAGGCTTCTTTGAAGGAGCCTCGGGAGGTTTGTTGAAAATAGTGACAATAGAAACTTCTCCGGCAGGGACAGCAGGAACAGCAATCTTCTCGAACAAGATTTCTTTGCTATCCATCAGGCTTTGGATACCTGATTTCAGCAAAGGACAACCAAAAGGCGAAACAACACATAGAAGGCAATCTTCACCACATCTCGGAAATAAACCGGCTAGCAACAGATTCCTTTTGACAGTCAACAACGGGGTAACAATATCTTCCACGGAGGCCACATACCGGTCTTCTTCCACATCATTCACTCCATGCTGGGGCATGGGAGCAGTTACAACATTGGGCCTTTCGGGTGCCTCAAACTATATTTCTTTAGCGTCAATAAGGTCTTGAACCTTATTCCTCAGAGCCCAACAATCGTCCGTAGTATGCCTGGGGCTATCAGAGTGATAAGCGCAACGGGCGTTGGGGTTGTACTTTGGAGAAGCTGTGTTCACTACCTTCGGAGCTTCTTTGACAGTTACCAAATTGGTTGATAGTAGTTGCGGCAAAATCTGAGACAGGGTCATGCTGAGCCGAGTGTACTGCCTTTTGGGCCTCTCACCCCTTGGTTGATTGTATTGCTGAGGAGCAGCAGCAGGCTTTGAAATTACCAAAGCATTGACAGCTTGGCGGCGTTCTGGCTTAACTTGTCTTCTGGGACCATAAACAGCGCTTGCTTCTTTCTTGAAGGGCTTCTTTTCAGTACTCGCGGCAGCACCTTTCTGTATCTTTCCTGACTTGATACCCGCTTCTATTCTCTCACCAGTCAAGATCAAATCTGTAAACCCAGCAGAGGAATTCCCAATCAGATGGTTGAAGAACGGACCAGACAGGGTCCCTAAGAACATGTCAACAAGTTCACGGTCAGTCAGCGGTGGCTGCACCCTGCCAGCCAGGTCTCTCCACTTTTGCGCATACTCCTTAAAACCTTCGCCCGTTCCCAGTGACATACCCTGAAGTTGGGTACGTGTGGGAGCGAGGTCAGAATTGTACTGATATTGTTTATAAAAGGCAGTAGCCAAGTCTTCCCAGTTTCAGATACTGGCTCCATCCAGCTGATAAAACCATTCGAGTTGAGCCCCTGAAAGGCTATCCTGAAAGAAATGGATCCAAAGGTTCTTGTCTGCAGTGTAAGGTTGGATCTTCCTTACATATGATCTGAGATGCATCTTTGGGCAGGATAGCCCGTCATACCTTGCAAAAACTGGCACTTTGAACTTCGGGGGGATCACAATTCCAGCAACTAATCCCAAGTCTTCGAAATCCAAACCGGGAACTCTCTGCAGCTCCATAGCTACCAACCTGTCTTCCAAGCCTTTGTACTTATCATCGGCGGGCGGGTATTGTTGATCAGAGTAGTCTTCGTCCTCTTCAGCCTCCTCTTCTTCAACCTCGGATTCGGAAGGTACTGCAGCCGCATTCCCTTTACTGGTTCCTTTTTAGATGTAGGGGGAAATTCAAGGACTCTTCTGGCTTCACCCTCAAACCTTCTTCCTAGGGTAGCCACCCCGATTCTCTTCTTCTTCTTTTTCACTTGCTCTTTATTCCCCAGCAGGGATTTTAGATCCTCTTGACCCTTAGCCAAGGTCATCAGGAGTTGTTGAAACTGTGAATTCTGAGACTGCAAGTCCTTGACCGTCTGTTCGAGATCCATCTTACTGAAATAAACAGCAGAAAGATAAGGAAACCTGGTGTGGAGACCTGCTTATGCGTATGATGCATGATATGCTTATGTATGCAATGCATTCAAGGATTTAGCAAATTCAAAATTGTTGCAAACAAAAAAGAACGCACGTCATATTAATAAGAAGAAATTTATCAGTACATAAATGCCCCATGGGCCAAATATTACAAAAAACTTCTCAAGGCAAAAAGACGTTGCGCATCCTCTTTGGTGCGATGTAGGTGTTGAGGGTCTCTTCATCATGGAGTCGGCGGGTAAGCTCCAAAACCTTCTTCTCGCTGGCGTAGAAGCTGGCTTCAAAAGTGTTCTGTTCCTCCTTGAGTTGGATCCAACTTTTCTGCATCTCCTCCCACGATGTAGGCATGTCAGGATATAGGATGGTGTAGGGAACCTCTCCTTCCTTAACGGGCTCTTTAATCACAGGGAGAACATGAGGATAAGGCATCATTAGACTCTGGGCTCGGGTTTGTACCCACTTGAGATAAGGCTCAAGAGGGATGGAATTCTTGTGTCCCAGTGTCTTGTTGTCAACCTTGTTAGGCATCCTCCAAGCTTTGATGAATCTTTGGCGAAGTCCTTGCGCATCGTTGTCGAAGTCAAAAACTAGGTCAGGAATCAACATGTCGTGAGGGCCATCCCTTCGTGCATATCCAAATTATCTCAAAGCTAGACAAGGGTTGTAGGTAATGCCTCCTTTAATACCAAGTAATGGAACATTAGGGAACTCTCCACAATGATCGACGATGATGACATTTTATCTGGACCGAGAACACCAATGTACATCAGAGTGAGTGAGAGTCATCAACCGTTGTGACCACCTTAGGCCTTGGTCATTCTTCAAGACAGATTGTGGAAGGTGCGAAATAAACTACCTTGCAAGGAGAGGAGTACAGCACATGAGAACACCCCTCTTTCTCATTGTTCGTGTGTAAAATGAGTGAAGAATGTCCCCAAGCAATGTTGTTATTGGATTTCTGGATAAGAAGATTTTGACGGCGTTGACATCTACAAGCTGGTCAGGATTTGGGAACAAGACCAACCCATAAATGAGGAGTGCCACAATTTCTTCAAAGGCTTGTAGATCCAATGAATTCCAACACTCTTGTGCCTTCTCAAACAAGAATTTTGCCAAGAAGCCTTTGACACCGCTTCTAGTTTCCCAATGCCCCTTGATGTCAGATAGTTGCAAGTTTAGAGCTTGAGCAACATCTTCAGGCTTTGGTTCTTTTTCCATACTGTTGTAGGGTAGTTGATTAAGAATAGGAATTCTCAGGAGTTGAGAAAATTCCTCCAAAGTGGGCACCAATTGATAGTCGGGGAAAGTGAAACAGTGGTGAAGGGGGTCAAAGAACTGAAACAACACCTTTACCATGTCCTCTTCAATGTTGGTGTTGACTAAGTTGAGCAGTCTACCATGTCTTTCACTGAAGGGAGAGCTTTCCGGAATTCTTGATGTGAGCTCCTTGAGTTGAGGAGGGATTCTCACAAGGTTGACTTGGATAGTTTTCCTGCGAGGAATTTCCATGACCTACAAAACAAGAACAAAGATGAAGATTTAAACCCTTGAAATGGTTAGTGAATGCATATGATGCTTTATGATGTTTATGATGTATGCACAAACATATGTACAAGAAATTCACACAAAGCCCTAGTTTCAGGCTTGCATGGGGTTTCATAGGTAAGTACCCTCTTGAGTGTAGTTGGCTTAAAAACCTGTCCTATAAATAGTAACCGGGTTCTAAGGAGCTCAATATCACTGGATTGTTTTCCATGTTCATCATTTTGGTTTAGCCACTTAACTAGCGACCAAAATATTCCAAGAAAACAACCCTCAATGAGTGTAGTATCGAGTATCTACCAACTTCGGACTGCACCAAAGCCGGTCATCTCACTACCCCTAATGAAAGGCCAAGATGGTCAAGTAAGGTTCTAGGTCATTAGTGCTTAGTGACATCACTCAGCGGCCCCGTACTCTCCTTGATTGAACTCAAGGGTTACCGGTACTCACAAATATGTCGCACTAATATAGCTATTGCTTCAACCGTGTCGGTATACCCCGCACAGTTTCCACAACGTATTGCTATCTATGAATGTTTCCCCAAATCCGGGTGTAGGATTTTAAGCCCAAACAAAAGAGCCAAGATATAAAGCAATCAAAGCAAACAATTAGTCATGCAAGAGGATGATCTAAGCACTAAGGTTACTCCATTTTAAAAGATGTCCCCAGCAGAGTCGCCAGTTCTGTGATACGGTGGGAGAACTGACTTGAGTTTTGCGTTTGTTTTCGCAAATGTTTCGGTTGAGCAAGAGTCGCCACCGACTTTTTATTTTATCCTAAGGAAAGGTTAAAAAGCACAGCAAAAACCTTTGAGATGTTTTCTTGGGTTCGGGGAGTAGATTATAGAAAGGGAAGGTATTAGAACCCTTTCTATCCATGGTTATCCATGGGCTCTTAGTTACTTGCTTAGATCAACTTGCCTTGATTTTCAATTGTTTGAAATGGTGCTTTCAATTGTTTGAAATGGTGCTTTGTGTGGGGGTTTGAAAATGTTTTGAAAAGAGGCCAATATGGTGGCAACCTTTGTAATGATCCATGTTGGGATGTATACAAAGGTGTACTTATCTTTTGAAAATTTTTCAATGTTTTTTGAAAGTTATTTTGAAAGTGTGTTGTGATGTGTGTTTTGAAAAATAGGCAAGTGTTTTTGTTTTGCAAGTTGGCAAGTAACCAAGAGCTATCTATCCTAAATTTCTCAAAGATCTTTGTTATGTTTTAACCCTTTTAACAATTTTGTTCCACCATTGTATTTGGTGGACAATCTTGTGTTAGGATGTGAACGGGACGGGCGCGGGTCATCGTTTAGACCATGATTGCAATGGTGCCAAGTGTCTTTGGGAAATTTTTCTTTTAAGGGACTTGATCATTTTTTAGGCAACTTTCGAAAGCGTCATCGAGGGACTATGATCATTTGATTTGTTTTGTTTTTGCCAAAGACCCCTAACATGCAACATGGCCCATTATTGAAGGCAACAAGTGGAGTAACCCTAAGGGGTGCAAGTGTGATTGGTGTTTGTTCATTTTCATGCTTTTATCTTGGAATTAGGTCAAGCTATTTGTTTAGTTGATTTTTGCATACAAAACCCTAATTCTATCATGGTATAATTAGAAAGCTTTAAAGTGCGAAATTTAAAGTCCTAACTATTACAACACAATTATGGGATGGGGGGTACAAATGTTCAAATGGGGCTATTTTAGCAAGAAATTAAAACCTAAGTTATTACATCTAAATTGAATTATACAAATTATTTAATTGTACAATAATTAAATAAAATACAATAAATATGCAAGATGCAAAAATGATTTTTTATATGTATGTGAAAAGTGTTTTTTATGTGTCAAATAAACAAAAATAAAAAGGATTAATTTTGAGTATTTTTACATTTTAGGGCAAAACCCTAATTTTTCTAAATAAAATGTATTAATTATATAACATATGCAATATTTATTAATTATGTACAATAAATAAATAAAAAGAAAGTATATTGCAAAAAAGTACTTTTGAGGTTAAAAATTAATAAAAATAAAAAATGTATTATTTTTGTATTTTTAACCTAAATATACTAATAAATATATAAGTATTTATAATATTTACTAAATATATTAAATATGTACAAAAAATAAAATATTTAATATTTACAAAAAAAGTATATTTTTTATAACATGTTTTTAAAAGATAAAGTAAAAATGAAAATTAGAAAATAAATGTATTTGTATTATTTTTTTTAGTTATTTTAAATAAAAGGTATTATGTATTTACTTACATATAAAACTAAATGAAACCAAATAAATATCAAATAAAAATGTAAAAAAATGTGAGAAAAATATTTTTAATATTTTATATTTTAATAAAAAATAACAAATCAGAATCAAAAAGAAAAAGTTAAAAATGACAAATAAAACTCAAAATGGGCCAGGGGGTGCATGTGAAATGCAGTGGTGCAAATAGAAAAAGCAATCTCAGGCCCAGCCCAAGAGAGGTTGTCTTCAACCTCCAGACAAATGTTTGAAAATGCGCGCGCTCCCTTGCTTCAACCACAACTCCTGATTCTTTGATTTTCAGCACAAACTCATAACATAAAAAATATCAAGCATCAAACCACGAATCCATACATACCAAGAACTTGATCTAACTCTCAGAAATGAGAGAGAATTTCTTCTCCCCCAATTCCTGACCTATTTTTTTTCTAATATTCAGGTCTTAAATTCTCTCAGCACATGCAATATAAATGGAAAGTAATTATATGTGTAGCTTCAGGGCCATGAGTAGAGCATTTTTCATTCATAAACCTAAAGCTAACTCTTCCTAGATTGAGAGATAGAAGTCCATGAACTTACCTGTTCAGCTTGGATCGTGTCTGACAATGGAGGTACTTTCAGTGCAATGTGAGGACTTGTACAGCTTGCTTGAAGTTCAGGGATGCTTCTCCAACCTTTAGCTTGTTTTGAAACTAAATGAATCGAGCTATAGGAGTCAACCTGCAAAACAGAAAAAGTGAAAATGGTGAAGTTGGTTAGAGGTGTTACAGTCTGAAGCTAGGGCTTGGGATAGTTTGTATGGATGCTATGGAGTGTGTATGAAGTGATTTTGGCCAAGGCGCACGAATGGATTGAGTTGTGGAAGTCCAACTGCAGAAGGGACTCTGTTTTCCGCAGTAGGATGGTGTTTTGATGAATGATGAGGTTTGGAAGGTGGTTAGATCGTGCCTTAGCTTAGGTTTGATGTATGGAATATGTTCAACAAGTTTGTCTAGGCTTGTGGTTGCAGCAAAGAGAGTTGTGTTAAGTTATGCAATGTTTCTTCTAACTTAAGCAAAAATTGTCAACTTGGTTTCTAGACTTATGCAGGCCCCCTAAACATGCTGCTTCAATCCCTCTTGATCAGTGTGTTATGTCCATGAATCCTGTGTCTAAAGATATGGCCTTGTACTTCTTGATTTGCAAACTTGACATAAAGCCATACTTTACAAAAATGGATAAAGTGCTTTTTCTAATTAAGGCTTAATTCTTCATACAATGACCAAATGCACAAAATAATGCCTTGGCACAATGGATTGGCATTTAATTATTGAGTAAGAAAAGGATTAGAGGCCTGTAACTAGCTTTCTCATGCTGATTTGAAAAATTGCACAAGTTATGAACATGGAAATGGCTCATGGACAAAGTGACTTTTGCCCATATTGCCAAATTCGATTCTCCCTAACCACAAGGGTGTTTGAGAAGTTCTTGGACATTTTGGAAATCTTGGAATGTATACTACAATCCATCTTTGTAATGAAAGTTGAAATTACAAGTGGAAGCATGTGAAAAGTGGCCATGAAGTTAGGCAAAAATCCTGCCTAAAATAGGTCAAAATTTTTCTAAGTTAAGAATGTTTTGCACCCTTGTTCCAAAAATCATAACTTGATCTACAAGCTTCTTTTGAGGAAACTTTGTGAATCAAAGTTGTAGATTTTGCAATGGACTATAACTTTCATGTTTTGAGTTTTGTTTGAATCCAAAGGCATCTTGGTGAAAAAATGGGACAAAGTTAGGAAAAATTAGGGATTTTCATAACTTAGAAAAAATCTAAGTTATGAAAATTCTTCATTTCAAACCCTAATTTGTGATTTTTGATTTCTTGATGAACAAGTTTCATAATTTGACATGTTTTGAGGGAAAATGAATCTTGACACTTGATTTTGACCAAAAAGTCAAAGTTTGACTTTTCGGTATACAGTCAAAAATTGATCAATTGACTGGAAAATTCATCTGTCAATCTTGTGCATTTGGGATCCTTTGAATTTGTTGAACATGCCAAGACAATTCCATGGGGTCCTTGAGTCCATATGTGAGCTTGGTTTGCCATTGGCTAGGTCAAACAGTCAAAAATTGCCTTTGTGCAGTCAAAACCCTAAAAATGACCATTTTGCCCTTTTGGTGATCTGATCAAATTTCTTGTGGAATTGTGATCCAAACTTGACCAAATGGTTCATATGAGTTCATAATGTTGATGTGGGTCAAATTTCATGAGGTTTGACTGTCAATTGACCACAATTGACTTTTTCCCTAATCCAGCTGATTTCTAGGTCAACTGTCCAATTGACTGGGCAAAGATTGGAATCAAGGCTTGAAACTTGGTATGGATAAACTTGTGAGTCCAACATGAAGCATGAAAGTCATCTTAGGCATTTTAGGTCAAAACATATTTGTGCAAACACAAACCCTAATTTGGGTCAATAGTGCAAGGAGAAGTCTTGAGTAGAGCAAACCCTAACTTGATCCTGAGCTCCAAGGGTCTTGTGGTGAGAAAATGTTGAGGAAATGGGAGGGAAAATTTTGGGGTACAACAGTGAGCAAAGCAGCTGTACAGTTTGGACAATTTTATTGCCCCTATTTTTGTGGGAGAAGGTGCCTGCGGAGGCCCTGTGGATCGAGTATTATCCCCTTATTTTTTACTTAGGCCAGTCAACCTAGCGGGTCTTTGATTATGCGTAGTACTTTTTCTTTTTTTTTACTATGTCCACGCTCTCAGGGAGGTGTCACTGTCAGTAGTGTTGTGTTGCCATACTACCATAAGATGTTTAATCATGTAAGATCGTTGCTGGAATCCATGTCTAATGCCCCAAGTAACTCAGATGGAGATCTGCCCCTGGTTACTCTGTACTTCTTCAGAGATTTCTTGAAATCCTGACTGGACTGCCTCAGGTGTGCTGGATAATGACGTGTCATGCCCCCTTGTTGATAGGAGATTTGTCAATGGAAGTGTCATCCTTTTTGAAGTGATTTTGTTCACTGAGAGGGTTTTTGTTCATCGGATATTCGTTGTGTGAATTTCTCCGCTGTCAAACAAATAGCCAAATGCAAATAGTGATATTCAAATAATGCAAAGTTTATGCTTGTCTTGAAGTTTTGAAAAATGCGTTTTTTAGCAGAAAACTCTTTTTTTTTAGACAAATTCAACACAAGATTTAGGGCAAAGCCTTACAGGAGTCAGGATACCTTTTTGTAACAGTATGCTTTCGAACTAACCCATGCTTCAGTTAGGACTTTTGAAGGGTTGTAACATGGCTTGGCTCACGGTTTAAGAAACAAAGGATAAAGGCTCAAAGTATATTTGTACCCTCCCGCTCTTCATGATGTTCTTCAATCCTAAACTCAGTTAATTGTGCATTTGAACTCCAAATGAGTCTGGAACGACGTTTTTGGTGATGGTTCACACAAGTTGAATTTGCTGGAAGGCAGTCATTTTTGCGACATTTTTTCATGTTGTTGAGGATTTATAATGACCTCGTTCTTTTGATTTGTTATCCCTAACTTTTGCCTGACTGTTTCTGTTTCTGAGATTACAGTCAGCGGGATGCCCCAGCTTTCTTAAGCCTCCTTTATAGGTTTTGGCTCAGTGGGCTTTTTTCTTTTGAGAGATTGACTGCCTATGAGATAAGGAACCACCATTGTCTTTTGATTCCATAGGAATGCTTTTGATGTCGTTCGTTGTATTATGAACTGAGAGTTTTGCGATTTCAATGCGCATCCTTTGAATTAACTGAGAGACTACCCTGCCCCAGGTTTAAATTAAGGGTTTTAATTTGTGAAAAGAAAAACTCCAACTTCTTTGGCTCAAAGGGGTTGACTAGGGATTATCTTCCTTATAACTCCAGTGTTTAGAATTTGAAAGAAATGTCTGTACATCGTCAGCAAGGTCTGTCCAAAAGCATACTGTATGAGATTATGGCATTGTTTCGTCATCCTCCCTCTAAAGGCTTGTAACTTTTAGCAAGAGTTGAATGTCATAAGGAGAGTAAAAAGCATAGTTTAAATGTAATGAAAGGATGAATTCAAGACAAACATATGCAATGCATTAATGAAACAGAGTTTGACATTAATAGATAATTGTTTGAATAACAAAAGAAATTACAACTTGAAAATTCAAATGAAACAAAAGGCCCTCTCTTGTCAGAACTAGTCATCTCAGATGGAGAATTCTCAGCGGAAGATTTTCATCTCACCACCTGGCATGAACTCCAGCACCCTTCCGTCAATCAAGTCTTGGATCTTGTTCTTCAGGGTCCAACAGTTGTCGGTGTCATGTCCCGGACTGTCAGAGTGGTATGCACACCTTTCATTGGGATGATAGGTAGGAGCATAGGTGTTGGGATTCTGGGGAGGATCCTTTAAAGTAATCAGATTGACCTCCAACAAGCGTTTCAGTATGAGAGATGATAGTATATCAGTCTCAGAGGAATGTCTTCCAGATGTATTTCGCTTACGCCAATTACCCTGTTGATGCTGGCGAGGTTAATGCTGGGCTTGTGACCCTAAAGCAAGCTGAGGAGGTTTTCCCTTGTCTTCTTGCCCCAAAGGTGGTTGAATGATGACTTGATCTTCAGCCCTAGTTGTTTGCCCCACATGGTTATTTTGAAGCAGCTTGTTGACGAGGACCCTGAGCTCTTCTTGTCTTTGAGCTAAGTCTTGAATGAGAGCCATCTGCCCCAGCATCTGAGTTTTCATGGCACTGAACTCAGCTTGCAGTTGTTCCATCCGTTCGTCCTTATTGTCTTCAGGACTTTTCTTGACCAAATTCCCCATGAGGAGTGTTCTCAACTCTTCCTGCCCCTTGGATAGGTTTAGGAAGATTTCCCTGAACTGAGTCTCTTGAGTATGAAGATCTTGGTTGTCTTGTTGGAGAGCCATTGCTGAAATAAACAGCGGGAACATGAGAGACATGTACCAGATGACCTGTTATGCAATGATATGTATGATATATGTATGCAATGTTTTCAAGGATCTCGCGGGGTAAACAAGAAATTGTTAGAATCTGAATCTGGTAGCTTGATTGAAGGAGCTTCATGTTGTTGAGAGTCCTTCTTCAAGAGTCAAGCTCACCATATCGAATGGGTCATAGCCCCTGGTGATCGGTGGAAATAGAACTGACTGTTTTTTAGCTGGTTTCACGAAATGTCGCGGTAAGCAAGAGTCGCCACCGTCTTTTATGTTCTCCAATATGGAAAGGACAAAAGCACAACAAAATTCCTTCTTTGAGAATGTTTCTCAGTTCGGGAGGTAGATTTATAGAAAGGGAAGGTGTTAGCACCCTTTCTATCCATGGTTATCCATGGGCTCTTAGGTACTTGCTCTTATGTTTTCAAAATTTGTTTGCTTTTCAAGTGTGTGTGGGTTTTGAAAAAGTTTCGTTTTGAAAAATTTCTAAGTAACTCTTGTATCAGTCCTCAAGAGTGTATGAAAAATTTGTTTGAAAACTTTTAGAAAGTGTGGGTGCGAAAAGTTGTTTTGTTTGTTTGTTTTGAAAAGAGCAAGTACTTAAGAGAAATCTACCTACTCTAAGGAATTAAGCTGTGTAAGAGTCCTTTAGACAGTGCTATCCCATCATTGAGAGGTAGGTAGCACCGTCGTTGGAGTTATTCGGGTCAATTCGATTAAGGGACATGTGTGGTCACCAAAGCAATAGTAGGACACCTTAGAAGTAACCCTAATGTCCTAGATCCTTTGTATCTGAGGCAAACGTTTCGAGGCAACTGGATCTTTTGGACAAAAGGGCGGCCTCTAAGACACCCTATACTTGATGACCACGTTCGAGGCAACCAGTGAAGCGTACCCTAGGAGTGGCATGTGCTTTGTGTGTTGTTTTTTCAGTTAATTGTCTTTGTACATGTTATTTGTGAGCTACGGATTAATTTTATTTACATACATTCTTGCAGGCATATTAGCAGTTAGGAGTGCGGGAAATAAAATGCAGAAATGTAAATCTAGCTATTACAAGGCGCGGGTCTATACATCGCCAAAAAAAACAAAACCCGTTTGGAAATAAAGTGCGAGAAATAGTAAATAAAGAGATAAACCTAATTACTATTACATATCCGGAAACAGTTACATAAATAATCAAAGTAAGAATAACGCGAGAAAGAATTAAGTTGGAACGCCTTAGGGTTTTGACCCTTTTTTGAATAAGAATTAAATTTTTGTCCTTTTTTGCAATTTAAATGAAATTAAAATTAATAACTAATTAATTAATTGATTAAGAAAATATTTTTTTGTATTTTTATGTTTTAATGAAATAAAATAAAAAAGGAATTAAAAATATCAAAAGAAAAGCCTAAGTCTAAATTATTTTATTTATTATAAAAAGGTATTAAAGTTAACTAATTAAACTAATTTAATTTAATTTACATTTATTTACAAAATAAGTTAATAAATAATAAAATGTTCTTTTTTGTTTTATTGAATTTTATGGGAAAAATTAGTTTGTTAGGTTAATTAACAATAATGATAATAATTAAAAAAAGAAAATGAAAAGAAAAGGAAAATAGAAAAAAAGGAAATAGAAACCAATGGGGGTGTTGATGGCCCAATGGAGGTATGAAGCCTGGAAATTGTTGGCCCATTAACCAGCCTTGTTGACTTTTGGAGATTGCCTGGAGCACGTTGACTCATGAGCATGGTGCTCATCATTTTCTGGCCTTTGGATTGATCTTTGAGGCCACATGGCATCTGGGCGCTGGAGGCACATGATGGATTGCTTTTGGGAACCTGTACATAATCACATAAGAAAAAACAATATGGAATTTTGGGGGGACCTGGGAATCGAACCCAGGTCCCAATGGTCATTGCCAGCGCTTCCTTCCACTGAGCCAATTGTCTTAGTTGAAATAATAATAATAACAAAATATTATATTAGTAAATCAACGCGTCCCCTGGAAAAAAAATAACGCGCGCTATTTATTTGAATGAGCCAACCATATTGAGACACGCCATCATCTTCTTCGCGTTTTCCTGTAAAATAAAACTAAATAGCAGGGGTTTTAAACCCCCACAAAGAAAAACTGCAGAAAATAGCGATTAGGCGCTCAGTGTATATAAAAAAGGCGCGATGGTTGGGTTGAATTCGTCTGGCCTTGACGAATTCAGCCATATGCATTATGTGATCCAATTTTTCTGTATGTGCAAAGCCCTAAAATCCAAGCTTCGAAACCCTAGGTTGCTTCAATGGTGTTTTTTAATTCAAAGCACCATAATCAAATTGAATCATACCAATAGCTTCAGAATGGTCCTATTAACACAAATCAATCCAAAAAAGAGGTTAAAATGCATGAATAAGGATATGCGATTATGGAAGAATATTCAAACCGTGGGACTTGTTGTGGAGGATTCTTGGAGTGTTAAGGCTTGTTCTTGACTGCAAATCGTTCCTGGGAATGTCAACAATGCGTTTGAATCACTCTAGGGCTCTGAATTGATCTGCAATATGGAAAACAGTTTTTGGTTTTTCTTTCAATTTTTGGAATTTTGTTATGTCGTTTTTAGAGATGTTTAGGTCGTGCTGCTGGTTGGAGAGACTTGCATATGTATGTATCAAGGGATTTAAGTCAGCATTAGGAGCCTTAAACTTGTGCATTGAAGTTTTGGATTTCTTCTTAACCACCATTAAAGGCCTTTCAAAGCTTTATCCAAATTTTTAATTTTCATGCCTAAATGAGCTTTACACGAATTTGGCAACTAGAATATGCTTCATGAAGGCTAATCAAACCACAAGATACCATTTAATCAATTTTTTTGATTTTTACTTGAATTATTATGGATTAAAATGAGTTAAATCCATAAAAATTAAATAAAAATAGAAAAATAATTATTTGGTCTTGAAATTGATCATGGGACACGTGGGTGGCATGACAAGGCTGAATCAAGTGGAAAAAATGGGCCCTTTTGTCAAAAATTGAAGTTTCAAGGATAGTTGACTTTTGCCATTTCACAAAAATTTCCCAACTTCTCCAATGCATATCTTGCTCAATTTTGATCATATGAACATGTTCTTGGACATTTTGGAAAGGTATTGAAGTCCTATAACCAATGCCTTTGGTCCCATGTCATTTTGATTTACCAATCTCAAGTTATGGTCTTTGACTTAAAATGCCTTTTTGTTGACTTTTGAAAATGACCTATAATGTTGAAATTGATAACTTTGTGTGAGAGCATTTCTTGGATTTGGAATGTGAATATGAGTTGTAGGAAATGTCCTCCCCTTAAAGATGAGCATTAGATGGGATTTTTCTGATGAACCATGAAAAAGTTATGCCTTGGTCAAGTTACAGTTGACTTTTCAGCTGTCCAAAAATGGAAACTTTTGCATCTTGATGATTTTTGAGCCATGCTTGTGAAATCATGGTCAAGATTTGACCAAATGATGATTGTGGCTTCAAAATAAGATGTTGACCAAAACTTTTGACTTTTGACTGCCAAATGACCATTTTGCCCCTACAGTTGATTGTGAAGCAATTAGGGTTTTTGACTGTGCAACTTGACCTTGTGAGCCTTGAAACTTGACATGTAGGTGCTTGACAATGTAAATGAGCATATGGGACTTGATTGAGCCCTTGAAAACCTCAACTTCCTTGCAAGAACCAAAACCCTAATTTTGACTGGCTTAGGAGGATGGTTGACTGTGCAACCCTTGAGTAGACCTGAGCAACTTGAGATGATGCTTGTCAAAACTTTGAAGAATATGGGAGGGAAAATTTTGGGGTACAACAGTTGTCCCTGTTCAATCTTCTTAGACCTGAGGATGTAGATTGGCTTGCGTGCCTTTCGTGATCCGAGGGTGGAAGATGATTGAACACTAGAGTGCCCATAAATTTGCACTCACATAGTAGAGTATCAGCAGTGTGATGGCGGGAATGGGCTTACAGATGCCATTTGGAGAGATGGTGGATAGGGGGATGGGCTTATAGATGCCATCTGGAGATATGACAGAACCTTGTCGGGAATGGGCTTGTAGATGCCATTTGGAGACTGTTGACAGGTGGATGGGCTTATAGATGCCATCTGGAGGTGGTCTGTTGAATTATAATTTTTGTAAGTTGAAAGAGGGAACCTGTGTAGGGTTGCCTGATGATGAGCTCGTGTAAAACTGCATCTTGGAAAGGAGGACACCTGTGTAGGGTTGACTGATGATGAGCTCGTGTAAAACTGCATCTTTGGAGGAAGGAAACCTGTGTAGGGTTTACTGATAATGAGTCCGTATAAGACTGCATCTGAAGTGGAGAAGGAACCTGTGTAGGGTTACTTTGATGACGAGTCCGTGTAAAACCGCATCTAGAGCTGAGAAGGAAACCTGTGTAGGGTTTACTGATGACGAGTCCGTGTAAAACTACGTCTGGAGTTTGAGAAGGGAACCTGTGTGGGGTTACTTTGATGATGAGTCCGTGTAAAACTGCATCTTGGAAGAAGTAAAACCTGGGTAGGGTTTCTGATGACGAGTCCGTGTAAAACTGCATCTTTGGGAAGAGAGAACCTGTGTAGGGTTTCTTCGGGATAAGTTCGTGTAAAACTTCTGGAGGAACCGGGGTAAGGTTACTTCGGGATAAGTCCGTGTAAGACTTCTGGAGGAACCGGGGTAAGGTTACTTCGGGATAAGTCCGTGTAAGACTTCTGGAGGAACCGGAGTAAGGTCATCTTGAGATAAGTCCGTGTAAGACTTCTGGAGGAACCGGGGTAATGTTACCGCAGGATAAGTTCGTGTAAAACTTCTGGATGAACCGGGGTAAGGTCATCTTGAGATAAGTCCGTGTAAGACTTCTGGAGGAACCGGGGTAAGGTTACTGCAGGATAAGTTCGTGTAAAACTTCTTGATGAACCGGGGTAAGGTCATCTTGAGATAAGTCCGTGTAAGACTTCTGGAGGAACCGGGGTAAGGTTATTGCAGGATAAGTTCGTGTAAAACTTCTTGATAAACCGGAGTAACGTCATCTTGAGATAAGTCCGTGTAAGACTTCTGGAGAAACCGGGGTAAGGTTACTGCAGGATAAGTTCGTGTAAAACTTCTTGATGAACCGGGGTAAGGTCATCTTGAGATAAGTCCGTGTAAGACTTCTTCTGAAAGAAAAGGAACCGGCGTAGGGTTACTTTGATGATAAGTCCGTGTAAGACTTCGTCTGAAAATTGAGAAGGAACCGGTGTAGGGTTGCCTGATGATGAGTTCGTGTAAAACTACATCTAAGGTTGAGAAGGAACCGGTGTAGGGTTGCCTGTTGATGAGCCTGTGTAAGACTTCTTCTAAAAGAAAAGGAACCGGTGTAGGGTTGCCTGAGGATGATCAAGTAGATAATTGTCCTTTTTGGTTTCGGATATTAACCCACGATCAGTCGTCCACAGAATTTTCCTGGCTTGTTACCGGTGTTGATCTGGAACTGTAAAGGTAGATGGTAATCATCTTTTGATTGACTTTTTTTCTGAAAAGGCAAAGTATTAGTCATATGCAATGTCATGATGCATGAACTGCATGATTTTAAGATGTTCTCAAAAATAAATGATATTTGTGTTGTATGATGCGTATGCATGCTATAATGTATGAAGATGTGATGTTTATGAATGTATTCTCGTCTGGGAAAATAAATCCTTGACGAATGCCGGGAGTTTGTTGAATCCTGGGCTGATGTTGAAGAGTAGAGTTCTTCATTTCCGCTGGGGATGATGATTGCAAGAATAAACCGGTAGGAGAAGATGACTTCGTTGGGGAATGAACTTGTTGGAGAGATTACTCTGCGGGGAATACTCTGTGGGAAGAGATGCTTCGCTGAGGTTTGATGATAACTCCGCTGGGGATACCGTTGATGAGTTATGTTGGAAGATTTGATGAACTCCGCTGGGGGATAGGAAGAACTTCGCCGAGGACGATCTTTCCGTGGTAATTAGCTAAGGATAACCCAGTTATAAGCTCTGGTGGAGAATAACCTTTGAATAGAGTCGGGGAGACGCGTTCGTACTCTGCAGGTGATAAGCTTCCAGAATCTACTAGGGATAAGCTTCCTACTGGGGAGATTGATTCAACTCTCCTGGGGAGACTTTTTGGACTGTACTGGGGAATGGCTCCGCTGGGGTGTCTGGTATTCCGCCAGGGAACAATCTTATATTAAGACTGTCAGGGATGCTTTGCTTAGGAGCGTCTGTATACTCCGCTGGGGAATATTGAGATTTTCTGGGGATACCCAACTTCCTTAAGGCTGACAGTAAACTAACTCTGCTTGGGGAGAGCGTTGACTGACTTGCTAGAGATACTGTGCCTTTCCAGGGCTGATGAGAGACCAACTCTGCTCGAGAGAGAGTATTGCTGAATCTTATCTTACTCTGCGGGGCGTGAAGATATCTTGGTCACGTTCTTCAGTTGAACCTACCTTAGTACCTTGGTGGACAGAGCAACTAGATCGCTTGGACAACTCATTATTGCCCCTGTTTCTGATGTGGGAGAAGAAGATACCTTGTGGAGGTGCTTGATAACTGCCAATTGACAAATCTTCTTCTGGTAGGCAAGTGACGAGCTGACGGGACATAGTCGTACGCTTTTGATCCCTAACTTTTGCCTGGACCGCCCTTTCGGGTTTTCAGTCCACCGGGATACCCATTTTTACCCAAGCCGCCTTTTCACGTTTTCGACTTGCCGGGTGTACAGATTTTTCATTTCATCCCTTATTTTTGCCTAGGTGTGTCAACCTAGCGGGTCTTTGATTATGCGCAGTATCTTTTCGACTATGTCCACGCTCTCAGGATGTAGGGAGGTGCCCCTGTTGGTAGTGCAGTATTACCATACCACCAGAAGATCTTCGTTTGATCGTCCAATGCCCCAAGTGACCCAGACGGAGATTTGCCCCAAGCTGGTTGGCCTTTTGAGAGATTCTTCGAATCTTGACTTAACTGCCCCATATGATAGATAATGATCATGCCATGCCCCTTGATTGGAGGTGCTTTTGTTCATTAGACATTTGTCGTGCGAACTTCTATGTTGTTCAAACAAATAGTCATATGCAGACAATGTTATTTAAAAATGCAAAGCTTATGTCTGTCTTGAAGTTTTTTGAAAATGTATTTTTTAGTAAAACAAGCAAGTTTTGTAAAATGTGATGTCAACTCGTTATTTTACCGCAAGCCTTAAGGAGTCAGGATACCTTTCGTATTAGTATGCTTTCGAACTAACCCATGCTTCAGCTAGGACTTTTAAGGGTTGTAACGTGGCTTGGTTCACGGTTTAAGAAACAAAGGAAAAGGCTCAAACTTTATTTGTACCCACCCGCTCTTCGTGATGTTCTTCAAACCTAAACTCAGCTGATCGTGCGTTAGACCTTGTTTGAGTCTTTGCTCTGATATTCCGGTGATGGTTCGGATATTGACGATTTATTTTGAATAGGAAGTCATTTCCTTTTGTTGAGGGTTTGTAGGACCTCTTTCTTTTTTTGATTTGATTATCCCTATTTTTACCTGAATTGTTTCTTTTGTGATTACAGTCAGCGGGATGCCCCAGTTTTTTGTGTAAGTCTCCTTCATAGGTTTTGACTTATTGGGCTTTTATTTTGAGAGATAATGACTGCCTGTCCTAATGATTATAGAGAACCATCATCGTCTTTTGTTTTGTAAGGACCTCTTTGGTGCCATTCGTTGTGCACTTGGATCAACTGAGAGAACTACCTTGCCCCAGGTTATGATTAAGGGTTTTAATTTTCGAAAAGAAAAACTCCTACTTCTTTGGCTCAAAGGGTTTGACGAGGGATTATCTTCCTTATAACTCCAGTGTTTAGGAATTGAAACAATGCATGTACCTCATCAGCGGGGTCTATTCAAAAGCATATTGTAGATTGTGGTATCGTTTTCGTCATCCTCCCTCAAGAGGCTTAGAAATATTAATTGAGAGTTGAACATCACAAAATATGAAAGCAATTTTAAGCATAGTAAACATAATTACTTCAAAACAAACACGTGTAATTCATTAATGAAATAATAGAGTTTGATACGATAATTGTTCGAATAAGCATAGAAAAATACAATATCAGAATTTAAATGAAACAAGAGTCTCTCAATTCTAGCCATGTTTTGGCAAGGGAGCAGTGATCACATCGGGAGTCTCAGCAGGCTCGAATTCGATCTCCTTGGCGTCAATCATGTTCTGAATCTTGTATTTCAGCACCCAACAATCCTCAGTATCGTGCCCCGGGCTTCCGGAATGATAAGCACACCTCGCATCTGGGTTGTAGTTTGGAGAAGAGGTCTTGGGATTTGCAGGAGGGTTGATCACCGCAATCAGATTCATTTTCAACATGTGCTGCAATGCTTGCGACAATGGCATGTTGATGTTGGTGAACTGTCTTTTAGGCTCGTTCGGCCTTCGCTGATTTCCCTTCTGCTGTTGTCGGCATGGTGTAGAACCAGAGATCAGGACTGCCCCTACATGTTGGTCATGACGACTCTTCTGACTGTACGCAGCATTGGACTCTTTCTTGAATGGTTTCTTCTCATTGTTTGAGGAGTCACCCTTTTGTATCTTCCCAGACTTGATACCAGCTTCTATCCTCTCACCAGTCAAGATCAGATTTGTGAACCCAGCAGAAGAATTCCCAATCAGATGGTTGAAGAATGGACCAGACAGGGTCCCCAAGAACATGACAACGAGCTCACGGTTAGTCAACGGTGGTTGCACCCTGCCAGCCAGGTCTCTCCACTTTTGTGCGTACTCCTTAAAACCTTCACCCGTCCCCAATGACATACCCTGGAGTTGGGTACGCGTAGGAGCGAGGTCGGCATTATACTGATACTGCTTATAAAAAGCAGTTGCCAAGTCCTCCCAGTTACGAATACTGGTTCCATCCAACTGATAGAACCAATCGAGTTGAGTCCCTGAAAGACTATCCTGGAAGAAATGGATCCACAAATTCTTGTCGGCTGTGTAGGGCTGGATCTTCCTTGCGTATGAACGGAGGTGCAGCTTAGGACAGGAAGCCCCGTCGTATTTTGCAAAGGCAGGTGCCTTGAACTTGTGAGGGATCACCACCCCAGAAGATAAGCCTAGGTCTCCAAAGTCCAACCCGGGCACCTGTTGAATCTCTATGGCATTTAGACGGTCCTCTAGTTGCTTGTACCTGTCCTCAGCAGGAGGGTACTGTTCATCATTGAAATCTGTCTCGTTGTCGGAGACCACGAGACTAGGAACCTCTCTCCCTTGTGGGTTGTCTTTCCCAGCAGATGGGGTGGTCAGCTCAGCCTCATTTTGTGATCCATTCCCAGATCTGCGTCTAGGGTTGAACAAAATAGTCCTTTTCTTCTTCTTCTTCAAAAGCAAATTCTTCAATTCCTGTTGTCCTTGGGCTAAGCTCATGACCAGCTCCTGGAACTGGGCGTTATGGGCCTGGAGGGCCTTGATAGCTTGTTCATTGGATGATTCAGGATTCATGATGATGGCTGAAATAAACAGCGAAGAAGATTAAGCAACCTGTAGAACAGAGTACCTGTAATGCAATGATATGTATGTATGCATGCGATGTTTTCAAGGATCTCGCAGGGTAAACAGAGAAACTTGTTAGAATTTGAATTTGGGTAGCTTGATTGAAGGAACTTCATGTTGCTGAGAGTCCTTCTTCAAGAGTCAAGGCTCACCATATCGAGTGGGTCATAGCCCATGACTCAAGTTATCAACCTTGGCTAGAGGAAAATAAATCCCCTTTTGCCCCTTGTTAGACATCATGACCTGCATCACAAACCCTTGAGATCTTTGAAATGGATTAGTCCTTATGCAGGATGTATGCAATGGTATGATGGCATGATGTTATGCTATGCGTGGAGTAATGTAGGTAAACCCTGTTATGAGTCCAGATTAAAGACTGCAAACAAACCTGCAAGAAACTCAAGTGTCAGATAACAAACATGCAAGTAGTCAAGTTTGAAGGCACACAAGTCACACCAGATAGCCCTTAGAGTTTAGGCCAGCATGAAGTTCAGGTACTACCCTCTTTCAGTTTCATTGGTTAAGACCTGTCCTATCAAAAGTAACCGGGTTCTAGAGGATCCCAATATCACTGACTACCCTCAATCGGTCATAACTCCAGCGTCGCAATCTTTTCTTACAGCCAGAACCATCGCGAGAGTTTAGCCTCAATGGGTGTAGCATACTGCTACTGTTCTATGGCCAAGTTGGGTCATGTTGTACCCCAAAATTTGCCCTCCCATTTCCTCAACATTTTCTCATCACAAGACCCTTGAAGATCAAGATCCAGTTAGGGTTTCCTCTGCTCAAGACTTCTCCTTGCACTGTGGACTCAAATTAGGGTTTGTGTTTGCCCAAGGATGTTTTGACCTAAAATGCCTAAGATGACTTTCATGTTTCATATTGGACTCCCAAGTTTTTCCTCACCAAGTTTCAAATCTTGATTCCAAGTTTTGCCCAGTCAATTGGACAGTTGACCTAGAAATCAGCTGTATTGGGGAAAAAGTCAACTGTGGTCAATTGACAGTCAAAACTCATGATTTTTGACCCACATCAACATTATGAACTCATATGGACCATTTGATCAAGTTTGGATCACAATTCCACAAGAAGTTTGATCAGATCACCAAAAGGGCAAAATGGTCATTTTTAGGGTTTTGACTGCACAAAGGCAATTTTTGACTGTTTGACCTAGCCAATGGCAAATCAAGCTCATATATGGACTCAAGGGCTCAATGAAATGGTCTTGACACATTCATCAAGCTCAAAAGATCCCAAGTACACAAGATTGACAGTTGAATTTCCCAGTCAATTGATCAATTTTGACTGTACACTGAAAAGTCAAACTTTGACTTTTTGGTCAAAATCAAGAGTCAAGATTCATTTTTCATCAAAAACATGCCAAGTCATGAAACTTGTTCACCAAGAAATCACAAAATGCAAATTAGGGTTAGAAAATGGAATTTTTCATAACAGAATTTTTCTAAGTTATGAAAAACCCTAATGTTTTCCCAACTTTGCCCCATCTTTTCACCAAGATCCATTTGGATTCAAACAAAAGTCAAAACATGAAAGTTGTAGCTTGTTGCATAATCTACAACTTTGATTCACAAAGTTTTCTCATTTGAAGCTTGTATCTCAAGTTACAATTTTTTGAATAAGGGCACTAAACCATTTTTAACTTAGTGAAATTTTAACCTATTTTGACAAGGTTTTCTACCCCACTTCAAGGCCATTTTTCATACCCTTCCACTTGGAATTTCAATTTGCATTTCAAAGATGGATTGTATTACACATTCCAAGCTTTCCAAAATGTCCAAGAACTCATCAAACAACCTCATAACTTGAGAGATTCGAATTTCACAAGTTGGTAAAAATTCACTTTTTGTCCTTAACCAAAACATGTTCATAATCTTGCAATTTGAACTCAGCTTGCTTTAGGCTAGATTACAGGTCCTTAAACCAAGTTACACTCAAGAATTAAATGCAAAACCAATGTGCCAAGTTGTTATTCTAAGCATTTGGACATTACATGATGAACTAACCCTAAACTAGATAAAGTGAACTTTCCATTTTTGAAAAGATTAGCTTTATGTCCAATTGCAAATCAAGAAGGTACATAGCAAATCTGCTTGGCACAAGATTATGTGCATAACACACTGATCAAGAGAAGCTTATGCAGCACATTAGGGGGTCCTCTACTGACCTAGAAAGCAAAATTGCATTTTGTGGCTTAAGTGTGAAGAAAAGTCCATAACTTGTAACAACTCTCATCTCAGCATAGACACACAAGAACAAACTGATCAAACACCTTCCAAAGAACATAACCAAGCTGAGACACGACCCTTGCACCTCCAAAACACCCTCCATCTCAGAATCATCCTCAAACTGCAAAAACAGAGTTGCCTCTGCAGTTTGAGTGCCAACTTCATTTTCTCTCGAGCATTCTTGCTAAAATCAGTTCATACACATTCCCTAGCATATATGCAAGCTAACCATGACCTAAAACCTGACCTGTAATCCCTCTAACAGCTTCCACCATTTTCACATTTTCAACTTGCAGGTGAAGTTCTATAGCTTGATTCAAAAGCTCTCAAGACAAAGTAAGCATTGAAACAGCATCCCTGGACCTCAAGGAAGTTGTTCCAATCATCACCTTGCACTGGAAGTTCCTCATTCTCCATATAGAAGTTCAACTTCACAGGTAAAACTTTGAACTCGTATCTCTCTTATTATGTATCTTTAGTCTTAAGTTTGTGAAGAAACAAGGTTCTACTCATAGCCCTGAACATGTACATATCTTTACATTTCATTTCTTTTGCCTGAGTAGAGAGAATTTGGAGTTTGAAAATGGCAGGAAAACTAGGTTAGGATTTGGGGGAGGAGAAATTCTCCCTCATCTTAGAGAGTTAGGTCAAGTTCTATACATGGTTAGAATCGTCTCTTCATGCTAAACATTTGTTGTGTTATGAGTTTTTGCTAAAAAGCCAGGAATCGAGAGTTGGACATTGAAGAACAGGGCGCGCGCATTTTTCAAACTTTGTGCTGGAGGTTGAAGACAGTGGCATTGGGCTGGGCTTGTCTTGTGTTTTTCTTTTCACACCCCATAATTACTCATGAACCCCCTGAGCCCATTTGCTTCATTTTTTAATATTTTTGACTTTTTCTTTTTTATTATGATTCATTTATTTTTCCCAACATATTAAAATTTTGAAAATATTTTTCTCATCATTTTTTGATTTTATTTGGGTTTTATTTGATTTTCTTTCAATTTATACATAAATATATACATATTATTATTTAGAATAAATGTAAAAAATAGTGTGAATATATTTTCATTTTTATTTTTATTTTATATTATCCTCTGAAAATATCTCATATAAAAAATACTATTTTCCAAAAAAAATAGTGTGAATATACTATTTATATATATATATATATATATATTAATATACTTAGAGTAAAAAAAACCAAAAAATGTACATATTTTACTTTTTAACATTTAATACTAAAAAATGCCTTTTTACAAATATACCATGTTTTATTTTATTTTTATAATGAATATTATGTGAATTAATTAATTAATAAGCATCTTGATTAAAATTAGGGTTTTTGCCCTAAAAGTTGAAAATACTCAAAATAATACCTTTTTATTTTCTTATTTTATTTTACATAAACCATCCTTTTTTCATACATATAAAAACTTTCTTTTTGCATTTTTGCATATTTACTTCATTTCCATTTAATTATGCAATTTATTTCCCTTGCAAATATTCAAAAATGATGTAATAATTTAGGTTTAAATTCTTGTCTAAATATCCCTCATTTGTAAATTTGTACCCCCCTCCCTATATTATTATGTTGTAATAGCGTAGGAATTTAAATTTCGCACTTTATACGCTTTCTAATTATGCCATGTTAGAATTAGGGCTTGCATGCAAAAAAAACGATAAAAAAAATAGTTTGACCTAATAGAAGATGAATGAGCATGAAAATAAATAGCACATCTCACACTTGCACCCCTAGGGTACTCCACTTTGTTGCCTTCAAATAAATGGGCCATATTGCATGTTAGGTCTCTTTGGGCAAAGCAAACAAATTGAATGATCAAGTCCCTTAAAGAAAATGCCCAAAGATACTTGGCACCATTGCAATTATGGTCTAAACGATGACCCGCGCCTGTCCCTTTCACATCCTAACACAAGGTTGTCCACCAAATACAATGGTGGAACAAACTTGTTAAAAGGGTTAAAACGTAGCAATAATCTTTTGAGAAATTTAGGAGTAGATAACCTCTTAGTTACTTGAATCAAACTTGCAAAACAAAACACTTGCCTATTTCAAAAACCACACATCACTACACTTTCAAAACAACTTTCAAAAACAAATGAAAACCCTTTTCAAAAGACATACATCTTTGTATACATCCCCATATGGATCATTACAAAGGTTGCCACCACATTGGCCTCTTTTCAAAACATTTTCAAACCCACACACTCAAGCACCATTTAAAACAATTGAAAACAAAAGGCAAGTGATCTAAGCAAGTAACTAAGAGCCCATGGATAACCATGGATAGAAAGGGTGCTAATACCTTCCTTTTCTATAATCTACTCCCCGAACCCAAGAAAACATCTCAAAAGGTTTTTGCTGTGCTTTTTAACCTTTCCTTAGGATAAAATAAAAAGTCGGTGGCGACTCTTGCTCAACCGAAACATTTGCGAAAACAAACGCAAAATCTCAAGTCAGTTCTCCCACCGTATCACAGAACTGGCGACTCTGCTGGGGACTTCTTTAAAAGTGGAGTAACCTTAGGGCTTAGATCACCTTTGTTTTCAATTGTTTGCTTTGTTTGCTTTTATATTTGTGGGCTTTGCATCGGAGTTTCATAGATCCTAACCCGGATCTGGGAAATACCCTTTTTTAGGTAGCATAATCTGTGAGGGACCTGTCCGGCGTAGACCGACATGGGTGAAGCGGTGGCTACGTTGGTGTGGCATCTTAGTCTGTACCTATATCCCTTGTGTTGCAACGGGGAGAATATAGGTCTTCTAAGGGGTCATTAAACACCAACCAACCTTAGAACCCTAAATTGACCAACTTGGCTATTAGGACAGTAGCAGTATGCTACACTCATTGAGGCTAAACTCTCGAGATGGTTCTGGCCGCGAGAAAAGATTGCGATGCTGGAGTTATGACCGATTGAGGGTAGCCAATGATTTGAGATCCTATAGAACCCGGTTACTTTTGATAGGACAGGTTTTAACCAACAAAACCAAAAGAGGGTAATACCTGAAACTCATGCTGGCCTGAAACCTAAGGGTGTCTTGTGTGACTTGTGTGCCTTATTTACCTATGTGAATACTTGTGGTGTGCTTCATCATAGCATCATGCCATCATACCATTGCATGCATCCTGTATAAAGGGCTAACCCATTTCAAAGACAAAAAAGGTTTCATCTTTGCTCTGTTTTGTAGGACATCATGATGCCCGTGCGTAGGAATACTGTCCGGCTCAACTTTGTTCAACCACCAGTTTTACTCAAGGATTTGGTTGGTAGGATTCCAAACACTTCTTCCTTCATCAACAGACATGGGTCTCTCCTTGGCTTGATCACTGCAAAGTGGGACCAACAACTGATAAGTGTTCTGACCCAATTTTATGACCCTCTGTATCATTGTTTCACCTTTCAAGACTTCCAGTTGGTTCCTACCCTGGAAGAGTTCTCTTATTTGCTTGGGATCCCTGTCTTGGAACAAACTCCATTCACTGGTTTGGAAAAGACTCCTAGGCCTGAAGAGATTGCTGCAATTCTCCCCTTGACCAAAGAAGAGGTATTGTCCAACTGGGAAACTAGAAAGGGGATCAAGGGCTTTTTGGTCAAATTTCTGGTTGGCAAGGCTAATGATTTCTGGAATGACTTGGACTTCAAGGCATACGAAGATATTCTGGCTCTTTTGATCTATGGTCTGGTATTGTTTCCCAACCCTGACACCTTTATCAGTATCCATGTCATAAGGATCTTCATGTCTCGGAATCCGGTACCCACTCTTTTGGGTGATATTCTACAACAACTCTATGCTCGTACTACTCGAAAACGGGGAACTCCGTGGTGTTGTGCTCCTTTGCTAATGAGGTGGTTTATTTCGCACCTTCCTAAGTTCGTGCTGAAGAATGAAGAAGGAAAAGGTTGGGCTAGGAGGTTAATGTCTCTCACTGATAATGACATCACCTGGACTCTCAGAGGTTTGGATGAGGTAGCTGTTATTGACCGTTGCGGAGAATACCCTAATGTTCCGTTGATTGGTATCCAAGGAGGTATCTCTTACAATCCATGCTTAGCTCTCCGTCAGTTTGGAAGAGCCAGAGGAGATGGGCCTCATGAAATGCTGGTTCCTCACTTCCATTTTGAGTTTCAGGCAGACAGTGACAAACTACGCCAGGGATTCATTAGAGCTTGGGACAGAATCCACAAAGCCGACCCACATGAGTTGGGACCAAAGACTTCTCTGCCATTGAAGCCCTATTGCAAATGGGTCCGCATCCGTGCTCAAAGGTTAGGTATGCCCTATGAAGCTGTTAGACCTCTCATCCTTGAGCCTCCTGTTGAAGATGGGGTTCCTCCAACTGTCCTCCCTCCTCAGATACCTACTGATTTTGACACCATGAAGAGATCTTGGGCGCAGCTAAAGGAAGAACGGGATTTCTATCGGGAGAAATTCAACGAGCAGGAACGGAAGATCCAGAGGCTGACTAAGCAATTGGAGGAAGAACGGGTCCTGAACAACTACATCAGCACTGAAAAGAGGAGGCCATGGGAGCATTGATGAGCTTTGGATGTTTCCTTTTATAGTTTATTTCCTTTCCAGTATTTTTCATTCCTGTAATGCCCAAGGGTAAATTGTTGAACAATTGAAAATTTTAATCTAATGAAGTGTGTTTCCCTTTTTGTCTACAAAGTTGAATCTTGTTTGTCTTTGAAAACATAAAACATACGCATTCCATTGCACCATATGCATAGCAGGTACCCTATTTCACAGGTTGCTTAATCTCCTTCGCTGTTTATTTTGCACAATCATCATGAATCCAGACTCATCCAGTGAGCAAGCAATCAAGGCCCTTCAGGCCCAAAGTGCACAGTTTCAAGAGATGGTCCTAAGCCTAGCCCAAGGTCAGCAAGAGTTGAAGACTCTACTCCTGAAGAAGAAGAAGAAAAAGAGGACTGCGTTGTTCAACACCGGACGCAGATTTGGGAACACACACCATAATGAAGCTGATCCAACTACTTCTTCTGCTGAGAAAAACAGTCCCCAAGGGGGAGGAGCTCCTAGTCCCGCAGTCTCCGACAACGAGACGGACTATAACGACGAATAATACCCACCTGCTGCTGACAGGTACAAGCAATTGGAGGACCGCTTGAGCGCCATGGAAATTCAGAATGTGCCGGGACTGGATTTCGGAGATCTGGGGTAGTAATTCCACACAAGTTTAAGGCGCCTGCCTTCGCCAAGTATGATGGGGTCTCCTGCCCAAAGCTGCATCTGAGGTCGTACGTAAGGAAGATCCAACCTTACACGGCGGATAAGAACCTTTGGATTCACTTCTTCCAAGATAGCCTCTCGAGGTCACAGCTTGAATGGTTCTACCAATTAGATGGAACTAGCATCCGACACTGGGAAGATTTGGCAAGCGCATTCTACAGACAATACCAATACAATTCTGATCTCGCTCCTACGCGTACCCAACTTCAGGGTATGTCTCTAGGAACGGGTGAAGGGTTCAAAGAGTACGCTCAAAAATGGAGAGATTTGGCTGGCAGGGTGCAGCCTCCATTGACTGATCGAGAGCTGGTTGATATGTTCCTAGGGACGTTGTCTGGTCCATTTTTCAATCATTTGGTTGGTAACTCCTCCGCTGGGTTTACAGATTTGATATTGACGGGAGAAAGAATTGAAGCTGGCATCAGGTCAGGCAAGATACAAAAGGCTGCCTCCACAAGTGCTGAGAAGAGGCCGTTTAAGAAAGAAGCAAGCGCCGTCTACGGTCCTAGAAGACAAATCAAGCCCGAAAGTCGCCAAGCCGTCAATGCTTTGGTCATCTCGAAACCTGTTGCTGCTCCTCAGCAGTACAATCAACAAAGAAGCGAAAGGCCCAAGAGGCAGTATACTCGACTGAGTATGACCTTATCTCAAATTTTACCCCAACTGTTATCCACCAACCTGGTGACCCTCAAAGAAGCTCCTAAGGTCGTCAACACTGCGTCTCCTAAGTATAACCCGAATGCCCGGTGTGCTTATCATTCTGATAGTCCCGGGCACACTACTGTTGATTGATGGGCCTTGAGAAACAAAGTGCAAGATCTGATCGACGCAAAGGAAATTCAGTTCGAGGCGCCGGAGAGACCAAATGTTGTAACTGCTCCTATGCCCCAGCATAGAGTAAATGCCATTGAGGAAGAATTGTATGCTGTTTCGGTAAATGAAGTTGTTACCCCTCTGAAGACCGTTAAGAAGAACCTACTGCGGGCCGGTTTATTTCCGGGTTACAGTGAAGGTTGCCTGTTCTGTGCTGTTTCCCTATCTGGTTGTCCCTTGCTGAGGTTAGGCGTCCAAAGCCTAATGGATAGCAGGGAGATTCTGTTTAAAGAAGTCTGCTGTTCAGTTGGTTCCGGTAAAAGAAGTTTCTGTGGTTACCATCTTCAAAAATCCAATCAAGGCTCTCCCGAAGAAGCCTGTTCAAATCACGACTGTTGCACCTGTGATTATTACTGTTCCGGGGCCTCTCCCCTACGTATCTGATAAGGCTGTCCCCTGGCATTATGGGGCAGACGTATATGTAAATGGAATCAAACAAGAATTCGACACTGGCGCCAGTATCTGCGATATCACCGGTCCAGCCAAGGTCACCCGCAGTGGCAGGCTCTTCTCGCCTGATATTGCACCGCCCGCTATTCGAAGACCCCTCCTTATAACACCTACAAGTGTACCTGTTACTGTTGTTGATCAAGTTGTTTCCCCTGCCGCCGAGTCATCTAATGCTCGGGGCAAAGGGATTGAAGAAGAGCCTGCCCGGATGGAGGCACCAATACCCATAAATGCTGAGGCCTCCCAACAAGAAATGGAGGAGATCTTGAAAATAATAAAGAAGAGCGACTTCAATGTTGTGGAACAGCTGGGGCACACGCCCTCCAAAATCTCCATGCTCTCTTTATTGATGTGCTCCGAGGCCCATGCTAAGGCCTTGATCTCATTTCTCAAAACGGCCCATGTGCCGCAGGAAACGTCTGCAGTCCAGTTCACTGATTGCGTAGCAAATCTGACAGCAGACAATGGCTTGGGTTTTTCAGATGCTGACCTGACTGCGAAGGGAAGAGACCACAATGATGCCCTGCATGTCTCTATCGAATGCAGGGGCACTACTCTGGCGCATGTATTGGTGGATACTGGTTCTTCTTTGAATGTTCTACCGAAAAAGGCTTTAGACCGTTTGGATTATGAAGGCCTAGAACTGAAGCCCAGCAATATCATCGTCAGGGCCTTTGACGGTTCAAAAAGGATGGTTCATGGAGAGGTTAACATCCCTATTCGTGTGGGCTCTCAAGTGTTTGACTCTACTTTTTATGTGATGGATATACGTCCATCGTACTCTTGTCTACTGGGTCGACCTTGGATCCATAAAGCTGGGGCAGTGACCTCTACCTTGCACCAGAAGCTGAAGTACCCTGTCAAAGGGAAGATCGTCACTGTGCAAGGAGAAGAGGAGTATATGGTGAGCCATTTGAATTCCTTCAGATACATTGAGATGGATGGGGAGTTTATTGAAACCCCCTTTCAGCATTTCGAGGAGGTGCATCCAATTTCAGCAGCAGCAGAAACAACAGTCGGAGGGAATGTTTCCTTGAAGATGGCTTCCCTAAGGGATGCCCGGGCTGTGGTTCAGAAAGGCAATTGTGCAAACTGGGGTCAGCTTCCTGACTTCACTCAGAAGAACGACAAGTTTGGGCTGGGCTTTACTGCAGAGGCTCAGAGGGTTGTGCGCAAAGAGAAGGTCAGAAAGGCTCCGGTGTTTATCTCCAGCTCAAGGGTGAATGCTATCGAGGAAGATGTAAAGGAAGCAGAGTTCGACAGTTGGATCTACCCGACTACCAGTGACGGACCAAGCAACTGGACGGCAAAGGATTTTACACCTATCACATTTGTCACGCAGTAATTGATTTCTTTTGATTTCCAAATTTGTAACAAACAATATGTTAAAACTTTGTTGGCTCGGTGTCCTACCCGGGGCATCGTAGCTCCATTTGTGAGGGCTTTTTGTATGACATTTTCATATATCATCAATCAAAACATTGGACGTTTGTTACATTTCAAATCTTGTGCTCTTTTCCTTTCTGTGTTATATATATTGCAAAACAGCTATATTTACACACACTCACTTATACAGGTTTCAATCCACTCTGGATCTCACTGGTAAAAGCTCTGCTACCGCCAATTATGACTTCGAAAATCCGATCAACTTGGCCGAAGACGAAGGTGAAGATGATTGCGAAGTGCCTGGTGAACTCGCAAGACTGCTACTCCAAGAAGAGAGAGATATCCAGCCACATGAAGAGCCGGTGGAGACAATTAACCTGGGTACCGAGACAGATAGGAAAGAGGTCAAGATTGGTGCCAATCTAGAGCTCAGCGTGAAGCAACGATTGATCCAGATGCTACAGGATTACATGGAGATTTTTGCTTGGTCCAATGAAGATATGCCTGGTTTGGATGCCGACATTGTAGTTCACCACCTGCCAACCAAGGAAGATTGCCCTCCGGTAAAGCAAAAAGTCCGACGGATGCGTCCAGAGATGTCTGAAAAGATCAAGGCCGAGGTTATGAAGCAGTTTGATGCCGGGTTCCTTGCAGTGACTTCTTACCCTCAGTGGGTTGCCAATGTGGTGCCAGTACCGAAGAAGGACGGTAAAGTCAGAATGTGTGTTGACTACAGGGATTTGAACAGGGCCATCCCCAAGGATGACTTCCCCCTACCTCACATTGATGTCCTTGTTGACAATACAGCTCAACACAAGGTGTTCTCCTTCATGGATGGTTTTTCAGGGTATAATCAGATCAAGATGGCTCCGGAAGATATGGAGAAGACTACCTTTGTAACTCAGTGGGGCACCTTCTGTTATAAGGTCATGCCATTCGGATTGAAAAATGCTGGGGCAACCTATCAACGTGCCATGGTTGCTTTATTTCATGATATGATCCATCATGAGATTGAGGTATACGTTGATGACATGATTGCAAGGTCTCAAACTGAGGAGGAGCACCTTGACCATCTGAGGAAGTTGTTTGACCGACTCAAGTTATACAAGCTGAGGTTGAATCCCAACAAATGCACCTTTGGGGTAAGATCCGGAAAATTGCTAGGTTTCATTGTAAGTGATAAAGGTATTCAGGTGGACCCTGCCAAGGTAAAAGCCATACAAGAGATGCCGACTCCAAAAACAGAGAAAGAAGTCAGAGGCTTCCTGGGACGACTGAATTACATTGCCCGATTCATCTCACATCTGACTGCTACTTGTGAGCCAATCTTCAAATTGCTGAAGAAAGATCAAGTAGTACGCTGGAATGATGAATGTCAGGCCGCCTTTGAAAAGATAAAGGAATATCTCCAAGAGCCACCCATTCTTATGCCACCAGTGGAAGGAAGGCCTCTAATACTATACTTGACAGTACTTGACAATTCAATGGGGTGTGTGCTGGGGCAGCATGACGAGTCTGGCCGAAAAGAGCACGCTATTTATTACTTGAGCAAAAAGTTTACCGACTGTGAGTCTCGTTACTCACTGCTTGAGAAAACTTGCTGCGCTCTTGTATGGGCTGCTCGCCGGCTGAGACAGTATATGCTGACTCACATTACTTTATTGATTTCAAAAATGGATCTCATCAAGTACATATTTGAAAAGCCCGCTCTGTCTGGAAGAATAGCGAGATGGCAAATGATCTTAACAGAATATGATATCCAGTATACAACTCAGAAAGCAATTAAGGGAAGTGTACTGGCAGATCATTTGGCACACCAACCTGTGGACGATTACCAATCATTGAACTTTGATTTTCCGGACGAAGACATCATGGTGGTAACGGACTGTGAAGTACCTGGACCGGATGAAGGACCTGAGGAAGGATCCCGATGGTCTATGCATTTTGATGGAGCCTCCAATGCTTTGGGTAACGGCGTCGGCGCTGTAATCATATCTCCCAAAGGAACTCATACTCCCCTCACCGCCCGATTATGTTTCAGCTGCACCAACAATATGGCGGAATATGAGGCATGTATCATGGGTTTACAAGCTGCAATCGACTTAAGGATCAAATTTCTAAGTGTCTTCGGAGATTCCGCTCTCGTGATCAATCAGATCAAAGGCGAGTGGGATACGAAACACCCAAATCTTATTCCTTACAAGGAGTATGTGTCGACCTTGCTTCCCCACTTTGAAGAGATAACTTTCGAACACTTCCCTAGAGAGGAGAATCAGCTAGCGGACGCCCTAGCTACGATGTCTTCAATGTTCAAAGTTAAATGGGACAATGAGGCTCCCCGAATCATTATCTGGAAGCTGGATGAACCGGCATACTGCTGCGAGCTCGAGGCTGAGAAGGTGACTGAAAAACCCTGGTATCATGAGGTGAAGAGGTACTTGGAAGCTCAGGAATACCCTGAAGGCGCATCTGTCAATGATAAGAAGTTCATGAGGAGGTTCGCGGCAAAATTCTTCCTCAGCAACGGCATTCTCTACAAACGGAATCATGATTCAACTCTGCTACGTTGTGTGGATAAGGCTGAAGCAGAGAAAATTATGATGGAATTACATGAAGGCACATTTGGAACACATTCCAGTGGACACACCATGGCTAAGAAAATCCTTCGGGCAGGATATTTCTGGTCCACAATGGAAGCCGATTGTTACCAACACTCTCGAACTTGTCATAAATGCCAGATCTATGCTGACAAGGTGCATATCCCTCCGGTTCCTTTGAATGTCCTGACGGCACCTTGGCCTTTTGCAATGTGGGGCATCGATATGATCGGTGAGATCCGACCGACAGCATCCAATGGGCATCGCTTCATCTTGGTGGCGATCGATTACTTCACGAAGTGGGTTGAGGCAGCGTCCTACGCCACAGTAACCAAGAGCGTCGTGGCACGTTTCATCCGGCATAACCTGATCTGTCGTTACGGCGTCCCGGAAAGAATCATTACGGACAATGGTACCAATCTCAATAACAAAATGATCACTGAACTCTGTGAACAATTCAAGATACAGCACCACAATTCTTCTCCCTACCGGCCGAAGATGAATGGGGCTGTAGAGGCAGCCAATAAAAATATCAAGAAAATTGTGCAGAAGATGACAGTGACCTATAAAGATTGGCACGAGATGTTACCGTTCGCTCTTCATGGGTACCGCACCTCAGCAAGGACGTCAACCGGGGCAACTCCATTCTCCTTGGTCTATGGCATGGAGGCAGTCTTGCCAATTGAAGTCCAGATACCCTCTCTCCGGATAATGAAGGATGCAGACTTGAATGAAGATGATTGGATCCAGACTCGACTTGATCAATTAAATCTGATTGACGAAAAGAGGCTCACTGCTATCTGTCATGGTCAAACGTATCAAAAACGGATGATCAGGGCATTTAACAAGAGGGTCAGACCACAAGAGTATCAAGTTGGGGACCTGGTAATCAAACGCATCATCCTCCCTCAAAGTGATCCCCGGGGCAAATGGACCCCTACATACGAAGGGCCATTTGTGGTTAAACGTGTGTTCTCAGGAGGAGCCATGATCCTAACCACCATGGATGGTGACGACCTTCCTCACCCCGCCAATGCAGACATAGTGAAAAAATACTACGCATGAATAAAAGACCCGCTAGGTTGACATACCTAGGCAAAAATAAGGGCTTCCCGACGAACCAAAAGGGTTCGGGCAAAAATAAGGGATGAAATGAATAAAAATCTGTACACCCGGCAAGTCGAAAACCTGAAAGGGCGGCTTGGGCAAAAATGGGTATCCCGGTGGACTGAAAACCCGAAAGGGCGGCCCAGGCAAAAGTTAGGGATAAAAGCGTAACACTATGTCTCATTGGATCACTTCGCATCCGGAATTCGGCATCAACTATCTGGCTCCAGGTTTCGGCATTGACCAATCAACTTCATCTTCAAATTAGGCAGCAAAGCGATGAGACGTTCGAAGACATAAAGGCGATAGCAGAGTTGGAACCCAGTGGGATTGTTCACATAGCTGTTTTGTTTCCTTTTTCAAATTGTAAACTCTATGTTATTTGGCGGCGTCCTCTTACTAGGATGTCAGCCTCTTGTACAAAAACGCCTATTCACAGGCAAAGTTTAAATCAATACAAATTCACTTGTCCATACAAATTACCATTGTTTTCCTTTTTCTGTTTTGTCTTGCGAAGAACGTCCAATGTTCATTTTTGATATATGCATTTGACATTAAATTGCTGATTCATAAATGTTTACATATGAAACAAGAGATTGATTACAGGTGACATCAGAAACAGGGGCAATGTGGAGTTGTCTGATGAAGTCTGGTTGTTTTGTCCGCCAAGGTACCAAGGTAGATTCGACTGAAGAATGTGACCAAATCATCTCAACTCCCCGCAGAGTAAAACAAGGTTCAGTAGTACTTTCCCCAAGCAGAGTTGGTCCCTCGACAATCCTGAAAAGGCACAACATTCCCCGGCAGGTCTTAAAGCTCATCCCCAGTAGATTCTGAAAGCTTGTTCCCTATAGTACACGGACGTCTCTCCCGAGTTTTATTTAGAGTTATTTCCTCACAAGGACTTATAACTGGGTTATCCTCCGCTAAAAACCACGGAAGACCGCCCTCGGCAAAGTTCCTTCAATCCCCAGCAGAGTTTATCGTCATTATCCTCAGCGGAATCCATCATTAAAGTCCTCAACAGGCCTCTCATCAAAACTTCGGCCAATTTTCTCACCACAGAGCAACTCCCCGGCCGTTCGTCAAGGATTTATTTTCCTAAGCCAAAGTTACATTCATAAACATTTCACATTTTCATACATCTTGCTTACATATATTATAAAGCGCATACAACACCATCTCATGTTGAACATCATGACATCATGCATATCATACATCATGACATTGCATACAACTTACGTTTTTGCCTTTTCAGGAAAAAGACAATCTCAAAAACGACTACCTTCAACTGTCACAATTCCATATTCGATACCTGTATCTAGCCAGGGCACATCTGAGAGTGATCAGTTTCCAGACTCGATTCCTGTATCTAGCCAGGGCACGTCTGAAGAGTTCAAAGATTCGATTCCTGTATCCAGCCAGGGCACATCTATCAACCACAACATCTCCAGATTCGATTCCTGTATCCAGCCAGGGCATATCTGTTGACCACGTTTCCAGACTCGATTCCTGTATCTAGCCAGGGCACGTCTGAAGAGTCCGAAGATTCGATTCCTGTATCCAGCCAGGGCACATCTATCAATGACTATTTCCAGATTCGACTCCTGTATCCAGCCAGGGCACATTTGTGAGTAACCAATTGTAGATTCGATACCTGTATCTAGCCAGGGCATATCTGCATAAGGAGACTGAAGATCAAACACCTGTAACAAGCCAGGAAAACATCCGTCTTTCTCAAATACACAAGTTCTCGCTAAGGAATCTCTTATGCGATCGACACTTCCAAATGGCATCTATAAGCCCATTCCCGACAAGGTTCTGTCACATCTCCAGATGGCATCTATAAGCCCATCTCCCTATCCCTCATCTCTCCAAATGGCATCTATAAGCCCATTCCCGCCATCACCCTGTTGAGACTCCAGCATGCGAGTGCAAATTTCCGGGCACTCTAGTGTCCAATCTCCTTTTACCCTCGAGTCACGAAAGGAAAACTTGCCAATCTAACTCTTCAGGTCCAAGAAGATTGAACAGGGGCAACTGTTGTACCCCAAAATTTGCCCTCCCATTTCCTCAACATTTTCTCATCACAAGACCCTTGAAGATCAAGATCCAGTTAGGGTTTCCTCTGCTCAAGACTTCTCCTTGCACTGTGGACTCAAATTAGGGTTTGTGTTTGCCCAAGGATGTTTTGACCTAAAATGCCTAAGATGACTTTCATGTTTCATATTGGACTCCCAAGTTTATCCTCACCAAGTTTCAAATCTTGATTCCAAGTTTTGCCCAATCAATTGGACAGTTGACCTAGAAATCAGCTGTATTGGGGAAAAAGTCAACTGTGGTCAATTGACAGTCAAAACTCATGATTTTTGACCCACATCAACATTATGAACTCATATGGACCATTTGATAAAGTTTGGATCACAATTCCACAAGAAGTTTGATCAGATCACCAAAAGGGCAAAATGGTCATTTTTAGGGTTTTGACTGCACAAAGGCAATTTTTGACTGTTTGACCTAGCCAATGGCAAATCAAGCTCATATATGGACTCAAGGGCTCAATGAAATGGTATTGACACATTCATCAAGCTCAAAATATCCCAAGTACACAAGATTGACAGTTGAATTTCCCAGTCAATTGATCAATTTTGACTGTACACTGAAAAGTCAAACTTTGACTTTTTGGTCAAAATCAAGAGTCAAGATTCATTTTTCATCAAAAACATGCCAAGTCATGAAACTTGTTCACCAAGAAATCACAAAATGCAAATTAGGGTTAGAAAATGGAATTTTTCATAACTTAGAATTTTTCTAAAAACCCTAATTTTTTCCCAACTTTGCCCCATCTTTTCACCAAGATCCATTTGGATTCAAACAAAAGTCAAAACATGAAAGTTGTAGCTTGTTGCATAATCTACAACTTTGATTCACAAAGTTTTCTCATTTGAAGCTTGTATCTCAAGTTACAATTTTTTGAATAAGGGCACTAAACCATTTTTAACTTAGTGAAATTTTAACCTATTTTGACAAGGTTTTCTACCCCACTTCAAGGCCATTTTTCATACCCTTCCACTTGGAATTTCAATTTGCATTTCAAAGATGGATTGTAGTACACATTCCAAGCTTTCCAAAATGTCCAAGAACTCATCAAACAACCTCATAACTTGAGAGATTCGAATTTCACAAGTTGGTAAAAATTCACTTTTTGTCCTTAACCAAAACATGTTCATAATCTTGCAATTTGAACTCAGCTTGCTTTAGGCTAGATTACAGGTCCTTAAACCAAGTTACACTCAAGAATTAAATGCAAAACCAATGTGCCAAGTTGTTATTCTAAGCATTTGGACATTACATGATGAACTAACCCTAAACTAGATAAAGTGAACTTTCCATTTTTGAAAAGATTAGCTTTATGTCCAATTGCAAATCAAGAAGGTACATAGCAAATCTGCTTGGCACAAGATTATGTGCATAACACACTGATCAATAGAAGCTTATGCAGCACATTAGGGGGTCCTCTACTGACCTAGAAAGCAAAATTGCATTTTGTGGCTTAAGTGTGAAGAAAAGTCCATAACTTGTAACAACTCTCATCTCAGCATAGACACACAAGAACAAACTGATCAAACACCTTCCAAAGAACATAACCAAGCTGAGACACGACCCTTGCACCTCCAAAACACCCTCCATCTCAGAATCATCCTCAAACTGCAAAAACAGAGTTGCCTCTGCAGTTTGAGTGCCAACTTCATTTTCTCTCGAGCATTCTTGCTAAAATCAGTTCATACACATTCCCTAGCATATATGCAAGCTAACCATGACCTAAAACCTGACCTGTAATCCCTCTAACAGCTTCCACCATTTTCACATTTTCAACTTGCAGGTGAAGTTCTATAGCTTGATTCAAAAGCTCTCAAGACAAAGTAAGCATTGAAACAGCATCCCTGGACCTCAAGGAAGCTGTTCCAATCATCACCTTGCACTGGAAGTTCCTCATTCTCCATATAGAAGTTCAACTGCACAGGTAAAAATTTGAACTCGTATCTCTCTTATTATGTATCTTTAGTCTTAAGTTTGTGAAGAAACAAGGTTCTACTCATAGCCCTGAACATGTACATATCTTTACATTTCATTTCTTTTGCCTGAGTAGAGAGAATTTAGAGTTTGAAAATGGCAGAAAAACTAGGTTAGGATTTGGGGGAGGAGAAATTCTCCCTCATCTTAGAGAGTTAGGTCAAGTTCTATACATGGTTAGAATCGTCTCTTCATGCTGAACATTTGTTGTGTTATGAGTTTTTGCTAAAAAGCCAGGAATCGAGAGTTGGACATTGAAGAACAGGGCGCGCGCATTTTTCAAACTTTGTGCTGGAGGTTGAAGACAGTGGCATTGGGCTGGGCTTGTCTTGTGTTTTTCTTTTCACACCCCATAATTACTCATGAACCCCCTGAGCCCATTTGCTTCATTTTTTAATATTTTTGACTTTTTCTTTTTTATTATGATTCATTTATTTTTTCCCAACATATTAAAATTTTGAAAATATTTTTCTCATCATTTTTTGATTTTATTTGGGTTTTATTTGATTTTCTTTCAATTTATACATAAATATATACATATTATTATTTAGAATAAATGTAAAAAATAGTGTGAATATATTTTCATTTTTATTTTTATTTTATATTATCCTCTGAAAATATCTCATATAAAAAATACTATTTTCCAAAAAAATTAAATATTATTATTATTTATATATAATACATATTTAGGATAATATAAATATACATATATATATATATATATATATATATATATATATATATATATATATATATATATATATATATATATATATATATATATATATATATATATATATATATATATATATATATATATATATATATATATATATATATATATATACTTAGAGTAAAAAAAAACCAAAAAATGTACATATTTTACTTTTTAACATTTAATACTAAAAAATGCCTTTTTACAAATATACCATGTTTTATTTTATTTTTATAATGAATATTATGTGAATTAATTAATTAATAAGCATCTTGATTAAAATTAGGGTTTTTGCCCTAAAAGTTGAAAATACTCAAAATAATACCTTTTTATTTTCTTATTTTATTTTACATAAACCATCCTTTTTTCATACATATAAAAACTTTCTTTTTGCATTTTTGCATATTTACTTCATTTCCATTTAATTATGCAATTTATTTCCCTTGCAAATATTCAAAAATGATGTAATAATTTAGGTTTAAATTCTTGTCTAAATATCCCCCATTTGTAAATTTGTACCCCCCTCCCTATATTATTATGTTGTAATAGCGTAGGAATTTAAATTTCGCACTTTATACGCTTTCTAATTATGCCATGTTAGAATTAGGGCTTGCATGCAAAAAAAACGATAAAAAAAATAGTTTGACCTAATACAAGATGAATGTGCATGAAAATAAATAACACATCTCACACTTGCACCCCTAGGATACTCCACTTTGTTGCCTTCAAATAAATGGGCCATATTGCATGTTAGGTCTCTTTGGGCAAAGCAAACAAATTGAATGATCAAGTCCCTTAAAGAAAATTCCCAAAGATACTTGGCACCATTGCAATTATGGTCTAAACGATGACCCGCGCCTGTCCCTTTCACATCCTAACACAAGGTTGTCCACCAAATACAATGGTGGAACAAACTTGTTAAAAGGGTTAAAACGTAGCAATAATCTTTTGAGAAATTTAGGAGTAGATAACCTCTTAGTTACTTGAATCAAACTTGCAAAACAAAACACTTTCCTATTTCAAAAACCACACATCACTACACTTTCAAAACAACTTTCAAAAACAAATGAAAACCTTTTCAAAAGACATACATCTTTGTATACATCCCCATATGGATCATTACAAAGGTTGCCACCACATTGGCCTCTTTTCAAAACATTTTCAAACCCACACACTCAAGCACCATTTAAAACAATTGAAAACAAAAGGCAAGTAATCTAAGCAAGTAACTAAGAGCCCATGGATAACCATGGATAGAAAGGGTGCTAATACCTTCCCTTTCTATAATCTACTCCCCGAACCCAAGAAAACATCTCAAAAGGTTTTTGCTGTGCTTTTTAACCTTTCCTTAGGATAAAATAAAAAGTCGGTGGCGACTCTTGCTTAACCGAAACATTTGCGAAAACAAACGCAAAATCTCAAGTCAGTTCTCCCACCGTATCACAGGTCACATTAGGGTTCTAAGGTCGGTTGGTGCTTAATGACTCCTCAGAAGACCCATATTCTCTTCGTTGCAACAAAAGGGATATCGGTACAGACCAAGGTGCCACACCAACGTAGCCACTGCTTCACCCATGTCGGTCTACGCCGGACAGGTCCCTCACAGCTTATGCTACCTAAAAGGGTATCCCCAGATCCGGGTTAGGATCTATGAAACTCCGATGCAAAGCCCACAAATATAAAGCAATCAAAGCAAAGCAATTGAAAACATAAGTATGATCTAATCCTAAGGTACACCTCACTTTTATAGTCCCCAGAAGAGTCGCCAGTTCTGTGATCGGTGGAAATAGAACTGACTGTTTTTTAGCTGGTTTCGTGAAATGTCGCGGTAAGCAAGAGTCACCACCATCTTTTATGTTCTCCAATATGGAAAGGACAAAAGCACAACAAAATTCCTTCTTTGAGAATGTTTCTCGGTTCGGGAGGTAGATTTATAGAAAGGGAAGGTGTTAGCACCCTTTCTATCCATGGTTATCCATGGGCTCTTAGGTACTTGCTCTTATGTTTTCAAAATTTGTTTGCTTTTCAAGTGTGTGTGGGTTTTGAAAAAGTTTCGTTTTGAAAAATTTCTAAGTAACTCTTGTATCAGTCCTCAAGAGTGTATGAAAAATTTGTTTGAAAACTTTTAGAAAGTGTGGGTGCGAAAAGTTGTTTTGTTTGTTTGTTTTGAAAAGAGAAAGTACTTAAGAGAAATCTACCTACTCTAAGGAATTAAGCTGTGTAAGAGTCCTTTAGACAGTGCTATCCCACCATTGAGAGGTAGGTAGCACCGTCGTTGGAGTTATTCGGGTCAATTCGATTAAGGGACATGTGTGGTCACCAAAGCAATAGTAGGACACCTTAGAAGTAACCCTAATGTCCTAGATCCTTTGTATCCGAGGCAAACGTTTCGAGGCAACTGGATCTTTTAGACAAAAGGGCGACCTCTAAGACACCCTATACTTGATGACCACGTTCGAGGCAACCAGTGAAGCGTACCCTAGGAGTGGCATGTGCTTTGTGTGTTGTTTTTTCAGTTAATTGTCTTTGTACATGTTATTTGTGAGCTACGGATTAATTTTATTTACATACATTCTTGCAGGCATATTAGCAGTTAGGAGTGCGGGAAATAAATTGCAGAAATGTAAATCTAGCTATTACAAGGCGCGGGTCTATACATCGCCAAAAAAAACAAAACCCGTTTGGAAATAAAGTGCGAGAAATAGTAAATAAAGAGATAAACCTAATTACTATTACATATCCGGAAACAGTTACATAAATAATCAAAGTAAGAATAATGCGCGAAAGAATTAAATTGGAACGCCTTAGGGTTTTGATCCTTTTTTGAATAAGAATTAAATTTTTGTCCTTTTTTGCAATTTAAATGAAATTAAAATTAATAACTAATTAATTAATTGATTAAGAAAATATTTTTTTGTATTTTTATGTTTTAATGAAATAAAATAAAAAAGGAATTAAAAATATCAAAAGAAAAGCCTAAGTCTAAATTATTTAATTTATTGTAAAAAGGTATTAAAGTTAACTAATTAAACTAATTTAATTTAATTTACATTTATTTACAAAATAAGTTAATAAATAATAAAATGTTCTTTTTGGTTTTATTGAATTTTATGGGAAAAATTAGTTTGTTAGGTTAATTAACAATAATGATAATAATTAAAAAAAGAAAATGAAAAGAAAAGGAAAATAGAAAAAAAGGAAATAGAAACCAATGGGGGTGTTGATGGCCCAATGGAGGTATGAAGCCTGGAAATTGCTGGCCCATTAACCAGCCTTGTTGACTTTTGGAGATTGCCTGGAGCACGTTGACTCATGAGCATGGTGCTCATCATTTTCTAGCCTTTGGATTGATCTTTGAGGCCACATGGCATCTGGGCGCTGGAGGCACATGATGGATTGCTTTTGGGAACCTGTACATAATCACATAAGAAAAAACAATATGGAATTTTGGGGGGACCTGGGAATCGAACCCAGGTCCCAATGGTCATTGCCAGCGGTTCCTTCCACTGAGCCAATTGTCTTAGTTGAAATAATAATAATAACAAAATATTATATTAGTAAATCAACGCGTCCCCTGGAAAAAAATAACACGCGCTATTTATTTGAATGAGCCAACCATATTGAGACACGCCATCATCTTCTTCGCGTTTTCCTGTAAAACAAAACCAAATAGCGGGGGTTTTAAACCCCCACAAAGCAAAACTGCAGAAAATAGCGATTAGGCGCTCAGTGTATATAAAAAGGGCGCGATGGTTGGGTTGAATTCGTCTGGCCTTGACGAATTCAGCCATATGCATTATGTGATCCAATTTTTCTGTATGTGCAAAGCCCTAAAATCTAAGCTTCGAAACCCTAGGTTGCTTCAATGGTGTTTTTTAATTTAGAGCACCATAATCAAATTGAATCATACCAATAGCTTCAGAATGGTCCTATTAACACAAATCAATCCAAAAAAGAGGTTAAAAATGCATGAATAAGGATATGCGATTATGGAAGAATATCAAACCGTGGGACTTGTTGTGGATGATTCTTGGAGTGTTAAGGCTTATTCTTGACTGCAAATCGTTCCTGGGAATGTCAACAATGCGTTTGAATCACTCTAGGGCTCTGAATTGATCTGCAATATGGAAAACAGTTTTTGGTTTTTCTTTCAATTTTTGGAATTTTGTTATGCCGTTTTTAGAGATGTTCATGTCGTGCTGCTGGTTGGAGAGACTTGCATATGTATGTATCAAGGGATTTAAGTCAACATTAGGAGCCTTAAACTTGTGCATTGAAGTTTTGGATTTCTTCTTAACCACCATTAAAGGCCTTTCAAAGCTTTGTCCAAATTTTGAATTTTCATGCCTAAATGAGCTTTACACGAATTTGGCAACTAGAATATGCTTCATGAAGGCTAATCAAACCACAAGATACCATTTAATCAATTTTTTATTTTTACTTGAATTATTATGGATTAAAATGAGTTAAATCCATAAAAATTAAATAAAAAAAGAAAAATAATTATTTGGTCTTGAAATTGATCATGGGACACGTGGGTGGCATGACAAGGCTGAATCAAGTGGAAAAAGTGGGCCCTTTTGTCAAAAATTTAAGTTTCAAGGATAGTTGACTTTTGCCATTTCACAAAAATTTTCCCAACTTCTCCAATGCATATCTTGCTCAATTTTGATCATATGAACATGTTCTTGGACATTTTGGAAAGGTCTTGAAGTCCTCTAACCAATGCCTTTGGTCCCATGTCATTTTGATTTACCAATCTCAAGTTATGGTCTTTGACTTAAAATGCCTTTTTGTTGACTTTTGAAAATGACCTATAATGTTGAAATTGATAACTTTTTGTGAGAGCATTTCTTGGATTTGGAATGTGAAGATGAGTTGTAGGAAATGTCATCCCCTTCAAGATGAGCATTGGATGGGATTTTTCTGATGAACCATGAAAAAGTTATGCCTTGGTCAAGTTACAGTTGACTTTTCAGCTGTCCAAAAATGGAAACTTTTGCATCTTGATGATTTTTGAGCCATGCTTGTGAAATCATGGTCAAGATTTGACCAAATGATGATTGTGGCTTCAAAATAAGATGTTGACCAAAATTTTTGACTTTTGACTGCCAAATGACCATTTTGCCCCTACAGTTGATTGTGAAGCAATTAGGGTTTTTGACTGTGCAACTTGACCTTGTGAGCCTTGAAACTTGACATGTAGGTGCTTGACAATGTAAATGAGCATATAGGACTTGATTAAGCCCTTGAAAACCTCAACTTCCTTGCAAGAACCAAAACCCTAATTTTGACTGGCTTAGGAGGATGGTTGACTGTGCAACCCTTGAGTAGACCTGAGCAACTTGAGATGATGCTTGTCAAAACTTTGAAGAATATGGGAGGGAAAATTTTGGGGTACAACACCCCTGACTCAAGTTATCGTGCTTTGATTTCCAAACCACCTTGGCTAGAGGAAAATAAATCCCCTTTGCCCCTTGCTAGACTTTTGATTTACCAGGACCTGCATCGCAGACCCTTGAGATCCTTGAAATGGTTAAGGAAATGTTAAGGTATGATGTTATGATGTGTATGCTATGCGTTTAAGCAAAAGTGTGAGGTGGTGTAAGTAAGCCCTACAACAAATCCAGATTATTGGATAAGGACTGTAAACAAAACCTGCAACGAACCCATGTTGTCAGATAACAAGAATGTGCAAGTAGTTCAGATTTGAAAGCACACAAGTCACACAAATAGCCTTAAGTTTAGGTTGGCATGGAGTTTAGGTATTACCCTCTTTTAGTTCAGTTGGTTAAGACATGTCCTAAAAAATAGTAACCGGGTTCTAGAGGATCTCAATATCACTGACTACCCTCAATCGGTCATAATTCCAGCTTAGCAACCTTTTCTTGCGGCCGGAACCATCGCGAGAGTTTAGTCTCAATGAGTGTAGCATATTGCTACTGTTCTATGGCCATGTTGGTCAATTTAAGGCTCTAAGGTCAGTTGGTGCTTAATGACTCCTTAGAAGACCCATATTCTCCTCGTTTCAACACAAGGGATATCGGTACAGACTAAGATGCCACACCAACGTAGCTACTGCTTCATCTGTGTCGGTCTATGCCGGACAAATCCCTCATAGTTTATTGCTACTTACCTAAAAAAGGGTACCCCAGATCCGGGTTAGGATCTATAGAACTCTGATACAAGCCCACAAAATTTAAAGCATACAAAGCATACAATTGAAAACACAAGTGATTTAATCCTAAGGTACACCTCACTTATAAGAATCCCCAGCAGAGTCGCCAGTTCTGTGATCGGTGGGAACGAGAACTGACTGTTTTGGAATGCTGGTTCGCGTTTGCGTTTGTTTTTGCAAAATGTCGCGGTTAAGCAAGAGTCGCCACCGTCTTTTATTTTATCCAACAAAGGAAAGGACAAAAGCACAGAAAAATTCCTTTTCGAGATTGTTTCTCGGGTTCGGGAGGTAGATTATAGAAAGGGAAGGTGTTAGCACCCTTTCTATCTGTGGTTATCCACGAGCTCTTAGGTACTTGCTCACTATGTTTTCAAAAGGTTTGCTTTTCTTTGTGATTGTGGGTTTTGAAAAGAGTTTGTTGATTTGAAAAGAGTGTAAGTGCGAAAAGTTTTGTTTCGTTTAAAAGAGAGCAAGTACTTAAGAACATCTACCTACTCAAAAAAGAAATTAAATTGTGCAAACGTCCTTTAGACCGTGCTATCCCACTATTAAGGAGTAGGTAGCACAGTCGTTGGAGTTTTCGGGTCAATTCGATTTAAGGGACGTGTGGTCACTAAAGCAATGTTACGATGCTTTAGCGGTAATCCTAATGTCTTAGATCATTTTTCTGAGGCAACCGTTTCGAGGCAACTTTGATCTTTGGACAGAAGGACGACCTCTAAAACATCCTATACTTAATGACCACGCCTGAGGCAACCAAGTGAGGTGTACCCTAGGAGTGGCATGTGCAAGTGTGTCAATTTTCAGTTATGTTATTCTTGCATGTCATGGTGAGCTACTGTTGATTTTAAGTTAAGAGTTAATCTTGTCATGCAATCCTAGTTAGCATACATCTAAACAGTTAATATATGTACAGGAATTTAAAGTGCGGGAATTGTAAATCCTACACTATTACAAGGCTTCGGGGAGGGGGATTATTTACATGTCCAAAAATTGGGGGAATCAAAAGCAGTAAAGTATAAAAAGTCTTAGCTAAGCTATTACAAACCAATAGACAGTTACAATAAAATAAGCGCGCGCGAATCTGAAAATAACCTCTAAAAATCTAAGAATAAAATCTTTTTTGTTGTTTTATTTTATTTTGAGAAAATGACCTAAATCTATTTAATTTTAGTTTTTTTTGAGAAAATGTTAAGATGATTAAAAGATTGATTGACAAAGTTAATTTAATAGAAAAAGAACTATCCTGATGTTTTTTTTGGTTTTTTGATTTTAATGTTAATTAAAAGATAAAAAGAAGACTATGAAAAAAAAATAATAAAAAAAGTACAAGGGGGATCCTTTGATCCAGGCAAAAAAGGGAGTTTCGACCCAGGGAGGGAATGGAAGCTTCGATCCAGAGAGGGTCCTGGTCCTTTCGATTGGGCCAGACAGTAAGGCGTGAGTGGCCTTCGATCCAGGGAAGAGGATTGTCTTTTGATCATGGAGGTCATGGTTTTCGATCCAGGAATGAGATGCCTCCTTCGATCCAGCATGCTGATGGGTTCGATCCAGAGAAGGTGTCTCCTTCGATCTGGGATGTTATACCTGCAAAAGTATGTTAGCGAAATAAAATGCAGGGCCTGGGTATTGAACCCCAGGCCCTTCGATCCTGCGCTTGCTGGGTCTCTTCAGGCTATGTCTGCAGCAAATGTTAGCAAACGAAAAACATGACCTGGGTGCCAAACCCAGGCCTTTCGATCCTGTCTAGGATGGCAAATCAAGGTAACAACAAGTAATAATGTGTTATGAAAAATGAAAAGTTTTTTGACAATTTACCCTCTCTTACAGTAGTTTGGACCTTCGATTTGGCACTGGCTGGATGGGAGCACTTTCAATCTGGGGGCTTCTGGGCGTGGGCACCTTCGATCTGAAGGACTGCTTTGGCTTGGAAAATTTTAACAACCTTTGATGGATTGTATGGGCAGCGTCTTTCCAATGCTTCTCCCTGTATATTTTTCATCCTCTTCTTGCAGAGTTTTTGTGTGTGTTTCGTGTATGCTAGCCTCTGTATTTATAGGGGTGTGAGGGTACAGTAATGGCAAGAGACAGCCATGAAACAGGCCATTAAATGCCATAAGACAAGAAACAGACACATTAAAAGTTTTCCTTTTTTGAAATATTCCTGTCTCTTGAATGAACCTAGACACTTTTGATTTGAGTGCCTTCTTGATGACCTCCTTCGAATGGCCCTTGTCCAAGGATCAATCGAAGGGTGCTAATTAAAATTCCAATCGAAAGGCTTTGTTAACAGGCCAATCGAAAGGTGTTGTTCATGCTAATCGAAGGACATGGTTAACATGCCTGTCGAAGCTTCCTTGACACAATGCTAAATCGAAGGATCCCTTGGCATGCCAATCGAAGGCCTGGCCCAGGGTGCCAATCGAAAGGCTCATTCAGAATCCCAATCAAAAGGTCTTTCAGAATGCAAATCGAAGTGTCCCTTCAAAGTACCAATCGAAGGGCCTTTCAGAATGCTAATCGAAGGCCTTGACATAATGTCAATCGAAGTGCTTGTCCATGCCAATCGAAATGCTCCTTCAGAAAGCCAATCGAAGGGCCTTTCAGAATGCCAATCGAAATGTACTTAAAGCATCACTCAAAAAATTTCTTTTTCCTTAGGCAAGGGTTTGTGATCAACCATGCAGGGGGGAGACTTTGGAAAACATGAGAGGGCAAATTTTGGGGTGCAACAAGGTGGATGTACATGACGTTGACGGAACTCCCCTCGTCGACAAGGATGTTATGTACGTCAAAGTTGGCCATCTTCGCCCTCACCAACAGAGGGATGCTAGAGTTGGGAGCTCCATTGGGAAGATCCTCAAGATAAAAGGTGATCGGCTCAGATTTCCCCTTGAACCTTTCAAGCGTTACAACCTAGATTAGGTATGCATCTACCAGCTCATTGAGTTTCCTCTTTGCTGAGTTCACCAAGATGTCAGTAAATACCCTGTCAGATATGACCATGGCAGGGGGAATTTCTCCCATCTGTTGTGGGTGAACAAAGGCTCATCATCCTCAAGACCTTCAGGGATGTGGAAGTCACTGAGTCTTGAGACACAGAAGGCTACCTGGAGAGGAATAGAGTCATCAAATGGTCAGGCATCCTCCCCAATTTCTTTAACCTCGCGGGTATCCCAGTGAGGGCATGATTTCACTTGTATTGCCCGAGTCTCCCTGCTTTGATGAGAGTCTCAATGGCATCCATCAGGTGGATGCAGTCTTCGATCAAGTGACAGTGGCTCTAGTGGTATTGACAATATTTTTTCTTATCGGCCCCGAGTTTATCAGGGGATGGTCGAGGACGCTTGACTCTGCCGTCCTTGAGCTCAGCATTGGAGCACTCTGCGAGGATATGATCGCGGGAAGCGGTCAATTAGAGTGTATTTTGTGAATCGCCCAGATGGTCCTGTGTGCTCGCGGAGGTCGTAAGGCTTCTCCTCCATTCTCTTGTCCCTTGTTCATCGAGAAGATCCAACGTCATGGTGCCACAGGATGTTAGTTGGCCCACGGTTCCTCGAATCACGAGCATTGTTGGTGGCCTCTTTTTCCCCGTAGTCCATGTAGGCCCAGGCTTTTTTGAGGAGTGTGTCAAAAGACCTGAGAGGCTCGATGCCTACGGCCTTCCTGAACTCAGTGTCTGGGAGGAGCCCCCTCTCGAGCAAGTATCTCTTCATGTGATCAGCGCAGTGGACCCGAATGGCCTCACGGTTGAACCAATCAATGTAATCTCTAAGGGTCTCATCGCTCCTTTGGATGATTGCCTCGAGGGCGGCCTCAATTTTCGGGTGTCGGTGAGATGCTGTGAAGCTGCTGATGAATTGGTTCTTTAGATTCCTCCACGAGTTGATCGACCCGGGGGGAGGCTCTTGTACCAGTCCATGGTTGTTTTCCTCAGTTTCATGGGTAACCACCTGCATTTAATAGGGCCCCCAATGTTGTGATAGTGGAACATTACTGCGAAGCTATTGATATGGTCGACGGGGTCAGCAATGTCGTTGTATTCCTTTAAAAGGGGATGCTTCTCCATCCCTTTAGGAATAGGGGCATCCATGATGGCCTTAGATAGCAGACCACGGGGTTCTTCTTCGTCGCTTCTTTCTTGGGAGCGAGAGGGAGACAGGTAGTAGCGCAAATCTTTGTATCGGTCTTGGACACGGGGAAGGTTCCTTAGCCGGGACTTTTTTTCTTCCTTGCCCCTATTTATTTTATGTTCAGGGGATTGTCATTCTTTGCACGGGGGGTGTGCCCACGCTTCTTGACAGCTTTGGGAGAGGTCCTCTCTAATGCAGGACCTCATCCAGTACGGCGGGGAGTTAGGCTCCGAGAATCGTCTTGTCTATGTCTCTACGGGGGAGAATCGAGAGCTATCCTCATTTTTTTGGGGAGGAGGAGTTTGTGAATCAGGTCTTCGGTGTATTTTATGGGACCCAACGAGTCTATTCTAGCATCATCAGGCGCTCACATGCACGGAGATCATGTAATTCGTTTGGTTGATCGCCGCGAACAGGGCTCTGGTCGTGGCGTCATCATTTTCAGGAATGGGGATCTCCTGATACACAGTTGGCTCGTAATTCTACCGAAGATGGTGGGCTTCGTTGCATTGTTGTGAGCGGGTGGAGGAGGATAAAGTTATCCCGTCCCTGGGGTCCTGTTTGGGAGCGTCAACATTGTTATTGTTGACAGTATTGTTGTTGTTGCCAGCATCGGCGAAGTGAACATTTTGGTCATCATTGATAGCTTGGTCAGCCATGACGGTCGGAAGGTTAAAAAAGAGTTGCTTTAATATTAAGTGAATAAAAGATGGGGAAGCTAGTTTCCCACAGACGGTGCCACTGATCGTACCTGATCAGAAGGGATCGTTAAGGCCCACGAGCTTCAAGTTGAGAAGCGATTAAATGTGAAGTGGGGGGTCCTGCAATAACTCTGATTCTAAAGTAAGGTTTAGAGTAAGTGCAAGCAAGGTGATAGTATAGACGAGTGAATGAATACCTGACCCTCTCAAGTGAGAGGGAATTTATAGCCTTCAGTGTTGGGCCAAGGTCTTCAGTAATGGGCCACGGTGAGGCCCAATAACAAAGACTGCCAAGGTTTACGAGTGTATGGAGTCTAGCATGTGGCCTTCTCCCTGGTCAACTTCCCCGAGAAAGTAAGGAAGTTGGCCCCATTATTCTCTAAGGGCAGGATGGTGACGTTATGGACACGTGAGTCATGTTCTCCTAGTGGACACATGGGGAAATGCCCAACGGTCCTCAGTTTGGGCTGTATGCTTTTGGGCCTTTGTGAAGGTGATGGATTGGGCCTCCCCAATGGTAGGGAAAGTGTCAGCCCAGTCCAGAACACCAACCTACCTCTATATGATCCATTGATTATTCAAGGTACTTGACATTGGTGAAAGTTTGTCATGATGTATCTTCCATGACGTAGATCTTGATCACCTTTGTTTTTACTTGTGCTACATGTTTTAGGAGCGTGGTTTCTATCATATCTCTAACATGTACGATACATAGATTGTTATTGACCGGCCTCGTATAGTATCGACTTCTACATAAGTTCGTCTGCAATTGCTTAACATATCGCTACATTGGTCCCGAATCAGAAACTAACTCTAACATTAATCTTTACTTTATGCAACTCTAATTTTCGCACTTTATCTACCGCTTTTACTTTATGTCATTTACATTTCAGGCAACTTGTTTATGATTCTGAATTTTTTCTTTGTCCACTTGGACATATGTTTATGCTTATGCACTTTTTCCTTTGTCCACTTGGACTTTTATTTTGTTCTTAAAACATTAACATTCCAACTTGAACATTAAAAGACTTAAGGCTCTTCTTGGACAATTAGTTACTATTCTTGGCATATTGGAGTTGTAGATCTCTTGGACTTAGGATTAGAAACCTTGATACTTGGAGACCTTGGTACCCTGTTGTTATTCTATCTAAAGTCCTTGGGGTTTACTTCAAGGCATTGAGTTGAATTTTCTCTGTGTGCGAGTTATTTTGAGTTCTATGCTTTTTGATTGGGAATTCCTCTGTATACATTTGTTACTCTGGCCAATTTTTGTCAATAAAGACTTTGCTTGGTTCTTATTTCATATGAGGATTATTTTCATTTGAGGTTTGGTATTATGCTTGCTTTGTTTTTAATCCAAATGATGTGAATTCTATATTGACTTCTTTATGTCAAGTGTTAGCTTCTTGTTGGTTAGACCTTTCCTTACCTTAGCTTTTACTTTGTGTACATATGATAGTCTCTTCATCTCCTCTCATCTTCTTTAATTTCAAAATGTTCTCACTCCTTTTCAAAACTCTTCTTGTTTTTCAAACTTGAACCACTTTCACAATAAACTTGGACTTAGGTTCATGTGTAACGCCCGTAATTTAATTAATTATCTAATTAAATTATTTTTGGAATATTTGTGAAGTTGTGTTATAATTAAATTGGATTTATTTTATTAAGTGGAGAAATAATATTAGAGATATAATATTATGTGGTGAAATAATATTAGAAGTGTAATATTATTTAATGTGGGCCTATTTTGAGAGAGTAGAAGTAATAAGGGGGTGTAGATTTTGAGTCCAATAAGAAATAAGGAATAATAGAATATTAGGTTATTTTATTATTTGTGAGAAGGTAGAGAAGAAAGAAGCAGTAGAAGAAAATAAGGATTTGGAAGAGAACGTGAAGCTGCTGGAAAAAGTGGAAAACGACAGAACGTGAATTCAACCTGGAAATTGTAGAGCGACCTTCAATCCAAGGTAAGGGTGGGGTTCTGACTTTATAATTGGGTTCATGATGTTTGATATGTGGGGTTAGAGGATTGCTGTTTTGTTCTTGAATTGGATGTATTATGAATGATGTATGATGAAGATTGATGAATTCCTGATGAATAATGATGTTACTATATTGTTTAATCGATGTGGTAATAGAGGACAATGTTAGGAGATGAAATATCATGTTTATAATGAGGTTTGTAGGACTGTAACATAATTCCCGTAGTGAAATTACAAAAGAAAACGCAGAAATTATGCAGACTGTAGCAGGATGTGTCAACCCCAAACTGAATGTGTCGATACATGAGTGTTGTAAGACTCAGGATGAGTCGACACAAAGAGGGGATGCGTCGATACATGGTAGTTTCAAGACTCAGGATGAGTCGACCGGTGAGGTGCATGTGTCGATACATGCTGTGATTTAAAGCCAGGATGAGTGGATCCATAAGGAGGATGTGTCGACTCATAGTGTACAGATGAAGTAGGATGAGTTTGTTAGAACATAGTTTGATTCTACAACCCTCAATTAGAGTTTTGATGATAACAAAATACAAGAATAAATAAATTGTAAGATTTATATATAAGACATATATGCTACTTAAAATTATGTTGTGTATTTACAGAAACTCTGATGGAATCAGCATCAGAAGATCAGTATCAACATCAGCATCAGAAGATATGTCAGCATCAGAAGATCAATAACATTTGCTACACGCTGAAGTTACCAGATCATACGCTGAAGCCTGATGACCAGAATCTGCGCATAAAATACTCTGACTCTGATCAAGATCTTTACCAAGTCATCAGCACTCAGAAGCGTCTTCATCCAGCTAAAGCAAAGAACACTCTGATTATCATAAAGAAGGCTCTGAAGCATAACTAAGCATTCAAGACAGATTAATTACCAACGGCTTTATCCAAGACAAGATCTTCTCAAAAAGGAAAGAACGTTATGGTCATTGAAAGTGATTTATGGACACCAACGTATCTTTGCCTTGGCTATATAAACAGACAGTGTGAAAAAAGAAAAGGCTAATATTCTTTACGCACGCATATACACGCCTACGAAAATGCACGCACTCATACAAATTGCTAAGCTTTCCAACCACGCTCATCCAAACGCTTTAGCAATTCAGTTTTCATTCTAAGATTAATATTGTGTATTATCACAGTTGTGATATATAGTTTTGTTAGAAAACATTAACACACAATTTTGTTCAATTATCTGTAAGAGAATTTCCTTGAGATAAACCGGTATGTGGTTATACTCAAGAAGGCTTTAACAGTTGTTAAAGTAGTTGTTGTATTCAGTTGAATATAGTGGATTAAGACCTCGTTGGAGAGAGGCGAAATCACCTTGACGGGTGGACTAGAGTAGTTTGAGATCAAACTAACCAGGATAAAAATACAGTGTTGTCTGCACATTTGATTTAAGTTTTACAATTCAACCCCCCTTCTTGTGTTTTTCACATCTTCAATTGGCATCAGAGCGCCTGGTTCTGAGCTTATAACACGTAACCGTGTCAGTACAAGATCCAGCGTCAGAAAAACACAATGGCAGGACCATATCAAAACATCAGCAATGACAACAATGAAGAAAGAGACAGATTCAGTGGCAAACCTCCAGTCTTTGATGGAGAGAACTTTGACTACTGGAAAGACAGAATTGAAAGCTTCTTTCTGGCCCATGATGCTGATCTGTGGGACATGGTGACTGATGGATACACGCACCCAGTGGATGGAAGTGGTCAGAAGATTGACAGGAAAGCAATGTCTGATCAGCAAAAGCGTGATTTCAGAAATCATCACAAAGCCAGAATAATTCTTCTCAGCGCCATCTCTTATTCAGAATATGAAAAGATATCAAACAGAGACACTGCAAAGAATATGTTTGACTCTCTGAGAATGATGCATGAAGGCAACATTCAAGTCAAAGAAACCAAAGCTCTTACGCTCATTCAGAAGTACGAGGCATTCAAGATGGAAGAAAGTGAATCAATAGAAACGATGTTCCCAAGATTTCAAATTCTGGTTGCTGGTCTCAAAGTTCTTGACAAAGGGTATTCCACTGCTGATCATGTTAAGAAGATCATCAGAAGCTTGCCAAAACAGTGGAGGCCAATGGTCACAGCGCTTAAGCTAGCCAAGGATCTCAACAAAATCTCTCTGGAGGAACTTGTCAGCTCCCTCAGAAGTCATGAGATAGAGCTAGAAGAAGATGAACCTCAAAAGAAAGGTAAGCCATTAGCTTTAAAATCTAACAGAAAATCTGACTCCAAGGTTTTGCAGGCTGTAGAAGAAACCTCTGATGGGTCTTCATCAGAAGAAGATGAACTATCTCTCCTCTCCAGAAGGGTGAACCAATTATGGAAGCAGAGGCAAAGGAAGTTCAGGAATCCCAGAAGATCAGAGAATCAGAATGAATCTTTCTCCAGATACAGAAGGTCAGAATCCTCCTCTGGACACAGAAGATCTGAAGGCTCTTCAGGAAGCAGAAAGCCAAACAACAAAGACATCATCTGCTATGAATGTAACGAGCAAGGACACTACAAAAGTGATTGCCCAAAGCTTCAGAAGGAAAAGCCCAAAAAGAAGTTTGACAAGGAAAAGAAGAAAAGTCTCATGGCTACATGGGATGATTCTGACACTGTAGCGATAAAAAATGTAGCGGGGTAAATCGGAGATCGAACTATTAATTAATTCGTCTCACAAAAGCAAGAGTCGCCACCGCGCTTTATTATTTCCAAGGGAAAAGGGGAGAGAGCGAAATAAAACCCTAAATATGCAATGTAAAATAATAATTCTAAAAGTAATAAAAATACAAGGCGTTTTTGAAAAGAGATCTTATGGTTCGGGGGTTGGTTATACAGTGGGAAGGTATTAGCACCCAATGTATCTATAGTACTCTATAGGAACCTTTTGAAATATCTGTTTATTAAAATGTTCGTTTGATTAAAAATAAATCGTTTTGGCCGAAAAGGGGTACGGATGGGTTTTTTGAAGGTACAACGACCTAATGTCGAAGTTTTGGCTTAAAAGGTATAAGTTTTGAAAAGATTGAATATTTTGGGAAAAATTGTCTTAAGTTTTAATGAAATGAAGATATTCGCGTGAATAGACTTGAGGACATGAAGTCAACAAATTTAATCGTTTTTTCCCTTGGATTTAGACGTAAACGGAATAACCATGTAAATATAAAATAATTAAACAGAAAATTATGCAGATAATGATACATAACCATAATAATGATTAAATAATAAACTAAAGGATGTGAACATGTATTTTTGTATTTTTGTTTAATAGGTAGGAAAAGAAAATGTTTTAATAGTTTTCATTTATGCATTTTTAATATGGACAAAGCATGAGAATTAATTAAGAAAAAATAAAATGTTTTTTAAAGCTTTTATTTTTATATGTTTTTTAATATTAATATAAAATGTTATTTAAGAATTATTAAATAATTGAACTAAATTAGAACTTTAAAAGTTACTAACTTAAACCTAATTAAAAAAGAGAATACTAAAAATTACTAAATAAACCTAAAGTTAAACTTAATAAACAATGGTCAAATTATTAAAATTGTTTTAATTACCTTTATTTGATTAAGTTACTAATAAAACTAAATTAATAAAGTTCTAAAAAAACTAAAAGAAAATAAGTGAAAGAGGGGCATCAAAAGTTAGAGGGGTAGATAAGTGAACCATGTATGGGCTAAAGGATTTAAGGGCCCAAAACAGAAAACATAAATGGGGGTGTATAAGGAATTCGCTGGGCTTTGGTAGGAAGAAGGGTTAAGGTCCAAACATCTTTCAATATTTGTTTTAGGGTTAAACATCTTTTGTCTTAGTTTTGGAAAAAGGATTAGGGTTAACGAAATGTACAGAACGACGCTCATCTTCTCGTTCTCGTGTTCTTCTTCTTCATGCTTTCGCCTCTGAGTTCTCCTTGCCCGAGCCACCAACATGTCCAAGCTCCCTCTTCCCTCCAACCAAAACGTTATGGGCGACAGATTCACGGTAACAATTTCGTTTTCATTTCGTTAGGGTTTCATTACTGCATGTTATGATTTTGTGTCCATTTGATTCTGACTTCGAATTTGTTAATGGTTATTTGAGGTATTTTGAAAGAAAGAGAAGGAAAAAAAGTTACCTTTGGGAGACGGAGGAAGGAAGTTTGGGCGTGTGCTTAGGAGGCCAAGGTGGCGGGGAAGACAGTGAGGATGTGAGCTTTGACCCTGGTATTTCGTTTCTTAAATCAAAAACTTTATCTTCTTCTCCTTTCTGTAGGCTTGATGCTTTGCTTCTGTTGCTTTTGTTCCTTCTTCCTCTTGGTAGCCTTTGTATATTTTTCTCTCTTCTTTTGGCCTTGCTTTTGTTGCCTTGGATGTTGTGAATGCTATTGTTGAAATATTTTTGTTTGACTAGCTTCCCACTGTTGATGCTTGACTGTTTCTTTCTTCTTCTCGCTGTGATTCTGTCGCCTTTTTATTGTTGGCGTATGATGGATATTCTGAGGCTTTTGTGGGTTTGGAAATTGGTTTTATGGTTTATGCTATATTGGTTTTTTGGCCATGGTTTTGGTTGTCTTGAATGCAGGTTGTATAGGTTTTATGGTTTAGGCCATATTGGTTGTTGTTTTGGAAATGGCTTTACTGGTTTTGGGTTTTTCAGGCCATTACAGGTTTTTTGAACCAAGGCGTTGGTAAGGCTTGAACAGGTTTTATTGTTTAGGCCATATTGGTTTTGATCTTGAGGCAGCAGGTTATACTTGTTTTTGTTGGAGATAGCAGGTTTTATGGTTTAGGCCAAGGTTGTTAGTTTAACAGGTTATGGAAACAGGTTATCGTTTTACTGGTTTATGCAGGTTCAAAACTTAAGCAGGTTTGGCCTTTGACAAAGGTTTAAATGTTTTATAGTTTAGGCCATGGTTATTGGTTTTGGTTGGAGATAGCAGACTCTTGAGGTTTTCCTTTTGACCTTGAGAAAAATGGCTTTGTATTGAACTTGACAGATTTTTGTTTTTGAAGGTTTGAAAACGGGTTCTTGAACTCTGAATTTTGAAGAGTTTGTTGTTGTCATCAGTTTTGCTGGCTTGGCTCCATTTGATAGCTCAGGTTTTGGTATATTTAACTATATTTTTCTTGATACTCTGCACTCATGTTGCTCCATCAGTTTGTCTCTATTCCTTTTTCATGCTTTCTTCTCTTACTGTATTACTGTTGTTCTGTTTTGTGTCCATTTCCTGCCTAAGGCCAAAACCTGTAAAAACCCACACTCTTTCTCTCTTCTCTCTCTTAGTACAGATTGACATTAAAATGTTGTTATGTACTTGTTCTGAAAAAGTGAAAGCTGGAAAATGATGAGAAATGGAAATATACTTGCTTGCATATATGGTTTTGAAACTGCACATATCTCTTTGTCAATTATATTGTACAGCATGGGAGCCTTATATTTTGACTTCTTCCTACCTCTTAGGGTAGTTTACGTTACTTTTGTCTTGTGTGGAAAATTGCATATGCTGTTTGTATTATGCATTTGATGTTGATTTATGAAATATGCAGTTTTGACCAAAAATTGAATTTGTGCATATTTAAATTTGTGCATTCATATTTGTCAATAAAAATTCATCCCTTTTTGTGAACCGGGAGAAATCTCGTGATTTGCAAAAAGGGTAAAAACTGATTCCAGCCGTTTGCTTTTAATGATGAACGCTAAATTAATTTTTTTGCTTTTAATTATATTCATTTCTGACTTTTCTTTTAATTCTTTTGCAGGTAAAATTAAATGATCATCAAAGAATTATTGGATAGAAGATGAAGATTTAGAAACTTAGGAAAATTAAAATAGTTTTTTATTTTACTTTAAACATTTATATAATTGTCATTGTAAATACTTTGTACATAATACAGTATTTAAACAACAATTGTAATAATTAGAATAAAGATGAATAAAATTCTATTATTTTCCAGTTAATTATTTTCTTCTTTCCAATTATTTATTTTATCATTTATAATTCTTTAAATTATATAATAACTGAAAATCAATTCCAATTATTTAAATTTAGAATGATAAATAATTAAATAAACATCATTGACCAATTAACTTCTCTTCAATTATTTACTTCATTATTTATAATTCTCTAAATTGTAATAACTGAAAATAAAATTTCAACTATTTAAACTTAGAATAATAAATAATTTAGATAAACATTGTTGATCAATTAATAAACTCTTTTCAAATATTTATTTTATTATTTATAAATCTTTAAATTATATAACAACTGAAAATAAATTCCAATTATTTAAATTTAAGATAATAAATAATTAATAAACATTGTCTGATCAATTAATAAACTTCTTTTCAAATATTTACCTTATTATTTATAAATCTTTAAAGTATATAATAACTGAAAATAAATTCCAATTATTTAAATTTAAGATAATAAATAATTAATAAACATTGTTTAGCATTGATCAATTAATAAATTTAGCGTTCAAAAAATAAACAGCTCTTGACTTGAAAAAGTTATGAATTTTAAATCTGCTTTGAAAATTGATAAAAATAGGTCAGAACATTTGCAATGTAATGATGCAGATGGGAGATAGTATCTTAGGTCAAAATTTGGGGTACAACAGCTGCCCCTATTTAAGTTTCTTCTATCCGGAGATATGAAGATTAAAATCTTCGTCTCGACGAGATTGAAGGTACTTAAATACATAATACGCAAATATTTGCCCTAAGATACCGCCATTATGTTTGATATGAATGCAGTGATTGAATTCACAGAGAAAGATATTGTATGAAACAAAACAATGCTGGAGAAATCAAACACCAACAAAACACAGAGACATGGATTATACACTACTGGTGAAACGAGCTATCGACTTCAAATGACAGACTCTTAACGGCGAATAAAATTGAGGGAATACGGACTCTGACCCTAACAAAGAAGGTATCTTGCATAGGGCATAAAACAGATTATTGACCCAAAAAAAACATCGGCGAGCTCACAACTCAAGGTCAAAGATAGACAGAGAGTATCAAATTTGTTGGCAACGGATTACCGACTTCGGAAGGTAATGATTCATAACGAGCCTCTCTGCGAGATTTTTCCAAAGGGATACCAATTAATGCTGAGATAATAATATGGTTGTAGATACACAAGTTGCTCAAATAAAGAAGTTGTCACTTGCTATCTTCCCAAAAATATTATGACATACAAGCTGCTCAAATAAAGAGGCTGTCACTTGCTGTCGTCCAGGGATGTCAATAACATACAAGCTGCTCAAATAAAGAAGCCGCCACTTGCTGTTTTCCAAAAAAAATACCAATAACATACAAGCTGCTCAAATAAAGAAGCTACCGCTTGCTGTATTCCAGAAAAATAATAACGTACAAGTTGCTCAAATAAAGAGACTGCCGCTTGCCGTTTTCCAAAAAATAATAACGCACAAGTTGCTCGAATAAAGAGACCGCCGCTTGCCGTTTTCCAAAATAATAACGCACAAGTTGCTCGTGAAGAGTTGCCGCTTGTCGTTTTCCAAAAATAATAATAACGCACAAGTTGCTCGTGAAGAGCTGCCGCTTGTCGTTTTCCAAAAATAATAATAATGCACAAGTTGCTCGTGAAGAGCTGCCGCTTGTCGTTTTCCAACGATGTCTATAACGTACAAGTTGCTCATGAAGAGACCGCCGCTTGTCGTTTTCCAACGATGTCTATAACGTACAAGTTGCTCATGAAGAGACCGCCGCTTGTCGTTTTCCAATAATGTCTATAACGTACAAGTTGCTCATGAAGAGACCGCCGCTTGCCGTTTTCCAAAAAAAAAATACCAATAACATACAAGCTGCTCAAATAAAGAAGCTGCCGCTTGCTGTATTCCAGAAAAATAATAACGTACAAGTTGCTCGTGAAGAGCTGCCGCTTGTCGTTTTCCAAAAATAATAATAACGCACAAGTTGTTCGTGAAGAGCTGTCGCTTGCCGTTTTCCAAAATAATAACGCACAAGTTGCTCGTGAAGAGCTTCCGCTTGTCGTTTTCCAAAAAAAATAATAATAACGTACAAGTTGCTCGTGAAGAGTTGCCGCTTGTCGTTTTCCAAAAATAACTCAGAAGGAAATTGCGATGACACTGGCAGAGAATAAAATCTTCGTCAAAGAGAATCATGAATCAATCCTTCCCGAGGAGATCACATACTTAAATGTGCAAAATAAATGCATCATTCATCTAGGTCGCGACTTCATTGGGGAAAATCATGAGATAGCCTATGCAAGAGGCAACAACTCCCTCCAGGAATAAACCAGAGAGAAAACAGTCAAACAAGACTCCACCCAATGAGAAAGTAACTTGATTGGGGATTCATCCTATCCATAAATGGACAAGGTAGGCTGAATCAAAAAATCATCCACGAGGATTAGCTCAGTTGGGGAATTTAGAAAGGAAGCACATTTTCTGCCTAAGCTAACCTTCTACTTGGAAGGAAACATGTACGTTGTTTGAATAAACAGAGTACAACCAAAATCAACGGCAAATGTGAATATGCATACTGATGTAAGTGTAAATGAATAAATGAATGTTATGCTGACGAAACGAGCAGACGGAATATCTTGAAGACAATAAGATGTCACGACATAACAGATACTCGGCCAATCCTAGAAAAAGATGGAAAATAACTGGAACTGGAACCACAAAGCAACGTCGGAGCGTAGCACGCCACAAGGTTCAAGTCTTCTGAGGAGAAAAGTATTCAAATCCAAACTTCTAATACCAATAGACCACTAGCATGAGACAAAGCGTACCACACTTCAGAAATCTGCTCAAATGAAAGTAACCAAAACAAAGCTTAACTGGAACAACTGGGGAGTTACCAAACTTAGTACCACGAGAAACGCAAGTTTACACAACCAACACCTCATGACGATTTTGAAATGAAACATGTTCATCATGCAAGGATAAATTACTATACTGTTTTGCATTTCATGGCTTGACCATCCTCGGAACAACTGTTAATATTCCTTTCATTATTCACGACACATTTTTTTTAAAATAAGAATACTTTAAATAACTTTGTTTCAAATATTTCCGTAAAAATTAAAATTTTGCCCACAAAAGGTAAATGCTCAAATTTCATTAATAAGATGGTAGTTCGCTAACAACGCGACTCCAACAATTTACAAAAGTTTGGGAAATAGTACATGAAAGAAAGAGTTACACAAAAACAATGATCACTATTCTCCCTAACAACTTCGAATTCCGACATGTGTTCAAATGCCAAGACTGGTCTGACCAAAAGCTTGCCTAAGCCGCCCCTTCGGGTTTTCAACTTAGCAAACTGTCAACTCAAACCTAAGCGAAATACTTCTTGACTGCATCGGCGTTCATGGAGCGCGGGAGCTCTTCACCGTCCATATTGGTGAGAATCAAGGCACCTCCAGAGAAAACTTTCTTAACGACATACGGTTCTTCATAATTCGGAGCCCACTTGCCCCTAGAATCAGGTTGGAAAGATAATATATTTTTGAGCACAAGGTCACCTTCTCTGAACTCGCGTGGTCAAACCTTCTTATCAAAAGCCTTCTTCATTCTCTGCTGATACAATTGACCGTGACACAAAGCTATCAATCTCTTTTCTTCAATTAAATTCAACTGATCATATCTACTTTGACACCATTCAGCCTCAGAAAGTTTAGCTTCCATCAACACTCTCATAGAAGGAATCTCAACCTCTACGGGAAGTACTGATTCCATACCATAAACTAGGGAAAATGGAGTTGCGCCTGTTGAAGTTCGAACTGAAGTACGGTATCCATGTAAAGCAAACGGAAGCATTTCATGCCAATCTTTATAAGTTACCACCATCTTCTGGACAATCTTCTTGATATTCTTGTTAGCAGCTTCAACAGCCCCATTCATCTTCGGTCTGTAAGGAGAGGAATTATGATGTTCGATCTTGAACTCTTCACAAAGTTCCCTCATCATCTTGTTATTCAAATTTGAACCATTATCAGTGATGATCTTGCTCGGGATGCCGTATCGACAAATGATCTGATTCTTGATAAATCTGACTACCACCTGTCTGGTTACATTAGCATAAGATGCTGCTTCCACCCATTTAGTAAAATAATCGATCGCTACCAAGATGAAACGATGACCATTTAAAGCTTTGGGTTCAATCATTCCAATCATATCAATGCCCCACATAGAGAAAGGCCAAGGTGAAGAGATAATGTTTAGGAGAGTCGGTGGCACATGCATCTTGTCCGCATAAATCTGGCATTTATGACATTTCTTCACATATTTGCAGCAATCAGATTCCATTGTCATCCAATAGTAACCAGCTCTCAACATCTTTTTAGCCATTGCATGTCCGTTGGCATGAGTGCCAAAGGATCCTTCATGTACTTCTTGCATCAGCATGTCTGCTTCATGTCTATCTACACATCTGAGCAGGACCATGTCGTAATTCCTCTTATACAGTACTTCTTCATTGAGGAAGAAACTGCTTGCTAATCTTCTCAACGTCTTCCTATCTTTATTGGATGCCCCAGGCGGGTACTCTTGAGTTTGAAGAACACGTTTAATGTCATAGAACCATGGTTTGTCATTAGTAACCTCTTCTACTGAGAACACATGAGCAGGTCTATCAAGGCGCATAACCCGGATTGTAGGCACATCGTTCCAACCATTCACTTGGAACATTGAAGACAAAGTAGCTAAAGCATCAGCCATTTGGTTTTCATCTCTAGGGATATGATGTAATTCCACTTTGTTGAAGAAAGTTAACAATCTTCTAGCATAGTCTCTGTAAGGGATCAAACCAGGATGACGAGTCTCCCATTCTCCTTTGATTTGATTAATTACCAATGCCGAATCTCCGTAAATATCAAAAATCTTAATCCTTAGATCCACTGCTTCTTCGAGACCCATAATACATGCCTCATATTCAGCCATGTTGTTCGTGCAGTCAAACTTCAATCTCGCCGTGAACGGGATATGAGTACCTTGGGGAGTGACGATGATTGCCCCAATTCCATTTCCATAAGAGTTCACAGCTCCGTCAAATATCAGACCCCAATAGGATTCGGGATCAGGTCCCTCTTCAGGTAACGGATCTTCACAATCTTTAGCTTTCAAGTACATAACATCTTCATCTGGGAAATCAAACTTGATGGATTGATAATCGTCAATTGGTTGGTGAGCCAAATGATCGGCTAAAATACTCCCTTTGATTGCTTTCTGAGTGTGATACTCAATGTCATATTCGGATAACAACATCTGCCAACAGGCTATTCTTCCAGATAAGGCGGGCTTCTCAAAGATATACTTGATCAGATCCATTTTGGAGATCAACCAAGTGGTATGGTTAATCATATACTGGCGCAGACGGCGAGCAGTCCAAGCTAAAGCACAACAGGTTTTCTCAAGCAATGAGTATCGAGACTCACAGTCTGTGAATTTCTTACTCAAATAATATACAGCATGTTCTTTTCTTCCAGTCTCATCTTGTTGACCAAGCACACATCCCATGGAATCTTCCAATATAGTCAGGTACATAATCAAAGGTCTTCCTTCCACCGGAGGAATCAAAATGGGAGGTTCAAGAAAATATTCTTTAATGCTATCAAAAGCTCTCTGACAATCTTCTGTCCACACACATCCTTGGTTCTTTTGGAGAAGCTTGAAAATCGGCCCACAGGTAGCAGTCATATGAGATATAAATCTAGAAATGTAGTTCAGTCTCCCAAGGAATCCTCTTACTTGTTTTTCCGTCTTGGGTGCGGGCATTTCCCGAATAGCTTTGACTTTATCAGGATCTACCTCAATACCTTTCTGACTGACAATGAAACCCAGAAGTCTTCCAGAACGAACACCAAAAGTGCACTTGTTGGGATTCAGACGGAGTTTATACTTTCTCAAACGCTGGAATAACTTCAATAAATGTTCCAAGTGATCTTCTTCAGTTTGTGATTTAGCGATCATGTCATCTACATACACTTCTATCTCTTTATGCATCATGTCATGGAACAAAGCAGTCATGGCCCTTTGGTATGTTGCACCAGCATTCCTCAAACCAAACGGCATAACCCGATAACAAAATGTTCCCCAAGGTGTAATGAAAGTTGTCTTCTCCATATCTTCTGGTGCCATCCTGATTTGATTGTAACCAGAGAAACCATCCATGAAAGAAAAGACTTTGAACTATGCGGTACTGTCGACCAATACGTCAATGTGCGGTAATGGGAAGTCATCCTTTGGGTTAGCTCTATTCAAATCTCTATAGTCTACACACATTCGAACTTTGCCATCTTTCTTAGCAACAGGCACTATATTGGCTAACCACTGAGGATAGACCGATGTAACAAGGAAACCCGCATTAATTTGTTTTTGAACTTCTTCTTTGATCTTGTCAGCCATATTGGGACGAGTCCTTCTCAACTTCTGCTTAATCGGCAGACATTCAGGTCTCAACGGTAAACGATGCTCCACAATATCGTTGTCCAAACCTGGCATATCTTGGTAGGACCAAGCAAACACATCAACATACTCTCTGAGAAGCTCCAACATTTTCTCTTTGACCTCTGGGATAAGCAATGCTCCGACTTTAACTTCCTTCTTATCTTCTTCATCACCCAAATTGATCAACTCTACAGGTTCTTCAAACGGCTGAATAATCTTTTCATCGTGCTCAAGCAAACGGGAAATTTCATCAGGAACTTCCTCGCTATCCTCTTCTTCGGCTCTGAACACAGGGAATTCAAAGTTGGGAGAGGGCATAGGATCGTTGTTTTCAATGGTTAAGTCATGGATTAATCTGCACATATGATTATGCTTTATTTTAGAAATCGATTAATATGAATGTTGTACAAATGAAACAAAATATTATTATATTTTCCTATTACTACCAATTAATTTTCATTACTATTTCCCAAAAAGTGAAAAATAAAACAGTAGTGGACAAAATAACATTTTTATTTATTGAAGGGAAATACTTGAAACAAAGAGCCCAGACATTTCTCTTTTGCCTTGGGCAGAGCAAAAGGATTTATTTTCAACATAGCCCGACACAAATACTTTTCGCCTTGGGCAGAGCGAAAGTTTTTTTAAAAAATAAAACAAAACATTACTCAGAAATGTGCATCACAACAGGAACATCAACAGCAATCCATTTCTGGCAAGAAGACCACTCCATGCATTACAAAATCCAGTTTTAGAAAACATGTGAAGTGGAATGTTGAATGATGCATGATATGCGATGCAAATGATAATTCATTTTAATAGTTTTTCAAGGACCTTCAATAATTTTGCACACATCAATGGTAAAGGAATTTGGAACAACAAAAACTCATCCATTAATCAAAAGCGGTAAATTACAACTTACAACTTTGGAACAACAAAACAATAAATTACAAATTTGGGATAACAACCCAATAATAAAAGCAGTAAACTACAACTTTGGAACATGAAGCCCATAATAAAGCAATAAATTACAACTTTGGAACATGAAGTCCATAATAAAGCAGTAAATCACAACTTCGGAGCATGAAGCCCTTTTACATAGTTTTACAAAATGACATCAGCGAAATAAAACTAAAAGCTAAGGATCACTCAGAATCATCAGATGAAGGACCAAATGCCAACTGTAACCGGAGCTTCCTGATCTTCACTTCATAAAAGTCTTCCATCTCTTTCTTCTCAGCTACCAGTCAATCAATGATTTCCTTTTGCGGATTAGGAACGAGAGCAACGCTTACCGAACCTTCCTTCTTTCTCTTCCTTTCACTAGCATACTTCTTCAGTAAAGCATCCTTTTGACGAAGTTTCTCATCATGATCAATGAACCAGCCGTCTTGAATAAATAGCAAATCATCCTTTTCCTTTATCTGTCGAGTCAGGACCCGATTCTCATATTCAGACATATTATACTTTTCTTTCCAAGCATCTCTCTCGGACTTCATCCTAGCCAGATTTCCTTGGTATTCTCCCATATTCTCGATAGGGATATTAACAGATGATGATGCAACGGTAGGGAATAAAGGTTTCTCAGGTTTATAGGGCATCTTGAGAGTGCAAGCCCTAGCGCGGACCCAATGTAGGTAAGGCTCCAAAGAAACGGCACCCTTATGTCCTAACATGTCTCTCCCTTTCCTATGGATGTGGCGCCAAGCTCCTTCGATCTCCCTCTTATCTGCCTGGTGATCTTGTCCTTCTTGTAGAAAGAAACCACTCACATGGATGTTGTTTGGCTTGTCCCTCATAGGGTATCCAAACTGACGACGCGCGAGAACAGGGTTATAGTTAATTCCACCTTTTGTACCAAGAAGAGGCACGTTAGGAAAAGCACCACAGCTATCGATGATCTTCACGTCATAGTAAACTCGATTATACCAATCAATGTCGAAATGAGTGAGAGCCATAATTTTTGGCGCCCATCGCGGCTCCTTCTCGAGATCCCAGAAAACATCAAACCTAGGTAGATGAGAAACATACCACTGATACAGCAACGGTGCACAACAAATAATCATCCCTCCTTGATAAGAGTTTCGAAGATGGATGGAATAGTAGGTATCTCCTAGTAGCGTAGGGATCGGTTTTCCAATCAAGAAAATTCGGATGGGGTTGATATCCACAAACTTATCAATGTTAGGGAACAAGAATAGACCATAAGCGAGTAAAGTAAAGACGTCTTCAAAGGCAATAGTATCTTTTATCTCAGCGAAATGACGAGCTTTCCTCAATAGAAATTGCGCAGACAAACCTCAGATTCCCCCTTTCGTAGTCATGTTCTCCTCTATCTCTGACTTCTTCAAGTGGGTGATGGTCGCTATCTCGTGAGATTTGGGTTCCTCTTCTAAGCCAGAAAAAGGAACACAGTCGGTGATCGGCAAACCAAGTATGTAGGAGTACTCTTCTAAGGTGGGCATCAACTGGTAATCCGGAAAGGTGAAGCATCGGTACAAAGGATCGTAGAATTGGACCAACGTATTAAGGACGCCTTCCTTCATCTTGCGCTTCATGAGAGGTATAATGGACCCATACTTTCTCTGAAAATCCGTCGGGTTCTTAATCTCAGGAATTAAACTCTTCAGTTCTTCAATCTCGGGCTCCTTAAAACTAAAACTTCGAGTGTTTCTCCTTCCAAATTCCATAATAATAATACCTGAGACGTCTGCAAAAATCATTCCTAAGTTCCTTGAAACACAAGTTTTTTACAAAAATGTTGATGAATGCATGAATGAATGATAATGCAACAGTTACACACAAGTTCAAAAACATGGGGTTCAAAGGTTCAACGTTTCAGCATGGAGTCGAGGGTAAAGCCCACCCCAAGGTATGTACTAATGGTTCAATCACACTTGTAAGACAAGGTTCTAAGAGTTCCCAGAGTCTACATTCCTCCTTCGCATATTGCCAACGTCTTGATTACTCGATAATTAGCAATATTCTCAAGAGAAACTCATCTGAGCGTAGCATCACATAACAACTACTTCCGAATTACTCCGTTATAGTCTCTGCGCTACACCTAAAAGGCCAAGATGGGTTAGGGTTCTACGGTTCTCAATTTCTCTGGCTCCTAGGTCGAAAATAATAATGTCTTCCCGATTACTCGGTAAACAAATATTATGTTCAAGAGGGCCTTCCATTGAGTGGGGGATCTCATGCCTCCTTCTTCGGGATTACTCCCTCAAAGTTAACATGACTGTACCGCCCGTCCTATTCTTAAGTGTAACTTAATCCGGGTATAGGATTCGTCCTTTGAAAAAAACCCAAACAACCCCAATTTAAACACATAATCAAACAAATCAAATAATAATAAAACAGATAAAACAAACTAGGCTTAACCCACTTAGGGATGGACCAGCAAGAGGTCAATCTTTCCCCAGCAGAGTCGCCAATTCTGTAGCAATAAAAAATGTAGCAGGGTAAATCGGAGATCGAACTATTGATTAATTCGTCTCACAAAAGCAAGAGTCGCCACCGCGCTTTATTATTTCCAAAGGAAAAGGGGAGAGAGCGAAATAAAACCCTAAATATGCAATGTAAAATAATACTTTCTAAAAGTAATAAAAATACAAGGCGTTTTTGAAAAGAGATCTTATGGTTCGGGGGTTGGTTATACAGTGGGAAGGTATTAGCACCCAATGTATCTATAGTACTATATAGGAACCTTTTGAAATATCTGTTTATTAAAATGTTCGTTTGATTAAAAATAAATCGTTTTGGCCGAAAAGGGGTACGGATGGGTTTTTTGAAGGTACAACGACCTAATGTCGAAGTTTTGGCTTAAAAGGTATAAGTTTTGAAAAGATTGAATATTTTGGGAAAATTTGTCTTAAGTTTTAATGAAATGAAGATATTCGCGTGAATAGACTTGAGGACATGAAGTCAACAAATTTAATCGTTTTTTCCCTTGGATTTAGACGTAAACGGAATAACCATGTAAATATAAAATAATTAAACAGAAAATTATGCAGATAATGATACATAACCATAATAATGATTAAATAATAAACTAAAGGATGTGAACATGTATTTTTGTATTTTTGTTTAATAGGTAGGAAAAGAAAATGTTTTAATAGTTTTCATTTATGCATTTTTAATATGGACAAAGCATGAGAATTAATTAAGAAAAAATAAAATGTTTTTTAAAGCTTTTATTTTTATATGTTTTTTAATATTAATATAAAATGTTATTTAATAATTATTAAATAATTGAACTAAATTAGAACTTTAAAAGTTACTAACTTAAACCTAATTAAAAAAGGGAATACTAAAAATTACTAAAAAATAAACCTAAAGTTAAACTTAATAAACAATGGTCAAATTATTAAAATTGTTTTAATTACCTTTATTTGATTAAGTTACTAATAAAACTAAATTAATAAAGTTCTAAAAAAACTAAAAGAAAATAAGTGAAAGAGGGGCATCAAAAGTTAGAGGGGTAGATAAGTGAACCATGTATGGGCTAAAGGATTTAAGGGCCCAAAACAGAAAACAGAAATGGGGGTGTATAAGGAATTCGCTGGGCTTTGGTAGGAAGCAGGGTTAAGGTCCAAACATCTTTCAATATTTGTTTTAGGGTTAAACATCTTTTGTCTTAGTTTTGGAAAAGGGATTAGGGTTAACGAAATGTACAGAACGGCGCTCATCTTCTCATTCTCGTGTTCTTCTTCTTCATGCTTTCGCCTCTGAGTTCTCCTTGCCCGAGCCACCAACATGTCCAAGCTCCTTCTTCCCTCCAACCAAAACGTTATGGGCGACAGATTCACGGTAACAATTTCGTTTTCATTTCGTTAGGGTTTCATTACTGCATGTTATGATTTTGTGTCCATTTGATTCTGACTTCGAATTTGTTAATGGTTATTTGAGGTATTTTGAAAGAAAGAGAAGGAAAAAAAGTTACCTTTGGGAGACGGAGGAAGGAAGTTTGGGCGTGTGCGTAGGAGGCCAAGGTGGCGGGGAAGACAGTGAGGATGTGAGCTTTGACCCTGGTATTTTGTTTCTTAAATCAAAAACTTTATCTTCTTCTCCTTTCTGTGGGCTCGATGCTTTGCTTCTGTTGCTTTTGTTCCTTCTTCCTCTTGGTAGCCTTTGTATATTTTTCTCTCTTCTTTTGGCCTTGCTTCTGTTGCCTTGGATGCTGTGAATGCTATTGTTGAAATATTTTTGTTTGACTAGCTTCCCACTGTTGATGCTTGACTATTTCTTTCTTCTTCTCGCTGTGATTCTGTCGCCTTTTTATTGTTGGCCTATGATGGATATTCTGAGGCTTTTTGTGGGTTTGTAAATTGGTTTTATGGTTTATGCTATATTGGTTTTTTGGCCATGGTTTTGGTTGTCTTGAATGCAGGTTGTATAGGTTTTATGGTTTAGGCCATATTGGTTGTTGTTTTGGTAATGGCTTTACTGGTTTTGGGTTTTTCAGGCCATTACAGGTTTTTTGAACCAAGGCGTTGGTAAGGCTTGAACAGGTTTTATTGTTTAGGCCATATTGGTTTTGATCTTGAGGCAGCAGGTTATACTGGTTTTTGTTGGAGATAGCAGGTTTTATGGTTTAGGCCAAGGTTGTTGGTTTAACAGGTTATGGAAATAGGTTATCGTTTTACTGGTTTATGCAGGTTCAAAACTTAAGCAGGTTTGGCCTTTGACAAAGGTTTAAAGGTTTTATGGTTTAGGCCATGGTTATTGGTTTTGGTTGGAGATAGCAGACTCTTGAGGTTTTCCTTTTGACCTTGAGAAAAATGGCTTTGTATTGAACTTGAAAAATTTTTGTTTTTGAAGGTTTGAAAACGGGTTCTTGAACTCTGAATTTTGAAGAGTTTGTTGTTGTCATCAGTTTTGCTAGCTTGGCTCCATTTGATAGCTCAGGTTTTGGTATATTTAACTATATTTTTCTTGATACTCTGCACTCTTGCTGCTCCATCAGTTTGTCTCTATTCCTTTTTCATGCTTTCTTCTCTTACTGTATTACTGCTGTTCTGTTTTGTGTCCATTTCCTGCCTAAGGCCAAAACCTGTAAAAACCCACACTCTTTCTCTCTTCTCTCTCTTAGTACAGATTGACATTAAAATGTTGTTATGTACTTGTTCTGAAAAAGTGAAAGCTGGAAAATGATGAGAAATGGAAATATACTTGCTTGCATATATGGTTTTGAAACTGCACATATCTCTTTGTCAATTATATTGTACAGCATGGGAGCCTTATATTTTGACTTCTTCCTACCTCTTGGGGTAGTTTACGTTACTTTTGTCTTGTGTGGAAAATTGCATATGCTGTTTGTATTATGCATTTGATGTTGATTTATGAAATATGCAGTTTTGACCAAAAATTGAATTTGTGCATATTTAAATTTGTGCATTCATATTTGTCAATAAAAATTCATCCCTTTTTGTGAACCGGGAGAAATCCCGTGATTTGCAAAAAGGGTAAAAACTGATTCCAGCCGTTTGCTTTTAATGATGAACGCTAAATTAATTTTTTTGCTTTTAATTATATTCATTTCTGACTTTTCTTTTAATTCTTTTGCAGGTAAAATTAAATGATCATCAAAGAATTATTGGATAGAAGATGAAGATTTAGAAACTTAGGAAAATTAAAATAGTTTTTTTATTTTACTTTAAACATTTATATAATTGTCATTGTAAATACTTTGTACATAATACAGTATTTAAACAACAATTGTAATAATTAGAATAAAGATGAATAAAATTCTATTCTTTTCCAGTTAATTATTTTCTTCTTTCCAATTATTTATTTTATCATTTATAATTCTTTAAATTATATAATAACTGAAAATCAATTCCAATTATTTAAATTTAGAATGATAAATAATTAAATAAACATCATTGACCAATTAACTTCTCTTCAATTATTTACTTCATTATTTATAATTCTCTAAATTGTAATAACTGAAAATAAAATTTCAACTATTTAAACTTAGAATAATAAATAATTTAGATAAACATTGTTGATCAATTAATAAACTCTTTTCAAATATTTATTTTATTATTTATAAATCTTTAAATTATATAACAACTGAAAATAAATTCCAATTATTTAAATTTAAGATAATAAATAATTAATAAACATTGTTTGATCAATTAATAAACTTCTTTTCAAATATTTACCTTATTATTTATAAATCTTTAAATTATATAATAACTGAAAATAAATTCCAATTATTTAAATTTAAGATAATAAATAATTAATAAACATTGTTTAGCATTGATCAATTAATAAATTTAGCGTTCAAAAAATAAACAGCTCTTGACTTGAAAAAGTTATGAATTTTAAATCTGCTTTGAAAATTGATAAAAATAGGTCAGAACATTTGCAATGTAATGATGCAGATGGGAGATGGTATCTTAGGTCAAAATTTGGGGTACAACAGACACATCAAAAGCCCACTCTGAATCAGATGATGAAAGAGCAAACATAGCTCTCATGGCAAACATAACAGAAGACAGTGAAGCGTCTGAGTCAGACTCTGAATCAAATACAGAAGAGGTATTTCCTGACTTTGCTATAAACTTTACTAAGGCTGAACTAGCTGAAAGCCTTAATGAAATTCTGGAAAGATATCAGCAGATCAGAGTCAAATTCAGAAACCTGAAAAGGAATCTTGCTTCTGACTCTGATAAGACTGAGAGTCTCAAATTGGAGAATTCTGAGTTAAAAAATAAAATTTAAAAATTAGAAAATCTATTGCAAAACTCTCAGAAGGAAACAATCCCTGAAACTCCCAGCAGTGCTGATGAGATCATCAAGGAGTATGATCACAGCTTTCAGAAGTTCCTAGCTAAAAACATAGATAGAAGCAAAATGGCTTCAGTGATCTATGGAGTTAGCAGAAATGGCAGAAAAGGAATAAGATACCAAGGTAAGGTACCTACACCAAAGAATTCAAGGATTTAGTTATAAAACGCACTTCACTTGATTCACACTTTGTATATGGGCACACACATGACATCAAATATACAAGTAGTAATTATTCTGTCAAACCAAAATTCAACTAGAGTTTTGGTAAAACTAACAAATCAGGACCCAAGAAAATATGAGTGTTATACCCCAAAATTTTCCCTCCCATATTCTTCAAAGTTTGACAAGCATCATCTCAATTTGCTCAACTCTACTCAATGGTTGCACAGTTCAAACACCCTCCTAAGCCAGTCAAATTAGGGTTTTGGTTCTTGCAAGGAAGTTGAGGTTTTCAAGGGCTCAATCAAGTCACATATGCCTATATACATTGCCAAGCATCTACATGCCAAGTTTCAAGGCTCACAAGGTCAAGTTACACAGTCAAAAACCCTAATTGCTTCACAATCAACTGTAGGGGTAAAATGGTCATTTGGCAGTCAAAAGTCAAAATTTTTGGTCAACATCTTATTTTGAAGCCACAATCATCATTTGATCAAGTCTTGATCATGATTCTACAAGAATGGCTCAAAAATCATCAAGATGCAAAAGTTTCCATTTTTGGACAGCTGAAAAGTCAACTGTAACTTGACCAAAGCATAACTTTTTCATGGTTCATCAGAAAAATCCCATCCAATGCTCATTTTGAAGGGGGGGACATTTCCTACAACTCATATTCACATTCCAAGTCCAAGAAATGCTCTCACAAAAAGTTACCAATTTCAACATTATAGGTCATTTTCAAAAGTCAACAAAAAGGCATTTTAAGTCAAAGACCATAACTTGAGATTGGTAAATTCAAATGACATGGGAACAAAGGCATTGGTTAGAGGACTTCAAGACCTTTCCAAAATGTCAAAGAACATGTTCATATGATCAAAATTGAGCAAGATATGCATTGGAGAAGTTGGGAAATTTTTGTGAAATGGCAAAAGTCAACTATCCTTGAAACTTCAATTTTTAACAAAAGGGCCCACTTTTTTCCACTTGATTCTGCCTTGCCATGCCACCCACGTGTCCCATGATCAATTTCAAGACCAAATAATTATTTTTCTATTTTTATTTAATTTTTATGGATTTAATTCATTTTAATCCATAATAATTCAAGTAAATCTAAAAAAATTAATTAAATGGTATCTTATGGTTTGAATAGCCTTCATGAAGCATTTGCAACCTACCAATTTCGTGCTAAGCTCATTTAGGCATGAAAATTCAAATTTTGAACAAGCTTTGAAAGGCCTTTAATGGTGGTTAAGACAAAATCCAAAGCTTAATTGCAATGGTTAAAGGCTCCTAAATGTGACTTATTCTCACTCATTACTACATATGCAAGCCTTGCAAGCCTCATTCACAACTAGAACATTACACAAACGGCCAGAGCAAAATCCAAAAAGTGTCAAAAAAAGTGTGAGATCAAAAGGAGTATTGCAAGCATTTTCAGGCCAAAAGGAGAACGTGACTCTCTTCTTTGCCATCCCCTGAAGCTAAAGCAACCCTTGCCACGTCCTAAGATCCATCATACCGCGCTGTAAGTTCTTCCCAGGCCCCCCATAATTTCCATAATATTTTTCTTCATATAATTGTGTGCAGGCTTGCTAGTGTGCTCCATCATATGCCCTCAAGCATTGAGTTGCCATGTGTCCTTGAGTCTAGATCTGATGACAAAAGATGAAGGACCACAATAGTCCCCCAGTCAACGCTGGCACACCTGATCAGGAAATCAAACATGGCTTTGTGCAAATGGGCTCAAATTACTTCTCCACCTCCTTCAGGGCCCAGACCCCCCCCCCCCCCCCTTTGGTTCATTTTTTTCTCCTATTTTATATTTTTCTAGTTTATTTGCTAATTATTTTTTCTCATTATTATTACTATTATTTAATTAACTCATAATTAATTCTTCACAATAAAATTCAGAAAAAACCAAAAAAACATTTTATTATTTATTAACTTATTTTGTAAATAAAAATGTCAATTAAATTAAATTAGCTTAATTAATTAACTTTAATACTTTTTTTACAATAAAAAAAAACAATTTAGAATTAGGTTTTGCTAACTTTTAATTTCTATTTATTTTCTCTTTATTTTCATTAAAAACACAAAAAAACATTTTCTTAATTAATTAGTTATTAGTTTTAATTTCATTAATTACAAAAAAGGACAAAAATTCAATTCTTTCTTAAAAAAGGGTCAACACCCTAAGGCGTCCCGATTCTATTCTCTCGCGCTTTAATTTATTTTCATTATATTTATGTAATTGCTTCTGGAAATGTAATAGTTAATTAGGACCTCTTTTATTGCTTTATTTATTTTCTCGCAGTTTATTTTTTCAAACGGGTTTTTGTCTTTTGGCGATGTATAGACCCGCACCTTGTAATAGTTAGATTTACATTTCCGCAATTTATTTTCCGCACTCCTAACTGTTAAAAAATGCATGAAAGAATGTATGAATAATAAAACCAATCTGTAGCTCACAAATAACATGTACAAGACAAACATAACTGAAAAACAACACACAAAGCACATGCCACTCCTAGAGTACGCCTCACTGGTTGCCTCGAACGTGGTCGTCAAGTATAGGGTGTTTTAGAGGTCGCCCTTATGTCTAAGATCCAGTTGCCTCGAAACGGTTGCCTCGGATTAAAAAGGATCTAAGACACTAGGGTTACTTCTGAGGTGTCCTATTGTTGCTTCGGTGACCACACTGTCCCTATAATCGAATTGACCCGAATACCTCCAACGATGGTGCTACCTACCTCTCAATGGTGGGATAGCACTGTCTAAAGGACTCTTACACAGCCTAATTCCTTAGAGTAGGTAGGTTTCTCTTAAGTACTTGCTCTTTCAAACAAACAAAAATACTTTTCGCACTCACACTTTCTAAAGGTTTTCAAACAAATATTTCATACACTCTTGAGGACTGATACAAGAGTTACTTAGAAATTTTTCAAACGAAACTTTTTCAAAACCCACACACATTTGAAAAGCAAACAATTTTTGAAAACATAAGAGCAAGTACCTAAGAGCCCGTGGATAACCACGGATAGAAAGGGTGCTAACACCTTCCCTTTCTATAAATCTACCTCCCGAACCGAGAGACATTCTCAAAGAAGGAATTTTGCTGTGCTTTTGTCCTTTCCATGTTGGAGAACATAAAAGACGGTGGCGACTCTTGCTTACCGCGACATTTCGCGAAACCAGCTTAAAAAACAGTCAGTTCTATTTCCACCGATCACAGAACTGGCGACTCTGCTGGGGACAGATAAAAGTGAGGTGTACCTTAGGAATAGTTCATTATCATGTTTTCAATTGCTTGATCTGCTTGCTTTAATATTGTGGGCCTGTCTTGGGAGTTTCATAGATCCTAACCCGGATCTGGGGGATACCTTTTAGAAAGTAGTAATAAACTGTGAGGGAACTGTGTGGGGTATACCGACACGGTTGAAGCAGTTTGCTACATTGATGTGGCACTTTGGTGAGTACCGGTAACCCTTGAGTCAAGTCAAGGAGAGTACGGGGCCGCCGCGTGGTTTCGTGAAGCATCAACTGACCTTAGGAACCTTACTTGACCATCCTGGCCTCTTTAGGGGTAGTGAGATGACCGACTTTGGTGCAGTCCGAAGTTGGTTGATACTCAATACTACACTCATTGAGGGTTGTTTTCTTGGAATATTTTGATCGCCAGTTCAGTGGCTAAATCAAAACAATGAACATAGAAAACAACCCTATGATATTGAGCTCTTTAGAACCCGGTTACTTTTGATAGGACAGGTTTTTGAGCCCACCGACTTCAAGAGGGTAGTACCCCAAACTTCATGCTGGCCTAAACTCTAAGGGCTGTCTTGTGTGACTTGTGTGCTTTCAAACTTGACTACTTGCATGCTTGTTATCTAACACATGAGTTTCTTGCAGGGTTTGTTTACAGTCCTTAACTTGGACTCATAACAGGGTTTACTTACATCACTCCATGCATAGCATAACATCATGCCATCATACCATTGCATACATCCTGCATAAGGACTAATCCATTTCAAGGATCTTAAGGGTTTGTGATGCAGGACATGCTGAATCAAAAGTCTAGCAAGGGGCAAAGGGGATTTATTTTCCTCTAGCCAAGGTTGATAACTTGAGTCAGGGGATATGACCCACTCGATATGGTGAGCCTTGACTCTTGAAGAAGGACTCTCAATAACATGAAGCTCCTTCAATCAAGCAACCGGATTCAAATTCTAACAATTTTCTTGTTTACCCCGCGAGATCCTTGAAAGCATTGCATGCATACATACATATCATTGCATTGCAGGTACCCTTTTGACAGGTCACTTACCTTCTTCGCTGTTTATTTCAGCAATGGCTTCCCAACAAGACAATCAGGATCTTTATGCTCAAGAGACTTGGTTCAAGGCAATCCTCCTAAACCTATCCAAGGGGCATGAAGAGCTGAGAACACTCTTCATGGGGACTTTGGTCAGGAACAGTCCTGAAGACGATAGGGACGAACGGCTGAAATGTCTACAAGCTGAGGTGGATACAATGAGAACCCAGATGCTGGGGCAAATGGCTCTTGTCCAAGACTTATCTCAAAAACAAGGAGAGCTCAGGGTTCTCGTCAACCAACTGCTTCGGGATAACCAACTGGGGCAAACATCTAAGGTTGAAGAGCAAGCCATCATTCAACCACCTGTGGGGCAAGAAGACCGGGGAAAAGCTCCTCAGTTTGCTTCAGGGTCACAAGCCCAGCATCAACCTCACCAGCGTCAACAGGGTAATCGGCGTAAGCGAAATACGTCTGGAAGACATTTCTCGGAGACTGGTATACCATCATCACTGATACTGAGACGCTTGTTGGAGGTCAAGCTGATTGCTTTAAAGGATCCTCCTAAGACTCTCAACATAACCTCCCTAAAATACAATCCTGATGAAAGGTGTGCCTACCATTCTGACAGCCCTGGACATGACACTGACGACTGTTGGAGCCTGAGGAACAAGATTCAAGACTTGATCGACGGAAGGGTGCTAGAGTTCATGCCGGGTGGTAAAATGAACATCTTCTGCTGAGAATATTCCATCTGAGATGACTAGTTCAAACTAAGAAACTTTTGTTCATTCGAATGTTCAAGTTGTATTTTTCTTTGATTGTTTAAACATTTTATTCATATCAAACGTTGTTATTTCATTAATGCATTACACATGTCTGTTTTGAAGTAATTATTTCGTATTCACTATATTGCAAATTGCTTTCATATTTTTGTGTGATGATCAACGCTCGGTTAATAATTCTAGGCCTCTGGAGGGAGGATGACGAAAACGATACCACAATTTATAGTATGCTTTTGAACAGACCCCGCTGATGAGGTACAAGCATTGTTTCAATTCCGAAACACAGGAGTTATAAGGAAGATAATCCCTCGTCAACCCCTCTAAGCCAAAGAAGTAGGAGTTTTTCTTTTCGAAAATTAAAACCCTTAATCATAACCCGGGGCAGGGTAGTCTTCTCAGTTGATCCAGGTGCACAATGAACGGCACCAAAGAAGTCCTTACAAAACAAAAGACGATGATGGTTCTGAATAATCATAAAGACAGGCAGTCATTATATTTCAGAAACTAAAGCCCAATAAGTCAAAACCTATGAAGGAGACTTACAAAACTGGGGCATCCCGCTGACCGTGATCATGAAAGAAACAGTTCAGGCAAAAAACAGGGATAACGAAATCAAAAAAGAAAGAGGTCCTACAAACCCTCAACCAAAAAAGGAATGACTGCCTATTCCAAATAAATTGTCAACATCCGAACCATCACCGGTATATCAGGACGAAGACTCAAACAAGGTCTAACGCACAATCAGCTGAGTTTAGGTTTGAAGAACATCACGAAGAGCGGGTGGGTACAGATAAATTTGAGCCTTTATCCTTTGTTTCTTAAACCGTGAACCAGGCCACGTTATAACCCTCAAAATTCCTAGCTGAAGCATGGGTTAATTCGAAAGCATACTGTTACAAAGGTATCCTGACTCCTTAAGGCTCGCTGTAAAATCTTGAGTTGACATCACATGTTACATAATTTGCTTGTTTTACTAAAAAATGCATTTTCAAAAACTTCAAGACAGACATAAGCTTTGCATTTTTAATATAACATTGCTTGCATATGACTATTTGTTTGAACAGTTTAGAAATTCGCACGACGAATATCCGGTGAACAAAAATCTTCTCAACAAAAGCTCAAATAGAGGAAACACTTCCAACCAAGGGGCATGGCATGATCATTGTCCATCATCTGGGGCAGTTAAGTCAAGATTCTGAGAATCTCTCAAAAGGCCAACCCGCTAGGGGCAAATCTCCGTCTGGATCACTTGGGGCATTGGACGATCAAACGAAGATCTTCTGGTGGTATGGCAACACAATACTACTGACAGTGACAACTCCCTGCATCCTGAGAGCACGACATAGTCGGAAAAAAACACTACGCATAAGCAAAGACCCTCTAGGTTGACACACCTAGGCAAAAATAAGGGATGAAATGAAAAAAATCTGTACACCCGGCAAGTCGAAAACCTGAAAAGGCGGCTTGGGCAAAAATGGGTATCCCGGTGGACTGAAAACCCGAAAGGGCGGTCCAGGCAAAAGTTAGGGATCAAAAGCGTACGACTATGTTCCATCATCTCGTCACTTGCCTACCAGAAGAAGATTTGTCAACCGGCAGTCATCAAGCACCTCCACATGTATCTTCTCCCACAGAAACAGGGGCAATATGAGTTGTCCAAGCGATCTAGTTGCTCTGTCAACCAAGGTACCAAGGTAGGTTCGGCTGAAGAACATAACCAGGATACCTTCACTCCCCGCAGAGAAAGACAAGGATCAGCAATACTCCCCCCTAGCAGAGTTGGTCTCCTATCAGCCCCGAAAGGCACAGTATCTCCAGCAAGTCAGCAACACTCTCCCCAAGCAGAGTTAGCCTACTGTCAGCCTTAAGGAAGTTGGGTATCCCTAGAAAATCTCAATATTCCCCAGCGGAGTATACGGATGTTCCTCTACAAGTGTCCCCGACAGTCTTAATATAAGATTATTCCCCAGCGGAATACCAGACACCCCAGTGGAGCTATTCCCCAGTACAGTTCAAAAGTCTCCCCAGAAGAGTTGAATCAATCTCCCCAGTAGATTCTTGAAGCTTATCCCCATTAGATTCTAAAAGCTTATCCCCTGCAGAGTACGAACGCATATCCCCGGCTTTATTCAGAAGGTTATTCCCCACCAGGGTATAACTGGGTTATCCTCAGCTAATCGCCACGGAAAGATCGTCCTCGGCGAAGTTCTTCCTATCCCCCAGCGGAGTTCATCAAATCTTCCAACAAAACATATCAACGGAATCCCCAGTGGAGTTATCATCAAAACCTCAGCGAAGTATCTCTTCCCACAGAGTATTCCCCGCAGAGTAATCTCTCCAACAAGTTTATTCCCCAACAGAGTCATCTTCTCCTACCGGTTTGTTCTTGCAATCATCATCCCCAGCGGAAACGAAGAACTTTACTCTTCAACATCAGCCCAGGATTCAACAAACTCCCGGCATTCGTCAAGGATTTATTTTCCTAGACTAAAATACATTCATAAACATCACATCTTCATACATTATAGCATGCATACGCATCATACAACACAAATCTCATTTATTTTTGAGAACATCTTAAAATCATGCAGTTCATGCATCATGACATTGCATATGACTAATAGTTTGCCTTTTCAGAAAAAAAAGTCAATCAAAAGATGATTACCATCTACCTTTACAGTTCCAGATCAACACCGGTAACAAGCCAGGAAAATTCTGTGGACGACTGATCGTGGGTTAATATCTGAAACCAAACAGGACAATTATCTACTTGATCATCCTCAGGCAACCCTACACCGGTTCCTTTTCTTTCAGAAGAAGTCTTACACGGTCTCATCAACAGGCAACCCTACACCGGTTCCTTCTTAACCTCAGATGTAGTTTTACACGAACTCATCATCAGGCAACCCTACACCGGTTCCTTCTCAATTTTCAGACGAAGTCTTACACGGACTTATCCCGAAGTAACCTTACCCCGGTTCCTCCAGAAGTCTTACACGGACTTATCTCAAGATGACCTTACCCCGGTTCATCCAGAAGTTTTACACGAACTTATCCTGCAGTAACCTTACCCCGGTTCCTCCAGAAGTCTTACACGGACTTATCTCAAGATGACCTTACCCCGGTTCATCCAGAAGTTCTACACGAACTTATCCTGCAGTAACCTTACCCCGGTTCCTCCAGAAGTCTTACACGGACTTATCTCAAGATGACCTTACCCCGGTTCATCCAGAAGTTTTACACGAACTTATCCTGCAATAACCTTACCCCGGTTCCTCTAGAAGTCTTACACTGACTTATCTCAAGATGATCTTACCCCGGTTCATCCAGAAGTTTTACACGAACTTATCCTGCAGTAACCTTACCCTGGTTCCTCCAGAAGTCTTACACGGACTTATCCCGAAGTAACCTTACCCCGGTTCCTCCAGAAGTTTTACACGAACTTATCTTGCAGTAACCTTACCCCGGTTCCTCCAGAAGTCTTACACGAACTTATCCCGAAGTAACCTTACCCCGGTTCCTCCAGAAGTTTTACACGAACTTATCCCGAAGAAACCCTACACAGGTTCTCTCTCTCCAGACGTAGTTTTACACGGGCTGGTCGTCAAAGAAACCCTACACAGGTTCTCTCTTCCCAAAGATGCAATTTTACACGGACTCGTCATCAGAAACCCTACCCAGGTTTTACTTCTTCCTGGATGCAGTTTTACACGGGCTCGTCATCAAAGTAACCCTACACAGGTTCCTTCTCCATTTCAGATGCAGTCTTATACGGACTCATTATCAGTAAACCCTACACAGGTTTCCTTCCTCCAAGGATGCAGTTTTACACGAGCTCATCATCAGTCAACCCTAAACAGGTGTCTTTCTTTCCAAGATGCAGCTTTACACGAGCTCAACATCAGGCAACCCTACACAGGTTCCCTCTTTCAACTTACAAAAATTACACCTCCAGATGGCACCTATAAGCCCATCCACCTGTCAACAGTCTCCAAATGGCATTTATAAGCTCATTCCCAACAAGGTTCTGTCACATCTCCATATGGCATCTATAAGCCCATCCTCCCATACCATCTTTCCAAATGGCATCTATAAGCCCATTCTCGACAAGGTTCTGTCACATCTCCAGATGGCATCTATAAGCCCATCCTCCTATCCACCATCTTTCCAAATGGCATCTGTAAGCCCATTCCCGACATCACACTGCTGATACTCTACTATGCGAGTGCAAATTTCTGGGCACTCTAGTGTTCAATCATCTTCCACCTTTGGATCACGAAAGGCACGCAAGCCAATCTACATCCTCAGGTCTAAGAAGATTGAACAGGGGCAACTGTTGTACCCCAAAATTTGCCCTCCCATATTCTTCAAAGTTTGACAAGCATCATCTCAATTTGCTCAAGTCTACTCAAGGGTTGCACAGTTCAAACACCCTCTTAAGCCAGTCAAATTAGGGTTTTGGTTCTTGCAAGGAAGTTGAGGTTTCCAATGGCTCAATCAAGTCACATATGCCTATAGACATTGTCAAGCATCTACATGCCAAGTTTCAAGGCTCACAAGGTCAAGTTACACAGTCAAAAACCCTAATTGCTTCACAATCAACTGTAGGGGTAAATGGTCATTTGGCAGTCAAAAGTCAAAATTTTTGGTCAACATCTTATTTTGAAGCCACAATCATCATTTGATCAAGTCTTGATCATGATTCTACAAGAATGGCTCAAAAATCATCAAGATGCAAAAGTTTCCATTTTTGGACAGCTGAAAAGTCAACTGTAACTTGACCAAAGCATAACTTTTTCATGGTTCATCAGAAAAATCCCATCCAATGCTCATTTTGAAGGGGAGGAAATTTCCTACAACTCATCTTCACATTCCAAGTCCAATAAATGCTCTCACAAAAAGTTATCAATTTCAACATTATAGGTCATTTTCAAAAGTCAACAAAAAGGCATTTTAAGTCAAAGAACATAACTTGAGATTGGTAAATTCAAATGACATGGGAACATAGGCATTGGTTAGAGGACTTCAAGACCTTTCCAAAATGTCCAAGAACATGTTCATATGATCAAAATTGAGCAAGATATGCATTGGAGAAGTTGGGAAATTTTTGTGAAATGGCAAAAGTCAACTATCCTTGAAACTTCAATTTTTGACAAAAGGGCCCACTTTTTTCCACTTGATTCAGCCTTGTCATGCCACCCACGTGTCCCATGATCAATTTCAAGACCAAATAATTATTTTTCTATTTTTATTTAATTTTTATGGATTTAATTCATTTTAATCCATAATAATTAAAGTAAATCTAAAAAAATTAATTAAATGGTATCTTATGGTTTGAATAGCCTTCATGAAGCATTTGCAACCTACCAATTTCGTGCTAAGCTCATTTAGGCATGAAAATTCAAATTTTGAACAAGCTTTGAAAGGCCTTTAATGGTGGTTAAGACAAAATCCAAAGCTTAATTGCAATGGTTAAAGGCTCCTAAATGTGACTTATTCTCACTCATTACTACATATGCAAGCCTTGCAAGCCTCATTCACAACTAGAACATTACACAAACGGCCAGAGCAAAATCCAAAAAGTGTCAAAAAAAGTTTGAGATCAAAAGGAGTATTGCAAGCATTTTCAGGCCAAAAGGAGAACGTGACTCTCTTCTTTGCCATTCCCTGAAGCTAAAGCAACCCTTGCCACGTCCTAAGATCCATCATACCGCGCTGTAAGTTCTTCCCAGGCCCCCCATAATTTCCATAATATTTGTCTTCATATAATTGTGTGCAGGCTTGCTAGTGTGCTCCATCATATGCCCTCAAGCATTGAGTTGCCATGTGTCCTTGAGTCTAGATCTGATGACAAAAGATGAAGGACCACAATAGTCCCCCAGTCAACGCTGGCACACCTGATCAGGAAATCAAACATGGCTTTGTGCAAATGGGCTCAAATTACTTCTCCACCTCCTTCAGGGCCCAGACCCCCCCCCCCCCCCCCTTTGGTTCATTTTTTTTTCCTATTATATATTTTTCTAGTTTATTTGCTAATTATTTTTTCTCATTATTATTACTATTATTTAATTAACTCATAATTAATTCTTCACAATAAAATTCAGAAAAAACCAAAAAAACATTTTATTATTTATTAATTTATTTTGTAAATAAAAATGTAAATTAAATTAAATTAGCTTAATTAATTAACTTTAATACTTTTTTTACAATAAAAAAAAAAACAATTTAGAATTAGGTTTTGCTAACTTTTAATTTCTATTTATTTTCTCTTTATTTTCATTAAAAACACAAAAAACATTTTCTTAATTAATTAATTAATTAGTTATTAGTTTTAATTTCATTAATTACAAAAAAGGACAAAAATTCAATTCTTTCTTAAAAAAGGGTCAACACCCTAAGACGTCCCGATTCGATTCTCTCGCGCTTTAATTTATTTTCATTATATTTATGTAATTGCTTCTGGAAATGTAATAGTTAATTAGGACCTCTTTTATTGGAATTTTTTTTATTAATAACCATGTATTAAAAAAATATTTCGCAAATAACCGGGTTTCGGAAAAAATTACGCAAATAACCATGTTTGAGATGGCTCCACAAAGGAGGAGCCATCTCATTTGGCGCATGCACCTAGGGTTTTGCCCTAGGCGCCATCTCACTTGGCGCCTCCCTTGGCTTTTAGCCAAGTGAGATGGCGCATGCTCCTTAAAAAGGAGAGGAGGCGCCATCTCACTTGGCGCCTAGGGCAAAACTAGGGTTTTTTACTGTTTTATAAATAATTCGTCCGTTTCTTTGAAATTTCTCACACTTTCTCGCACTGTATTTTTATTTTGTACTCCCTTATTTACGTAATGACGTCGCCTATGATTTTTAGCAGAGATGGTCACGTTATATTCTCCGCCACGAAACCTGCGATGAAAATGAAATTCTGGCACATTCACTCCATGGAGCGTCTGAAGCGGGAGTTGATGCGGTGGCTAGATGGAGACATCGCCGAGGGGGAAAAAATTCGAAGGATCCAACGAAAACGAACAACAACCTCGCATGCGACAGGAAGACCTAATGTGTGGTTGGAGGAAGTCAAAACAGACAGTGATGTAATGCTGATGATGCATGGGTCAGATGAAATTGTGTTAACAGTTGTAATTTCCTAGATTGAATATCGTTAATCATTGTTGTACGCGAAAACCCTAATGTAATTTCCTATATTGAATTTCTTAAATTGTGTGAACAGTTTTATTAACGGAAAACCCATAATGTTTACAACACAAATATTGAAAAGATTTATTGTATTACAAAATTTATGTGGTCGAGCCAGACGCCCGATTCAGACAGTTTTTGCGATTGTGTCCGACCTGACGGCATAAACCACACTTTCTTTCCAACCTGTCAAGATCGTCCATTTCTGTTGTTATGCGCCTGCTTTTGGGACGACCCTTCTTGTTCCTTCGCATTTGGTCATTGTGCCAAACTATATCACCGTTGTATTCAGGCCAATAGTCCGGTTTTGCCACCAAAGGAAAGTTGTTGTTGTAAACAGTGAGCAACGTTTCAGATTTATAAACGTTTGAGAGCAGTTGAAGCGCGTCTTGATGGGTATGCGCACAAGCGGCAATGACATGAGAGCAAGGCATACGAAAAGCTTGAAACCTGCCACAATCGCACCATTGAGAAGGTAAAATGACCCTGTATTCTTGTCTTGCCAGGCCTTCATTGTGGTCAATTGTCTCTTTCACAATGAAGTTGTGGCTATGGCGGTCAAACCGTGTAACCATGTGAGTCTTGGCTTTAGCACTTTCATCCTTAATGTATTTCATACAGCTTTCACTCCATAGTTGTCCTGATTGCAAGACCGCATACCACATTTCACCTCTTTTGGCAAATAACGCAGTCATCCTAAAATACGTGGATTTCACCAAGGCAATGATGGGGAGGTTTCATATGCCCTTGAATACCCCATTCATTGATTCAATAAGATTTGTTGTCATATGCCCCCATCTTTGGCCATTGTCGTATGACCTAGTCCACTTTTCGACCGGTATATTGTCGATCCACGTACCGGCTTCTGGGTTAGACAAACGGATCTCGTTGCGGTAATATTTGAATGTGGGTTGTGTCAGTGCGTATCCCGCATTCATCACCGCTTTCCTCAATGTTTTGTCCTTGACCTCCCTCGAGAAATTCTGAACGATATGCCTGACGCAATAGACATGCGTAGAAGGAGGGTCATGCCAACCATTTGCCGGATTATTATAGGCACTTTCAATGGAGGCATGTCTGTCCGAGATCAAACAGAGATCTGGTTGAGGAGCCACGTGTGTACGAAGATTTTTCAGGAAAAAGCTCCAAGCACCACCGGTCTCCCCCTCGACAAGGGCAAACACAACGGGGAAAATGTTATTGTTGCCATCTTGTGCAACTGCCATCAAAAGCGTGCCTTTGTACTTCCCATACAACCAAGTCCCGTCTATTTGTAGAATTGGTTTGCATGATGCAAACCCTGTGATGCATGGTTGAAATGCCCAAAAGACGCGACTGAATATTCCGTTGCCATGTAGTAGACTACCATCTTGGGCGTACGCTGGCAATGTTTCCAGAACATAAACACTACCTGGAGAATATGTCTTGAGTGCATTTAGGTAGCGTGGAAGTTCTCGGTATGACTCCTCCCAGTTCCCGTACACCCTTTCAATCGCCTTAGTCTTTGCTAACCACGCCTTACGGTAAGACGGAGTGTAGTTAAAAACCGTGGTGATGTGGGAGATGATTGTTTTCACCTTCAAAGAAGGGTCGTTGCTGGCCAGGGGTAGGATTTCTTGACAGATTAGATCATGGTTGAGTTTTCGGTGGTCTTGTGATTGAGTGGAACTTACACAAGTATGGGTAGTCATAGAACCTATGACCCAGCAGTCACCCCTTAGTCTGTATGAAGCGGTCAGCTTGAACATACAGTCAGGGTGGACACACTTGATCTTGTACCTTTCCGGGTTTACACGATCCACCTTATAATCAACCGAGTTGAGCATGTGAAATTTTTTGATGGCCCTTATGCATTCCTCTCTATTACGAAACTTGTCCTTCTCTTTTAAATTTTCATCCGATTGCATATACGGTTGGAAAAACAAGTCCGTAGAAGGTTCATCTCCGCCCATGTTGAAGTTTGTCATGTGCGTAGGTGGTGTGTAGATTTTGTCGGTAGGAATACTTGGGATGCCATCATCGTCAGAATCGTCGTTCACCATTTCATCAAACTCTAACTCGTTATCTTCTTCTTCATCATCAATTGCATCCACCTCATCTTGCTCATTCTCCAAAGGATCAACCTCCTGTGTCACCGGAGGCTCTACCTCCTGTGTCACCGGAGGCTCTTGAAACAGAACGTACAACTCAATAGAGTCGTTTCCAGAATAGACATGGCTGGAAATCATGTTCTGGAAATCCTCGTCATCTTGAATTGCAACCTTATAAAAAATAACTTGGTTGTTTCCAAAAAAGACTGGACTCTGATAAAATATCTGGGATACCGGGCCTCGTTCAAGTTTGGCCTCCAATCTTTTCTTAAAGTACGAGAAATTTGCTTTCCCGTTTAAGAGAAATCGGACATTGTCGGTGTTTCTAAACAAAAACCCAACTGTGGGACACATGTATGTCTCACCGTTGAAATGTGCTTTGACAACAAATTATGGTGAAGAGGCCATTGTGTAGAATTGTTTTAGGTATGAAGGTGGGAATGTTTTGGGTTTATTGATTGTATGAAGGTATGAATGCTGGAATGTTTGAAGGTTAGATGACTGATTCGAAGGTTGGAAAATTTTACACTTTATGTGAATGAATGTTATGTTCAACGTAAGGCAAAAAATTTCAATTAAGTAAGTGATGCAACCCCCCAAGGCTGCCAATAATATTACATGCATGGGCTTATGCAGCCACCTAACCTGCCACCCATCAACTCCAATGGCCTTTCATGCAACAGGGAAAGGAATCCTAAAGGCTGTCACGTAGCCTGAGCCAATGCTGTAAAACGTGACACCTCTTATTCGCCAAATGGGGTGGCGACACAATTCATTTTTGTACTATTTCGCCAAGTGAGATGGCGCCTCCCTTACTGTCCAATCGTGATACATGCATGGGCTTATGTTGCCACCTAGCCTGGCCCTATTCTGCACACATAAATGTTTTGTGTAAGACTCCACCCATCAACTCCAATGGCCTTGCATGCAACAGAGAAAGGAATCCCAAAGGCTGTCACGTAGCCTGAGCCAATGCTGTAAAACGTGACACCTCTTATTCGCCAAATGGGGTGGCGACACCATTCATTTTTGTACTATTTCGCCAAGTGAGATGGCGCCTCCCTTACTGTCCAATCGTGATACATGCATGGGCTTATGCTGCCACCTAGCCTGCAAGAGTGACACCTTACATTTTTTGTAAATGCATGCATGCATATGTGTAACACCCTAAGCATGCAAATGTGACACATCGCAGGCATGCAACCACTACATCACACTTATTTGACTATAAATACATACCTTATGAAACATCTCTCACACCCACACAACTCTCACTCTCTGCTACAAAATATTTCTTAAGTCTATCATACTCTCTATTTCTTCCTAAGTCTTTCATTCTCTCAAGCGTTCTGAACAATGGCCCTTCTAACAATGGGAGATACTCACAGAGGCACAAGGGAAAACATTGCTGCATTTGTAAGTCTCTTCTTTGGTTATACATTTTTCATACTTCAAATAACATGTTGTTCATCTTAATTAATCTTACTCTTGTTTAATTATGATCTCAGGATACACAAAGATTCAGAATCCATTCGCACAAATACCTTGCTCCCGACCCATTTATCGTCCCTTATCTGGAATATGCAGGTTTTGGACACGTGATAAAGATCTCCAACTGCACCATTGACTCCAAATTCATTCTTGCAATGTTGGAGAGGTGGAGACCGGAGACCCATACATTTCACCTACCAATAGGTGAATGTACCATCACTCTCGAAGATGTGTACATGCTACTGGGCCTCCCTATTGACGGTAAGGCGGTGAACGGGTCGGTTCAACAACCGAACTCACAGTGTGAAGAACTGTTGGGTAGGGACATGGTAGAAGGTGGTGGAGCAAGAGGGCAGGGAATACTACTCACTGACCTGAAACGGCATTATGCAAGTATGGAATTAAATGAAAATTCCTCAGAGAATGACCGAGTAGTAAAAGCCCGAACGTATATTATGATACTTTTTGGTACATTTTTATTTCCCGAAAGTACGGGAAATAGTGTAAATTTCATGTACTTACATTTACTAACAAATTTTGATAAAACTAGAAAATTTAGTTGGGGTTCTGCAGTATTAGCCCACCTGTACAGTTCCTTGTGCAAAAACACAGTCAAGGAAAAATGTACATTTTATGGGTGCGCATTTTTACTACAAGCCTGGGGTTGGTGGAGGATGGAGTCCTTAAACCCCATCAACAACAACACTTTTGGTTTCCCTTACGCAACAAAGTAAGTCATTAAGTTATAGCATTTATAACTATTCTTCTCTTTCCAAAATATATGCTAAAAATAACATGTTTCTCATTTCCTTTAGGTACTGCGTGAGGGGTATGGATTACGGCAAGAATCCCAGATTCAATGTCGCACTCTACCGGAATCTGTTGGATCACTTAGGCCCAGATGACGTACGTCGTAGCTTTTAACTTTTGTTCATTTTAATTATTTATACATTACTTTTGCGCTTACCTGATTTAAATTTTATCGCAGTTCGTCTGGAGACCATATTTGGGTTTGGACCATTCTCCAAATCCAGAGGATGCAGCAACTTGGACTGCAAAGACGGCACTCATTCGGTTCAACATTGTGGAGATGCACCACAGCGACCGTGTGAAGATGCAGTTCGGAATGATCCAGGAGATACCAAGTGATCCAACAGATTTATCCCCCTGGCATCTAAAAAGGGTCGACGCCCAGTGGAATCTTACCAACTGGAAAGACTTTGCTTCAGAATGGTGTAAAATGTGGCAAAGGCGTCACCGCTACATCTTGCAATCCCCGGTTTTCCTTACTCAAGGTAACATGCGACACACCGATCAATATATGTCATGGTACAGGTCGGTTAGTAACCCAGATATGCACGTGTCTCATCCGAGGTACTTGGTTGACCCACGCACACAATGGGCACAACCCTCGATTCCCCACCAACAAACCTAAAATCCATCAACCTCAAACCAACCCCCAAGAAGAAACAGACCAACAAACACACAACCATATTCCCCACCACAACACAACTACAACCAAATGTCGTACTACCAACCACAATCACCGCCAAACTACCAATACCCGGAAATGCCTCAAACCCAACCACAATACCAACCCCAATACCAGCAAACCCACATACCCCATACACAATTTCAATCTTCCACATATCCCAATATGGCGCCCTCAACATCCAGCCTTAGCCCTGATATGGGAATGTCAGAAGATTATGACCAACCCGACCAAACCTACCATCAACCACCATATCACCAAACAACCCAACATCCACAATACCAAACACCCCAAGATCCATTTCCTTTCTACCCCCCATACTCAGACGACCAATGCTACCGACCAACCATGGAACCCCACCCACCGCCAACACGACCAAACTTCGAGGGTATGGGTAACCGACTGTACCAGAGCGGATCTTCGAGATATGGAGATCTTACCGATTTTATGGATTCGGATCGTATTGACTTCGCTGGGCCATCGACCTTGCCGCAGCAGGAAACGAGACGGCACCCAGCAAGAGAAAGGCAGGGACGGGGATGCGGAACTGGGGGTCATTACCGGGTTCCTGGGGATCACTGATGTATCTTTTTTTTTCCCAGTATTTTTTTGTATCTATTTTTTTACTGTTCTTTAAATGTAAAACAGTTGAATGTAATTATTTTTTTTTAAATAAAAAATCCATTTTGTTTATCTCTGTCTAATACGCAACGCGCAGGAAAGAAAAAAAAAAAATTTTTTTGACCTAATTTTGTACATAGGCGCCATCTCACTTGGCTTAGGGCTTGCCCTTTGCCCTTAGGCGCCAAGTGAGATGGCGCCTCCCTTAAAAAAAGAGGAGGATGCGCCAAATGAGATGGCTCCTCCTTTGTGGAGCCATCTCAAACATGGTTATTTGCGTAATTTTTTCCGAAACCCGATTATTTGCGAAATATTTTTTTAATACATGGTTATTAATAAAAAAAATTCCTTTTATTGCTTTATTTATTTTCTCGCAGTTTATTTTTTCAAACGGGTTTTTGTCTTTTAGCGATGTATAGACCCGCGCCTTGTAATAGTTAGATTTACATTTCCGCAATTTATTTTCCGCACTCCTAACTTTTAAAAAATGCATGAAAGAATGTATGAATAATAAAACCAATCCGTAGCTCACAAATAACATGTACAAGACAAACATAACTGAAAAACAACACACAAAGCACATGCCACTCCTAGAGTACGCCTCACTGGTTGCCTCGAACGTGGTCGTCAAGTATAGGGTGTTTTAGAGGTCGCCCTTATGTCTAAGATCCAGTTGCCTCGAAACGGTTGCCTCGGATTAAAAAGGATCTAAGACATACTTCTAAGGTGTCCTACTGTTGCTTCGGTGACCACATTGTCCCTATAATCGAATTGACCCGAATACCTCCAATGATGGTGCTACCTACCTCTCAATGGTGGGATAGCACTGTCTAAAGGACTCTTACACAGCCTAATTTCTTAGAGTAGGTAGGTTTCTCTTAAGTACTTGCTCTTTCAAACAAACAAAAATACTTTTCGCACTCACAATTTCTAATGGTTTTCAAACAAATATTCCATACACTCTTGAGGACTGATACAAGAGTTACTTAGAAATTTTTCAAACGAAACTTTTTCAAAACCCACACACATTTGAAAAGCAAACAATTTTTGAAAACATAAGAGCAAGTACCTAAGAGCCCGTGGATAACCACGGATAGAAAGGGTGCTAACACCTTCCCTTTCTATAAATCTACCTCTCGAACCGAGAGACATTCTCAAAGAAGGAATTTTGCTGTGCTTTTGTCCTTTCCATGTTGGAGAACATAAAAGATGGTGGCGACTCTTGCTTACCGCGACATTTCGCGAAACCAACTTAAAAAATAGTCAGTTCTATTTCCACCGATCACAATGGGTACCTAAGGATAAAATAATACATGTGGCAGATATCTTTAGCAGCAAAGCAGAAACACCAATCATGGTACCTGGACTCTGGCTGCTCACGACACATGACGGGAAGAAGGCATATGTTCCAAAGCCTGGAACTTAAGCCTGGAGTCCACGTAGGTTTTAGAGGCAATCAGAGAGGAAAGATCATTAGCTCTGGAACTGTAGGTAATGGAAATCTTCCCTCTATAAGTAATGTTTTATTAGTAGATGGATTAATGCATAACCTGTTATCCATAAGTCAATTAAGTGATAACGGTTATGATATAATCTTTAATCAAAATTCATGCAAAGCTGTTAGTCAGAAAGATGGGACCATCCTATTTAATGGAAAGAGGAGAAACAACATTTATAAAATAAAACTTTCTGAACTAAAAAGTCAGAATGTAAAGTGTCTTTTGTCTGTTAACAACGAGCAATGGATCTAGCACAGAAGATTGGGATATGTTAGTATGAGAAGAATATCTCAGATTAACAAACTCAATCTGGTCAGAGGACTTCCTAACCTGAAGTTCAATTCAGATGCTCTGTGTGAAGCATGTCAGAAAGGCAAGTTTGCAAAACCAGCTTTCAAATCTAAAAACGTTGTTTCCACCTCTAAGCCATTAGAACTTCTGCACATTGACTTATTTGGACCAGTTAAAACTGCTTCAGTCAGTGGTAAGAAGTATGGGTTAGTAATCGTAGATGACTATAGCAGATGGACATGGGTAAAGTTCTGAAGACACAAGGACGAGTCACACTCTGTGTTTGTCACCTTCTGCAACCAAGTTCAGAATGAAAAGGATCTTAGAATCGTCAAAGTTAGAAGTGATCATGGTGGAGAATTTGAAAACAAAGATTTTGAGGCATTCTTTAATAACAAAGGCATTCTGCATGATTTCTCTTGTCCTAGAACTCCCCAGCAAAATGGAGTTGTAGAACGAAAGAACAGAACATTACAAGAAATGGCCAGAACCATGATCAACGAGACTAACGTTGCTAAGATCTTCTGGGCAGAGGCAATAAACACAGCGTGCTACATTCAGAATAGAATCTCCATAAGACCTATTCTGGAAAAGACTCCATATGAATTGTGGAAGAACAGAAAGCCCAACATTTCTTATTTTCATCCATTTGGAAGTACATGCTTTATTTTGAATACAAAAAATTATTTGAACAAGTTTGACTCTAAAGCACAAAAGTGTATTATGTTAGGATACTCTGAACGCTCAAGAGGGTACAAAGTATACAATACAAAAACACAGATTGTGGAAGAGTCAATCAGTGTTTGTTTTGATGATAAGCTTGACTCTCAAAAGTCAAAGCAGAATGAAGTATTTGCAGGTATGGAAGTTGAATTCACAGGTACTGAAGACAAGTCATTAGAAGCTCTTAATAGAGACACTCCCTCAACATCAAAAAGAGGCACTGCAAGTAACCCAACACCTTCTGTTGATCAACTTCAGAAAAGACTATCCAGAAGCAGCTTGGATCACCCAGAAGAAACAATCTTAGGAAGAAAGGAAGATCCAATCAGAACAAGAGCTAGCTTCAGAAACTCTGAAGAATCCCTCATGGGACTTGTTTCTCTAATTTAACCATCAACAATTGATGAAGCACTTCTAGACAATGACTGGATTCTAGCAATGCAAGAAGAGCTGAATCAATTCACTAGAAATGACGTATGGGATCTAGTTCCCAAACCAAAGGGATTCAACGTCATTGGAACAAAATGGGTGTTCAAAAACAAACTGAATGAACAAGGTGAAGTCATCAGAAACAAGGCACGATTGGTAGCACAGGGTTATAGTCAGCAAGAGGGGATAGACTATACAGAAACCTTTGCTCCAGTCGCCAGGTTAGAATCTATCAGACTTTTAATTTCATTTGCTGTTAATAAAGGCACCACTCTGTATCAGATGGATGTTAAGAGTGCATTCTTAAATGGCTATATAGAAGAAGAGGTATATGTGCATCAACCCCCTGGTTTTGAAAGTTCCAAAAATCCAGAATATGTTTTCAAACTAAAGAAATCACTGTATGGTTTGAAACAAGCTCCCAGAGCTTGGTATGAAAGACTAAGTAACTTCCTGTTAGAAAAGGAATTCACCAGAGGGAAAGTGGACACAACCTTATTCTGCAAGAAAGTTAAGAATGACATTTTAGTATGTCAGATTTATGTTGATGATATCATATTTGGATTTACTAAACCTTCTCTGGGAAGAAAGTTTGCTGTGTATGCAGGCAGAATTTGAGATGAGCCTAATGGGGGAACTGAAATTCTTTCTGGGCATTCAGATCAATCAAACCCCAGAAGGAACTTACATTCATCAGAGCAAATATGTCAGAGAACTTCTGAAGAAATTTGATCTCTCAGAATGTAAGCCATCAAAGATTCCAATGTATCCCACGTGCATTCTGGAAAGAGAAGAGGTAAGCAAAAAGGTAGAACAGAAGGTCTACAGAGGTATGATTGGTTCTCTTCTTTATCTGACAACTTTAAGGCCTGACATTTTATTTAGTGTATGCATTTGTGCAAGATTCCAATCAGATCCTAGAGAATCTCACTTAACAGCAGTTAAGCGAATTTTCAAGTATCTGAAAGGTACTACTAATCTGGGTTTATTTTATAGAAAATCAAGTGATTACAGCTTAGTAGGATACTGTGATGCTGATTTTGCTAGAGACAGAGTAGAACGTAAAAGCACTTCTGGAAGCTGCCAGTTTCTGGGAGAAAATCTGATCTCATGGTCCAACAAAAGACAATCCACAATTGCTCTATCAACAGCAGAAGCTGAATACATAGCAGCAGCTGGATGCAGCACACAAATGCTCTGGATGAAAAGTCAACTTGAGGACTTCCAGATATTTGAGAGTAACATTCCTATCCTTTGTGACAATACTTCTGCTATTTGTCTCAACAAAAATCCAATTTTACATTCTAGGGCTAAGCATATAGAAATAAAACATCATTTTATTAGGGACTATATTCAGAAAGGGATTTAAAATTTAAAATTTATTAACACAGACCATCAATGGGCTGATATTTTTACAAAACCACTTTCTGAAGATAGATTCAACTTCATTCTGAAACATCTCAGCATGAAGCTCTGCCCAGAATGAAATTGTTTTGATTCTATATATTAACCTTCAGAACTTTGTTTATTTTTCTGTGAACTTCTGATCAATCTTCTTTCAGAATTTTAGAAGTGCAGATTGTATCAGAATCTATCCATGAAGATCTGAGCGCTTCATTTCAAGGATAGAAATGTGTTGTTCACTCAAGCAAACAAGTGTCATCCAGTCATCAGCCATTTTCTGAGGCTGAACACGCGTTCACGTTTCTGAAAAGGCAAAAGCGCTGATTGGATGCATTGAGACACATGTCATGGGTAACCGTTCCAAATATCTTTCTGAATCCCCTAAAATCAGCTATCATTTAATGCTAATAATCATTATTAATTTCTCTCTCTTAACGTTTATGCTTTCAAATTTTTTTTTGGAAATCTATTTAAACACACTTCACACCATTTACACTTTTTACCTTAACTTTCATTTTCTCTAAATATTTCTGATTTCAGTGTTCTTACTTTCTCAAGAAACCCTTTCAATCTTTTTCACAAAAACCTTCGTGTGAACAATGGCTTCTTCCAGCATTCCTACTGCAGGTTCCCAGAAAACCGTTTCATCTGAACAATATGAAGTACCCTTCAGAACGCTTCTAACACCAGTAAAAAACCTAGAGGTTCTGTCAGAATTAATCGTGGATTTCAACAGCCTTAAGGAGAATGGGTTTGATCTATTTGAAGAAATTAAAGCTCAAGGCTGGGAAAAGTATTTTGACAGACTAGTGGGTCCAACATTTCCTATTCTGGTAAAGGAATTTTGGATTCACGCTTCTTCTTCAAATCATCAAGTCACGTCTTACATCATGGGGAAAAAGATTGTTATTACTGAAGACCTGATTGCAAGACTCATAGGGTACAGTGGTGGTGGTGTTCGTTGCATTGATATGGCAGAAAGGTGTGTTGATGGTGCCCTAATTGCAAGGGAAATCTTTACTATGGGGCTTCCCTCCAGCAAGATAAGGGATTTGAAGGACAAACACAGAATTTGGGCCAAGATCATTCTGGGATGCTTCAACCACATGAAGCCTACCAGCTCTCCTGATTACATTAATATTGATTAGCAGTTTCTGATTTATTTCATCTCTCAGAAGGTCAAGATACATCTGGCTCATCTTCTGTTCAACCATCTCAGAAAAAGTGTCAAAGAAACAAGAGAAGAGGAGCGAACAAAAAGGAATTGGATACCCTTGGGAAGACTGATATCAGATATTCTTACAGAGAACAGGCTGATTGATCATCTGACAGAGGCTCAAGAAATCAGCACTCTGGAAGCTTCTGTTGGTAAGCAGCTGAATGCCAAAAATCTGAAGAAAATGAAGTTGATAGAGAACATCGAGAAGGAGCCCAGCGTCACTCCTTTTGATGCAATCTCCAGCAGAAGAGTCCCTCTGGACAACTTCCCTCTGTTCTCAGAGATTGACTCTAAACCAGATATAATTCTGAGATATCTGGATGCTTATAAAGCTGATGGTACAACACCAAATCTGAATATTCAAGATCTTCAGCAGAAGGCTCCAGAGGTTGTTCTAAAGAAGACAAAGAAAAGAAAAGCTGTGGGAGAAGGATCATCTCAGCAGACTCCGAAGAAGAGAGGTAATCTTGCTTTTGTAACTGTTTTAGATTCAATTGTTGTTTCCACATCTATTCCAACTCCATCTGAAAACCCAACACCTTAAACTTTCGATGATTTTGACCTTGATTTTGACCCTTCTGAATCATTAACCCTCAGAAGATCTCGCTCCCAACCACAAAATCCAAATACTGAAGCCATACCAGAACAAGAACTTGCACAAGTTCTTTCTGATATAGACCAACACACCTCTACTCCCGAAACAGAAAATCCAAATCCACAACCAGAAATTCCCATCTCACCACAACCAGAAATTCCACTCTCTCCAGAACCAGAAATCCCACTACCTTCATCTCCTTAACCAGAAATTAATCCACCCTCTCCTCAACCTGAACAATCTCCACAACCTGAGACTCAAACCTCTGAAGCTCAACCCTCTGAATCCCCTGAACCCGTACCTCTGGCCATTCAATTGCCCCTTGGTACCATTGTAAATATTCCTCAACTTCCCTCTTCACTAGAAATAACTCCACCAAATTCCCCATCAAGTCCAATCATAATTCCTGACTCTCCCACTCCCTCACCAAAAGACAATTCTGATGACCACAGCAAGACTGTCATTGATTTAACAGTCTTTGAATGCCTTGCTGCAATATCCAACAAAACTGCTATCCCTAAACTAAAACATCCAAATAATGGTTCCAGCATATTGACCTTTGAAACAGAAGTACAGAAGTGGATCACTTCTTTGAAACAAGCAAGTCTAGAACTGGTTGATCCCGCTGTATCAGACTTCCTCTGGACAAAGTTCAGAAGATGGGTATGCTCTGAAACCTTTAAGTTGCAAGACCAGAGTTGTGGACAAGCTCAACAGAACTTCAGCAATCTGCTGAAAGAAATTGAAGGTCCAGTTCTGAGAAGCTGCTTAAGGAAGAAGTTCTCCCGCTGGACAATGCTCCTTGGTCTGAACCTCGTCAACCAGAGTCAGAAGAACAAATGATTCCAGCTGAAGAACATGGTCAAGCAGAAGATATTGCAGAAAGCTCTGAGAAGCATCCTGTGTCTGAAGATCCTCAAGCTTCCTCTCTTGACAGGCAGACTCTGGAGGACTTGAAAAGATCTGATATGCTGATGAATGAAAGAATGGATAAGCAGGACATCAAAATTGATGCTATAGCAAACATGGTATCTCAGCAACAGGAAACCAGCACTCAAATCAAGAGCATGTTAGAAGCTCTGTTCACACGTCTTCCACCTCCCTCTTAGAATTTTCTTGTGTTTTCCTTGTTTTCTTTACATGTTTGTCTGTAATATTTTACATGGTTCTAAACTTATCATTGCTTCTGGTTTTAATCTAAACGCTTTTTCAGCTCTGACCATTTTAACTCTGATTACCTGTGCTTTTTGATAACTGACAAAAAGGGGGAGAAAGAATGATATTTTTCAATAACGGATTACTAAGAAATAAGTCTCAAACATTCTGACAATCTAATCTATTTGAATTTTCTCTCTTCTGAAAAGCTTACAGGTACAAAACTCTAATGAATCTGATGAACCTGATGAACTCTGATACAGTAAAGTTCTGATGCTCAAAGTCTCATGGAATTAAAGGGAAGCAATCAACTCAGGGGGAGTTTTTCTCTTCGTTGCTCTGACACCTTTTAGTCTTTATTTTTAATCTCTGATACCTTTTATTCTTTACTTTTAATTGAAAAAAATCTAGTTTTTGTCATCATCAAAAATGGGGAGATTGTTAGAACATAGTTTGATTCTACAACCCTCAATTAGAGTTTTGATGATAACAAAATACAAGAATAAACAAATTGTAAGATTTATATATAAGACATATATGCTACTTAAAATTATGTTGTGTATTTACAGAAACTCTGATGGAATCAGCATCAGAAGATCAGTATCAACATCAGCATCAGAAGATATGTCAGCATCAGAAGATCAATAACATTTGCTACACGCTGAAGTTACCAGATCATACGCTGAAGCCTGATGACCAGAATCTGCGCATAAAATACTCTGACTCTGATCAAGATCTTTACCAAGTCATCAACACTCAGAAGCGTCTTCATCCAGCTAAAGCAAAGAATACTCTGATTATCATAAAGAAGACTCTGAAGCGTAACTAAGCATTCAAGACAAATTAATTACCAACGGCTTTATCCAAGACAAGATCTTCTCATAAAGGAAAGAACGTTATGGTCATTGAAAGTGATTTATGGACACCAACGTATCTTTGCCTTGGCTATATAAACAGACAGTGTGAGAAAAGAAAAGGCTAATATTCTTTACGCACGCATATACACGCCTACGAAAACGCACACACTCATACAAATTACTAAGCTTTCCAACCACGCTCATCCAAATGCTTTAGCAATTCAGTTTTCATTCTAAGCTTAATATTGTGTATTATCACAATTGTGATATATAGTTTTGTTAGAAAACATTAACACTCAATTTTGTTCAATTATCTGTAATAGAATTTCCTTGAGATAAACCGGTCTGTGGTTATACTCAAGAAGGCTTTAACAATTGTTAAAGTAGTTGTTGTATTCAGTTGAATATAGTGGATTAAGACCTTGTTGGAGAGAGGTGAAATCACCTTGACGGGTGGACTGGAGTAGTTTGAGATCAAACGAACCAGGATAAAAATACAGTGTTGTCTGCACATTTGATTTAAGTTTTACAACTCAACCCCCCTTCTTGTGTTTTTCACATCTTCAGAGTTGATCCATAAGGTTTTGTGTCGATACATAATGTCTGGTTTTTGACAAAATCGGCTTTTAATTGCTGTAACTTGAGTTTAGGATGCTGTTTGATATGTCGTTCGAAGTGTTGATTAGCTAACGCAATGAGCTTTGTTCTAGGTGATTAAATGATGGATAAGAAGTGTAATCCTAGCAGATAATGCAGGATTTAGAATTAATTCCCGTAGATGACCGTTGTGCTGATTTTTAGACAGAACGATGAATAATAGATGTTTAGAGGCTGGTGTTAGAATTATGACAGTAGGATTAGTGACAGTAACGATATAAATTAGCAGAATAACAGGATGGATTATTGTACTATTAATATACAGTTGAGTGTTAGTGAGATGTTATTGATGAAGTTGTGTTCGATGATTTTGTGATAATAAATGATGTTTAATAAATTATTTTGATGTTATGAGATGTTATTAATTGAGATGTTTTGAGATGATTGAGATGTTATTGTTTTGAGATGATTGAGATGTTTTGTGATGATTGAGATGTTGTTGTTTTGAGATGATTGAGATGTTGTTGTTTTGAGATGATTGAGATGTTGTTATTTTGAGATGTTAATTGAGATGTTTTGAAATGATTTGAAATGTTGTTAACTTAGGTGTTGTTATTACATTCATGATGAGTCGCATACATTGCATTTTTGAGATGGATCTTATGCTTGTTGAGATGGCCTGGATTGGCAAATTTTGAGATTTGTTGATGCCTCTATTAATTGGCAGATTTTTGAGATGGGAGTTCTGCTCCAATGGTACCACATGCATTTTCATAGTTTTGAGTCGTATTATATGATTGAATAATAAAGTGTATTTGATGTTGATGAATGAGTATATATGCTATAATTATTGTTGATTATGAGATGAGAAGTGGTGATATTATTGATCTAATTTAATATATTAATTATCATGCGCTTTATTATATTGTTAGATATCTCACCCCTTTTGTTTGAATGTTGCCATTATCTTGGTAACGTGTAGGTAATTGCGAGTGAAGGCTGTATACCTTCAATAGTTCGAGTCGGTGTCATTGCTCTGATATGTAACACTCGGGGGGATGAACGCTTGCTGATTTTTGATTGTTGATTTTCAGTTGTTGAGTTTTGAATTGATTATTATTAAATATGAGATGTTTCGAAGTTGCTGTTTTATTTAGAGATGTTATTGAAGAATTTTGCTGCGTAGTTGTTGAATTATTTTATTAAAGATGTTATGACGATGGTTCATCCGATGTTTTAAAAGTGTTATATATCCATGATGAATGCAATGAATTTGTTAGAATAATTTGTGACGTCCTAATTCATCTGCATGATTGAAATTTTATAACTCTGATTTATTTTGCATAATTTGCTTGGGGTAGAATTGGGGTGTTACAAAGTTGGTATCAGAGCAAAAGGTTAGTCTGACCTTGTCGTCGAGTCGTAGTTGTTTAACAATCGAGTATTGTTATTTTGAGTTCTAACAGTTATTTATGTTGTAGTGAGAAGTTGAGATGGCTGGAAGGAATGATGCTGCTCTTGCTGCTGCTTTAGAAGCTATGGCTCATGCGATGGAAAATCAGCTGAATGCTGATGGGAATGCTGGATTTCGTAGCTTGGCGACTTTCCAGAGAGAGAATCCACCTACGTTCAAGGGAAAGTATGATCCTGATAGAGCATTGAAATGGTTGAAGGAGATTGAGAGGATCTTTCGCGTGATGGACTGCACTTCAGCGCAGAAGGTTCGTTATGGACTCATATGCTAGCAGTCGAGGTTGATGACTGGTGGCTAGAGACTTGTCGGAAGTTGGAAGCTGCAGGTGAGAATGTCACTTGGGCTGTGTTCCGTAGGGAGTTTTTGAGAAAGTATTTTCCTGAAGATGTCTGTGGTAAGAAGGAGATTGAGTTCCTTGAGCTGAAGCAAGGAAATCTGTCAGTTATTGAGTATGCTACCAAGTTTGCTGAGTTGGCCAAGTTTTATCCACATTACGCTGAGGAAAATGTTGAGTTTTCAAAGTGTATTAAGTTTGAGAACTGGTTGCACCCGGAGATTAAGAAGGCAGTTGGATATCAGAAGATCTGTGTCTTTGCTGATTTGGTTGATAGCTGCAGGATTTATGAGGAAGACAATAATTCTCATTACAAGATTATCAGTGAGAAGAGGGGTAAGAACCCACAGAATCGTGGTAAACCTTATGATGCCCCAGCTGGTAAGGGTAAACAGAGAGTTGCTCATGGTCAGAGGACTAGTGGGGGAGATGCTCCTGCTAGTGTGATTTGCTTTAAGTGCGGGAAACCTGGACACAAGAGTAATGTGTGCACTACTGAAGTGAAGAGGTGTTTCCGTTGTGGCAAGAACGGACATGTTGTATCTGACTGTGAGCACAAGAATGTGGTTTGTTTCAACTGTAAAGAAGAAGGGCACATTGGTAGCCAGTGTCCAAAACCGAAGAGGGCTCAGTCAAGTGGTAAAGTGTTTGCTTTGGTTGAGGATCAGACAACTACTGAAGGCGGACTTATTAGAGGTACATGTTTCATTAATAGTACTCCTTTAATCACTATTATTGATACTGGTGCTACGCATTATTTTATTGCTGCTGATTGTGTTGAAAGATTGGGTCTTGTGTTGTCTTCTTTGAATGGAGAAATGGTCGTCGATACTCCAGCCAAGGGGTTGGTGACTACTTCTTTTGTGTGTGCTAAGTGTCTCTTGTCGATCTTTGACAGAAACTTTGTTGTTGATTTGGTTTGTTTACCGCTAAGAGGTTTGGATGTGATTCTTGGTATGAACTGGTTAGAGCATAACTGTGTTCATATTAACTTTTATGACAAGTCTGTGAAGTTTTCTACTCCTGAAGAAGAGGAAGATGGTTTGTTGTCTGCTAGAAAGTTGAGGAAGTTGATGCAAGAGGAAGCACATATGTTTTCGTTGATAGTGTCGCTATCTGTAGAGACTCAAGCTGTAATTGAGGAATTGCAGGTGGTGTGTGAATTTCCTGAAGTTTTCCCTGATGAGATTCCTGATGTACCGCCAGAGAGGGAAGTTGAATTTTCAATTGATCTTGTATCTGGTACCAGACCTGTGTCTATGGCACCATACAGGATGTCTGCATCTGAGTTGTTAGAGTTGAAGAAGCAATTGGAAGAGTTACTTGAGAAGAAGTTTGTAAGACCAAGTGTATCGCCGTGGGGTGCTCAAGTGTTGTTAGTGAAGAAGAAAGATGGAAGTATGAGGCTTTATATTGATTATAGACAGTTGAACAAGGTGACGATTAAGAACAAGTATCCGCTTCCAAGAATAGATGACTTGATGGACTAATTGGTGGATGCTCGTGTGTTTAGTAAGATTGATTTGAAGTCGGGTTACCATCATATTAAAGTGAAGGATGAAGATATTCAGAAGACGGCTTTCATAATGCGCTATGGACATTATGAGTATTCGGTGATGCCTTTCGGTGTTACTAATGCACTGGGAGTATTCATGGAATATATGAATCGTATCTTTCATACTTATTTGGATCGGTTCGTAGTGGTGTTCATTGATGATATTTTGATTTACTCTAAGTCAGAAGAAGAGCATGTCGAACATTTAAGAGTAGTATTGCAAGTTTTGAAAGATAAGAAGTTGTATGCAAAGCTGTCCAAGTGTGAATTTTGGTTAAAAGAGGTTAGTTTTCTTGGTCATGTGATTTCAGGTAGTGGCATTATTGTAGATCCATCGAAGGTTGATGCTGTGTTGCAATGGGAAACTCCAAAGTCAGCTACTGAGATTAGAAGCTTTTTGGGATTAGCTGGTTATTATAGAAGGTTTATCGAAGGGTTTTCTAAGTTGTCACTTCTGTTGACTAAGTTGACTTGTAAAGGTAGAGCTTTTGTTTGGGATGTTCAGTGCGAAGAAAGTTTTACAGAATTAAAGAAGAGGTTGACGTCGGCTCCGATTTTGACGTTGCCTAATCCAGGAGAGCCTTTTATGGTTTATTGTGATGCTTCTAAGATGGGTTTAGGAGGTGTACTTATGCAGAATGGTAAGGTAGTTGCTTATGCGTCAAGGCAGTTAAGGACTCATGAGAAGAACTATCCTACGCATGATTTAGAGCTTGCTGCAGTTATTTTTGTGTTGAAGATTTGGAGGCATTATCTGTATGGTTCTAGATTTGAAGTGTTTAGTGACCATAAGAGCTTAAAGTATTTATTTGATCAGAATGAGTTGAATATGAGGCAACGAAGATGGTTGGAATTGTTAAAGGATTATGATTTCGGTTTGAATTATCATCTAGGAAAAGCAAATGCGGTAGCTGATGCGTTGAGTCGAAAGACTTTACATATGTCAGCAATGATGATTAAAGAGTTGGAATTGATTGAGCAGTTCAGAGATATGAGCTTAGTTTGCGAGGTTACTCCACAGAGTGTTATGTTGGGCATGTTGAATATTAATAATGAATTTTTAGACAGTATCAGAGAAGCTCAGAAGTTGGATGTGAAACTGGTAGATTTGATGGTTGAGATTGATCAATATGAGAATAATGATTTTAAGCTAGATGAGCAAGGTGTGTTGAGATTTCATAATCGGATTTGTATTCCTGATGATGCTGAGATGAAGAAAGTGATACTTGAATAGAGTCATAGAAGTAAGTTGAGTATTCATCCAGGAGCTACAAAGATGTATCAAGATTTGAAAGGTTTGTTTTGGTGGCCTGGGATGAAGAGTGATGTGGCTCGATTTGTGTATGCATGTTTGACTTGTCAGAAGTCGAAAGTTGAACATCAAAAGCCTGCGGGATTGATGCAACCGTTGGAAGTTCCATAATGGAAATGGGATAGCATTTCAATGGACTTTGTGACAGGGTTGCCTAATACTTTAAGAGGACATGATTCAATTTGGGTGATTGTTGATAGGCTTACGAAGTCAACTCATTTTATTCCTATTAACATCAGTTTTCCAGTGTCAAAGTTGGCTGAGATTTATATTAGTGTGATTGTGAAACTGCATGGTGTTCCTTTATGCATTGTGTCAGATAGAGATCCAAGATTTACTTCTGATTTTTGGAAGAGTTTGCAAGAAGCGTTGGGTTCTAAGCTGAGATTGAGTTCAGCGTATCATCCTCAGACAAATGGTCAGATTGAACGGACGATTCAATCGTTGGAAGACTTGTTGAGGGCATGTGTTCTTGAGCAGGGAGGTTCGTGGGATGCTTATCTTCCGTTGATAGAGTTCACATATAACAACAGTTACCATTCTAGTATTTGGATGCCACCTTTTGAAGCGTTGTATGGTCGAAGATGTAGAACTCCGTTATGTTGGCATGAATCTAGTGAAAGTGTAGTACTTGGACCTGAACTTGTTCGTGAGACTACTGAGAAAGTGAAGTTGATTTGAGAAAATATGAAAGCTTCGCAAAGTAGACAAAAGAGTTATCATGACAAGCGAAGGAAGGATTTAGAATTCCAAGCTGGTGATCATGTGTTTTTGAGAGTTACACTTGTGACTGGTGTTGGGCGAGCATTGAAGTCTAAGAAGCTCACTTCTCGTTTTATTGGACCGTATCAGATTTCAGAGAGAATGGGGAATTTTGCTTATAGAGTGGCCTTACCGCCTAATCTTTCGAATTTTCATGATGTGTTTCATGTGTCGCAACTTTGGAAGTATATTTCAAATCCATCTCATGTGATTCATATGGACGATGTGCAAGTATGGGTTAATCTTACTGTGGAGATACGAATCGCAGGTCGTGAAATGAAGACTCTGAGGGGCAAAGAGATTGCCTTGGTTAAATTGGTTTGGTTAGGAGCCGCAGGAGAAAGCATGACTTGGGAGTTGGAGAGCAAGATGCGAAACTCTTATCCTGAATTGTTTGATTGAGGTAAATTTTAGATGACGAAAATATCCTAAGTGGGGGAGAGTTGTAACGCCGATAATTTAATTAATTATTTAATTAAATTATTTTTGGAATATTTGTGAAGTTGTGTTATAATTAAATTGGATTTATTTTATTAAGTGGAGAAATAATATTAGAGATATAATATTATGTGGTGAAATAATATTAGAAGTGTAATATTATTTAATGTGGGCCTATTTTGAGAGAGTAGAAGTAATAAGGGGGTGTAGATTTTGAGCTCAATAAAAAATAAGGAATAATAGAATATTAGGTTATTTTATTATTTGTGAGAAGGTAGAGAAGAAAGAAGTAGTAGAAGAAAATAAGGATTTGGAAGAAAACGTGAAGCTGCTGGAAAAAGTGGAAAACGGCAGAACGTGAATTCAACCCGGAAATTGTAGAGCGACCTTCAATCCAAGGTAAGGGTGGGGTTCTGACTTTATAATTGGGTTCATGATGTTTGATATGTGGGGTTAGAGGATTGTTGTTTTGTTCTTGAATTGGATGTATTATGAATGATGTATGATGAAGATTGATGAATTCCTGATGAATAATGATGTTATTATATTGTTTGATCGATGTGGTAATAGAGGATAATGTTAGGAGATGAAATATCATGTTTATAATGAGGTTTATAGGACTGTAACATAATTCTCGTAGTGAAATTACAAAAGAAAATGCAGAAATTATGCAGACTGTAGCAGGATGTGTCGATCCCAAACTAAATGTGTCGATACATGAATGCTGTAAGACTCAGGATGAGTCGACACGAAGAGGGGATGCGTCGATACATGGTAGTTGCAAGACTCAGGATGAGTCGACCGGTGAGGTGCATGTGTCGATACATGCTGTGATTTAAAGCCAGGATGAGTCAATCCATAAGGAGGATGTGTCGACTCATAGTGTACAGATGAAGCAGGATGAGCCGATCCATAAGGTTTTGTATCGATACATAATGTCTGGTTTTTGACAAAATCGGCTTTTAATTGCTGTAAATTGAGTTTAGGATGCTGTTTGATATGCCGTTCGAAGCGTTGGTTAGCTAACGCGATGAGTTTTATTCTAGGTGATTAAATGATGGATAAGAAGTGTAATCCTAGCAGATAATGCAGGATTTAGAATTAATTCCCGTAGATGACCGTTGTGCTGATTTTTGGACAGAACGATGAATAATAGATGTTTAGAGGCTGGTGTTAGAATTATGACAGTATGATTAGTGACAGTAACGATATAAATTAGCAGAATAACAGGATGGATTACTGTACTATTAATATACAGTTGAGTATTAGTGAGATGTTATTGATGAAGTTGTGTTCAATGATTTTGTGATAATAAATGATGTTTAATAAATTATTTTGATGTTATGAGATGTTGTTAATTGAGATGTTTTGAGATGATTGAGATGTTGTTGTTTTGAGATGATTGAGATGTTTTAAGATGATTGAGATGTTGTTGTTTTGAGATGATTGAGATGTTGTTGTTTTGAGATGATTGAGATGTTGTTATTTCGAGATGTTAATTGAGATGTTTTGAGATGATTTGAAATATTGTTAACTTGGGTGTTGTTATTACATTCATGATGAGTCGCATACATTGCATTTTTGAGATGGAGCTTATGCTCGTTGAGATGGTCTGGATTGACAAATTTTGAGATGAAGGCTATGCCTTGTTGATGCCTCTATTAATTGGCAGATTTATGAGATGTAAGTTCTGCTCCAATGGTACCACATGCATTTGCATAGTTTTGAGTCGCATTATATGATTGAATAATAAAGTGTATTTGATGTTGATGAATGAGTATATATGCTGTAATTATTGTTGATTATGAGATGAGAAATGGTGATATTATTGATCTAATTTAATATATTAATTATCATGCTCTTTATTATATTGTTAGATATCTCACCCCTTTTGTTTGAATGTTGCCCTTATGTTGGTAACGCGCAGGTAATCGCAAGTGAAGGCTGTATACCTTCAATAGTTCGAGTCGGTGTCATTGCTCTGATATGTAACACTCGGGGGGATGAATGCTTGCTGATTTTTGATCGTTGATTTTCAGTTGTTGTGTTTTGAATTGATTATTATTAAATATGAGATGTTTCGAAGTTGTTGTTTTATTTAGAGATGTTATTGAAGAATTCCGCTGCGTAGTTGTTGAATTATTTTATTAAAGATGTTATGACGATGGTTCATCCGATGTTTTAAAAGTGTTATATATCCATGATGAATGCAATGAATTTGTTAGAAGAATTTGTGACGTCCCGATTCATCTGTATGATTGAAATTTTATAACTCTGATTTATTTTGCATAATTTGCTTGGGGTAGAATTGGGGTGTTACATCATGCATTTTCAAATTCTTTTTCTTAATTAAATCTTTAATCAATTTAATCATACTTTGACATCTTTTTAGAAGACTAAAAGTCATTAACCTCATTCAAACCATTTTGTCACTTTGCCTTTTCATTTTAAATATTTTTCCCAAAAGATTAGACTCTTGTTGATTCTTGTAGTGATGCAAGCTATTATACTTCTATAATATATAGTAAAATGAGCCATTTTCCACTTGGGTGTTGATGATGTCTTGTTGATTTTAAATTCAAACTATGTCCTCCACTTTGAGATGATGCAAATACTTCTTTATCATAATTGTGAGTAGTAAATATGTTTTCCACTAGGATATGACGAGATGTCTCTTCTCTTAAAATTAACCAACACACAAAACTTTCAATTTTTTTGAGGTGAGCTACAAGTGCCCCGATTCTCTATTGCACGGAGGGGGTACGTAAACACAAAAAGTTCGCAACTGCGGCGGGTGCAAAAATTGTAAAAACTACTATTTTTTCATCTGACAATCTCATTTTTGTAAATTTTTCTTTATAGCCAAATACACAGATTTTCAAAGAGGTTCTTGCGGAGTACTGAGATGTTTAAGGTGCTAATACATTCTCTTTGCATAACCAACCCCCTTACCTTGATCTCTATTTTATTTTAGATTTATTCGCTATTTTCTCATTCCTTTGAATAAAATAAAAGTGTGGTGGTGACTTTCACTGATTTACGAGTTTAATCAATTTGATAACTTAGTCTCAACATTTCTACCGCTACAACATGTTGTAGTTTGGACTATTTGAAAAGCTCGTAGTCATGTCATCTTTTATGAAGTTACAAAACTGGAAGAAAAAAAACGTGGAGGAGAGTATTTTTTTTTTTTTGGTTTAAAAATGATTTCGACGCATGAATGAACTTATACTCGTACTCTGACTGACTTAAGAATCTTATCATATATTTTAATCAAGAGTTGATCAAGTTTTTACTTTTATTTAAGATGGTTTTTGTTATGAAATTTTGTTTTATCTCTCGATAGATTCTAATATATTAATGATGGTTTTGCCTATATAAACTTGAATTTGAATCTTAAAAGGTTGATGTTTAACAATTTGAATGTTTTTCCTTGTTTTTTGATTTGCAGATAAGTTGATTGTGGTGTTTTTCTTATTATTAGATTTTATTTGTATCATTGGTAATCTTTTAGACACTTCCTATATTTTAAAATTATTTGTATTAATAGATTATACAGTTTTTATGATTTTACTTCTTTTTTTTTATAGTAATACTATTAAAAAACGTTTTTTAATAGAAGCAACTCAAGCTTTCTAACACAGTTTTCAACTTTTTTAAAATAAACATCCCATCTAACCAAGGTATTATTATTCCAATCGCCACGCCAGACCGAAGAATTCGAACAAAATAGATTCTTTTCACTGTAGACCCGTCAAGTGTATAGTTAAAAAGTACACCGGCGCCATTATTATTTTTTATCATCTTAGAAAACAAAGAAAAAGTTAAACAGTGAAGTTCTACGAATTCCAGAATCATTTCCCCTATATAAGATTCCTTCTGTTTTCAGTGTTTAGTGTTGATATAAATTTTTTAGAGTGACAACTTAACTCCTAAGTATATTTTATTTCACGAACAGTTGTTTTATCAATTTTAAATCGTTCGCAAGTCATTCCTTTTTATAATGAGGTGATATATTTTACGCAATCATTCTATCACAATTTTATATTAGAATAAATAACACTTTAATTTTCAAACTCTAATACTATTGAATGACAATTAGTGTATATAAATTAAATCTTTTATAACTTCGCAAAATTTAAATATTAAATTTATTTAATAAAGAATATTTAAATGTAATTTTATAAGTGTGACTCATATTTTTTTCAATAAAAATATCATAAATATATCTAAATATTTTTTAAGAAATAAAAAAAATTACATTTATATATTTTTATTAGAAAAAAAAAAAGATAAACTAAGAAAATACATTTCATTATTTAATTCCTAACATAAGCTTAGTGTTTCGGCGTGTAACGTGACTCTGTTGCCACGAAGCTGGGACCCACAGAAATAATCAAATGATCATATGCGTATAAATTAAAAACGGTTGAGAGAGATAGCAAACAAAAGAAAGTAGTGGAATCTCTGAATTATCGCTTCAACCTGGTACGTCCATTTTTTTTCTCCTTTCTCATTGTTACTCTCTTCTTTTTAGGGTTTCACCTTTCATTTTCAACTATATTTCGTTTTCAATTTTCCATCAATTGAGTTCTTAGTTTTCAATTTTATCAATCGTAACAACAATTCCAATTTTAATATTGTACTTTTTCTAGTTCGAATTCACCGATTTGGAATTCTCATTTGCATGATTATGTGTTTTTTAATCAGGTTTAGGGGTTGATTTTAGGGTTTGCTTCGGAAATGGAGGACGGTGAACTTGATTTCTCGAATCAGGACGTTTTTCCGAATCCAACCATACCTGAATTTCCGAGTAGCGGTTCAATGGACAGTTTCTTTGATGAACTGTTGAAAGACACACACGCTTGTACTCACACCCACACGTGTAACCCTCCAGGTCCTGATTCTTCGCACACTCATACTTGTTATCATGTTCATACCAAAATTGTGCCTGCGTCTGAAGAGGATCAGGTTGGTACTGATGATACTGCTGAGTCGGCTGAGAAGAAGTCGAAGAAGCGGCCGGTGGGGAATAAAGAAGCTGTTCGGAAGTATCGTGAGAAGAAAAAGGCTAGGGCTGCGTCGTTGGAGGATGAGGTTACGAAATTGAGGGCTTTGAATCAGCATTTGATGAGGAAGTTGCAGGGGCAGGCTGCTCTGGAGGCTGAAGTGGCGAGGTTGAAGTGTTTGTTGGTTGATATTAGGGGGAGGATTGAAGGGGAAATTGGATCGTTTCCGTATCAGAAACCAACCAATGCTAACCCACCGATTCCGAATTTGCCTGGTTCTTATGTCATGAACCCTTGTAATGTGCAGTGTGATGATCGGGTATATTGCCATGGTCCTGGAGCAGATGAGAGGTTTGTTGCAGAAGGGGTGTCACCAAATGAGGAAGGATTTGATGGTTGTGAATTTGAAAGTCTTCAGTGTCTCGGAGGCCAGAATTTGGGGCTCAAAGATCTTCATGATTGTGGAGTTGGACCGAAAATGTCTAATATTAATTCCCAATCTTCCAATAAAAGAAAAGGTGATGCCTGATTTTGCATACTCTCTAAAAGAAAGTGTTAAATATTTGAATTTTTTTCAAAGTTAGTTTATATTTATAATTTATTTCTTTTAATTGCTGCTCCCTGTTGTGTTTTTCTTAGCATATCTTGTCATTGTTTGGGTTCTAGTGATAATTGTTTGTTTAGGTATTGTTTGTTTAGGTATTTAATTTTTGTTTTGTAAGCACGCAAAATAAAAAGCACAGAATCTTAGGAGTAAGAAAAAGAGTTTCAGAAATGAAGCATTGCTTTCAATGACACTTGTTTGTTTTTTTCATTATGTTTAATTACTGTAATTGATTCATGTAGCTGACTCTTCTATATGAGGAAGATAAGCTTTTGTTGTTGGATCTGTAATTGCTAGAAATACATAATTCTAGCTGACTCTTCCATATGAGGAAGATAAGCTTTTGTTGTATGTGTAATTGCTAAAAATACCTAATTGTCCTTAACTCTGGTGAAAATATATCCTCTACACTATCTATATCTGTAGAATGCTCTCAAATTGGTCCCAAAGTGTATAAATATTTCAAAAAGTCCTTAACTCTATTAAAGTGTCAAGTGGTCCTTGTATTTAACCAATTCCTATCAATTAAGTTCTTATATTGTAACTACTTACTATCAATTTGGTCCTTGTATTTAGCAACTTACTATCAATTTAGTCCATAACATCAGTATCAAAGGATTAATATGACGAATACAATTTGGCAGAGTCGGAGACCTTTTTGAAATATTTATACACTCAGGGACCTATTTGAGAGCGTCTTACAAAGTCAGGAACTAACTTGAAGGTTTACTTGAGAAAATATATCTTGAAACGAGAGAATGAGAATTTTTTAGCGGTAGAGTGTAAAGGATCCAAATCTGTCTCTGGTGCTTAAGTTTGATTGTTAAGTTTTATACATGATGATTGTACACTCTGATAATGCCTGATTTTTTAAAAGGGTAGTAGTACTACTAGTAGTTATTACTAGTTACTAGTACTAGTATTACAGAGTTCTTGTTATTTTGTAAGAAACTAGATGCTCTATATATGAATAAGTTAACAAATGCTTCCCAATTATGACAAGATCTTGTAGGAGATTTGTGCATGAAATTTAAAAAGGTTTGAAATACTTACGATTGTAGTGATCATGTTTTCCCACTGTGCCAAAAAGTTTAAGACAATTTTCTTTATGAAAGACTTATAATATATAGTTTTTTGTCCCCATTTCCAAAGCAATTGGGATTGGCTCTTGTGCTATGACTTTAGAGCATGGAAGTTGCATATTCTTGCTTCTCATCTTCTAAAATTATCTAAAAGATCTTTATTTAACAGGGGGATCTCGTGCAGCAAAAGCTGGATGAAGAAAAAATAAGTGGGTGGTTTTCGACCTTTTGTTGTTGCCATGGTAATATATCCTGCCAAGAACTTGTTACCAGCTGCAGCATCAGTTATCTATTGAGTAACTGTTGAAGATCATTGTCTCTTTTTGACCCCTGCTGTGCTCTATCTTGGTTTTGATGGCTATTCTACCATGGAATATAAGTAGTTGATAAATGTTTATTATGCAGACCGTAGTTAACCTGTAGTCAGCATATCTTTTTTGCTGAGACACAGATTAATGCTTTCCTATGCAATAAGTTTCCCGATGTTTTGGTTGTGCGTGAACTAGTAAAACTGGCATGGTAAATGTTCTTATGCTAACTCAACTTCAAATGTGCTAAACATTTGAATAGTTTTTTGCTTTGTTTAATGAGATGTTGTTTAAGGGGTGATTCAAGTTTTCTAAGTTGGAAAAATCTACATTTCTGTATTACAGAACTAGGGGAAGATGTGTTTTCATCTGAGTACTTTGTGCTTGTGGACAGGTGAGGCACCAATGCCGTTTTGTATAATATAAATTCGTGAGTAAAAACAATAAAATTGTCCTGTAGTTTCTGGCATTTTATTTCATTTATTTTTCATATATGCTTTTCTGGGAAGTTTTATAGAGGTTTACTTTTCTGTCTTTAGCATGTTGGTGGACAAAGATTGACTAGTTTATTTCCAGAAGGATCTGTTGTTCTCTAACTGAAGATTGCCGATTAGGGCTTTTGTCTTCATCTAGTTACGTGACTTGTTTTGTGGTTGAGATCACTAGTAATTGTTTCGGCTGACAATGGAACCTTGCTACCATTTTTGTGGTTGAGATCACTAGTAATTGTTTCGGCTGACAATGGAACCTTGCTACGATTTAAGTAAAGATGGGAAGACGGAAAGCATATCTGCTTGTCTGCTCTTAGAGAAACAATCTTGGATGGTTTCGGTATCCAAAAATCCTCTTGTTGAACTTTTGGGCTTGAAATGATTAATAACACATTGTGTGGTATCATCTATCACTTAAAATGCTGCTAGACATTAATAATTTTCAGACGAAGTCTAAACAATTTTCCCGCAACGTGTCCTCTGGTTTCATAATATATATGGAACTCATGTCTCCAAAAAAAAGTTGCTTAGTGAATGTGCTGTATGCCACAAACTGTGACTTCAAGATGAAGGAATCTCAAGATTGGAATGCCTAGATCGGTTTTTTTTTTCATCTCTTCTTTGCAGATGACTGTCTACTCTTTATAAGAGTCAAAACTTCTTAAGTTAGGCTAGTTAATGAGATGCTTTAAGTTTTTTGCAAACACTCTGGTTCGGTTATTTCTCATCTCTTCTCTTTTTTGCGAATGATTGTCTATTTTTTATAAGAGTCAAAACTTCTTAAGTTAGGTTAGATAATGAGATGCTTCAAGCTTTTTGCAAAGACTCTGGTATGAAGATTATTATTTGTAAATCTAAATTTCTTTCCTCTAAAAATTTAGCATGGATATGGATAAAGGTAATGAAATTTGAAGGTATGATTAACTTTCAGTATGATTAACTTTTAATATTGATCAATATTTTGGATTTGCTTTGCTTTCTGGTAAAAATGTGAATTTCTCCTTTATCATTAATAAAATTAATTTTTGTTTAGCTGAATGGAAAGTAGGTTTGAGGGATGACTTTTGCAAAGTCTGTTGTGCCTAGTTATATGTCTATTTATATAATGCATAAAGACATTTGTAGTAAGATTGATTTTTGTATAAGACGGTTCGTTTGGACAGGTAATTTTAACCATTGCGTTAAAAGGGATAATATAACTCAACCTTCTACTAGAAGTGGTTTTGGCATCAGGAGAGCTAGATTTGTTAATGTTGTAATATTGAGTAAACATGTTTAGAAGTTTCTTCACAATCTTGACAAGTTATAGGTTTAATTATTGTCAGTTAGATATAATTATGTAGTCCGTATTCTAGAGACGAATAACTATCATGGATCATCGTATACATGGTATTCTATTACTAAAGCGGTTGAGGATTTTAGTCTGGATTTTATCACCAGCGTGGAGAAAGGGGACATATTTATTTGGTATGATAAATGACTCTCAAATGGTAGAAACATGTGTTGTTGTACGGGTCCCGTATGAATTTACATTACATGTATCAATAACTAAATTGTTAAATATGATATCATGTTGAGTTTGATAACATTAATATAGTTATAACTTATAATTATTTATCAAATTTTAATTTATGTGTTTGAAATATTAAACATAATATAATTTATATTGCAATTCATAAATATTCACGTAGTTTCAATTATATGTTAATAATATATACTAATTTTTAAGCATTGATTTGTATCTATAATAAATCGCACAACTATTTTTATAACTTCAATTATATAAAACAACAACAAAATAAATCATTATTTCTGGTGAGAAGTCTCTTTTTAATATAAGAGGCTCCTTTTTGCGCTGGCGATTTCCAGTGAGGGACTAGGTTTCCGGCACAGTATAATCGACTTCTCGCAGTGGAAGCTTCTTCTGTGTTGGTTTAAACTCCTAACCTTAGGGTTAGGGACCACAGAGGAGAAGGAGAAACAATGAGGAAATCAGTTTGTAAGAGTTGTTGGAGGAGATGGGTCGTGGGCGCAGAAGACCGAAGACAAAGTTGTCAACGCCGATGACGCGGTTTGTAAGTTAGGAAGATAAAGGGAGTTCAAGTAAGAAGGGCAAGGGGAATGGCGAAAAGGAAGAGGAAAATGTGATTGAGGATTGGGATGTTGAAACCCTAGAGGGAGAATCAGTGAAAGCGGATTCAGAAATCCTGATTCTGAAAAAGAAAATGAAATTATGGGTAGGTGTGATTAGTGGTAATCATATTTCAATAAATGGGTTTGTGCTTGGATATTCTGCACCACAAATGGTGGAGGGGAAACCACTAGTCGTCATTGCTAACGAAGATGTTGAGAAGGAATTTATGTATTGGAAGGAATTTATGTATTGGAAGCACTCTGTCATCATATGATATGTGTTAGGAAAGGATTTGAACATGAATATAGTCAAACAATTCATGATGAGGTATTGGAATTTTGTGCAACTTTTGGAACTTTTCTACCATGATGAAAGATATTTCTTAATGAAGTTCAAATCTGAGCAAGAGAAGGAAATGGTCTTGATGAAATGGTCATATACTATTCATAATATGTCAATGATAATGAAGAACCGGGATCCAAAGTTCAACTTCAAGAGAGACATTGTCAGGACTATTCCAGTCTTGGTAACCCTATCTAATCTTTCTCTTTATCTTTGGGGATCATCAAGCTTGGGGAAGATATGAAGCACTATAGGAAAGCTGATTCTAACGGATGAATATACTATAAATAAGCTAAGGATTTCATATGCTAGAATTCTAGTAGGATTTGATATTACAAAATTACAGTAGGAGAGCATTATTATACAGGATGAGGATGAAGAAAACTATGAGCAAAATGTGGAATTTGAGTGGAAATCCAAGTTCTGTGAAACTTGTCAAAGGGTGGGACACAAATGCGTGAAGGAGAAACCCAAGGAGAAGAAATAATGGCAACAAGTCCCTGCTAAAGTTAGTCCTAAATCAAGTGAGATATGTACCTTTAACAATCCAATTGAACCTTCATATGTTCCCTGGACACAATTGAATCATAACACGAAATTAAGGGGTAAGGCGGTGTTACAAGATCAAGATGTGGAAATATCCTGTAAGAATGGTTTCGAAGCTCTTAGGATTGGGAAGGATCCATGGGCTAACACAGTAGGTGCCATGATTATATCATGAAATGTGCGAGGGTTGAATAGGACAGACAAGTGTAGAGAAGAGATAGCAACTCGTCTCAACCATCTACAACCTAAAATTGGTATTCTCATTGAAACAAGAGTCAAGAATAATAAAGCTGATAGTATCAAAAATAAATTAAGGAAGAAGTGGTCATACATTGATAATTATGAACATCATGAAAATGGTAAAGTGTGGTTTATCTGGGATAATAATAAAGTCAATCTAAAGATGGAAGTAAGCTCATATCAGATGATTCATGTGGGCATCAACAACAGTAGGGGTGAGTTTCAGATGTGGTGTACTGCAATATATGCACACAACACTTTGGAGAAAAGAAGGAAGTTATGGAATGATATTGAGGACATTGTTAAAACTATCCAGGGGCCTTCGTTTTTAATGGGAGATTTTAACAATGTTTTGTATATTCAAGATAGGATTGGTGGTTCCACTGTGCAGGAAAAGGAATATAAAGACATGGCAGGTAATGATGTAATGAGACCATATACTTCAGAATCGACAGAATCATTGGGACTGTAAGATGGCATCAGCAGTATATGGCTAGCGTTCTGAAAGTTATGCCCCTAGAGGTTTCAGACCATGCCCTCATTTGCTGGCAACTTATATCAAAGACAGAGATATAATAGGAGCTTTAAATTTACTAATATTTTGACAAAGGATGAGGGGTTTCTATCTGCAGTAGAAACTGATTGAAATATGGAGCTTATTGGTAATCCTATGTTCAAAGTTTGGAAAAAGCTGCACTGATTGCAACCTGTCATTAGGATAAAATGTAAGCTTTTTAAGGGGATAAAGGAGCAGCTTAAAAATGCCAGGGAGAGCCTTTGCAAAGCTCCGGAGGAGTTGCTTTTAGATAGAATGAATGGTGATAGAATCACGAAGGTGAAAACCTGTCTGCAGGAGGTTATGAATCTAGTAAACATTGAGGATAATATCCTTAGGCAAAGAGCAACGATATATTTGGATTAGGTTAGGAGATAGCATCAATGCTTATTTCTATGCTAAAAGCAAGTCTCACTAACCAAGTGAAGACTTTGAATCTTCAAATCGTGAGGGACAAGATGCATCTACAGCAAATACTACAGCGTGTTCCTCTTCATAATATTTCTTCCAGATTGAGCGAAGACCAAGCTGATAAGTGGAGAAATTACATTAACATATTATATGAAAATGGACATAATGATAGCAAGATCGGTATACAGAAGGTCAAGTATGAGATTTGCATCAAATGGTACAGTCTATTCCTGTTAGGCTTACAGTAAAAAATGAAGTACTGAATCAATAGTCCATGCATATTAGAATAATTTTTCAATTACAAAACCTCCTTCAACATTGCCAATTGAACCAATAAAACTCAAGTTTCAGTCATAAAAGAGTAAAGTTAATAGTCCAAATTACATAGTTTAATTAGCAGTTCTTAATTTCTTATAAGTAACCATAAATAAAGTAATTGTTCTTATTTGTTGAATATAAGTATATAACATATCAAACATATGATAAAAAATACACACTAAACCACCTAGTTTAGTGCCATTAAAAAAACAGCTTTCCCAAGGAAAGTTCTGAAAAGAAAAACAGTTTCTTGTTCTTTCAATAATTGCATTTTAATATTATAAAGAAGCATAACAAAATTAAACCTCAAGAACAATGTAGATGTTAAACATATTAGCTATCAAAGTTCTAGACCGAAATGATTTTGACAAGCAACTCATAAAGCTAGACTCGGTGAACAAAATAATTTTGCCAAATCAAATAAACAATTCATCCTAATATCATAATTATAGAATTTACAAACAAAATTATCGCCTATCTATTTCTGAGATACCTGGCCTCCCAGGTCCCAGAACACAAGTTTTCTATTTGCCACTTCAATCCAACCAATATTCAATCCCACAGTCGGAACAATTCGATCCGGAGGAAGACCTTCTACATTCGTTGCAAAATATACAGACTAAATTACATATAACTTCATGAAGAACTCAGAGAGTTAATATTGGATCTGAAAACCAATATTGATGACTACTCTCAACTTTAAACACGACTCAACACGAGTGAGTTTGTTTTGGCGACCTCCTGCAGAATCATTTTCTCTGCCGCAAAAATCTCCATCCTCCTCTTCCATGCCTTCCTCCTCTACAAGGAGATTATATAGTTAATATTCTAGGTCTGGTTTCGTCACCCCTCAGTGGCCACAACAAAATAGGAAGAAAAAAATAGGATCAGAAAAAGGCATATTCAAGTTAAGGGATGGTTGAGTGCAACTTACTTTCCTCTGTTATTAAAGCCTCCTCGGTTGTTAAAACTTTCTCCACGCTTATCTTGATTACCACGAAGCAAGCTCCAGCAGTCTCACCTGATTTCATAGCAAACAAAAGATGTTTAACTAGATATCAAATTACATTTTCATAAAAAAAAATTGAACCAGCATAAACAATGAGTGAAGGACTGACTCAAAGAGTTAACACATAGACACGAAACCAAACAGTTTGAAAATTAGATGTGAAACTAACCTGTCACTGGATCTAGAATAGCAATAAAATTCTTGACAACTAAGCCCCCCTTTTCAGAGAGAACTGCAGTAGCACGCGCTTTTTGAGCAGCTTCAGGTACGTCAAACCGAATGAATTATGACTCAGCTCCCATTTTGAAATCTATGTACTAAGCATGTAGACATGAATATAAAATTAATATGCATGTCTTAAGCAAAACAATTAAAAAAACCAGTTTTAATCAAATTCAGAAAGCTTGATAGTTTAGTAATGAATGAGTGAGACATAATGGTCTAATATCTAAACCAACATCAGGGTATTAAAACAAAAGAAGAAAACTAAATCCTTTTAGCAGTGCTAAAAAGTCCAAATAAAAAACAAAATGGTAAAAGTTATATACAACAGATGAAGAGTCGTAGAAAAATATCAAACATATGTAATAAAGTCCTAACAGCTGAAGAGCAAAACGAAATTTACCTTAACATCACCAAACTTCTCAAAGATAACCTTCAAATCCTCATGTAAGATAACATCCGAGTCATCCTTGTAAGAAGCAGCTGAAGGTTTTTTCAGTTTCCTGATCCTTTATTTCACCTTCAGTAGCCTTTCCTTCATTCACACTATTGCCGTTTTTCTTATACAACTCTAACATGCCCTTTTTTTCACCTTCAGTGGCCTTTCCTTCATTCACACCATTGTCGCTTTTCTTATACAACTCTAACACGCCCTTTTCTTCAACTTCAACCTTCTCTTCTTTCACCTTATTGTTTTCTTGTTCCTTTTCTTTACCTTCAACGGCTTTTTCTTCACAGTAAAGGTGAACCAATACTCTTACAATTCTCAAACTTAAAATCTATTGAGATGTTAAAACCCAATCCAATTGGGTTTATTGCTTTCTGAGCTAAAGAATAAACAGAATTCCCAAACATAATCAGTAAAGTAACTCAACAAATTTATAAAGTCGAATAAAATGATATTCGTGATAGCTCAAATATACTCTTTCAAACAACATTTCTGCTTATAAAATTGTTTAAAATTGTTAGGAGTCTTTTTTAAGCTTGTAAGGGTTTAATTCAGTGATTTCAATGCATAGCAAAATGCAATTTTAGTGCAATTCAATGTTAAAACATATTAGGGAGGTTCGCATTCATCATTCAAATGGGCCAATGTATGTGATCACTTGTGTCTCTAGTGAGTGCCTATTGTTCTGTACAAACACTTAAGTGAGATACTCAAATTTGCAGAAATGAAGGATAGTAAATTCCATAGCCTTCATTTCCTCATTTGGTTTGTATAACAGTAATAAACACGAGTGATTTAAGTCAAGTTTCATGCTAAAGAAATCTCTTTTCACGGGAAAATAAAGTTTACTCAGGGGGAAATCAAAATTTGGTAAAATGCTCTTACCAGTAAATATCACTAAACCATCATTTGATACCCTCACCAAATCTGGAAGAGTTTTATTGAGGTATTTTGGGGATAGGTAATCTACCTGAAACAATTATAAGAGAGAAACTTGATATTAGCGACACGCACAATGCCTCTACGGATTAGTGTTTTGCAATTACTACCGGCTTCCTCTACATCATATGGTTGTATACTCCAGACTTCAGTTCCATCCTTCTTTTGCAATCTACACACCACATAGTAAGTATCAAGACCGACATGCAAAACTTTGTGCATGCTATCCCCATATACTATCCCCATAAGCAAACAAATATTTCTTACCTCTAGGTCATCATAGTTCTTATAGTATTCATAATGTCGTGGATGCTGCTTGCAATTAAAGGACAAATATTATGAAGTTTACACTTCCAACAATTCAGACCAAAACAAAGACACGCAATCAAAATGCACACCCTGCAATCAAAATGGACAGTTCAGTAAAGAAGACAATGCATTAAGTTAAAACATCATATTTTGCAAACAAAGTTCCACATTGACATTCCATAATAACCAACTTCTTGAACCAACCTCCATCTAATTCACCTTTTCATAACCATTTTCATAAAAACCAAACTTTACCTTCCATAATGTTCATAATCATCACCCACAATACTTCATCATCTTCAAACATCAACAACATCAACCACGTCAACAACCGAAACATACTCAACACAACACTAACAACACAAAATAAGCACTTATGAAATCGAAAAAACGGAATCACATTAAAATGGAATTTCAACTTACAATTAATCTTAGTCTCTCCATAGTAGAAAAACATGTTGCATCCATGAGACTTTTCAATCACAAGAAGGATAGTCATTTGTGCTTAGAAAATCACACCAAGGTAGAAATAACTTGTATCAAATAAATATGCATCATAGTCAATGAAATAACATGTATCAGATGAAAAATATTTTAGATAACAGATTTCAAAACAACTCAACATTAAAAAACCAAAACAAAATCAAGAAACATAAATATGTTGTTGAAGAATACAAAGAAATATAAATGTGCATAAAAGAGGAAGAAGGAAGATCCTTGCAAGTATCATTACGATTTGAAACTCGATGTCGCGAATCATCGATTTGTTTCTCTCTGGTGAAAGAAATTGCTCAAAGAAAAAAGAGGAAGAAGGAAGAAGAGAAGAGCAGCCGGAGAGATAAAGGAAGAAAATGAAATGGGTGAGTTTGAGACAACGGTGTTGTTGATTGTAACTAGCGTCATTTTCAAAATTTGAAAATAGAAGTACAAAAAGTTTGAATGGATTGTTTAGTTTACAACCAATGAGACTGGAACAAATAAGGATGTAGTTTTAATTGAATAATCTGACATCATTGATTAGAAAAAGTAAATTTTTGACTAAAATTGCCCCCATTTTGAGGAGATGGCAAATATAGAGAAAATATCAATGGTGGGATTTCTAGAACCATTAATTTTTTTTTATATTATAGATTATAAATAAAGAGAAGTATTCAAATACAAAATTGAAAACAAAATCAAACTTTTATAAGAAGCTTTTATCATAAACTTAAATTTTTATTTATGATTAATACAAATGAGCATTTACAATTTTATTCATCACGGGTAAGAAACCTATATTATCGTTCGGGTTCTCTCTGAATTTACATTACACGTATACTAAACACTCATTTGTAAAATATGAATTCATACTTTAATTGGTTAATATTTACATAATTACAAAATATAAGCTAATAATATACACATACTTTTAAGTATTTATTCGTACTTAAATCGTACCGTCCACTCTATAATTTCAGTTATATAAAATAATAGTAAAAGAAAGATTTATAAGATGAACATTAAAATGAACCGTCTATATCTAGTATCTCATAGATACGTTTACATCTAGCCATAGATCTATTTCATATATCTTTTCCCCGTTTATAAAAATAATAATTCCAACTGATAGACTTTTTTTTCGTTTATAAGTGTGTTGAACCCGTGTGTACATTTATAAAAATATTTGAAACTTATTCCCGTTTATAAAAATAATTGTATCAATAATTGAATTTTTCTCGTTTATAAAAATATTTATAATTTATTACTGTTTATAAAAATTATTGTAACTTATTTTCGTTTGTAAAAGTAATTATATCAATATGTAAATTTTTCCCGTTTATAAGTGTCTTGAACCCGTGTGACATTTTATAAAAATATTATAACTTATTCATGTTAAAAACATTTGTATTAATATTTTAATTTGCAATTATTTATAATTTATTTCTATTTATAAAAATGATTGTATAAATTTTTATCATTTATCATTATTTTTTTATGATTATTATTTATCGTTATTTTTTCATGACTATCATTTATCATTTTTAATTTTTTTTTTTGTTTTAGTAACTTATAAGTCTAAATAATTATAAAATATATTTATTTCAAGTAAGAATTTTGAATTTTAATTAAAAAAATTACAAATTAAAAAAAGCATATTAATAATATTAGACACCTAAAATTCAAAATAGGGTATAAGCATATCACATTAAGTTAAAAAGACAGCTTTAAAATTATTTTTATAGTGAAAATATTTAAAATTGAAAAACTAAATTATTTATATATTTTTAAAATGAAAAACTATATGCCAACGGTCCCATTTGACATTCATTCACTCTTTCAATATCAAATTCTAGTAATTGATAATAAAACAATTTAATTAAATAATAAAAAAAATACAAAATAAGACCTAAATATCATAGAGAGGCGGTATTGTGTTGGTAACCGTGTGACCACCGTATCATTTTCATTTTATCAATTTAACATTTAATTCAACTTTTAATTGATACTTTAATAATAATAAGGGTTAACTAAGTTTTTGGTCCCTCTAAATATCTCAAATTTCGTTTTCACTCCCTCAAATATTTTCCTTCAAGGATTGGTCCCTTCAAAAATTTTCGTCTGAATAATTGGTCCTTAACGTTAAGTTCCACTAACGGCTTCCTATGTGGCAAGACAGGTGGATTAAATAATTTGTTTTAATTTCTGATATGGAATTCATTACATAAGTAAGTGGCATATATCATGTTTCAAAATCATATTCCTTCGACAGTGGTATCTTTATCTTATGGTCTCAAACATTGATGAATCTTGAGCTGGTTGTTGCGTTGCTACGGTCCCAACAACGATTAGGTAAGTCTCACTTGCTATAGTTTATTCATTATGAGTATTACTTGCATGCCCCATGGGCTGATCCAAAATTCTAGGGTTTTTCATCTTTAATCTGTTGATAATGTCTGAGTTATCCTTGTTTTTTCTTGAAATGTGTAGGCAATGGGGTTATTTAAGGTTGTTTTTTATACCAAAGGGTCATTTGTAAAGGATGAAGGGTTAAAATATAAAGGGGGTGATGTTTATGTTGTAAGCGGGCAAGATCCTGATTTATGGTCATACTTTGAAGCACGTGACATAATTAAGAGTATGGATTCATCGTTTAAAACTGAAGATGTGAAATATGATGGAAGTCTGAATATGGCTCACTTGAAAATGATCTAAAACCCCCTTGTTAATGATGAGGATGCAACAATGTTAGCTATGTGTGTCGAGGAGACTAAGTGTGATGTTGAGATATATACAAAGGTAAGATTATCTAGTGGTGAGAAGACTTATATGGAGAGGTTAAAAGAGAAAGAAAAAGGCCACATTAATGTTGAGGAAAATGAAGATGGTGAGGACAGTGAATCATCTGAAGACTCTTTGAATAGTATACACTTTGAAGATAGTGAAGAAGAGAGGATGTGCAATTTTGATGAAGACATGGGTGAAGGTGCTGGTACAGGTGGAGTGGATAATGGTGACGGTACATGTCAAATGGATAATGGTCAAGGGATACCTAAAGGGTTGACTACAACTGAGATGCAAAGGAAACATGTAATTGAGGATGATTACATCATAGATGAGCTTGATAGTGGGGCAGATGATGACACTGATAACGGTAGGCCTTCAGTGATAAGGTTTAATGAATATGAAAACCTTAGAAAAGAATTTAAATTCAAAGTGGGAATGTAATTTTCTTCTCTTAAGCAATTTAAAAAGGTTGTACTGGAACACAATGTGTTGAATGGTAGGCAGGTTAGGTTTGCCAAAAATGATGGGACAAGGTGTGAGGTTGTTTTTAAGGACAAACAACAATGTGATTACACAGTTTTATGCAGCAGAGTTTTGAGAACAACATCATTCAGGATCAAAACTCTATTTCAGAAGCACAAATGTGGAAGAAAGTTCTTCAACAAGAATGCTAATGCTGATTGGGTATCTAGAGTGATTGTTGACAAGTTAAAGAACAATTCAGGTATGAAATTGAATGAAGTTATAGCAGATGTAAGATTGAGGTTTGCTATAGAAATTACTGGATGTGGGGATTTAAAATCAAGGCAACTAGCTAGAAAGGTTATTGAAGGGGACTCAGCCAAGCAATACAGTATGCCATGGTCATATGAAGCTGAATTGAGGAGGGCATTCAAAGGAAACACATTTAAGTTGAACATTTCTGGTTTTCCACCTAGGTTTAAAAGGTGTTGCGTGTGCTTTGATGGTATAAATAAAGCATTGAAGGTTGGATGTAGACCATTCATAGGGTTAGATGGATGTCACCTAAAAAACAAATATGGTGGAATCTTGTTGATAGCTGTCAGTAGGGATGCCAATGACCAGTATCTTCCACTTGCCTTTGGGGTTGTGGAGAATGAAACTAGGGATTCTTGGAGTTGGTTTGTTAAGTTACTTCTTGAAGATATTGATTCTGATAATAGGTGGTGTTTCATGTCTGATTAGAAAAAGGTATGCTTAATGGTACTTGTTTATTTAGTGTTTAATGTTACTTATTGATGTGGTGGTCATGTATATGCAGGGACTGATGAATGTATTTGAGGAAGAATATCATGAGTTTGAACACAGATTTTGCTTAAGGCATTTATATGCTAACTTCAAGAAGAAATTTGGAGGTGGTACACTATATAGAGATCTCATAATGGCTGCAACAAAGGCAACCTATTTTGAAGCTCACGTGGATAAGATGAATCAAATTAAAGAGGTACATCCAGATGCTTTTGGATGACTAAATGTTATTCCCAAGAATAAGTGGTGTAAACATGCCTTTCTCTTGTACTCTAAGTGTGATGTTCTTATGAACAATCTAAGTGAATCATTCAATGCTACTATTTTGATGCAAAGGGATAAACCTATAATTACCATGTTTGAGTGGATTAAGAACTATCTTATGGCTATGTTTGCCACTCTTAGGGAGAAGGTTAAAAATTACAAAGGAGAGATCATGTCTAAACCACTTAGATGGTTAGACGGGGAGATAGAAAAAATTGCTAATTGGCTGCCCACATATGAAGGTAGACTAACATTTCCAGTAAGTCATGTAATGTTCACAGAAATTTATGTTGTAGACTTGGCAAAACATACTTGTTCTTGTAATTTTTGGGACTTGGTTGGGATCCCATGTAGACATGTTGTTGCAGCCATACATAGGAAGGTAGATAATCCCATTAAGTATGTACACAAGTGTTACCATAAGTCTACCTATGTCTCGTGTTACAATGAAGTTATCAGTCCCATTAATGGCCAAAACAAATGGCCAAGGACTACTGACCCTGAAATCTTACCACCAAGTTACAAGAGAGGTCCTAATAGACCAAAGAAACTCAGAAGAGATATAGATGAGGAAAGTCAAACAAGGTGGCAAAGAACAAACACAAGCCACATGTGCAAGACTTGCTTGGAATATGGACACAATGCAAGGACATGTAAGAAAAATAAACAATTGGCAGTTGTTGAAGGTAAACTACCAAGAGATGTTGCACCCACCCAAGGAAGCCAAACACAAAATGTGGCTACTGCAGGATCCAAAAAAAAAGGGTTAGTAACTCAAACTGAACAAAAACTTTACATTAGAAATTAATATATAAATTTCCATATCTTGTTACAATTATGTTGGATGCTGAGTTTCATAAGAATTTGCATGCATAATTTTGATTTTTGATGTTCATGAATATATGCTTTGGTTTGGTGAACATGATATTGATTTTTTGGGGTAATTGATGATATAAATGTTTAATTTGTGTGTTATTGATGTGCTAAATGTTATATGGTTGGTGTATAATGATTGGATACGCGTGTGAGGTTGTCTAAAATCAAAATCCGAGATCTAGGGGTGCAGCCATGGAGAAAATGTTGTTTTTTCGCGTTCTGCACAGAGGTGACGGACGTCACCTACGTGACGAGCCAAATGCCACTATGATAGGGAAGACACCCCTTAAGGACATGCTGACAAGCATCAGCAAGGCGACGAATAGACCGTTAGAGCCTAAAAGATGGGCTGCTTTTCCTGACCATCAGTGATGACGGGCAAAGTGACTGGGGATGGTGACAGGTTGGGATGATAATCGCCATGCTTGGGAGGCTGGCTGTCAGCCCTTATGTTGACTAATTTTGGTTGTTTGATTCAATTTTTTGAGTAGTTTATGGGTTTGATGACTGTTTTCTATTGTTTCACCGCTGTTTGATAAGTATGGATGGGAAAATTATATATTTTTAATCATTATGTTGAGTTTTCAGTGAATGTCTCGTGGAGAGGAAATTGTAGAGGTTGAAATGTTTTGGTTCGATGGAACCATCGATGTGGCCTTGCAATGACGATATTATTGATGACGTGTTTTAGGTTCAAGAGGAACCAGTGATGAGTATTGAAGTTTGAGGTAGAGACGAGTATTACATATTTTTGTGTAGAATTCATGCATCATGTATCTTTGAGATGGGTAGGACTTCGGTCCAATGATGAGTAAAACTTCGGTCTAGTGACAAGTTAGATAAATCAGTAACACACCTCAGATATCCAAGAGATTGGTACCACATCTATGAGAGTAGAGAAGATGAATGAATTGGATACATAATTGCATATGTGATTGATTATTGTTATTGAAGTATTGGGTGATTGATTATTTACGCTAATTGTACTATCCTAGTTATTTTATACACTGTTGACATGTGTGAATCTATTCTCACCTTTTTATATTTTTTTGTGTTGTCCTATACTCCTATTGTGTAGATACTCAGGTAGAGACCGAGGAACATTAGTTGTTGTGTGTTTCGGAGGATGAAATAGTTGGCCTTCTTTGTTGCTTTTATATTCTGCGTTGTTGTCGGACCTTTATCGGCTGTTTAGTTTTTCGCATGTTTCTCTGATAGTGTAACATTGGATTGAGAATACCTTATTCTATTTTCTGTGATTTATTGAATTAACTATTTTATGATTAATTGAAGTTGATTATCTATTTATGAGACAATTTTAAGATGTTATGCTGAGAAATGTAGCACCCTTCCACTACGCCAAAAAAGACCTACGAAAGCGCTTTTTTTTGCCTTTAAAAGCGCTTAAAAGCGCTTTCTAAGGTGGCGCTGCTATAGGTTTTAGCAGCGCTTTTTTTTTAATGAAAAGCGCTTTCGTAGGTCTACCTATGACAACGCTTTTTCTAAAAAGCGCTCTCTTAAGTACCCTTTTGGCAGCGCTTTTTCTAAAAAGCGCTCTCTTAAGTACCCTTTTGGCAGCGCTTTTTCTAAAAAGCGCTCTCTTAAGTAGGCTTTTGGCAGCGTTTTTCCTAAAAAGCGCTCTCTTAAGTAGGCTTTTGGCAGCGCTTTTTTACGAAGAAGCGCTTTCATTGGTGGCGCTTTTTTCTGGAAAAGAGCTTTCATAGGTTGTCTTTTAGCAGCGCTTTTGCCTGGAAAAGCGCTGTCATATGTTTACCTTAGACAACGCTTTATGTGAAAAAGCGCTTTCATAGGTCTACCTAAGGCAGCATTTTTCTTCAAAAAGCGCTTTCATAGGGTGTTTATTTTAGAGGTATAATTTATATAATTCATATACCTGCATTGTTTGTAGCATATTATTTATATAAACCAGTTGCCATAACCTGTAATTCATAAACCGCGATAATGCATTGTATACCATTGTAATCCAAAATATATATACACCATTTTTGTACCTCAAAATATATATAAATCATTGTTATCAGCATTGTAACTCAAAATCAGTCTTACAAAATCAACCCTAACAACAACTAAACCAGTCCTTATATGATTCTCTTCTCAATAAAATATTGACACAATTCCTCTTTGATTTCTTCCAACTGAAGTTTCGTGTAATATGCATATTTGTACTCATCGAAGTACTACATAACAAAACATAATATGCATGATTTAGTTAAAAGTAAAAAATTATATGAAATATCCGAGAAATAATAAAACAAATCCTAAGTTATAAATCCATACCGTGACTGGAATCTCTATTTGATTCAGTTGAATGATTTCTTTGATAAACCGCATAACGAAGTATCCGCAATCTATACCGTTTTGCTGTTGAGGACACTACATAGAAAAACAAATAAGAATATATAGTTGTATTGTTTTATCAAATAGCATAAATATTATAAGCAAAATAGTGGAAATTAATATACCTGCACTTTGATCCAATTAATGTTGTTTGATTTAGACCGTCGTACCCGAGCTTCTCTTTGACACCGGAATACTTGTATCGCTCTAACAAAATAAAAATATATATTTAGAACAATGTCACAGAAATAATTAAATATATAAACACACACAAATATTTAGAATAATCTCACTTACGTATCAATCATTAACTTCATATCCGGATAATTTGTCCAATCACCGTCAACCGAATTCAGATAATAGACCACTTCTTTTATAGGATCGATAGCAACCAACAACCAGTGACGTCTATAAATTAAAACAACAGTTTAGAAGAAAATTTTCTACGCAAAAATTACAAATATTAAAATGAACTTAGAATGAAAATCTAACCCTGTAGGAATAGTATTATACGCCCAAAGATATAAGCTTTCTGTACTGCCAGTTGCCATGAATCTTTCGACTAAGTGCTCTCTTACTGATTCTGATTCCCTACCAATTGTCGCTCCGCTGACACGGGAGGAAGACACGAAATGGAATCTGTTTGACAATTGATTCCCGCGCATAAATTTGTCATATAACAGCCTTAAATAAAAACATAATTAATATTAGACTATATTCATTGAAATGTTTAAAAAAGATTTCAGCTAATTACATAATATAAAGATGGGGGTTACCGGATGTATGCGTGCATAATACTGACGCCCAATTCTTTATGACAGAAAATCTGTTCCACGTCCTCATGTCCAATTATTTCGGTGCAAGGAAAACCAAAGATACCTTGATCGATATCCATTTGACGAATACCACCATCCATCAAATTTGTTGTTCCCACTATTGTTTCAAGACACTGCCGGTATCGAGGGAAAAATCTAGTAGGCACCCTTTTCTTGGGTGGTACGCCAATGATCTTCTGGCTCACTTGTTGTGACCCTTGAAAAGGTACCTAAAAATCATATAGACTCAGTTAAATTATAAAATTATGCAGTTTTTTATTCGGATCATATAATTAACACTTTAAACGTACCTCTTTTTGTGATACATCAGACTCGTCGTGCCGCAAAATCCCTTTACCCTTAGATGCGAGTGTTGTAGGAGTCTATAATTACCGTGGAAATAACTGAGGTCAGAACTGACAGTTGAATACTTAAAGATTCATAATTGTTTTCAACATACCTGATCATCTATGAAAATGAGGTCCGATGGCCATGCAACAAAAGATCCTATTGCATCTCGCAACAATGTGGTCTCAGCAACAATGTTGGGTACCGGCAGTAACGTATCCATATCTAAAGCAATGTCAACCGATACTTTCATGTGTCCATCTGGAAGCGGTCTATGGTGAAGTAAATATCCTGAAGTGTTATGGACTTTTCCCTTGCCAACTAGTCGATAAGTCGGCGACGATAGGTATAGCTGGCAAGATGAAATGCCCTAAACCAATAATAACCGTTAGAAGTGACTAAAAATATTCTATAATAATAACGGATATATATTGAAAATTACCTCGGGAAATTTATGCTGATAGTTGATACTAGCTTTGTCACTAGTTTCTTTCAATTGTGAACTGCTCTTTTCCGCCATATCTCTCTCTTTATCCTTCTGCAATTCACGGACTTGAGCTTGTAAATCCTTCAATGTTTGCATCACTTCTGCATTGCTAGGATTTCTTCTCCTTGGATGCTTATACAAAGAGGTTGGAGTCACACCATGACCTTTACCCCTCACCCGACCCGGATACTCAACAATATTTAGTGCTCGACTAAGTACGCTCCTGGTATCCTGATGGTCCTCACCTGGGGATACCGATTGCGACAAGGTCTCCTGTAATTCATTTACATATCGAAAATAATTAGTGGAGATAAAAAATTATTTAAATATTAATAAACATTAATTGATTTAACTAAAGACACAATCTTATACTTACACATTCATCATACACATGTTGAATATCGGGATTAACAACTTGATCCTTGCCCACACGGGCTTCCTTCCATAACAAATGTGCCGGTAGTGATGTTGCGTCACTTTTCGTCTCTTCTACTACGCATTGACACAAGTCTTAAGATCATCAATTATAACACATTGAGAGAATTAATAAGATCGTAGAGTTTATATTTACTTACAATTTTTTCCTCTAAGCGAGCATATCCCAAACGCCCTTTTTTGTATGGATATGCGGGTTTTGACGCTCTCTCGCGATTGATAGCACTCACTTTCTTGAAATTCTCGTCTCTTCTTTGACCTACAAAACCAACCCATTCTTCAGGTGTAATGAAGTTCTCATATTTCTTTGGATGTTCCGGATCCTCTTCAAGAAAATTTCCTTCATCATCTTTAAGATACTTGTTTGTTAAAAATGTTCTCCACCCTCTGTGTCTTTTTCCAGCCAAACCCATTATATACTTTTTACGGGTATCTTCAATGTTAAAAGACCTCTACAAAAAAACATACGCATAAAGTGTGTTAGTAAAAGAAATTTAAACACATATTATCGTCAAGATAAAGCAAATAACAAAAACCATATATGTACCTTTATCTCAGTCCAAACTTTCTCCTTAGCCTCATCCAACTCTCCTCTTTTCCATCTATGAGTGGTGATCAGAATGTGTATACGAACAAGCGTACCAATGTAGCTTGTCAACTTTGCAGCATTAGACTCAATTAGTTGGTCATTATCATTCCAATCTACATTATATGTTACTCCTCTATCTCTATCACGGATGATTCCCCTCATAATAGTTATACCTCGTGTAATATCTTTTTCTGAAGTCTTTTCTGAAGTATTTTCTGGAGTATTTTCAGGAGCATTTTCAGGAGCATTTGCATCTTTTGATTTTTCTTGATTACTAGCCATTTGACCTGTAATAATGAAAAAAAATAAAAACGAAATGACAAATATAAAAATAAAATGGCAAATAAAAATGAAATGACAAATAAAAATGAAATGACAAATAAAAATGAAATGACAAATATAAAAATGAAATGACAAATATAAAAATGAAATGAAAAATAAAAATGAAATGACAAATAAAAATGAAATGACAAATTAAATTTTATTGAATGATATAGGCTATAATTATATATACTATTACCCTTTTCACTAAGGTCTCTTTCTTTTCTTGGTAGGAATGTGTTCTACTCGTCTCTTAACAACGCGCACAGTTGGATTGATCCAAATACCCTCATTATGATCGTTTCTAATACATGATTCATTATCATTTTGATCAGTTATGGTTAAAGATTCAATGTCAACACCAATATCACTTTGATCTCCAATTCTTTCATCAATTACTTTGTTAGATAATAGCACTATAAACCATTTCGTACTTGTCGGATCATTGACATAGAACACTTGTTTAGCTTGAGAGGCTAGAATGAAAGGCTCATCTTTGTACCCCACCCTATTAAGACCCACTTGCAAAAAACCTGACTTATCCATTCGTATGCCATTATTATTTTCAACCCACTTGCAACCAAATATAGGAATCTGAAACTTCTTGTAATCAAACATCCAAATGCGCTCGATAACCCCAAAATATGACAGATTTGCAAATTTTGGGTTTAAGTCCTTCACACTTGATATATGCATTGCTTCAGCGATCAAGGTGACACCACTATTTTGCATAGTACTTTTGTCATCCTGTTCTTTGGTATAAAATGTGTATCCATTAATTGCATATGCGCTATAAGAAAACACAACTAAACTTGGACCGTATGCTAAACATCTCAATCTTTCTGTTACTGAAGCATGATCTGAACGATACTTTGAATAAATATGTTCCTTAAACCATGGTATGAAACTTCGATTGTGCTCTCGTACAATCCAATTCTCACTTCTATTCGGATTTAAACCTCGAAGAACACCCTTGTGAATTTCAACATACGGCTCAACTTCAAGCTCATTATGCAGAACATACAAATGCACTTGATCCCGTTCGACCATTGATACTGTCACAACTTTATTTCCAATTAGCTTCTTACCTTCTTTTTTTTCAACAACATGAGATTTGGGGAGTCCAATTGATTGAACATTTGACAGATATTCAGTACAAAACTCAACCGCTTCTTCAACAATATATCGTTCAGCAATACAACCCTCTGGTCAACTTCGGTTTTTCACATACCCTTTTAATATTTTCATATAACGTTCAGTAGGGTACACCCATCTCATATAAGCTGGTCCGCACAGTTGTGTCTCTTTGACAAGATGAACGACAAGATGAACCATTATGTCAAAAACGAGGGAGGGAAATACATTTCAAGATCACACAAAGTAACAACTATTTCTTTTTGCAATGTTGGTAAGATCTCAGGATCAATCACCTTGCTGCAAATTGACTTGAAGAAAAAACACAGTTTAGTTATTGCGCTTCTTACTTTTTCTGGAAGAATAGAACGTATACCTATCGGTAGAAAATGTTCCATTATAACATGGCAATCCTGCGTCTTTAAACTCTTTAACTTGAGGTCTTGCATAGACACAAGTCTTCTAATATCTGATGAGTAGCCTTCTGGAACTTTAACCTCACTTAGGAACTTACACAATATTTTTTTCTCCTTTCTGGATAGAGTGTAAACAACAGGTGGTAGATATGTTTGTCTTCCTTTTTTCACGGGTCCCAATTCAGTTCTTATTCCCATCTCTACCATGTCCTCCCTTGCTTTAAGACCATCCTTAGACTTCCCTTTTATATTGAGTAACGTACCAATAACACTGTCAAATACATTTTTTTCAATATGCATAACATCAAGAAAATGTCTTACGTACAAAGATTTCCAATATGGCAATTCAAAAAAAATCGACCTCTTCTTCCACCCACCTGTAACAACTTTATGTGCAAAAGGCTTGCCAAACTGAATACTCACATCTTTCACCTTTTCAAATAATTGATCACCTGTCAATCCAGGCGGAGCTCTACGTTGTTCGGTATCTCCGTTGAACGCTTTTCTCCATCCACGATATTGATGTTTAGAATTTAAGAATCTACGATGACCGAGAAAGACATTCTTCTGACAAAGTTTCAATCGCATCGTATCGGTTCCATCTTCACAGATAGGACACGCTTTTTCACCTTTAATGTTATACCCGGATAGATTTCCGTAGGCTGGAAAATCGTTAATTGTTCCAAACAACATCGCCCTCAAGTTGAAACTTTCTTTCCTATACCCATCATAAACCTCCACACCATTCTCCCACAAAATCTTCAAATCTTCGATTAAAGGTTCCAAATATACGTCTATGTCATTTCCTGGTTGTTTAGACCCAGAAATTAACATAGATAACATCATGTACTTACGCTTCATACATAGCCACAGAGGTAGGTTATAAATCATAAGAATCACAGGCCATGTGCTATGCGAGATACTTTGAATACCGTGTGGGTTCATTCCATCAGTAGACAATGCCAAGCGAAGGTTTCTCGCTTCTTTTCAAAATTTAGGATAATCATTATCAATTTTCATCCACTGTGGTGAATCTGCCGGATATCGAAACTTTCCATCAACAATTATTTCATCTGCATGCCAAGTTAAGTGTCTTGAATCGGTTTCACTATGATACATCCGTCTAAATCTCGGAATTATAGGAAAATACCATAAGACTTTTGCCGGAGACAACTTTTTCTTATATCGAGGGGCACCGCATTTAGGACACTCATTTAACGATGCATATTCGTTTCGAAACAAAACACAATCTTTTGGACATGCATGTATCTTGTCATAGCTCATGCCAATAGAGTACAACATCTTTTTGGCCTCATACGTTCGATTGGGGAGAACATTATCCTCTGGTAGCATATCTTTCATAAGGGCTAATAACTCTGAAACTTTTATCCGACCATCCATTGCCCGCCTTTAAGTTGTACAACTTTAATACCACAGACAATCTTGTGAATTTTGTACAACCATTATACAACGGTTTCTCTGCATCGCTTACCAACCTCTCGAACATTTTAGGACAATCATTAAGATCTTCTTCAAGCGCTTCTGCAATCTCTTCAACTCGATCATAATCGTATGTATCTGTGCCATTGTCGTTTGAAGCATACGTCCTATTATCCCCTGATTCATCATTCCCGTCACTTTTCTCACCATGCATATTCCAACATGTATAACTTCTATCAATTCCATACCGTATTAAATGCGATGCCAACTGAACTGCGTCAACCTGATTCCCATAACAACAACACAAACAAGGACATGTCATTCGACCGGGGTCTTCGGCATGCGCAACAGCAAACTTAACGAATTCCGATACCCCGTTCTCGTACTCTTTCGACAATCGATTGGAATACATCCATGTCTTATCCATGGTTTACTATTTTTGAGTCAATCTGAGCTAAATGATAAATTAGAAAACAAAACCAATACTCAAAACTTGCACTTGCTCTTACACAACCATATAACAAAACCAATACTCAATACTTTTCACTAAATTCATTTTATTCTATCAACTACTTTAGTACACAAGTATAACACAAGAAACCATAAACAAGAAACTATCATTGCTCAAAATCAACCATAAAAAGCACACGAAAAAACAATATATTAATAGATTTAACAATATATATATATGGCTACCTTTATTAAATATTTTGTTACGCTCTCTATTATTTCTCTCTTAGCTTGTTTTACCAATGCACAACTTGTTAATATAAATGATGTTTGATAAAATAAAAAGCACATGAAAATGTGTTGTTTTCTACTAATATTTATTCCATAGAAGTTGTAAAAATAATCTATATTCATAATATGTGAGGTATTAGCCAGTAGCCACACAAATAAGTTGAAAATTAAGATGAGTTGTCAGTTCAAATATGTAACAATTTCTAAGAATTATTAGAAGATAGTCACATCTTTATTCATACAAAACTATTCTAGAAATTAGAATCAAAGCAAGCATAGAACAATTTATTCATACAAAACTATACTAGAAATTGAAATACCTAGAGCTGAGTTGTGTAACTTTGTGTTGTATATTGTTGTGATTTCTGATGCAGCAAACTTTATAATTTCACCTTGCGTTTCTCCTGTGGCAAGTGGTGGTCGTTGTTCTGATGAAAGAGTACTGATGAACGGAGGCGGAGGTCCTGATGAGGAAGTCCTGAAACTGCCCCCGGTGGTCCTGAACAAGAAGACGGAGGCAGAGGTCCTGATGAACGGAGGCAGAGGTCCTGAACAAGAAGACGGTGGCAAGTGGTGATCGTGACGAAAATCTGCTCGTAGATGCTAACGGCGGCAGAGCTCTGGTTTAGGGCTTTGATGATTTCGTGAAGAACAATAGAAAAGTGATGATACAAATTTTTGATAATTATTATAAAACTACCTACGAAAGCGCTTTTAAAAGCACTTTCTAAAGGTCACCTATAACAGCGCTTTTTAATGTAAAAGCGCTTTCGTAGCATATCCTATAGCAGCGCTTTTAAAAGCGCTTTCTAAAGGCCAACTTTAGCCGCGTTTGTAAAAGCGCTTTCTAAGGCTAACCTTTAGCAGCGCTTTTGAAAAGCGCTTTCTTAAGGTACCCTCTGAAAGGCACCCTTTAGCAGCGCTTCTCAAAAAGCGCTTTCTAAGGGTGACCTTTAGCAGCGCTTTTGAAAAGCGCTTTCTTAAGGCACCCTTTGAAAGCGCTTTTTTTAAGCGATTTTTTTTAAAAACCTACAGCAACGTTTTTTCCTAAAAGCGCTTTCGTATGTGTGCTGCTAAAACTTATTTTTGGCGTAGTGTTCGTATTCTTTTATTTAGTGTGCTTTATGAATGATATGTTTAGGGTTTATCGTGTTACAACGGAGCCATACTGAGTGTATCTTGACCGCTTTATAACAGGGGATATACACTTTCATTCATACGTCGATCATTGTGAGATACACCCTTTTGATGACATAGTTTTATACACATGATGATTGGCTTGCGGTTCATATTTGACATATCCTCATATGCATGAATGCGCCAGGAGACAATTCAACTACATGCAGTTTATTGCTAGAGACCCTTTTGCTTCTGCTCTTCCCGCTATGACATGTAGAGATATGAATGCTATGTTTGATTATTATCTTAATCATTTGGTATCATAGGAGAGACGAAGTACCATAACTCATAACGACTGGAGCTATGCAGATGGTTAGATCTGGTGGTTCTTTAGGATGTTACATCCTTTTATGATACATGATACTCCGAGAAATCCACCTAGATCAGCTCATCAAGAGATACTATACGAGGAGTAGGCAAGTGCATATCATGTTGTTGATGTGTTTATTAGATGTCGTCATATCATGGAGATTGAATATACGACTATTGCCAGATAACTCTTTTCATATAACTCTAAGGTGATGGACGTTCTAGATGCCATGATGGCATAAGCATGGTAGGCAATGTAGTACACGAGGCAATGTAGGAACACGAGGTCCTAAGTGCCGTCATATTCGAAATCAAAATAAAAAATCATTGTCTATTATGATTTCAGAGATGCATCTTCAGATTTTGTTTGGTGTGGTCACAAAGATGCATCTCCGAAATGAATTTTAGAACATATATTAAATATGGATAAATTTAAACGTTTTGACTGAAGAAAAAAGTATATTTCGAAGATACATTTTCAAAATCTAATAAACAATTTAAAATTTTATAGTACTTTTCCACAACGTGGAATTAGTAATTCCATTATTTAATTTACAAGTGTGCAAACATATGGTTACAATTAAGCAAAATGCATAATATTTATTTAATGGACATCAGCTAGTTCAATTACCCTACAAAAATGAACATTGATCATGAAATCTTATCATATTAAAAAAATATTTATTTAAACTACACATTAATATCATATAGTATGGTTTTATCTTTTTCAAAAGATTAATCTTCTTAGTTCTTAATGATAAAATCTGGATAAGTTTAATCTGAAAAAGAATGAAATGTAAAACCATACGGTAGTTGCTGCTACTGGTTACTGAATATTCATATGTTCCTTCCTTCCGGTTTCCTCATCCAGTAACATCAAAATATGTCACACCATATCCATACTAAAATCCTTCTTTCCCATTATATATATTTGACTAACTGCCCCATAATACGTGACTGACGGTGGTTTGAAAACATCACATAAAGACAAAAACAAGCACCGACTATTTTTCGGATTAAACTACAATCAGACACGTGAACCTGTCAGATTTGTAATCCTTAATTACTTTGTCGGAATCTTAGTTTACTATAGCTTTTTAGTCTACACAATCATCTCTATAAATATTCAAGTCAGGAGTAGAACATGTAACACACACATCAACATTATCAAACGCTTATACAATTACAACATGGGTGCTCTTGATCACATCTCCGACCTCTTTGACTGCTCTTACAGAAGAAGTTCCAAGTACAAGAAGAAGCGCAAGCAATTCCAGACGGTAGAGGTGAAAGTGAAGATGGACTGTGAAGGATGTGAGAGAAAAGTGAAGAAATCAGTTGAAGGGATGAAAGGGGTGACACAAGTGGAAGTTGAAGGGAAAGCAAACAAAGTAACTGTTACTGGGTACGTTGAGCCTTCCAAGGTCGTGAAACGAATTGTTTATCGAACGGGGAAAAGGGCTGAGCTATGGCCGTATGTTCCATACGACGTGGTTGCACACCCTTATGCTCCTGGTGTTTATGACAAAAAAGCACCTTCCGGTTACGTTAGAAACGCTTATGATCCTAATGTTTCTAACCTCGCTCGTGCTACTTCTGCGGAAGTTAGGTATACTACTGCTTTCAGTGATGATAACCCTGCCGCATGTGCCGTTATGTGATCCCTCCACGTTCACGCCGCAGATTCATCAACAGTATATATAACATAGTTTCTCTGTTAGTTTAGTTTGCCTTTTCTATTATTGTGCTGTACATTCGTCAAGAAAACGAGAAAAAAAAAAGGATTGGAGGTTTTTTATTATTATTATGTGAAGCATGATTTTAAAGAGTTGCAATTGAGGCATAAAATTTGAAATCAAACATGTCCTCTTAATTGGAATCACAAAAAAAATTCCATCCATATTTATTTAGTTATAAAACACTCCTCCAAACCAAATCAATTGAAATATTTTTCACAAATTTCACTTACACTCTATGATTAATCATTTCTAGGTTTCATATGCCCATTTGTGCCACTCTTGCCACATATTCTCTTCGACGCCATGGTTGTGTGTTTATGGATGTTGAAAGTTGGTTCAAGTACTGATCTAATTGCTCAAAGAGTGAATATGTGATTGAGTCAGACAAGAGAAACCACCTCATGGACCTTCTTATGATCAAAGAAAATGATGTGAATGGCAAGGTAATCTTGATCACTGCATACTGTTGATATTCTAATTTCTACACGCGTCTACTATTCCAATTTCTACTTGGGTTTAGTTTGGGATTTTTATTGTGTTTCACAATGTTGTTAGATAGTAGCTAAAGCAGCACAATACTATACCACTATAGGTTGAAAAATCTGAACAAACCACAGAAATATTTATGGAGTTTACTACTATAATTCCACACATAAATCTATTATTTTCCATGTTTTCTGGTGTAAGAAATGAAAACTAACTTCAGCTATACAAATTCTTTTAAAACTTAGCATGTGATACATAACCAAAAATATCTGAAAGTATTAACCAACCTCGTTTGATTTCTGGCTTCGCTTTCACCAAACTTATTCTCCTTTAATTTGAGCTACTTGTTATTTTAAGGTTACTGAGAGTGGAGTTGTGTAGAAGAACAGTCAGCAAGCATACTGAGAGTAAAAGAAGAAATGTTGTTTTGGTAAGTGAAAAAAAATTACAAAAGTTGTTCTGGTTGTGTTTTCTCAACCTGTGTATATCTATGTGCCTATGAAATATAGTCGAATGAATAATAGCCCAGTGTTAAGAGGTGTGGCTTATATCCGTAGGAAAGATTCAAATCTTCTGTGAAAAAATTCTAGTTGATTTTTTCTTAATACTTTCTTATTAAAATATATATAAAAATATTACAGAAACGTTGTATATTTAACTCTTAAATAAATTTTTGAACCCTTACATAAATTTTTTAATCCCAAGTGTTTTTCAAGTTCAACCATATATTTTGACAATGTCTCAATTAAAGGGATGTGGTATATTTAACTTTTAAATAAATTTTTTAATCGTAAGTATTTTTCAAGTTCAGCCATATATTTTGACAATGTGTCAATTAAAATTTAGCTTGCAACGCTTTTCAAGCACATCACAAGTCACAACAATGGTAATGACCATAATCACAACTTGCAAATGCAATTTAAAACTTTTGTTTTTTCTCTATTAATTAATAGTCTGTATCTATTATATTCATATTCCGATCATGATTTGTGTTTGATGAATTTTTTTTGGTTAGATGTTCTTTTCTTCTTCTTTTTTTTGTTTGTAATTCTTTGATATTTACTATTCTTGTGAATTTTGATAATAAAAAAATTAATTTCATTTAAAACACATTATTATAACAGTGATATTGTATGATAGAACCATAAAAACATAAAAGAAAATTAATATTTGATTGAATTATTGAATTATAAATACATAAAAGTGATATAACACTAAATAATGGTAAACAAAGCATTATGGCACTGTTAGAGTTTAATTGATATCTATGGGGCCGGTTTTATTATTGGTGTGCAATAAACCTTCAAATTTAAGAGCTTTAATGTTGGGCTTAATATAAATATAGTATTAAATAATGGAGATTTTTAGCCACCGTTGTATTTTTTAGAGGTTTTGAATTTTTTTTTTTTTTAATATTCTCATAATTTAGATATGTATATTTGAATAAATATAATATTTTATTTTTAAAATATTTTTGAATATAAATATTTAAAATAGTTCAATTGTTCGTCTTTAACAAGTTTTTAAATATGTATATCTCAAATAATTTTTTATATATATATTTAAATCTCATGAATATTTTAATAACCAATAAGAATAATATTTATTACTATTTATTATCATTTAATTAATATTTTAAGTGGATGATAATGATAAATAAAAAACTATAATATTTTTTAACTTAATCTTAAAGATTTCATAACTGTAGTTAAATAAATTAAAATATTTTGTAATATTTTTATTGAATAATTTAATGACAACTAAATGTGATGAGTTGTTTGATTTGCTTTTATTTGTAATCAAATTGATTTATTTTAAATATAAAATTTATTAAAATGAGATAATAAATTCTTTAGGAAAAAATATAATTTTAACGAATGAATAATTAATAATTTATATTTTTATAGTAAATAGCGTAGAAAAAGAAATTAATCACATAAAGTATCAATTGTTATATTTTGATATCTGATATATATCTCAATAAAATTAGTTGCGTTGTTTTAATAATGAAATCAATTTTATTCTAAAATATTTCTTTAATAGTATTTCTAAAGTGTTGAAAATATAAATATAGAAATTAATTAAAAAAATCTAAAATATTAATTATTAATATTTTCTTTGTAATTATTAACAAACAAATCAGAGAATATTTTGAATATATATATCTAAAAATATTTTTTCATAAAAAAATGTTTATTCAAAAATATATATCTGAAATATACATTTTCTTTACAATGATAAAGTTTGACTAAATAATATATAATCCGAATAATATTTTGAAATTTTCAAACATCACCCATATAAGATGGCCAAAGAAATTCCATTAAACAATATATAAAAACTAGTTGGGAGTATAAACATAAAATCTAATGTAACTGGACTGTTGGACTACAACTTTGGCAGTAAATGGGTTCTATCCGAGCTTTCATATTTTAAAAATTTATTATTGATCCACTTAATCAACTTTTTTCTTTATTATTATATAATATAATATAGACTTAAATATATTTTTTGTATCAATAAAAAAATATTAATTTTGTTTTTAATTTCTATAAAAATATATATATATTTTAGTCCCTACAAAATTATTATGCATTTAATTTAATCTCGTTATTAAATTGATGTATATTTTTGATTGATTTTTTCGTATATATATTTATAATGTTATAAAAAGTTTTTTGAAAAAAAAACTCAAAAATTTATTTTTAAGTCGATATTTTTATTACTTTCATCAATATTTTTTAAATTTTTAAAAATTCATATTTAATTTATTTCATTTTAAAAAATTCTAAAATTTGGTGAAAAAAATATTTTATAATATTTTAAATACGTATGAAAAAAATTAAAAATTTAAAGATAATTAAACAATTTTTAAAATATTTTATTAATCAATCAAAGGATAGTTAGAACAAGGCGATATAAATCCAACCAACCAAAAAACCCAAGCCTATGGCAACATAAGTCCACTAATGTAACGTCTACATTTGGATTTCATCCAACATGTATTAATAATGATATAAGTAATTTTATCCCCTATGTGTTGAGAACTGTATTGTTGCCAAAACACAAGTCATTATGGAAGGGCCATATCTCATATATTGATCCAGCAAAAGCGCACTTTAAAATTGCACCTTTGACTCCTTTCCTTTGGCAATTGTTAGCAACCCAACTCAGCTCATTATTCCACTTTTTCGGATCATGGTTGATATTGAGCCACTTCAAAACTGAAACCTAAATACTTTTGATAGTGTTACAATTGAAAAGAAATAGTCTCAGATTCCCTGCAAAACACACAATTATCATTACCTATAAAACCAAATCTCTTTAATCTTTCTTTGGTAGCAAGACAATCTTGGCATGCCATCCAAAGAGTACAGATGGCTCGCGGCCTCGTATAGTTGCTGAACATCAGCTTTTTCCAACTCATATCAGAAAGACAACCAGATATCTCCCTGTACATCCTTTTTGTAATAAACTTATTTTGCTGCAACATGTTATTCCACTCAGCATTATTGCTCACAAACTCACGCTGATTCAGAATGTTACGCAAGATCCATGAGCAATTAGTTTTCACCGGAACATCCATAATACTCATACCTTTAGCATAATAGTTATGGATCCATTTGATCTATAAACTACCGGCTTTGCCATTCAGGTTCCAGACTTTATTCCAAATCCCTAAAGATATAAGGTTCAGACCACTATTGTTTTTCGGGGAGCAGACTTTCTTCCAAGAGATATGAGGTTTCTTGGTGATAATCTCAGAGCCAGACTAGAGGAAGGACCTGTTATAATAGAAGCAGACTTCGATTTGGTTTGTATAGAAAAAGAGGCAAATTTTTCTATTGTTGTTGTTAAATAAAATACACTATCGGTCTTTATATAGATCCAATAACTTTTACAATTCAAGAAAAGATAACTGTTACTAATAAAATTATCATAATTTACTAATTTTTTATCTTTCAAATTACATTGGTTCTTAATCTTCCTACTACCTTATTTAATATAAAAAAACTCATTACTAATGACATTAAAGTTTACTCAACAAAACTCATATGTAAACTTAAATGTTTCTTCCATCCAGCATTCCTATCATTTTCTTGCCTCTGTCGAAGATCTCTTTCGATAGTGGTTTTGTGAAAATATCCATTGTTTGGTTCTTGCTTGCTACATGCCTCAATTCGACATTTCCTTCCTTCACATGTTCACGAATGAAGTGAAATCGAACATCAATGTGTTTTCTTCATTCATGATTTACTGGATTCTTTGTCAATTCAATAGTTGATTTATTGTCCACTTGTATTATTGTTGGACCTTCCTGTTTTAGCTTCATCTTGCTTATCAACCTTCTGAGCCATACTGCATGACAGACGCACCAGGATGCTGCCATATATTCAGCTTCACACGTCGAAAGTGTTACTATAGGTTGCTTCTTTGATAGCCAAGTAAATATTGTGTTTCCCATGAAGAACACATATCCATAAGTGCTCTTTCAATCGTCTATGTCTCCGCATCAGTCACTGTCAGAATAACCAACTAACTTGTAGTCTTTTGTTTTTGAATAAAATATTCCAAGTGATATTGTTCCTTGGATGTACCTTAGAATTTGTTTCAGTGCCTTCCAATGTGTGTGTACTGGCTTCTCCATGAATAGACTTATAATGCCAACACTTAGTGAAATGTCTGGCCTTGTGCATGTGAGATATCGAAGGCTACCTACCAAGTTTTGATATTTGCTTCCTTTAACTCGTTCTCCTCCATCAAACTTTGATAGTTTTGCACCTGGTTCCATTGGCGTCAAAGTTTGATTGTAATTCTTCATCTTATGTTTTTCTAGGATTTTCTTTGCATATTTTTCTAGTGAGATAAAGATTCCAGTTTCTTCTTGTCGAACCTCCAGACTAAGAAAGAATCTCATCAGACCTAAGTCTGTCATTTCGAATTCGCTTGTCATGGAGCTTTTGAAATCTTCGATCATCTGAACATCACTGCCTAGAAAAATAAGATCATCAACATAGAGAGCAACAAGTAATACATTACTTCCATTTTTCTTCACATAGAGGGCATGTTTATAAGGACATTGCTCGAACTCATTCTCTTTGAAATATGTGTCAATACGTGTGTTCCATGCCCTAGGTGCTTGCTTCAACCCATACAGTGTTTTCTTCAATTTCAACACCTTCTTCTCTTCTCCAATTCTCATATACCCAAGTGGTTGTTCGACATAGATTTCTTCTTCGAGCACACCATTCAAAAATGTTATTTTGACATCCATTTGAAATATTGGCCATTTGAATTGAGCAGCTTGAGAAATGAGTAATCGAATTGTCTCCATTCTTGCAACAGGCGCAAACACTTCGTCATAGTAAATTCCTGCTTTCTGTTTGTATCCCTTCGTAACCAGACGTGCTTTGAATCTTTCGATTTCTCCTTGAGCATTCATCTTTTTCTTGAATACCCACTCTACACCAATGGGTTGGCTACCTTTTGACAATTCGACTAGCTCCCAAGTGTTGTTGCATTCGATTGCTCTAATCTCTTCGTCCGTGGAACTTTTCCACTTCTTGTCTCGTAACGCTTCTTCGACACTGATGTTTTCAGCATCTGCCAGAAGGCACACAAGATGCACCTAACTTGTTTATTCATATAAATCTTGCAAACTTCTTATTCTGGGTTGTAGAGGTTCATCTTCATCTTCAGTTTCTTCATGTTCTGTTGGAATACTTGTTGGTACAGCTACATTTGTTTCTTTGATTGCGTTAATAACTTCTGTCTAATTGTTCCAGTCCCACTTGCTTGCTTCATTTATTTGAACGTCTCTGCTCACGATCACTTTCTTGTTTATGGGATCGAATAGCTTGTACCCTTTCGTCTTCTCATCATATCCAATGAATATGTACTTCTGACTTTTGTCTTCAAGCTTTGTTCTTTGTTGATCTGGTACATGTGCATAAGCTACACTACCAAATACCTTAAGATGAAAGACTGTTGGATTCTGTCCACTCCATGCTTCTTGTGGTGTTTTGTCTTTTAACTTTGAATGTGGACATCTATTCTGAACATAAACAACACATTATACTACTTCTGCCCAGAATTCTTTCGTCATGTTCTTGCTTTTGAGCATTGATCGAATCATGTCAAGAATAGTTCGATTCTTCCTTTCAGCCACACCATTTTGCTGAGGTAAATATGGTGCAGTTAGGAATCTCCTTATGCCCTGTTCTTCACAATACTTCACAAAGGTCGTCGAAGTATACTCACCTCCTATGTCAGATTGAATTGCTTTGATGTGTTTGTATGTTGCCTTCTCCACCATTACTTTGAACTTTTTGAACACCTTTAATGCTTCAGATTTTTCTTTCAGGAAGTAAACCCATGTCTTTCTTGAGAAGTCATCAATAAAAGAAATGAAGTACCTTTTTTCACTGAAGGATTTTGGAGTGATTGGCCCACATATATCAGTATGTATCAATTCGAGAATATGTTTAGCTTGATATTCTGCCTTCTTTTAAAATGAGGTTCTTGTTTGTTTGCTGAGTACACATTCTTCATAGAACTTTCCTTCGTAATCCATGTCTGGTAGTCCATGCACCATGTTCCTTTTTGCCAACCTTCTCAAACCAGCATGATGTAGATGACCAAAGCGCATATACCATATTGACGCTTTGTCTTGCTCTTCGATTTGCATACATTTCTCTCTAATGTTCCTCAGCTTCAGTTTGTACATTCGATTTCTTTCCTTTTTGACACGGGTAATCAGATGTCCTACTTTGTCCTTCAAATGCAGTGTTTGATCTTTCATAAGTATCAAAGCACCTTTTTCTGTAATGTCCCAGACTCAATATGTTGGTCTTGAGATCTGGTACATAGTAAACATCTTCGATTGATCCAATCAAGCCATCCTTCTGCAAGTAACTGATTATGCCCTTTCCTTCGACCTTCACTTTCGATGCATATCCAAAAGATACATTATCATCTTCAATTCTCTTCATATCTTTAAACAGGTGTTTGTAACCACACATGTGATTACTTGCTCCTGAGTCAAGATACCAAACATTGTCATTATTGGTGTTGATTTCATTTTGAGTCATCGGGATAAAGCCTTCATTTGATTCAGCTTCTAAGGCTAGGTTGATTGTTTCTTTAATCTTATTTTCAATTCGAAAGTCTTTTGAAAATGTCCCACTTTGTCACAGTTGTAACATTTGTAGGAGTTGTAATCCTTCGCATAATGACCATACTTCCCACACTTGTAGCATACAAAGTTGGAGCGAATCGAACGACCACCTCTTTGACCACACCCTCTGCCATGCCAATTTTGTTGGCTCTATTGTCCTCTTTCGAAGTTGCTACCTATACCACTTCGACCACTGCCACGACCTCCATGTCCACGTCCTCTTCCTTGAAAGTTTTGAGAAAAGAGTACCTTTTCGTCTTTGTTCGATTCCTTGGTTTGATTTGCTTCTTCGACTGCTTCTTCTTTCTTTTTCATCTTTCATTGTTCATGTGCTTCGAGAGAGCCAGCGAGATCTTCGAATGAGAGCGTCGAAAGGTCCTTCAACTCTTCTATTGCACACACAATATTATCAAACTTGTATATTAAAGATCTCAAGATCTTTTCAATAACTCGTGCATCAGTTACTGTCTCTCCATTTCTGGTGAGTTGATTCACCACCTTTTGCACACGTGTGATGTAGTCAGATACAGTTTATGTATCCTTCATCTGTATCCTCTCCAATTTTCCATGAAGAGTTTAGAGTCGAACTTGCTTCACTCGATCTGCTCCTTTGAACACTTTTTCTAACGTGTCCCACGCTTGTTTCAACGTAGTCGAACCAGCAATTTTTTCGAAGCCTGGTTCATCTAGAGCCCTAAACAACATGTATAATGTCGTTTTATCCTTCGACCGCGTCTCTTTCAACACCTTCGTTTGAGCTTCCATATATCCCCCAACTTCTGTTGGTTCTTCAAACCCTTCATGGGTCACATCCCACGCGTCTAGAGATCCAAGAAGAGCTTTCATTTGGATACTCCAGTTTTCATAATTTGACTTTGTTAGCCATGACAACGGTATTTGATTCATCATGTTTGTCATGAACCCTGATGCCAAATTGTTATAATAGAAGCAAACTTAGATTTGGTTTGTTTAGCGAAAGAGGCAAACTTTTCTATTGCTGTTGTTAAATAAAATACACTCTTGGTCTTTATATAGACCCAATAACTTTTACAATTCAAGAAAAAATAACTACTACTAATAAAACTATCATAACTTACTAACTTTTTGACCTTCAAAATTACATTGGTTCTTAATCTTCCTATTACCTTATTTAATATAAAAAAAACTCATTACTAATGAAATTAAATTTTACTCAACATGACTTGCATACAGTTTCAACTTCCCTGATATTTCTCTTGGGCATAGGGATGCATTGCATCAAATAGTTAGTTGTTGAAAACATCACACTCTGAATAAGCTGTAATCTTCCACCAAAACTCAGCAGCTTGGAACTCCAATGGCAGAGTCTCATCGTGATTTTATCAACAAGAACCATACAATCATTGATAGAGAGATTTTTACTGGACATGGGGATGCTCAAATATCTAAAAGGCAGAGATTCAGGAGCAAAATTAGTCATGCCAAGGATTGCCTCTTTATCCTCATTCTTAACATTGCCAAGAAACACTTTACATTTAAGAGGGTTAATGTCCAAACCTGTAGCTTCAGAGAATTCCTTGAGATTCAGGACTAATTCCACATATTTTTGGTCTCCCCTAGAAAAAAATGAGAAGGTCATATTCATATGTAAAGCTCATATTGAAAATTTTCATTTTCTCGCACTGTGAGTGATATTTGAAGTTTGGATTGTTGTCTAATCTTCTCAAGGTTCTATACATATAATCCATAACTATAACAAAAAGCAAGGGGGAAAGTGGATCCCCCTGCCTAAGACCTCTTATAGCTTTGAGAATGTCCTTATGTTTGCCATTTACCTTGTATCTATAAGAGACTGTAGAGGCGATTTTCATGATCCACCTAACCAATTGGAGAGGAAAACTAAGCTCCTTAAGAATATCTTCAAGGGAACCCCACTCTACAATATAGTAAGCTTTCTGCATATCTATTTGGAGCATACACTTAGGAGGATCAATCTTCTGACTTTACCCCTGCAAAAGCTTGAAGGCCAGCAACACATGATCTTGAATATGAAAACCAGGTATAAAAGTGGTCTGGCTGTTGTCAATTATACTGCATTAAAACTTTTCTAACTCTGTTGGCCAAACTTTGGAGACAATCTTATAAATGGTGGAGAAACTGGAAATGGGTCTAAATTCTTTCACCCTTGTAGCATCTGGGACTTTAGGAATAAGGGTGACAAGAGTGTTGTTTATGGACTTAAACATCTTCTCTTTGACAAAAAATTCTTGAGTAGGGTTGTTCATGGTACAATTTTGTCAAAAAATTGAACTGAATTGAACTGAACCATTATATAAAGTTATCCGAACCGTACTTAACTGTTTCAATTTTTTAGAACCAAATTGAACCAAAACTTTTGGTTTGATATAACGGTTCGGAATTCCGAACCGTACCAAACCATTAGAAGATAATTTTTCCAAACTGAACTATTTGTTAAGGAACCGAACCGTTATGTTTTGAATTTTTTTTAATAAAAAACTATTTAAATTTATTTGTAGTATTTTTTTATAAATATTTTTAATATATTTTATAACATAATTTTTTAACTTATTCAAAATAAAAATCCCAAATTAATTAAAATTAAAATTGCAAACTTAAATAAACAGCTTATTTACAACTTATAACACAAGTGTTTATAAAAATAAGCACTTATGAAATAACCAACTAATACTTGAAAGATGTGTTTCTATTAATTTTCTTTAGAAAATTGTGTATTTTAAACTGTAAAGATTAATTTTTCAAATTAAATAGAATTACAATGATAAGTAAAACTATCATTTAAGAGAATTAAACATCGTTAAGTGTGTATCTAGAATTGAGTTCAAATTCAAGATCAGATTTAAACTTAGGTCTTCTTAAACTAAATAAGATAAAAGAGATTCCTTATTATATATAGTTAAACACGTGTTTAAACTATAAAAACACTTAAAAAGTTGCATTTTTATTTAGAAATAGAGTCTCCATTGTATTTGCATATCACATTATACCATACTTAAAAAAGATCATGTTTATTTATTCCTAATGTGAACATTAATTTTGACTAAAAGCTTGGGCTGACAAACGTGAAGTGAGAATGACTTGGAGAGGAGAGGCTTTGATGTTGGTTATTTCACTTTGTTTAGCCATATCTACTGGTCCTTCATCTCGAGTCACAATGTCAAAACCATGCAAGTTGCAACAAAGGTTTCATCATCATCAAGATTTCTTTTTAACTTGCAAAGCCTTCATCATCATCAAGATTAACAATTGATGTTTGAGATGTTATCTCTATAAAACAAAATAAAAAATTAACATACGAACAAAGTAAAGAATAGAATGAAGATCCATTTCATAACTCATTTTTACAAAACCAATAGTTATAACTTCATAACCAAGTGCGCAAATAGATATAGTTCTGGCATACATCAGTAGAAAAATATAAGTGATCCATGGAAATGTACTAATATCTTGCTATAGTATCAATAAAGATACAAAATCAACAACATTACAATTTATTTTCCTCCTTCTCTCAACTCATTTCAAAAGAGATTTCTACCCCACCATTTGAGACCCCAAGACAAAGTCTCTTAAATTCCTTAGCCTTTTTATCATCTAAATAATTTTGATAAATATATGAAAGAAATCCCCATATTGCCAATACCAAGGCAATAAATTTCACTCCTACTGTGAAAACAAACAAAGTCTTGATAATCATTTAGCGTGGATAATTTTAAATAGACAAAGCATTAATAAATGCAACAATAAGTTGGAAAATTATAAATAAAAAAGGTTAGAAAATTGATTTACCTTGCTCTAATTGATGGATATCATCAAGGTTCTCTTCAAAAAATAAGGAGATTGGTTCTCCTTTCAACCAGTCTTGCGTGTAAACAAGCGCTTCCACCATTTTAGGTGTTAGATAAGTACAATAATCACTAATAACCCTTCCACCAGTGTTGAAAGCAGATTCTGAAGCTACAGTAGAGGCGGGAATAACCAACACTTCTCGAGCTATGCTTGCCAAAATAGGGTATCTAGCTAAGTTGACTTTCCACCAACCTAAGATGTCAAACTCAATTGTTTTAACATATGGTACTCGTGTTTCTTGTAGATATGATTCAATTTTAGTCTTAGGATCAGACTTATGCCCAGTTTGTTGACTGTAGTGCCGAAAAATATTATCATCACCATCCTCATTTACTGGTGTGTCTACTTGGCTAGATTGAGAGTCATCAAAACCTCGATATTAAACATAAAATTCTAAAAGAGAAGACTTCAATTTTTTTTAAATCACTGAATTTTCTGGTGTCAACATATAAAAGATCAATATAAAAATCTGCAATAGTCAATTTCACCCTTGGATCAAGAAAAAAAGCAATCAATAGTAAGATGTTTATTGTGTCAGGATTTCCCCAATACTTGTTAAATTTACCTTTCATCTTATTCGTCGTGTTTTTTATGTGCTCATTATTACTCTTTAAATGCTTATTTATCCCTTTTCCAATGATGAATACCTCTGTCATATATGAAGCACTAGTGACATATAATGATCCAGAAAAACAAGTTATAGATTTGTAAAACATCTCAAGAAAGGGAAGCACTGATGCAACATATGCCCAATCCTCCTTCTTAACTCCCGCATTCATTTTTTCCATTTCTTCGTAAAATGTCTTATCTCGTGCATAGAGCAAGTCAAAAGCTTTTTGATATTGTAAGGCAACCTTCAATATTGAATAAGTTGAATTCCATCTAGTTTCAACATCAAGGATAACAACACCTTTGTATGTAACTTTTTCCTGCACCGCATATTCCATAAATTTGACTAGTCTGCTAGGAGAAAATTTGACATATTTAACCGCATGACAAATTTTTTTAATGCAACTTTTATCCTCCTTCAATCCAAATTTTACAATTAAGTTCAAGATATGTGCACAACAATGCATGTGAACATATTCCCCATTCAAAACAAGATTACTCCAAGACCTCATCCTTATGTTGAGATACTTAATCATAGTGGTGTTTGTCGAAGCATTGTCAACTGTTATGGTCAAGATTTGACTCAACCCCCAACTTATTAAGTAATCATCAATATATTTTCCAATCATGTGACCCGAGTGCCCCATGATTTGACAAAAGTTAATGATTTTCTTATGCATCTTCCAGTCATTGTCCACAAAATGCACGATCAAACTCATGTAACTTAAGTTTTGAGTTGAAGTCCAAGTGTTAGTAGTCAAACAAACTCTTCCATGATTTGACAAGAATTTTTCAATTTCTCCTTTTCTTCAAGGTAGAGCGCCCAAATATCAAGCCTCGATGTAGACCGTGATGGGATATAAAACCGAGGCTGCAAAGTGATTAATAACTTTCTAAAGACTTCATTCTTCACAAAACAGAATGGAAGCTCACAACACATAAATGTTTTCACAAGTAGCGCTTGACATTCCTCTTGATCAAATTTAGAATAGCTTGGCGAACAAACTATTTTCCCTTCTGAATTGGTTTTTCTCCTTTTGTTTGGTTGGGTGGGTTGGGTTTTATCATGATCATAAGCAGTGCATCTACCTAGATGAGTCTGCATACCACTTGTTCTGTTACTATACTTAATTAAGACTCCACAATATTGACATTTAGCCTTTTTCTCATCACCTTCCATCGCAGTGAAGTGGTTCCACATATTAGACCATATTTGACGCTTTTTTTCTTTGGGATATGGTGGCAATATAACTTCATCATGAGTGCTAGCTGAAGTTGTAAGACTTATATGCTCTACATTCTTTGTCATCTATTTAATAAAAAACAACAGCAAAATTTGAACTTAAGCCATAAAGTAACATATCACCTTAAGAAACAATGCAAGACAGGCCAAACTGAGTTGATTACATAAACAAACAAACATTGGTTACATTTAAATAAAGTGTTACATAACCACCCATATTATCCATCACAGTTTTATTGGTGATTCCACTTATCTATAATGTAAAAATACACGCATGAAGAGAAATTAACATGGACTCCACTGCATGCATCTATGCTGAAATCCCAATGAAGAGAAACTAACACTCATCATATAAAATTTCTTTGAAAATTAATACAAGTCATTTTTACAAAACCATTTGTTTTTCTTTTACTGTTTTGTTTTGCAAAAACGCCCAATGATTTATTCTTGACATATGCATTTGAATATGATTGTTGTTCATAAATATTTGTATAGGAAACAGAAAGACAATTGCTCGTACCTTAAGAAACAGGGGCAAAAACTATAAAAAAAGTTCAAACCCGACAGTTACTCTGTCCAGCAGGTACCAGGGCAGAGGCAACTTTGAAACAAAGTCATCAGTACGTACGACCCCGTGACGTATGTACTCCCCATAAAGTAGAGGCAATTAAAGCTTTGACATCGGCTTCCCCAAAACAGGAGGTACTCTCCCCAGCCAGGTTCCTTCAGAAAACTGGCATCTATATTCCCCAACTGAATTTCATAATCACAAGCGGGCCATAAAGTTTTCTCTCAAACATAGTTTATTCCTCTAAATACAGAAGCTCAATCCCCGACAGAGTTTATCCCTTCAGCTATAGAAGTCCATCCTCCAACCAAGTTATTTCCCTGCAGAGTTATTCTTAAGCAGAGTCTCTCTCCCGATAGAATACCCGTAAACAAGGAGCAAATCTCCAGCATAGTCATCTCTGTTCACCATCCCCAATGGAAGTAGAAGAACCACGGTTTTCTACAACAGTCAGGAATGTTGTTTCCAATACTCTCCAGTAATAGTCAGGGATTTATTTTCCCAGACTCAAATATGTCACAATAGTATCTCGTGTTCATACATCATGACATGCACATACATATCGTATACAACATAATCTCATTTATTTTGAGAACATCATCCCACCATGCATTTCATGCATTGCATATAATTAACCATGTTATCTTTTCAGGAAAGACAATTATCATCAACAATCCCAACAGTTATACATGTCACATCTGCAGATAATTAATGGAAAATCAGTTCCCGAAACCAAACGGGTCAACCATCCAGGCTTTCATCTCGAAGTAACCCTACGACCCAGGTGCCTTCTCATAGCCCTACTATCCAGGCTTTCATCTTAAAGTAACCCTACTATCCAGGTTCCTTCCCATAAGCCCTACTATCCAGGCTTTCATCTCGAATTAACCCTACTATCCAGGTTTCTTCCCATAAGCCCTACTATCAAGGCTTTAATCTCGAAGTAACCCTACTATCCAGGTTCCTTCCCATAAGCCCTACTATCCAGGATTTCATCTCGAAGTAACCCTACTATCCAGGTTCCTTCCCACAAGCCCTACTATCTAGGCTTTCATCTCGAAGTAACCCTACTATCCATGTTCCTTCCCATAAGCCCTACTATTCAGGCTTTCATCTCGAAGTAACCCTACTATCCAGGTTCCTTCCCATAAGCCATAATATCCAGGCTTTCATCTCAAACTAACCCTACTATACAGGTTCCTTCCTGCAGCCCTACTACTCAGGCTTTATTTTGAAGTAACCTTACTACCCAGGTTCCTTCTCACAGCCCTACCACCCAGGCTTTATTTCGAAGCAGCCCTACTACCCAGGCTTTATTTTGAAGTAACCCTACTACCCAGGTTCCTTCTCACAACCCTACCACCCAGGCTTTATTCCGAAGCAGCCCTACTACCCAAGCTTTATTTCGAAGTAACCCTACTACCCAGGTTCCTTCTCATAGCCCTACTATCCAGGCTCCTTTTCATGAATTACCTTACACAGTTTTACATGGACGTGTCCCGAGAAAGCCCTATACATGTTCCTTCTCTTTTATCTCCGGACAACAGTTTACAACACTATAAAACCAGGACCCAACCAGATATGGTCGATTTCATATTCCCTAGTAAGTCACCGTAAAACCCAGACTCGACCATATGACAGCTCACTTTTGTCTCATCAATTAAGATTTAATTCCCCAATAGAGTAATGGACAACCGAAGCTCCTAGACTCTATTTCCCAAGACATAAATCAACATTCCCCGACGAAGTCCTCCTAAACGGCAGGTATAGGAATTCTCGCAAAGGAATCTCTTATGCAACCGATATCTTTTCTGGATGGCATCTTTAAGCCCATCTCCGACTATTCTCCGTCGCCTTCCAAATGGCATTTGTAAGCCTATTCCATATATTATCGATCGACATTCACTTCATGTGAGTGTAAATTTCTGGGCACTCTAGTGTTCAATCATCTTCCACCTTCAGATCACGAAAGGCAAATAAGTCAATCTACATCCTCAGGTTTAAGAAGATTGAACAGGGGCAGCTGTTATACCCCAAAATTTTCCCTCTCATTTTACTCAACACATGCCTATTTAGGTCCTCAACTTGCCCAAGGATGCCCAAGAATTGATCAGATAAATTCTCCTTCTAAGGCAATGAACCCCCAACTAGGGTTTCCATTTGAATCAGGATGTGTCAACTCCAAAGACTTCAATTGCTTTCCATGGTCCTAATATGTTCTCAAGACCATCCATGTCAAGTTTCATGCCTTGCACAAGAAGTTTGCCTAGTCAACTGCTCAAATGCCTAAAAATCAACTATACTAGATCAAAAGTCAATTGTGACCCTCATGCAGTCAAACTTCAAGATTTTGGTCAACATTAACATTTTGAAGTAATATTCATCATTTGATCAAGGATTGATCATGATTCCTCAAGGAATTCCCCAAATTCATCAAAACTCAAAATTTGCTAAATTAGGGTTTCTATAGGATAAGTCAACCAAACTTTGACCAGGCATAACTTTCTCAAACTTTATCATAAATTTCCCATCCAAGGCTCATTTTGAAGAGAATCCAATTCCCTGCAATCCATCTTTTATCTTCAAGTTCAAGAAATGCACTCATGAAAAGATATAAAATCAAATATTATAGGTCCTTTTCCGAAGTCAACAAAAACACCTTTTGGGTCAAAGCTTCTTATATGAACATGGAAGATCCAATTGATATGAAACCAAAAGTGTTGTTTAGGGGACATCTTAAGCTTTCCAAAAAGTCCAAGAACATTCTCTTAGGGTCAAAATTGAAGGAGATATGCATTGTCAAAGTTGGCCAATTTTGGAAATTTGTACAAAATCAACAATGCCCAAAATTGCATTTTTTCCAAATGGACCAAACTTTTCAAGATTGAATCTCATTCCTAACATGGTCCACGACCCATAAACCATTCCATGCCTTATTTATTTATTTTTTATATTTTATTTTGATTTTATTTATTTAAAATTCAAATTAAATCAAATTAAATCAAAATAAATAAAATTAATGGGATGAGATTTGTTTGCATTGAATTAGAGATCACGCTTGCTGTCACAAAGTCAAACAAAATCGTGCAAAATCAAAAAACAAGAGGAAATCTCCTAGTTTGGAAAGTTTGGAAGCAATTTTCAAAAGTTATCAAATCTTGGATTTTTTCTAAACTTAGCACCCTAATTTGATTCACATACTTACACACAAGTATTCTCAACCCTAAGAAAGATAATTCAGACGCGCAACCTGTCTCAAGGAGTCAAACAAAGTTCCAAATTTTCAAAGAAAAGTGCAGATCAAATCTTTCTCTACAGGCCAATTCAAGGAGTTTTGGAGCATCAGTGATCATCCATGAAGGTCCTTGAAGCTTTTCCAGTTGCTATCCAAGCTTGCAGCCTTAGGAATCTCCAGATACAGATCACGATTTGCACCCTTGTAACTTAAATTCGTTTTCTTAGTTTTACATGTTTTAAATCAAATTTGATTGCATAAACGTGTTTATAATCATGCTTGGAATCTGTTTGAAGGCCTGGATTTGAGTTTTAGCGCAGGAACGGGCTTACACCATTGTTAGGGTTTGAAAGCTCAAAATTGGGGTTTCTTTTTCCAGGACAAATTAAAGAGAATTATGGGTACCAATGAACTCAGGGCATGATTTGCAATTGATTTATGCCTTTGGTTTTGATTTATCTTGCTTGTATTATATTTTGAATCTTGCAGGGATGTAGCTACGGAAAAAAACTGTCACTATAACCTTTAGTGACAGTTTTGTCCGTAGGTAAAAGCTGATATCAAAAACAACAGTTATGGGGAAGAAGACAATTAGGTGGCAAACTCTCATTGGGAGATTTGAATCACGCGCGCATTTTGGGAAAGACTACTTTGCTTGCTTTATGTTTTATTTATTTTATCATATTAACGAATGAGTAGCTGGCGCAGTTGGTCAAGGAAGAGAGGTATAAAGCTAGCGTCCTGGGTTCGATCCCAGGCGTGTGCTTTTGTGTTTTTTCTCACTATTTCTCTGCAGATTCCATGTGCTGCATGCCCTGGTCCATGCTATGTGCCTATCATGCACCCAAGATCCACACCATCAGATCATGTCCTGGCCAAATTTCACGCCTCCAGGAAGCAGTCACATGGTGGACCTCCTGAAGACCAGCTACACTGAATCCACACGCAGGCAACTGGGCCAACATAACTTGGGCCTAACAATTCAGCTTCACACCCCCAGATTGCTAACAACAGTAATAGGCCCAATTTATTTCTTTTTTAATTTCTTTTGTTTTAATTATTTGTTTAATTATTTTTACAAAACAAAAATCATTTTTTTATTAAATCAAAAAATCACAAAAACATCAAAATCAGATTTTTTTTTCATAAAATATTTTATTTCATTAATTAATTAGATTAATTTAATTTAGGATAAGTTGGTTTATTTTACATAATTAAAATTAATTAGACAAATTAGGTTTAACGCATAAATACTTTATTTTCTTAAATAAAAATGCAAAAATATTTCCTTTAATTAATTAGACTCGTTAGGATATTTAATTCCCGTGTTCTTCCCCGCACGCGTTTTATTTATTTATTTTTCCAATTATTGTAACTGCCAAGGGTTGTAATAGTTTTTTTAATTAGGTTTTATTACTATTTTTACTTATTATTTGCCCCCTATTTTAGCTATGTAACCCCCTCCTTAAGGCTTTGTAATAGCGTAGATTTACTTTTCCACTTTTAATTTCCGCAACTATAAACTGTCTAGACATATGGATAATAGGCTTGCATGCAAAAGACAAATGAAATTAAAACAGTAGAAAACCCTAATTGTGCAAAGATAATCAACTGAAATCAAACACTTGCACATGCTAACTCCTAGGTTATATCCCCACTCCAGTTGCCTTCGGTAAATGGTCATGAAGCATAGGGAATTTTAGTGGTCGCCCTCTAGTCCCAAAAGATAAAAAATGACGCATTCGAATGTTGCCTCGGAAAGATCTTTAAGACTCTAGGGTAACTACTAAGGTTTCCTAACTATTGCTTCAGTGACCGTAATTGTCCCTTTGAATGTCCCTAAACTCCAACGATGGGGCTACCTACTCCTTAATAGTAGGATAGCGCAGTCTGAAGGAAACGAGAAAACAAACAGTCTTTTTCGAGTAGGTAGAAACTCTTGAGTACTTGCTCAAAACAACAAAAACTATTTCACACAAACACTTTCAAAACATTTTTCAAAAAAACAACTTTGTCACACTTTTGAGGACAGATACAAGGGTTACCACAAAGTTAAACAAAAACTTTTCAAAACACACCTAAGAAATTTCAAAATGAGCAAGTACCTAAGAGCCCGTAGAAAACCACGGATGGAAAGGGTGCTAACACATTCCCTTTCTATAATCTACCCCTCGTACTCAGAAAACTCCCAAAAAAGGTTTTTTCTGTTCTTTTTCCTTTTCCTTTTTTGGATGAAATAAAAGTCGGTAGCGACTCTTGCTTACTGTGACATTTGTGAATACAAAATGAAAACCAGTATAACAGTCGGTTCTGCCACCGTATCACATTATAGAATAATATGTGCTTGACCCTCTAGTGAAAGAGGGTATTATAGCCCCTAGTGCTGGTCTAAGGTCCCCATTTGGGCCGGATGCCCATACCCATAATGGAGACTACCAGGATTTTACGTGGGTAGAGGAGACCAACTCATGGTATCTATCCTGATTCAATTTCCCTGTGATTCTCGAAGGGTGGAAGACCCGTTCTTTTTGGGAGCAGGATGACTTCGTGATATTCGGAGAATCGTTGGTCACGTACCCTTGGCGGACATATGTAGGAGATGTCATCTACGTACTCGTGAAGAAGATGTCCTTAATGTACACGTGGAGGAGACGTCCTCAATGGGCAACTGAGGGAGACATTCCCCAATGGTCATAGCAATTTAGGCCACTATAATGGATCTTCCTCGCAGCAGCGCTGGGCTGTCCTTGCCCGACGAGGGACCAAGTGCAGGTCCAATCCACAACAGGTCGTTAGGCTTTTCTTATTGTACAGTTGGGTTGGGTCTTGCCTAACGACAAACTAAGTGCAGGCCCAGTCGAGAATACTTTTCATGTTTGTTTTTTATAACACCATTAATTTTGTGTGTAGGAACAAACGAACCTTCCTTCACAACCTTTTAAATACCATGATCCATCTCTTCTATGAAAAACTTCATTTTCTCTTTCTACAAACTATACCCTTCTTCATTAAAGAATGGAGATTTGTTTAATGAATAGTTTGAAGTCATTTTTCCTTCTAAGACGATTAGTATTAACAAGAGTTAGACTTTGATGCCACTTGTTTGACAAGTGACTTCAAGCACAATAAGGGGGGTGAGTTGTGGTATTTAAAAAATTCGCAATTAATTTTAGAGTTTTATTACTTAAACAACAAATCGTGTTAGTATTTTTTAAGATTGGAGTAAATTGAGCACCAAAATCTAATACATTAAGGTAACTTGGGAAAATAAAGAGATAGGAGTTTAGAGAGATTGCGCTAGTGATTTATTTAGGTTCGGATAAAATTTGACCTACTCCTGTTCCCGAGTGATCTTCTTGAGATTTTAACTATAAACTTTGAACTTTTACATGTTATAACCACAAACCTTAATACAATATTATATTGAGATTTTACAGGTTTATCCCTAACCAAAGATAGCTGTTACCCAGGATAAGCTAACAAACTGTGTAGATATTTTCCAGGTTTATCTCAATAACAAAAATAGAACTTTTTGGCTGATGTTCCTGAAACCAAAACAAATATTTCATGAGTGTTTTATCTCACAAACCAAACTCAATTTCCCATGAGTATCACACTCTCGATAATTAAAACAACAAAATGAGCAATACAATTTCTTCCTCACAAGTAATGTTCACTCAAAAGCACTGAGATAACTTAAGTGAAATAAAAATTATTTTTAGAGAGAGAAATATAAAAAAATAGAGAGATAAATTTCAAAGAAAATGCAAAGCTTTAGAAAATGGTATGAAATGAAGAGGAGGTGACCCTCCTTTATATATGAGATAAAAAACCAAAAAAGGAAACGACCCATGAGCTATTTTAATGCCTCAATTGATTGGCTTAATGTCCAAATCGATTGAGTGACCTAAATGATTGATTATCTTGACCCAAAATGAGAATATTTGATTGAGAGTCATTATTAGTCATTAAGACACTATCATAATCACTTGGTTAATCTTTTAGGCCTATTCCAATCATTGGCTTAAGTGCCAAATCAATTTGGTACTTGAGAAAAATCTTCCAATCGATTGGATTAAGGTCCCAATCTATTGGGTAGTTCAAAAAAGTATTCAAATCGACTAGCTTAAGGTCCAAACCGATTGGTTAGTTCAAAAATTCTTCAAAAATAATGTTGACAATATCCTAATCAACTGGATAAGGCTTGAAAACATTTTAAAGATCTTTTGATAGATAAAAAAGAGGTTTTATGTGTGTGTGTGTGTGTGTGTGTGTGAGAGAGAGAGAGAGAGAGAGAGAGAGAGAGTTACCTTAGTATCTTAGGAGTTTTCCCATACTTTTACAAAACTCTGGTCACTCAGATAGACACGACCATACAAACTTTCACACTTCATATCTTTTACAACTTTGAGCCCTTCTAGATTTTTCTAGATATATCAATCATATAAGCACTTCAATAAAGTCTTGAGTCTCCTACTAGATAATGTTGTATATGTCCTTAATTTTGTCAACATCATCAGAGAGTTGGTAAACTATTACCACAAACTACAACAATCATTGGTGTTGACATTAACAAAACTTTAGAAAGGATATTTTGCGGGATCATAAACTTCAAATCGGTAAACACATAGATCCACAATGCCCTGCTTTGAGAACATTCTGAAACGCTCCTACAAATATTTCTTGGTTCAAGGGGACACCTTTTATAGTGACTTTTGTTAAAACAAGTGAGATATTCCCCCAATGACTTTGAGGGGGAATTGCCATATGTTAAACAAGTTGGAGGTTGATAATTAACTATTTGTGAGGTATTATATACCATAATACTTGATTTTATCTTTTTAATTTAGTAACTTACTAGTTTAATTTAGTGCATTTTTGTTGTTTTTGAGTAATTTATAAAGAGCACAATAGGTGCTCTTATTTGTGAGTTTTTTGTGTTTGTTACTTGTGTATGGATAACTTTTGATAAGTCCTAGCAAAAAAAATGGAATAACACCTTAACCCCAACTTTGAGAAGAGGGTTAGATGAAATGAATGATGACAAGAATGGGTGTTCACAACTTCAGGGCATACGTGGAATCAACTAGAGAGATGGAGTGCATTTTGAGTTGAAAAGGGAATGAGACAATATCAATTATACAACCACTATGGCACATAGTTTATCTCCCTACAACATAGTAGTGCTGCAAGGCACTGCCACTGTCTGCACCACTAGCCTGCCACAAGATGCTTTGTTTCTCACATGTTGTTGTACCTTACTTTGCAAATGGTGCGAAAAGGGAGAATTGAAGGGGAACTTGCTGAATCTTTTGGGCAAGAAATCATTAAGATGTAAAACCCATGATCCCAGATACCATAAAAATCCTGGATGAAGTTGACTATAAAAGGACCTCTTAGAGAAAATGCAAAGAGAAACACGTGGTAGAAGTTGGTACAAAATTAAGCTGAATTAGAGTGGATAATTTCTTATCTATTCATATCCAGTATACACTACCAGTATTTGCGTGACAAATTGTCTCTTGTTGATTGGAGATTGCAAGAAGACAAAAAAAGTTACTCTTATGTTTTCATTTCTTTTTCATTATGTGTTTAAGAATGTTTAGCTCATGGTTCAGTGTTGATGTATGTACCAAGCTCATAACGAGCTAAACTCTTTTATATTGAGTAATGAGATGTTAATATGAAGTAGTCTTTTGTATCAAATGATGTGTTGTTATTGTTTTATTTTATCATGCATTCTATTATTATAAATGTTATTCTCTGACTAATCAATTTAGTAAAAGCTGAAAGTTTGTTGTTGTGAGAAATCCAGCAACAAGTGGAACTCGTGATACATGTGATTGAAAATAGTATGATATGAAATTCACTAGATTTGCTCATTTAGGCATAAAGAGTTACAATCATAGAGGACATTTAGAATGAAACCAGACATGCATTAAAGTTAAACAAGAGGTTTAGGAATTTGTCCCCTTGCTTTATTGTATATGTTTCTGATGTTATAGGAATACACCATAGGATCACATTCTGACTTCACATGAAACGACATAGCACATCATGTACACACAATAAACAAGGCATAATAACATATCATTGCTTAACATTTTATCCATTATTGATCTCATTTACTCTTACCAAAACATTTCGACCACTGTTTACTTTAATAACTGAACATGTGACAACCATCAACTATTATTATTTTTGCTCATGCTCATTCACAAAAGATAGTTTTACAAATTAACCTAAGTTATTTCCACTCCCTGTGGGTTCAACGTCCTCACTATTATAACACTTGCTACTTTAAAAGACCATATATACTTGCAAGTGACACCACACATTTTCAAGCAACAACGGCTCACATCTTTTTATGTAAACTTGTTGTGAACTAGTGCATAAGTTTCTTCACCATATCGTGATAGTTGTGATAGAAGCTCGTGGCAGATCCATGTACCATCATAAGTCTACATCTTTAAAAGTGGCTGACAAAAGCTTGTATTTAAGAGAATTAGGCACTCCAATGACATTCATATGTGTGTTGATGGAGGCGACGTGCTCGTAAGGGCCGCTACCTCCACCAAACTTTGCCAAGGAGAGAGACTTGGAACCTTCAGAGACATGTGTTTCCCATATCTCATATGATAGGGACTGGAGATCCAACATCTTTGTCTCCTATGTGAGGGTAATATTATGTTGGCTCCATTGAATGTTAAAGACGTTGTCCTCCAAAGTTTGATTTTGATGACACAACTCATTTATGTAAACGCGTATTTTCGCAATGACATTGGGATCGCGACTACCTCCAGTATCCTCCTGCGTGGAAGATTATGCCCTCTTAGCAACCATGATTAGGGACTATTAAGGCTAGAAGTGGAGACTTTGGTGAGTGTTAAGGTGGTGGTAACAATGGAAGGTGTGACAAGGTCATTTTTATCTGAGCCACACAATGGGCGCCACTATAAGTGTTAAAAAAGTACAAATGTGTGTCACCTCTATGTTGGTAGGGTGGCTTAGGCTTTATATTTTTAGGTGTTAGGGCAAGCTCACGAGGTGAAAAACTCTGTTAATGGAGGTAACTTTAGTGAATAATCAACTTGATTCTCTCCACTCCAACGGTGAGATATTTATAAGGGCCCATGGACTTGGATTTAGGGAACTTCTAAAAAATAATAATCGTCCATCTTGATTATAGAACTTGTTGACGACCTATTTTTTAAGGAATTATAGTCTTGACTTTTTCTATACGTGGATATGGATTGTATACACTTCATTCTCCCACTTTCCTATCTAGACATGCTATTGAGCGAGTGGAAGTTACGCTTAAGCGCCACCCCTCTAATCAATTTCCCAATAGGGACAAGTCCTAGGATCGCTTATATATATATATATATATATATATATATATATATATATATATATATATATATATATATATATATATATATATATATATATATATATATATATATATATATATATATAAAAGTTATATAAGAATGTGAGAATTTAATTGCAAGCATTGAAATTATTAAATATAATAAAGGAAAAATGAGCTCTTTGGCAAATTTTACACATGTCAAATTCTTAGTCCTATTACTATTTTTAACTTTTACTATAATAAGAAACTAGTGTATATATTAAAGTAAAAAAAAAAAAAAATTATAATCCTTATAGTTCATGAATGAAGTTATAGTAATATTAGGATCTATTTTTTATTATTAGTGATATATAAAAAAATATTTGTATCAATAATATATATATTTTTTAAATATCTTTATTACTTGAAAATTTAATTTCTTCAACTTTATTATTTAAATTTATTATAAAACAATTTTTTAATTTCTAAATTATAATATTAATTAAATAAGAAAAAAATTTGTTTTAATATGTTTGTAATTTATCAAAAAGAACATTCAATCTTTAAATATATAATATCAATTAAGAAACTAAAACCAATATCTTTTTTGAAATTGTACGAAAATATCGATACAAGCTATATATGTTCTTCTTTCTCAATTAAGTAATTTTTGTATGTCTGTTCTTTTAATTATGCAAAGCTGAACGACATAGCATCCATGAAGCTGATATGATATAGAAACGACACTATATTTACAGCTCTTAAAATAATGTTCAATCTTTGAGGTTAAGAACACCTATCACCTTATTGTACACGGGTACGGGTCAATTTTATTATTATGGTATAAAATTTTCATAAAGTGTACATATTTAATCAATTATATATTGAAAAATATACAATATATAAATATAAATGATTGTTATATTCAAAATCACAATCTGATAATATATTAGCAAAATACAAATGAAATAGCAACTACATGATGTAACTATCTTTTCAAACAATTCCACATCAAATTTACAAATACAACTCTTGTCAAATAGTTATTGTTTAGGAAAGAAGTTTAGGTTCTTACATAATCCCTGCTTGGAAATTCTTCTGTGGCATTGAAGTTGCGATTAATGCTACGGTTCTTGCTAACTTTTTATGTTTTTGTTGATAAACATGGCTTGTGTGCGGAAAGAAGTTGAGGTTGTAGTTTAGAAGTTGTTGAAGGTTTTGAAGTCTATTAATTTATTTTTATTTTTTATTTGCTTCACTAAGTCATCGTTATGCAGATAAATAATATTTATTTTGATACAGTTTTAATCAAAAAGTTTGACTTCTTTATATTTTTGTGTTATTTATTTGCACTGGCTCCACATCTAAATTGTAGAGCATAAAAGAAAACTTTAGATCAATTTATCAAAACAAACAATAAAATTTATTTTAAAAAAAACAATATAGTATGGAAAAAAAATTATTAATAAATAAATTCAAATATATAAATGAAATTTAGATAATGATGATAACTAAAATAATAATTTTTTAACAATTTGCCTATGGATTTGTTAAGTTTGTCACTTAAATCAAATGTTATTATAACTATTAGTTTTTATAGTATTGTAGGTTCTATGAATATGGCAGAAAATCACATCGTTCATACCTTAATTATTTATAGTAAGAATTTATCATGTATTTGTCATTAATATTTATAAAATTAGTAAATATTTGACAAATTAAAATTACAACAGAATCGTTTTACAATTTACATATTTATCTTATCTTAATAAAGAAGATGTAGAGTTTGTCTTAATTTATTTGAAATAAAATTGAAGTTATTAAATTTATTTTTAATTTCAAAACTTAGTAAGTCAAAAATATGAAGTGGAATTTTGGTAGAGTCATTTTAATTGAAATTATAATTAATTTAATTATATTTAAGATAACTTATATAATTTTTTAAAATTTGTGTGAATCAACAAAAATATGTGAAGCAAATTAAAAGTGCTTATAACAAGGGAGAGAGTGCATAGTTTAATATTGCATTATATTCATTATAAAATAGTTACTTATTTGTAAAAGGAAATTAAAATGAATGATTTCTACGAGAGTCATGGCTGATCGATATGGATAATTAATTTTTTTAAAGATTTTTTCCAATAAAAAATATTGAGATATTTAAAATTCAATATATTATAAATATATTATAAGTATGGATGCTCATGAGTCATAATTTATATAATTTTTTATAAGAAATAAAAATTTATAAATAAATATTATATATTTAAAATAAGGTTTTTAATTGATAGTTGGAAATTGAATTTCAAAATATATTTTTAGGGTTGTTATCATATTTTGTTTTTTAATATAGTGAAATTTATATGAAATGGGGAAAATGTGGCTAGTAATTTCAATATTGAATAGTATTTTTGATGATGTTGTTTAATTATAGAAAATAAAATTTGATCAAATTATAATTTATCAATTTTTTAAAACACCAAATTAAAACAATTATAATAAAAATTATAAATTTTTTTAACATACGAAATTTCATTCCGTGTCACACAGGAATATACACACTAGTTTAAATTAAAACCTCTAATTAAAATATAAATATAATAAAAACATGTCTCTATAGTAGTGGATCAGTTTTGGAAGATTACATTACATTAAATGGGTGGATTTGTTGTTGAATAAATTGAAAATATAAAAACAATCATAATATTAATTTAGTGGAGTGTTTAAATTTCCACCTTTAATTTATAAATCAAATGTTTGGTTTTTTTTTTTTTTAGCAAAGGAAATTTAATTTATATCATTATAAAGAAATTATTCAATACAAGGAGGACATAAATCACGAAATCCCAATCCTCCCTCCTTTTTTGGATATGTCAATTGATCTCATGCAAGTCATCTGATACCGTTGTTATTCCCACCTCTTCCCCACCGATACGAGTTCAACATCTTTTCGATTTCATCCACTATGGTGTCTGGTAGAACGAACATACTCACAACATAAGTTGGGATAGCCTAGAGAATCGACTTAATCATAACTTTTTTACCTGCCTTAGATAAAGGCCTTCTCCTCCAAGAATTGATTCTCTTTCATATGCGATCCTTGATAAACACAAATGTAACTTTCTTGTTTCTCCCAATCATAGATATTTGGTCTTAAATTCTCACTTTCTCATATAAGTTTTATGTGTGTGTGTACGCGCGCGTGTGCGTGTGTATGTGTGTGTGTGTGTGTGTGTGTGTACGCGCGTGCGTGTGTATACGTGTACGTGTGTGCGCGTATGCATGTGTGTGCGTGCGTGCGTGTGTGCATAAATTCTAAAATCTAAAAATTTACTACTACACAAACTCATAAATATGAAATGTTTTTATTATTTGTTGTTTTAGAATATAAGGACAACATTAATTTCTAACTTTTTTAAATAATTGTTGTAAATCCTGGTATGATGTTATCTTGGAGTGGGAGTTGGAATGATTTATTGACATTAAATGGGCAATAAATGAGCATAAGTAAGAACTAGTATGGAAGTGAATTTGAAAGGATTCATTTTAGTCTCACATAGGAGGGGATACAAATATTAGTAGTGTATTAGGTTGGGTCCCAATGGGCACCCCAATTTTGTAAAGGAGTGAAGATACACCCATAAGCCATCTAGACACACACGCGCGTGCGCCACCGCCGTCTGTCTGGATGGCTCGGCTCGGCTCGATTCGATTCAGTCTAGATGAATTAATTTTTGGAACCCGAATTAGTGGAAATTAATTATCATTAGTTAATTAATTCGGTGGAAATTAAAAATAAGAAATTAATTAATATTAATTAATTACAAAATGGTGACGTGTCCTGTACAGAAACCGAGTCTTAACCTATTTTTTGACTGGTTATGCTTGTCCTCCAAGAGTCATACATGTGCGTGTGACTTGTTGACCAAGTGAAAAAACAGCTACATTTGACTGAGCCGATTCCACTATCTCCCACGATTTTCTACCACGATACTTATTCCATTCAGTTGGATTCTCTGCCTATAAATAGAATTCTTCAGTTCATTTGTAAGTATTCCAGAATTTATAATTCGAATTCTCTCTTCTCTCTCTCTTTACTATGCTTCATCTACAAAATTTTCTTTTCTGTTTTCGACTGGCTTACTAAGCGATCAACGATTGAAAAATTCTAGATACTACGACTGGTTTTATGCCATATGAAGGTGTAATTCTTCGAACGATTTATTACAGTGCAAGTAATAATCGTATTTCTAAACGGGCTATTTTATCTTGGAGACATCGTCGAAACTCGACTGCTTTGCATAACTATTGGCAGTACGACGAAACATCTTAAAGAAAGCGACCTAGTACGCGACTCGTCCCGATAATTTTTCTTTGTGGCATTTATTCAAAAACCGGATTTAACAATTTTAAGACGTATTCTTAACTGCCATGGCTACTGAGAAGATTATCCGTACTATTGCGGTCGCTTCTATCTCTGACAAACCATTTAAGTTTGAGGGTTCCAATTTCAAATGTTGGCAAGCTAAGATGACAATTTTATTAACTTTAAAGAAGGTTGCCCACGTTCTAACTGAGGATATCCCTGTTGCTCCTTCTGGATCAAATGAACTAAATAATGGTAAGACAATTGTGGAATCAGGCGGGACTTCTAAAACGTCTGACTTAGACTCTGCTGCTAAAGCTGCGGCAGATAACTTACAGCTCAAAAAAGAAATCTCCCTATGGCAAGAGAATGACTACCTATGTAAAAATCACATTTTGAACAGTCTTGCTGATGATCTCTACGATTACTACAGTAATTACAAGACCGCTAAACAGGTATGGGAGGCTCTGTAGAAGAAATATGATATTGAAGAAGCAGGTGCAAAGGAATATGCTGTCAGTCGCTACTTGAATTACAAAATGGTGGATGAAAGGTCTGTGGAAGCTCAAAGCCACGAAATTCAGAAAATTGCTCATGAAATCATAATTGAAGGTATGCCCCTCGATGAACAATTTCAGATTGCTGTTATAATTGACAAGCTTCCCCCTAGTTGGAAAGATTTCAAAAATTTGCTTCGATATAAAACTAAATAATTTTCAATCGAGAGTTTGATTACTCGCCTCCGAATTAAAGAGGAAGCTCGAAGACAAGATCATGAAGATGAAGTCTTAGTTGTTTCAAACAACAAAAATAAATTTGGTGCGATTCTGAAGCCTATGGGAAGACCTTTAAAGAATCAAAACCATAATACTGTGAACCGAATTGAGAATAGGAATCCCTCTAGGGCCCAATATGCTCCATTGCTAGGCAGCAACCACCACCTCAGAGAAATGATGCTCCATTTTTCACTTGCTACAATTGTGGGAAACTGGGTCATATGGCTAAGAAATGTAAGATCAGGCCTAAACCTGCTACTGGCTCAAATGTACAGGTTAACCTGATTGATGAGTAATTCATTACTATGATCACTAAAGTTAACATGGTTGGTGGAAGTGATGGTTGGTGGACAGACACTGGCTCCTCTCGTCATGTTTGTTATGATCGTTCTATGTTCAAGACATACATGAATGCTGAAGATAAGAAAGTGTTGTTGGGAGATGCTCACACCACTAATGTTGCTGGAATTGGAGATGTTGAGCTGAAGTTCACCTCAGGAAAGACTTTGATCTTGAAGGACGTCATGCATGTTCCTGAAATTAGGAAGAATCTTGTTTATGGTTTTCTTTTAAATAAGGCTGGGTTTAGTCAAACTATAGGGGCATGTTTGTACACCATCACTAAGAATGGTATTTTTGTTGGGAAAGGATACGCCACTGATGGCATGTTTATAAGTTGAATGTTGATTTGAATAAGATTTGTCCTTCTGTTTATTTTTTTGTGTGATCTTAATATTTGACATGCTAGACTTTGTCACGTTAATAAGCGAATTATGTATAACGCAAGCAACTTAGGTCTGATCCCTAAATTAAACGTCAATGATTCAAATAAATATGAATATTGTAGTCAAGCTAAAATAACTAAGACATCACATAAACCAATTATTAGAGAATCTGATCCCCTATATCTTATACACTCTGATATATGTGAATTAGATGGAACTTTAACTAGAAACAGTAAACATTATTTTATCACTTTTATTGATGATTGTTCTGATTATACTTATGTATACTTAATGAAGAATAAAAGTGAAACACTTGATATGTTTAAGTTATATGTAACTGAATTTGAGAATAAACTTAGTAAGAAGATTAAGAGACTTTGTAGTGATAGAAGAACTGAATATGACTCTGGTCTATTTAATGATTTTTATAAAGAACATGGAATTATACATGAAACAACTGCTCCATATTCTCCTGAAATGAATGGTAAAGCAGAAAGAAAGAATAAAACTCTTACTGAACTTGTTGTTGCAATTATGATGAATTCTGGTGTTGCACCTCACTACTGGGGGGAAATTTTGTTGACTGTTTGTTATGTCGCGAATAGAGTCCCCAAGTCAAAATGTAAGATCTCTCCTTATGAGATATTAAAGAAAAGACAACCAAACTTGTCTTATTTGAGAACTTGGGGATGTCTGACTTATGTCAGAATTCTGGATCTGAAACGAGTTAAACTCGCTAGTAGAGCATATGAGTGTGTTTTCACTACGTATGCAGCAAACAGTAAAGCATATAGGTTTTATGACCTAAAGGCAAAAGTGATCATAGAATCAAATGATGCTGAATTCTATGAAGACAAATTTCCTTTCAAATTGAGAAATAGTGGAGGCACACAATCGAGTCACATTCCTGTGATAAGAAGCACAAAAAGCAACGACAATATAGAAACAGAACTTCAACGAAGTAAACGAGTAAGAGTTACTAAAGACTATGGGCCTGATTATGCGACTTATAATGTAGAAGAAGATCCAATGAATCTTTAAGAAGCCTTGTCATCTCTGGATGCTGATTTATGGCAAGAAGCTATCAATGATGAGATAGAATCTCTAGAATCTAACAAGACCTGACACTCAGTAGACTTTCCTCCTGGTTATAAATCAATCGGTTGTAAATGGGTTTTGAAAAAAAAACTAAAACCTGATGGAACCATTGATAAATACAAGGCCCGTCTTGTTGCCAAGGGTTTTAGACAAAGAGAAAATATAGATTTCTTCGACACCTTTTCTCCTGTCACTAGAATTACATCCATTAGGATACTTATTTCAATAACTGCTATTTATAACTTAATAGTACACTAAATGGATGTTAAAACAACTTTTTTAAATAGTGACTTAGAATAAGAAATCTATATGGAACAACCGAAAGGGTTTGTGATCTATGGACAAGAAAACAAGGTCTGTAAGTTAGATAAGTCTTTATATGGACTAAAACAAGCTCCTAAGCAATGGCATGAAAAATTTGATAATTTATCGATATCAAATGCGTACAAAGTGAATGAAAGTGACAAATGTGTTTACTATAAATCTGAGAATCGCATATGCACTATCATATGTCTCTATGTAGACGATCTACTCATATTTGGATCAAACATTCAGACTATTAATGATGTGAAATCACAATTGTGCAATAACTTTGATATGAAAGACCTCGGAGAAGCAAGTGTGATCCTTGATATCAAGATCACGAGATCCAAACAAAGAATTTATTTGGATCAATCACACTATATGGAGAAGATCTTAAATAAATATAAATACTTTGACTGTAAACCTGCATGCACACCATATGATCCAAGTGTGAAACTGTTTAAGAACACTGGAGAAACTGTCAGACAATCAGAATATACAAGCATCATTGACAATCTTAGGTATGCCACTGATTGTACTAGACCTGACATTGCATATTTCGTAAGATTGTTATGCAGGCTTACGAGTAGATCGAGTAAACAGAAATGGAAAGTTATTGAACGAGTCATGAGGTACCTCAAAAGGAAAATGGATCCCGGCCTACATTATCAGAAGTTTCCTACTGTATTAGAAGGGTAAAATGATGCAGATTGGAATACTTTGTCAGATGATTCCAAAGTTATTAGTGGCTATATATTTAATATAGTTGGAGGAGCTGTATCTTGAAAATCAAAGAAAAAAACTCTCCTAGCTTAGTCCACGATGAAATCTGAGATGATAACACTAGCCACAACTAGTGAAGAAGCAAGTTGGTTGAGATGCTCACTAGCCGAGATCCCTTTATGGGAAAAACCTATGCCAGCTGTATTGATCCACTGCGACAGTACCGCGACTATTACAAAAATTGAGAATCGTTATTATAATGGTAAAAGACGTCAAATAAGAAGAAAACACAACACTGTTAGAGACTGTATATCTAAAGGAGTTGTAAGAGTGGATCATATACGCACTGATGAAAACTTAGTAGATCCTTTGACGAAAAGATTAGCAAGAGAGAAAGTCCATAATACATCCAAGAAGATAGGACTAATGCTTATAAAGCAATGAGTTGCTCATGATGGTAACCTGACCTAGATGATTGGAGATCCCAAGAAATGGGTTCAATGAGTAATAACAAGTTATGAGTAATATGAGATGATCATGCAAGTAAAGCATGAATCATGAAGTAATAAGAGGATGGGATAATAGAAGCTCTTAATGAGATCTATACTCTATATGAAGGAGTACCTAGGCTACATGAGTACTCTTGATAAACTCACCTTTGTGATTGTGAAACTTGGATCGGTTCCTATGGAATTGCGAGGCAAAATTCCTAGAGCCTTCACTAAACTGAGATACACGTGCAGGACCATTAAAGCACGGGCTATTAGAATACACCTTAAGAAAAGACTGTGTGTGAGTCTGATGTCTGAGATAGAGTTCAAGACAATAGTGTCACTCTTGTTGAATCAGAATCCTACTTGCTACGCAAAGGTTCAAGTCGTAGACACCTTTGTTTATGCACAATCTTAGAAACGTTTGACGTACTTCTAAAATCACCTTTTAAATTCAAGTGAGGGATTGTTGGAAATCTTGGTCTGATGTTAACTTGGAGTGGGAGTTGGAATGATTTATTGACATTAAATGAGCAATAAATGAGCATAAGTAAGAACTAGTATGGAAGTGAATTTAAAAGAATTCATTTTAGTCCCACATAGGAGAGAATACACATATTAGTAGTGTATATATATTCTAACTTGGCCAATTGGGTTGGGCCCCAAGGGGCACCCCAATTTTGTAAAGGAGTGAGGACACACCCATAAGCCATCTAGACACACACGCGCGTGCGCCGCCACCGTCCGGCCAACTCAGTTCGGTTCGGTTCGGTCTAGATAAATTCATTTTTGGAACCCGAATTAGTGAAAATTAATTATCATTAGTTAATTAATTCGATGGAAATTAAAAATAAGAAATTAATTAATTACGAAATGGTGACGTGTCCTGCACAAAAACCAAGTCTTAACCTATTTTTTGGCTGGTTATGTTTGCCCTCTAAGAGTCATACGTGTACGTGTGACTTGCTGACCAGGTGAAAAAACGACTACATTTGACTGAGCCGATTCCACTATCTCCCACGATTTTCTCCCACGATACTTGTTCCATTCAGTTAGATTCTCTGCCTATAAATAGAATTCTTCTGTTCATTTGTAAGTATTCCAGAATTTACAATTTGAATTCTCTCTTCTCTCTCTACTCTGTTTCATCTATAAAATTTTCTTTTCTGTTTTCGACTGGCTTAATAAGCGATCAACGACTGAAAAATTTCAGATACTATGACTGGTTTTATGCCATCTGAAGGTGTAATTCTTCGAACGGTTAATTACAGTGCAAGTAATAATCGTATTTCTGAACGAGCTGTTTTATCCTGGAGACGTCGTCGAAACTCGACTACTTTGCATAACTATTGGCAGTACGACAAAACGTCTTAAAGAAAACGACCTAGTACGTGACTCGTCTCGAAAATTTTCCTTTGTGGAATTTTTTCAAAAACCTGATACAACAATAATAATATAATATTATTAAATTTTAAATAATAATATTATATTATTAAAAAATCGATTTAACTAAAAATCAACGTAATTAATTAATTCTTTGTACATGAAATATGCTTTTCTTTGTACATGAAATCTGCTTTGCTCAAAGTGAAAGTAAGTTATGCAAATAATAATAAAATAATAACAAGCAGATGAGATTCTAAATCTAATCACAACCCCAATCGACTTCCGTTTGAAAACTACCTAATCGCAGCCACCGTACCTTTGCCCTTCAATCTTGTTAGCAGCCGCGCTGAACTCCATTCACCGGAAAACGCATCCGGATTTCGCCGTCGTAGGGAGGAACGCCACCACAAACAGTGAGAATTTCCGTCCACGTTTTCTTTTCCTTTTTACCTAAAAGTCATCGAATGCGATTCCGTCGCCGTTTGCGGCCGCGATAGCCGCCCTGTGAAAGAGCCTCACTCCGCATCAAGATTCATCCATTGAGCGCCATAGCGGTGCTATTGATGAAATAGCATTAGATAATTTAAAGATTCCATGCTCAAGTACCTTTTTGCATCGTCTTTTTAGTGCATCGTCTTTTTATTGCATGTTCTGTTATGAAATGAGATGAGACTGTGTAGCTTGGATTTCTTACTGGAAATTCTTTGTGCAGGTTAAGTATCTGATTGGTGATTCTATATTCTTTATAGGCAAGTTTTGGAGGATACGAAGAAGCTTCAATGGCCAAGAAACCTGCACCAGGATCCAGTAAATTATCTGTCTACCTGTACGTTCCTAATATCATTGGTGGGTATTTCATTGTAATGGTGGATATATTGTTTTATTCTCTCATATTTGCTTACCCGTTGTAGAAGTAGAAATGAGAGTCTTCTAATCCTTAGGGTCTTTTTGGATTGACTTATTTGAGTTTATCCACTTGCATAAGCACTTGTGAAACTGTTTGGGAAAACTTATGGATAACTTATGAAAATAACTTATGGATGACTTTATGAAAACAACTTATATCATATATGAAAACCGTTTGAGGTTATTTTATCTTTGTTTATATAGAAATAGGTTATACATAATATGATAAGTGTTTTTTCTATTAAAGTTTAATTAAGTTGTTTACCTAAACCTGGCCTAAATATTGATAACTATAATTTCAAAAAAATAGTTGATAACTATATCGGGATATAACTTTATCGACCAATTTGGGACTGTTTATTATTATGCATTTTTTACAAGGACTATGCCATGTGTTAGTAACTTGTTTTTTAAACAAAAATCGTGTATTATTGTAAGCAGTGTCATACTGTTTTTTAATTGGATTATTCATGAAATTTGTATCAAGTTTTTGCTCGTAGTCTTCCAAGAATGCACTGTCTTAACTCTTGACTGTCCTTGATGATGCAGGATACATCCGGGTGCTTTTGAACTGTCTTGCCTTCTCTTTATGTTTAACAAACAAAATCGTTTTCCCTATTCTCTACTTTTTCAGGTGGGATACAGTTTAATGATTTATTTTTTCTACTATTGAACTTTTGCGTCTTTCATAAACATGGCATGCGGGGATAATTTAGCTGAATTTGTGTTGTCAGTTTTGTATGTGATGCTGTGGATGGCTGGTGTGCTCGAAGATTCAATCAAGGTATAATTTTTTCAGATGTATGTCAGATCACTAACAGTTTTCTATTGAATATTGTAAGTAATGTCAATACTTGACTAAGAAATTTTGTACACAATTTATATATGTCAACTATGATACCATTACATCCACATATATCACTCTTAACATTCTTGCACAGAAGTTGGTCAATAATTAAGGAGTGACTACATTTTCTAACTCCTCATGGTTTACAGTGTTCTAAATATAGTCCATTTGTTTGATATTTTTACTCTCAGCTGCCACCTTATTATGGAATGTTTCATAATTATTGGAATGTAACACTTGAATATCAGTTTGAAACTGAGGGACTATTTAAGATGGATTTCTCTTAGATCTTTGTATGAGAAGTATATTCAGTCTAAATATGCGATCACATATACTTTTTCTGTTCTTGAGTGCCAGCTTCCATGTTTTTACTCCCATGACGGCATTCTGTTGATTCTTTGCATTTTACATTTTTCTATGAAACATTGAATAAGTTGTATTAAATTATAATAAACAAAAGAAGTAGTAGGAAGGCTTGATTATGCTAATGAAGGTTGGATTGTATAACTAAATATCATCAACATAAGGTCTTTGGCTCAAATCATGCTGCTGGTATTGCATTGACTTTCTATGTTTTAAGCACCATTATAAGGCAAACTTATAGCATACCCTGACCTGACCGTGCAATTTGAAAAGCTCCTGTCTCCATGTACTTATTATTTTTAATTTTTTAAATGTAGTTATTCCATATAATAAACCATTATATCAATCAAGCATTTATAGCTCCACGACCACACAATGGTTTATCACATCAAGTTGTTTTTTTAATAAGCCACTATACAGTGTAGCATTTTTTCGTTACTTAATTGTTATTTTTATTGATTCAGTGTCAACATTTGGAGCTGTGCTGGATATGGTAACAGACAGGTTATTATCGTTCTTGGTCCCCTCACTCTCAGTTATAGTACACATGCAAGCCAAACGAATACATTGAATAATACTGCTTTAAATTCTGTACATTGTTTGATTCCTGTGGGATTTGAATAAGTATGGTTTCTATAATTACAGGATTAGTACTGCTTGTCTTCTTGTAGTTCTGTCCCAATTATACAAGTAAGATATATCTCCTTTCGAGCTGTTCCTCAGTCACTATGATTTTAAGCCTGTTCACCTGACTTTTGGGCTGGATTTTTTGTAAAGGCCTGGCCTGATCTTCTTGTCATTGCTCGCCTTAGACATTGGCAGCCACTGGTTTCAAATGTACAGGTATTGTAAGCAAACTGTTCTTTTCCTCTTCTAACTCAAATTGTATGATTCTGCAGTTACTGGATTTGATCTTGATGAAACTATTGAGTTGATTTTTTATTTTAAATGCAGCACTTTCTTGGCTGGCAAGGCTAGCCATAAAGATGTAAAAGACAGCACCAACTGGCTTTTCAGGGCATATTATGGAAATAGGATGTTTATGGCTTACTGCTGTGTCTCATGTGAGGTAATTGTTATGCCTTCATCTTAATATTTTGTGAAAAAACCTTTGTTAATATTGTTTTTCTTAATGTCTTATCCTTTATACTCTACAGGTTCTTTATCTGATCTTGTTTTATCTTGCGGATAATCAAACAGAGACATTGGTGGATGTTAGTTTTTTCTCTGTGCTTCTGATGCTTTTTAGATGGGGTCTGCTTGTTATAGATTAAAATAAAAGTGATTTTGATATAAATAATTTCAATTTATTTATTTTTATAAAAAGCATAAATTGTTGTTTGTTTCAAAATGATTATCAACTTTGCTTGAGTACCTAAAATGTTATTTGATTTTGTATTTCTCTCTTATATTAAAAGTCAATTATGTGAAGAAAACTTGCACACAAACATAACTAAAATATCAATTATTTTTATATATAATCTTAAACAATCAGGCCCGTTATCTATGATATTTAGAGGGTTTCTTCTGATCATCATAGTTTCTTAATTGTTTCTATTTTCAGGTTTTATCAAGTAATTTACAAAAGATAACCTTAATCTCTTTCCTAATTGCCACAAGTTTATTTGGATGGGCAACCAAGCAAATTATAAACGTTATTCAGGTTCGTGCATGGTGTATTTATGCTGCATATTTAGATGATGAAAGTCTGTATATTTAGTTTTTTATCACCCCATCCTATAATGTGAAGAAAATTATAATCCGAACTCCAACAAAACAGGGTAGTACTAAATTGCTCATATTTTTAATATGGAATATCATCCTGTTAAGTGAAGAGGGGGAGTGTTGGTCCAATGATTGTAATTGCTTCCATGTGACTGGAGCTCGGGTTGATTAAAAAAATGATATCAGGCTGTCTACAATAGTCTCGAGTTTGACCCTTGCCTAAACTCTGCTGTAGAGCGCGTGTCACCACGATGCCCTTTATTCATTTTACAACTTTTCCCCTGCTTTTGCAATTCTCCATTGCCGGCTAAATTGTCAATTGTCAATTGTTAATTGTCTAGAAACAGGCCTACTGAAACCAAACATAATTTATTATCTTCATATTATAACTTTGGTAATTGACTTCCAAGGTTTCATTTGGAAGTTAGGAGGGGGGAGAGAGGGGAGAAGAGGATGTGAGAGGAGAGGAGAATCTCATGTTGTATGTGAGGGTATTAAGAGGGGAAGCATATGCCTAATTTTTTTCTTTACATTCTAGCCATATAAAGGAAGTCTTGAAATTGATTGATTTTTTATTTATTTAGCTACACCTACTTGGTATTTTGATTGAATGGTTGACTATTTGTTCATTGATTTATGTCCTGCATTTTAATCTGCTATAAGACTTGTTTGATTTCAGATGAAGACAGCAGCAGACATGTGTGTGCTTTATGATATCAACAAAAAACAGAAGCATTGATGTTTGTTCTATGTCCGCGAAGCCCTTTACCCCTTGTCCTTGCCTTTTGCCTTCTAGTATCATGTTTTGAGCTAAAAGTTTAATATTATTATACTAGATGGCAATTGAGCTTGAATTGTTCAGTTTTCAATTGTTTGTAATGAAAGAAATACTGAAAGGGAACGATGCTGAGTTAGAAAATCCAACCTTGCTTGTAGCATACAATTCAGTAGCACTAGGTTCGTTGCCTTTTTGTTCACTAATCACACTACTACAGATTTGTTCAGTTCTGAATTTCTAATCCATTGATTGAAGTTTGTCTATATTAATCTGCTCCAAGGAAAGTGTTCACACCGATTATGAATTGTGATTATTCTGTTTTGGGGTGTTGGAATTTACTGAATAAGCGTTCCTATATTTTGCACATGGCGAATGTTTTTGCAGTTTCATGTTGCAGGGTAAGACGTGGCTTGTAGGATTTAGTAAAACAACCGAATCTTTCATGTTTGTACATTTATTTTGCCACCCTCAAATTTAACGACACCTTTTCTATGATACCCCTATTATCATTGACAAAATTTTAGCAAAAAGTAGTACGCAAATTTGGCAGAATGAATAAAATTTTCGGTATAAATCAACAAATCTTGTAGTGTATTTAAAAAGTTAAGAATGCAGTTATACGATATATTCAAAAAAATTGGTGTGAAAAAATTTACTGATTTTTTAAAAAACACCATGTTGTATCGAATTTTTTGCAATACTTAGAAAAATTTGGTAGTTTAAAAGCATCGAATTTTTTAAAAATGTCCCGCACTTACTGGATTTTTAGAGGACATGTAAAAAAAATTGGTGGTGTAATTTCAAGGGTTGAGATTTTACTTGGTTGAGATTTTAGTTACAGTTTTGTACAATTGTGATTGCATTGACCATTTTGTGTGGTTCAAAATGAATTCAAACTTGTATAAAAAGGGGTCATGCATTGTTAATAAAAATATCTTACAACGCTTTACTATTTGTTTAAGGAAGAAGTGTACTTCAATAGGGTGAAACTTCTTGTTGATTTTGGATTTTCGAAGAACACCACATGTGCCGTTCTTTTGAGATTCAAATTGAATAATATGTTGTCGACATCGAGAACAAAAATGTGATTAAGATTTAGTTTTTTGCACCATGGATTGATACTGATGGGAGGATGAAATACAATCATATTGAGTTGAAGAGTGATGAATATTTGAAGGTTATGTAGAGAATATATCACTGAAGGCTAACTAAGAGACCGATTGACTTTGAGGCAAAAAAATTTAAATCTGGCGACGATATAATCAAGATGTTGAAACGTCCAAAATTATCTGGTAGTGTTTAAGTTTTGTCATTTATTATTGTTTTGTTCATGATGCTTTTCAAAAAAATATGAGGGAGGATGACCATCTTTAATTTCATGACTTTTTTTTGATACAGCTGAAAATAGCAATGTAACCTTTCTATTACAATAATCATATTTAAGAGTTTTGTATTTAGGGTATTGTGATCATGGCAAATTTTATCAAATTTCTTAACATTACTAGTTTATTCATAACCTAAGTCGACCTTTTTGTATGATGCTCTTTTATTTTCAAGAAGAAGATTCAAGTTGTCTCTTCCTTTAGTGATTCTTTCAAGTGTATTTGTAAGTTTTTATTTTCATTTTTCAAAACATCCCATAGATTACACTCGTTGGATTCAACTAAAACTTCATGAGACGGATAAGAGACTTGAGTTGAAACACTTTATCTTTCTCAAAGATTTTTTAGTTCTTCTATAAGATTTTGATTTTCAAGTTCGAGAAAGGATATGGTCTCTTATAGTTTGAGACAATTTGTTTCAACTTGCTTGTTTCTCTATTTAAATTCTTGCAAATCCTAAATTAATTAATGATAAGAAAAGTGAGAAGTTATCTCATTTTTTTTAGGTTTACCATGAGACGTATATTGTTTTCTTCGTCTAAGAAATCCAAATCATTTTCGTCCCAGGCGTTGTAAGCTTTTCTTTCTTCCTTCAGAGATTTCTTTTCTTTTTTCTGATTTTAACCTTCCTTTGAGTTCGGGGGCATTTTGGTCTTATATGCCCTTTCTTCTCACATTAAAAGAATATGAGAGTGAATGCAAATTTTCCTTCCCTTCTAATTTGCCCTTCTTGTTGTATTTCACACTTCATGTATTTCTCGAAGTTCCTAACCATAAGCGACATTTCTTCATTGGTTTCAGAGTCTTTATCTTCTTCAACTTTGAAAGTTAGACTCTTTTTCTTCTTGTCTCCTTCTTCATCATCAACGAGTCTTTTTTAACTCCATCTCATATTTATACAATTTACCAAATAGAGTTGCCATGTCCATGGTTAGACCTCAAAAGATTTACCTCAATAGTACCTTCATGGGTAACTTGGAGGGTATCCCACATTTCTTTTGCAATTTTGCATTGAGAAATGTCCAAGAACTCATGAACACCGAGAGAACTAGTGATGATTTTTTTTTTTAAAATTTCAAACCATGTTTCCCTTTTCTTTCTCATATTTGGTCAAATTATCTTCATTTTCTTTGTTAACCAAAACACCATTAACTTCATGTGTGGAAAAAATGACATTCTTTCACAGCCTTTCAAATGCCATGATCCATCCTCTCAATGAAGATTCTCATCTTCTCTTTCCAAAATCCATAACCTTCTCCATTAAAGGATGATGGTTTGTTTAGTTAACCGTCTGAAGTCATTTCATTCCTCATGTGACGTTAAGTGTTTAACATGAGTTAGGCTCTAATGGCACTTATTGAATTTGTGACTCCAAGAACAAGAGAGGGAGATGTGGGTTATGATATTCAAAATTCGTGATTACTTTAAGATTAATTACAAAAAATAGTAGTTTGTGTTAGTATAGTTAAAAATAGAGATAACAACGGAAAATGGAAAGATATAAATTCAAGGGAAGGTAAATAACTAAAAGTAATAAAGAAAGATAAGAGAGGTTTTGTCAGCTTCTATAAAGGTTCGCTCGATCTCTTGTCCTACTCCTTTCCTCAAGAAACAAACTTCTCGAGAGTTCCAATAATAAAACCTTTTGAGATTTTGCTAGTTTATGCCCATGAACCTTCTTACAATCGATTGAGATGATGATAACCCCTCAAACTAAAATGGAGCTTTTCAAAGGCTAAGGTCACAAACCAAGAATGAGATTTTGATCGTCTAATCGCGGAAACTAAACAGAGGTTTTGATAGGATAACCTCAACAACCAAACATGAGAGACTTCAAGAGAATCACACTCTTGATAAAATTGCTGAAAACCAATACAATTAAAACCTCACAAATAATTTCAATCTTGACTTCAGGAATGTTTTCTACACTTAGGATCTGATGAGCGTACCTTTTTATAGCGAATCTAGTTTCCCTGCCTCCGACGAACCCTCTTGTTATAGTGTTAAGTGTGAGATGTGTGGATTTGTTGTCCTTGCCCTAGTGCGACTCTTTGTCTCTGTTAGGCCTGAGACTCCCAACATCTTCTTGTCTATGTGAGAGATATTTCCTGACAAACAGGAAAAATCGCCCTTCACATATTTCTTGAGGTTCCCCCATTATCAATTTTTATATTTCCTTCTTAAGCTGGTAGAAGCTCTTATTGTGATGTCCCTTTATCTTGTGGAACTTTCACCATATCCCTGGTTCAAAACCCATCACGTCCTCCTTAGGAGAAGACAATGTAGGTATGTTATGTAAGTGGAGTACCTCGCACCAATTTTTCTCACGACGGGTGTTCATAAGTGTGAAGTTCTTCGTTGCCTTCCCTATCCTTTTGAACTCAGACTTGTCTTTTATGGGCGAGGTATACTTTCTATTTCTATGATGATGATAGGTTTTGGCGCTAGGAACACACTCATTGACGTCACATGCCTTCTTTTCAGTATTACTTTCCTCTCTCTTTATGTAGCACTCAACTCTAGTGACCACTTCTAACAACGACAATGATGGCTTTTGGGCGAGGGATTTGCTGAAGTGTCCCTCTTTAAATCCATTTTGGAATTCCACCAAAAATATTTCTTGGTTTAGCCGAATGAACCTGATGGTGGTCTCATTGAAGTGGGCGAGATAGTCTCTCAACGACACTGATGGACCATGACGTATATTAAATAGATTGATGGTAGACAACTTCTTGTGGCGGTTGGCGGGAAACCGATGTACTAGCTTCTTTACCAGTTCCTGATAAATGTTGATAGAGGTACGTGGTAAACTCCTTTTACCATCTAGGCGCAACCTCTCTAAAAGTGCTAAAAAATAGCTTTTACTTCAAAGAGTTAGGGGCTTCTGTGATGGCCATCTGTGTATTGATGGACGCAATATGTTCGTAAAGATCACCGCATCCATCAAACTTGGCCAAGGAAGAAGGTTTAAAACTGAAATTCTGGTATTCAGATCAAACATCTCATAAAAGATATCGAGACACCTTCTACTAAACTTGCACACAATAAACAATATGAATGATAAACATAATGCAGAAAAGTAAAGAACACACAAAATTGTTAACCCAATTCGGTGACTCACACCTACTATGGGGGCTACCAAGCCAGGGACCAATTTAATTTGATAGTATCAACTCGTAGACCCACATAAAACTTTCACCTAATTTACAATCTACTTACTTAATCACTACCCGTCCTTAACTTCTACATAAGACTCACTTAAGTATGAGACCCTTCTCAAATCTCTTCCAATCACAGTCACAAGGATAAACCAATTCTAAACATGTAAAACAAACACTGAAGTCACACAATCATTCTCTGCTTCAAAGCTTTGGAATGATTGACAAAACTTACAACTCAATAAAACAGTCCTACTCTTTTATCAACATGATAATCGAGAGGCTCACAATAAGCACACAAACCATAATAAAAAATACAATGTAAGTTCCACACTAAACTAGGTTAGTTACATTATATTTAAAGCCATCCTCTGGAATGGATTACGCTTTTCTATCGCAGCTAATCAGCTGCTAAATCTCAGCAGAATCTTCTGCACATATTAGGGATTCAATCATTAGTTTCCTAAATTTTCTCTTAATTTAGAAACTAATAATATTCCTTGTATCCAGCTAGAATATTTTTCAATATTCAGCTTGCACGTCACATGGGATAATGAAATATATCTAGAATATTCTACACATGTAACAACTAAAAATAACTAACATTCTAGTTGTACAAAAATACAATGTCCTATGCTTTTGGTTGGGACATCTTATTCGACATATTACGTCACTTGATAGAATATCTTCATTCAACATGTTTTTACTAAGTTCATTTTACCAAACATAATGCTAATCTTAGAAATAGAGAATTAACAATCCCCATTTGGCTTATTTTGGCTAAAACAACTTAATAATTCTTCCACACATAAATAACTAAACATCTGCACAGGTTTGAACAAGATTAAACACACAAGTCACCATAATTAGAGAACACAACAACATCAGAAGTACCAATCAACGGAAGTCAGTACAATCATATCATAGTGTCAACACCAATCATAGTACCAACACCAACTAGTGGAAGCTACAATCAAGATAATAACAAATTCTCAACATGTCAGGACGTCTTATCTGACATTTCTTCAAGATAGATCCATCAGAACCTTTCTTCTACTAAGAGCACAAGAGAATTTGATGTTTCTCCCCCTCAATAGCAAGTCATACCACCAGTCAGTTTTCATTCTTCTGCATCTTCAGAACCATCCAAGCTAATACCCCTCAAACTTGGAACTAATACTTGATACAGAATGACCATAATTTAATGTTGATTCAGGAGAGCAGACCCCAATTCCAAATCAGAAACTTTCTCCCCCTTAATTTCTGCATAACCTTCAGCACATCCAACAAATACATTCAGCACATCCAACAACATTTCTTCTCCCCCTTTTTAGCCAAAAGAAGACACACTAATTAGGGTTAAATAAATTCAAACTGCAGAGATGTTCCAATAACTTCTTCATATGATCCTATAGGTAGGAAAATAAACCACTAGAGCCTATACACACTTTTTAAGACCACATCTTCCCTTTTCAGCAAAGCTTGCTTCACACGTCAGAGTCAATTTTCATTTGACTTGAAACACTGTTGAGCTTTGCAAACAACTTGAGAACCAAAATGTTTCCAATCACACTATAGGTTTAAGCTACAACCACACACGAATCCACAAGGAAGAATTTTCCAAATACTACCAAGAATAATACTTCAGCCACTTCACCAACAACTATTCTTCTATCAAGATACTAGTATGATCTCTCTATCACGAGATTTCACACATAGAGCTCTTCCTTGCTTCTAAAGTTTTTAAGATGCTGAGATGATGTCCCAACATCAGTCTGAGGGTTTCATTCATAAGTCCATAATAGAACTTGAAGAACAACACACTTCATGATGAACCACTTGTAGAAGATGTATTATTCACACTAGTGATTTATCATTCTCCTTTCAAGAGACAAAAAACGAGGCATATGAACTTCTCAATTTCATTCAACAGAAAAAATATCGTAGCATTTATAGGATATCTTTCACACACCCAAGCCTCCATCAATAATAGAAAAAGAGGCATACTATAGCTATGGAAACTTGACAGACATGATTCTCTTCAGATGATCATTCACCTCTCGCCTCTGTAAAATAGCCTTATGCACTCCTTGAATCTGTATTGCTGCGGTATATAGCGGCAAGCAAAAAGTAAAGTATTATTTTTACTGAGTGATATAGGTTATATCGTTTCGTGTCCATAGAGATTGGTGCATTGAAATGCTGTTAAACAAATTTCTCATTAATGAGTTTGGATTTGAATGAGTTTGGTTTGTATAGAAAGGAATATAAATGAACATAAAATATAATTCAATGGAAAGAAGAAATCTATAAGGCATGAATTTACACTACTCGTTACAAACTTAAACCTATTGATCAATTGTACTCAACCTAATCTACTCGTAAAAATCATCACGAACATCACGAGATGTACCCACAACAAAGGTTATGTCTAACTCCAAGTCGCGAGACCAACCATATTACTCTATCGACAATGTCTTACGCGCTACAACAACACGGAGGCATTAAGCTTTAACACCCAAAGTGAATATTAGATCTAAATTTATCTCTAGAATCTAGAAACTAATAGATATCCATCCCCAATCAAAATTTGTAAGGTATATGTCTATAACAACCCAAATCCAAACATAAAGCAAAAAGATCAAAGAAGACATTAAGATTGATTTGTAAAGCAAGCTTTATACAACACCATGATTAACAAATATACATATGTTCAAAGTAAATATACAAACATAACCTAACAAATAGAGAAATACATAAATAAGAAGTGGAGAAAAACCAAACATCTCACGGGTTTTCAGTTTTGATTGATGAGAAATTCGACTCCGGATCATCAAGATGCAAGCTCCATTTGTTGTTTTCAAGCTTTCTCTACAAAAAATGGAGGTTTGATGAGTTGGGATAAAAAATACCCAAAACATAACCTAAAAAAATTTATTTTGACCCCTTTTAACATGTGTCTGTCCTGCCAGTTTCTCAGAGCGAAACTGGATTTGCCGGGCGAAATACACCAGAAGAAACAACAGAAAATTCTGCACTATTTCAGCCATAACTTGAGAACCGTAACTCCGATGTGTGCCTGGTTCGAAGCGTTAGAAATTTTATTCAATGATATTTATAAAAATGATAAAATATCAACCAAATTGATGATTTTTTATTCTTTTATTTTGAGCCTTCTTCGTTGATGAGTTGCTCAAAATCACGCGTTTAAAGCCTTGTCTTCAACACTTTATTGCTCATGCCCCAAATATGCATCAATACCTATAAAATGAATGGAAAACTATCAAACAGTACACAAATACACAAAAAATCTATTAAATAAAATTTATATATAATTATACAAAAAGCGGGGAATTATTCAAGGATATTAACAACAAAGAGTCGATAAGTGCAACAAAAAGTATATACAAAATAACTACAATTTTGCACTTATCAAACTCTCCCCAACTTAAAATATTGTTTGTTATCAAACAAAGTCAAATAAATATAAAGATACAAAATGCAATCAACCAAATATTCATGAATCAACAAGTTTTTAAAATGGAAAACAAATGTATGGTTCAAACAAAAATGCACACACAAGGTAAATAATTACCACAATCCTACAACAACAACATGTAAATGAACCAAATCCTAATTACAAAAATCATACTAAACATTTTAAAACAAAACATGATCAATCATAAATCACACCTAGTAAAAATTCATCGGTAGATGAAGAACACACAAAGGTGAGGGACAAAAAACACTCATCCACAATCTTGCAAACAATAGAATAAATTATGCATTCATCCAAAAACTCATATTTAAAATACAAAGACAAGAATCACAAGGACTTTTTAAGGTTGTAATGTGGTTTGGTTAAGAAACAAGGGATACGTCCTAAAACTAATTGAAACAAAAACTTGCCGAAACCTAAGGGAATGGTCAACTCACAAAAGTTCAAACACAAAATTTCAATCAAACTTCTTCTTTCATCCCCGATTTTTCATACAAATCACAATACTTATTAACACAACATTATTCCATAGTCTTTTTGTTTTTGTTTTTCAACTTTTTTCTCTTTATTTATTTATTTATTTATTTTTCTTTTCTTTCTTTTTCACATTTTTTTCTTTTCTTTTTCACAACCTCAAAGTAATACACATAAGAGCAAACAAAAAAATTCTCCCCAACTTGAATTCAACCAACATTAAAGTGAATACTCCCTACTTTCTAAGGCAAGGCAAAAATTCAAACTATAAATCATAGTTGAGGGTTCAAGAAAATAAAGAATCAACATCCATTCAAAAAGGAAAACTAAACACTCATAAACAAGCATTAAGTTCAAAAACAACATGGATATTGACAAAAAGGCTCAAAGGGGATACTAATGATCACACACTCACAAGGTGAATTGACTATTTGGAAAAAGGTAGTTGTGCTCAAAATGAAACAAAATATCTTGATCACTTTAATGCTTTCATATAATCAATACAAATAAAATATTAAACATAATAAAATCTAGTTAAAACAAGAATTGTGGCCTCCAACATATATGAATAATGGAAAGCTTCTTCACATTTGGGGGTAAAAAGGAAACTAAAGTGATTCAAGTCATGAGCAAGTAATTCAAAAAGAATGAATGGTATAGTAATTATACAAATGAAAAATTTCCTAAACATGTTATCCTATAGAAAGCGATAAACGAGTACCTGGCGTGTACCAACTTCAAAACATTATCATTACCATACATCCGCAAGTTGAAACACTCTAATTTGGAAAATCACCAATTACACTTCAAGCTATCAAACCAAAATTCGAGTCCAAACAACTATAAAAAAAAACAGATGAAAGTGAAATAAACAAGTTGAAAAGTGAATATTTGAGATTTTACAACATGTCCAATTTCAACGTGTTTAAATAATTAATCAACATACTACCTAAACTAATCAAAATGAAAAACAATAAAATATGCCTGTTTTACATCGTAAGCTCGACGCCTGATATTTACAAACCAACACGTTGCTTTGAATGAGCTAAATGCTTTCACACCCACATTTTCTCTCATCTCTTCGGGTTTTAACTGGAACTACACACCTAACCACACTTTTGGCAAACGTGAAAAGAAACAAATATATACATTATATCCACAAGTATGTAAAACATGTAAAATACATAAATATGGTAAACATATACAAGTATCAATATAAACAAGTTTCTATTTACACATTATAGACAATATAGACATTATGCTCAAAAATCACAAACAAAGAAACTATAACGCGGTGGAAGAACTGACTTGGGTGTTTTGCATTTTATCGCAATTGTTGCGAATAGCAAGAGTCACCACTGAGTTTTATTTTATCCAAAAGGAAAGGATGAAAAGAACATGAAATACCTTTAGAGATGTGTTCTGAGTTTGGGGGGTAGATTATGAAAAGGGAAGGTATTAGCACCCTTTTCATCCGTAGTTATCTACGGGCTCTTAGTTGCTTGCTAGATCACTTGCTTTTGTTTGAAAGTGTGCTTGTGGTGTGGGTTTTGAAAGTATTTTGAAAATGTCTTTGTAATGGTTCTCGTTTCTATAAGAACGCGTACAAAGTGTTGTTTCGAAAATAGTTCAAAGAGGTGTTTGTGGAATGTGTTTTTGAAAGGGATTTTGAAAAGGTATCTTTGTAATGGCTCTCGTTTCTATAAGAACGCGTATAAAGTGTTGTCTTTTGAAAATGTTTCAAAATGAGAGTGTTGGTGTATAAAATGTTTTTTTGTTATTGTGAGCAAGCGAGCAACTAGGAGCAAATCTACCTACTCAAAAGGTCTTAGATGTTATTTTCCTCCTTCTTTAGATGTTGCTATCTTACCATTGTTTTAGTAAGAAGCCCCATCGTTGGATGTGAAGGGACAGGCGTGGGACGTTTGTATAGTCATAGAAGGCAACCCATGAGACGTTTTAGCAATGTCGTTTAGGGACTAGATCGTTTACCAAAGGCAACATCAAGGGTCATCGAGGGACTACGATCTTTTACCAAGGGTCTTTGCTAAAACGCCCATGTTCGAGGGACCTGACTATTTTTATGAGGCAACAAGTGAGATTACCCTAAGGGTGCATGTGTGTAAAGTGTGTTTGATTTGCATGCATTTTGTCTTTGATTATAGGTTGCCTACTTGTTGTTTTTATCTTGCCATACACACCTAATTACTAGCATTTGTACAAAAGTAATAAAAAGTGCAAGACATAAATCCTACACTATCACAACCATATCGAAAGGCAGCAAAGTCATGTCACCAGCAAAGTCATGTCTTTCGATTGGGAGCTAGCACCAGTGAGGTCGTGGCCTTCGAATGGGGGCTGGCACCAGTGAGGTCCTGTCCTTCGATTGGCCTAGAAGTCAGTGTATGGTGAAGCCCAAGGTTCTGCCTTGTTACCTTGTTGCCTTCTTCGATTGAGGTTGGCAGCAACAAGTCATGGCTTTCGATTCTGGTTGGAATTTAGTGCAAGCATGCCTTTCGATTCTGCCTTTCTGCCTTGGAAGTCAGCAAGGAAGCCCAAGGCTTCGTTTCATGTTTCCTTTCCCCTGTTTATTTCGTTTAAGGCATTAAATGGCAACATGGCCTAAGGCCATGCTAACATTTATCTTGCAAATAGTTTAATAGTTAAAGCATATTTAAGTAAACAAGCAGCAAAAGGAAAGGGGGGTTAGCTCTGAAAACATGTTAAGGGGTGGAAACGAAAAGAGCAAAAAAATGTTATGTACATGATATTTGAAACGAAAAGCTCAGAGTCAGAATGACTTACCTCAAAGCTGGTGTGTGGGCTTCGAGCTTGAACTACTGGCGCTAGAAGGAGGTGATTCGAAGGAATGTAAAGTGTTTGTTCTTCAGAATCGAAAGAGGGAAGTGTTTGGGATTCTGGATTTTCTCACAAGTGTTGAAGGGACTATAGAGATTTGTTGTGTTTTGAGAAAATTTGGGGGGATTCGTTCCTCTCGTCCAAAGATCCTCCTTCAGCTTTGCAAGAAATTCCTCTATTTATATAGAAAAAGAATGGATATCTTCCAAAGCCAGCCTTGCAAAGAATAATAAAATAATGAAACGTGAAAGGTACAAGTGGGGGGCTGTTGGCAGTTGATTAGACTTATGCCTCTGGCCTTACTTTTCATTCAGACGAAATTCAGGTGGAAAGATGCTTTTGTGATAAAAGTACTTTCTATGAAAAGAAAGAGATAGTAGCCTTTTTCCAAGAATAGTATTATCCAAAAGATAAAGTTTAAAACCTTTGTACAAGCCTCTGATTATATAAAGACTTAAAAGCAACATAGCCTGTCAAGTAGCTGGTCATGCGATTTCCTCAGATTTGCTTCAAACGAAAACTGCTTCGAATGGCTCAGATTGGGTTCGAAGGGAAATGATTCGAAGGGAATCAAAGCTCCAATCGAAGCTTTGTATGTGGGTTGCTTCTGTCCAATTGAAGGTTTTCCTTCCCATGGTCATATATGGCCAAACAAAAGAGTGTACGTGGGGGGTCCCTATCATGTGACTGTTTAGCATGAGGCGAGTTTCTGGCTTCTGAATCGAAGGGCGCTCTTTCAAGGGAAGCGGGAACTTAGTCAAATCTTGTATGAAGATACCTCTTGGCTCAAACGAAACTTGTATGAAGCAGAGTCTGCAAGAGGCCCTCGGTGCAAGTGGATTTGAAGGAGGTTTAAACTCCAAATGAAGGACATACCCAAGTTGCATTCGAAGGAGGCTCTTGGTTAAAACGAAGGATGTAATCCAAGTTGCATTTGAAGGACGCTTTTTCTCAACTGAAGTTAGCATGCAGGAACACAGAAGGTGAGTGCCCAAATGAAGACTTGCATGCAAGCACTTGTGTTCTAAACGAAGACTTTTCCTTGCAGGGGGTACGTGTGGCCAACAAAAATTGGCTTTCAAAGTAAGCATGCATGCAGCATGTTGGGTGAATGGAAGGGTTTGCCTTGTAGGGGGCACTTGTGGCCAGCAAACTTGGTGTTCAAAGTAAGCAATGTAGGTAGCAAAAGACACAAATGAAGCCTGCAACAAGAAGTCACATGCCCAGGCGAAAGAGGCACGCTAGCAGCCATTCTAAGCAATCGAAGGAGGATGAGAGGCAATCGAAGAGTGCCAAATCGAAGGAGACTTATTTTTTCTCCAAATTTGTCAAAATGTTATTTTTATCTGTCTTCTCCCCTTTTGATAGTTTCCTTTTAATTTGGTAATGGAAAATCCCAATGCACTTGTGCAAGCTTGAATCCTGATAATCTTTGTAAGAAAACCCTTGAGAATTGAGAGGGAAAATTTTGGGGTACAACAGCTGCCCCTATTCAATCTTCTTACACCTGAAGAGTTAGATGGGCAAATCTGCCATTCGTGACTTGAAGGTGGAAGATGATTAAACACTAGAGTGCTCAGAAATTTGCACTTGATGACATTGTGGTTGATTGTGTATGGAATGAGCTTAAAGATACCATTTGGAGAAATGATGGATAGTTGCGGAGATGGGCTTATAGATGCCATCCAGAGGTGATTGTTGACAGAAATTAGATTAAGTCTAAACTTGACTTCGACTGGAAAAGAATCAGAATAAATCTTGGAGTTATTTATCTGAACCAGAGAAAATGTCTACCAGAAAGAATCAGGATAGATCATTGAGAGATTTAAACTAAACCAGTAGAGGTCTGGAAAGAATCAGAATAAATCTTGGAGCGATTCATCTAAACCAGAATAAATGTCTACAAGAAAGAATCGGGATAAACCGTTGAGAGATTTAACTGAACCAGTAGAGGTCTTGAATTTTCTTTAATTGGAAAGAATCAGAATAAATCTTGGAGTGATTCATCTGAACTAGAGAAAATGTCTATGTGAAAGAATCAGAATAAACCGTTGAGAGATTTAAACTGAACCAGCAGTGGTCTGGAGAAGAATCAGAATAAATCTTGAAGTGATTTATCTAAACCAGAGAAAATGTATACCGGAAAGAATTAGGATAAACCGGTGAGATATTTAAACTGAACCAGTAGAGGTATTGAATTTTCTTTAACTGGAAAGAATCAGAATAAATCTTGGAACAATTTATCTGAACCCGAGAAAGTGTCTACCAAAAAGAATCAAGATAAACTGTTGAGAGATTTAAACTGAACCAATAGAGGTCTTGGATATTCTTTAATTTATGATGGGCCTGTGTAGGGCTGCTTCATGATGAGTCCGTGTAAAACTACATCTGGAATTGTCTGAGAAGGAACCTGGGTAGGATTACTTCATGATGAGTCCATGTAAAACTGCATCTGGAAATGAGAAGGAACCTGGGTAGGGTTGCTTGATGATGAGTCCGTGTTAAACTTCATCTGGAATTTTCTGAGAAGTAACCTGGGTATGGTTGCTTGATGATGAGTCTGTGTAAAACTGCATCTGGAAATAAGAAGGAACCTGGGTAGGGTTGCTTCATGATGAGTCCGTGTAAAACTGCATCTGGAAATAGTAGGAACCTGTGTAGGGTTGCTTTGTGATGAGTCCGTGTAAAACTTCATCTTGGAAATAGTAGGAACCTGTGTAGGGTTGCTTCGTGATGAGTCTGTATAAAACTTCATCTTGGAAATAGTAGGAACCTGTGTAGGGTTGCTTCGTGATAAGTCTGTGTAAAAATTCATCTTAGAAATAGTAGGAACCTGTGTAGGGTTGCTTCGGCCGGCCGTGTAGATAATTGCCCTGGCTTGTTACAGATATTAATCTCTGACCTGAGAAAGGAAGATAGTTTTCCTGGCTTGTTACATGTATTAATCTGGAACTTGAGAATTGTTGATGGTAGCCATCTGTTGATTGACCTTTTCCTGAAAAGGTAAAGTGTTAGCTGTATGCAATGTCACAATGTATGAAATGCATGGTGTCATGATGTTCTCAAAATAAATGAGATTGTGTCGTATGCACTTGTCATTAATGTAATATGATGCATGAAAGGTGAAATGTTATTGAATGTGAATTTTTGTCTGGGAAAATAAATCCTTGACAAAAGCTGGGGAGTCATTAAATCCCTGACTGCTGTTGAAGAGTAGGCGTGCCTTCAAATTTTGCCTAGAATGTTTCCACTGAGGATTCTTGTTTTGTTGAGGAGAACTCCGTTGGGGAATGTTGAAAACTCTGCAGAGAGTTTTGGATTCCTGCTTGGGGAAAAGAGTTCAGGAGTCTAAGTTGTCCATTGCTCTACTGGGGAGTCGAAGTTGAACTGATGTCTGGTCGGGTCCAGGCTTCACAGTAACTTGCTGGGGATTGTAGAGTAGTCTACTGGGGAAGAGGAGTTGCGGTCCTGTGATTTATAGTAGTCGGAGAGGCAAACTCAAGCTGGGGAATCCTGCCGTTTGTTGGGGAAATAAACCTTGTTACCGGTCTGTTGGAGAGGTAACAAATTCAATGGGGAAAATCCTCAGGGATTCTTGAGGTCGAGTCAGTTGGGGAAAGGTTGTCAGAGATTAAACTCTGGCTGGGAGTCATCCTATGAGAAGGATTTTAGGGATATTTGTCACTACCCCTAGTAGTAAGTGTTTGTGGCACTGCCAGGAAATGTTTAACTATACGTAACCCTTTGTCGGGATTTGCGTTCAATACCCCAAGTGATGGAGATGGAGACCTGCCCCTGGTTATTCAACACTTCTTGAGAGATTTCTTAGAATCTTGACTTGACTTCCCCAGGTGTGCTGGATAGTGACATGTCATGCCGTGTCCTTTTGCTTAGGAGATTTTTTGTTTGAAAGTGTAATCCCGCTCGAAGTGATTTTGTTCACTGAGAGAGCTTTCGTTCATCGGATATTTGTTGTGTGAATTTCTCCGCGGTCAAACAAATAGCCATATGCAAACAACGATATTAAAAAAATGCGAAGTTTATGCTTGTCTTGAAATCTTGAAAATGCGTTTAAGTAATTAAAGAAATTTTGTAAGAAAATCCAAACTCAGGATTTAGAATACAGCCTAACAGGAGTCGGGATACCTTTTGTAACAATATGCTTTCGAACTAACCAATGCTTCAATTAGGACTTTTGAAGGGTTGTAATGTGGCTTGGTTCACGGTTTAAGAAATAAAGGATAAGGCTCAAAGTGTATTTGTACCCGCCCGTTCTTCGTGATGTTCTTCAGTCCTAAACTCAGTTAATTGTATGTTTGAACTCCAATTGAGTTTGGAATGACGTTTTTGTGATGGTTCAGACAAGTTAAGTTTGTCGGAAGGCAATCATTTTTTGCAACATTTTTCATGTTGTTGAGGATTTGTAGTGACCTCTTTCTTGATCTATTATCCCCGATTTTTCCTGACTGTTCCTGTTTTGAGATTACAGTCAGCGGGGTGCCCCCGTTTTTCTTAAGTCTCCTTTGTAGGTTTTGACTTAGTGGGCCTTTCTTTTTGAGAGATAATGACTGCCTTTTTGGTAGGGAACCATCACTGTCTTTTGATTCTAGAGGAATGTTTTTGATATCACTCATTGTATACGAAGTGAAAATTTATGGCTGAAGGCGCATTTGAATTAACTGAGAGACTACCCTGCCCCAGGTTTTGATTAAAGGTTTCAATTTGTGTAAAAATGAAAACTTCTACATATTTGGCTCGAAGGGGTTGACTAGGGATTATCTTTCTTATAACTCCAGTGTTTAGGATTTTAAAGAACGCATGTACATCGCCAGCAAGGTCTGTTCAAAATCATACTGTATGGGATTATGGCATTGTTTTCGTCATCCTCCCTCTAAAGGCTTGTAACTTTTAGCAAGAGTTGAATGTCATAAAGAGAGTAAAAAGCATAGTTTAAATATAATAAAAAAGAATGGATGAATTCAAGACAAACATATGCAATGCATTAATGAAACAAAGTTTTACATTAATAGATAATTGTTTGAATAACAAAAGAAATTACAATTGAAAATTCAAAATGAACAAAACGCTCTCAATGATTAGGCATAGGAACAGTGACCACGTTTGGAGTCTCCGGAGGGTCAAACTCGATCTCCTTGGCGTCAATCAAATTATGAATCTTGTACTTGAACGCCCAACAATCGTTAGTATCATGTCCGGGACTGCCGGAATGATAAGCACACATTGCATTAGGATTGTAGTTAGGAGAAGAAGTTTTGGGGTATGGATGAGGTCCTATCAACGTAATCAGGTTTATCCTCAACAAGTGTTGTAGCGCTTGAGACAGCGGCATGTTGATGTTGGTAAACTGTCTTTTGGGCTCTATTGTAACCCAAAATTTTCCCTCTCATTTATCAAGTATTTTCTCACAAAGATCTCTCTTGTTTCAAGACTGCACTAGGGTTGATCAACTTAAGACACCTCCTCAAACATTGATGACTAAAATTAGGGTTTGAGATTGCACAAGGATAGTTGAACTTTCAATGCCTCATATGACTTTCATGGATCATTATGGACCCCTAAGATTACTCATGTCAAGTTTCAAGCCTTGAATCACATTTTTGCTCAGTCAATTGAGCAGTTGACCTAAAAATCAACTGCATTGGGGAAAAAGTCAACTGTGGCCAATTTACAGTCAAACTTCATAATTTTTGATCTACAACAACATTATAAACTCATATGTATCATTTTATCAGGTTTGGACCATAATTCCTCAAAAAATTTGATCAAATCATCAAAAGGGCAAAATGATCAAAATTAGGGTTTTGACTGAGAAAGGGCAATTTCTGATTTTTGACCTAGAAAATGGTTAATTGGTTTGAATCATGATCTCAAGAGTTCAATTACATCATTTTTACCTAATGATATGACTCAAAACATTGCTCAAGATCATTTGGATTGATAGTTGATTTTCAGTCAACTGATCAAAAGTCAACTATACACTGAAAAAGTCAAACTTTGACTTTTTGGTCAAAATTAAGTGTCAAAGATCACAATTCATCAAAACATGTTAAAATATGAAACTTGTTCATCAAGAAATCAAAAAGTCAAGATTTCATTTTGAAAAGTCAAAGTTTTCAAACTTAGAAAATTTTCTAAGTGTTGAAAACTTCATGTTTTTTCACAACTTTGAGCCAATTTTTCACCATGATGCAAGATGATTCAAAAGAAACTTTCAGCATGAAATTTTTATATCTCCATGATATCTACAACATTGATTTACACAACTTCTTCTAAAAATGCTTGCATCTCAAGTTATTAATCCATGAAGTCATGGTCATGAAACTAAACACTTAGTGAAATTTTGAACATTTTTTGTCAGGATTTTGACCTAACTTCTGACCCAAGTTTCACCTAGTTCCATTTGGATTTTGCAAAAGTGATTCAAAGAGGGGTTGTAGAGCACATTACAATATTTCTGAAATTTCCAAAAACTCCTTGAGATCATTTGTGAGCAAGGAGAATCGAAGGTCAGAAGTTGGGGTTTCAAGTTGTTTTACAAGACAAATTTTGTGATGAACAAAATTCAAATCTCAAACCAATGCTGCATAATCTTTGCTTTGCAGGCATCAAACTTGTTAGGAAATCCATAATTAAATGCTTGCACAACTGTTAGAGGCCTCAACTCAAGCATATAATGCAATGCCATGCTTTATATCCTTTTTAGGAAGAAAGTGCACAATGCCATTTTGAAAAAGTAGCTTTATACACAAAACTTGTTCTTGAGCCTTGCAATGATTTTCTTCTGATCATACACGTCCTATAACTCAAGAGAAATTGTCTCAAGCCTTACAATCACTCAACCCATGCTTGTACTTCATCTTGGAACCATACATTCACTTTTCTTCAAAATCAAGCAACCTAGCCATAACTCTATAACTCAGAAATCCTTTGTGCAAAACCTCTCCAACCTTTTGCTTATAGATACACAAGTCATTTACAAGAAAACACACACATGCTTAAGCCCTAAAAACACCAAGAACTCAGAGCTATAACACATACTTCCATTGTTGCATATTCTGACCAGAAATCCCAAAATCAAAAACTACTCTTGCGTTTCTTGGCCTTTTGCTTCCAAAAGATTCCAAGAATCATACACAAGCCATCTCTGTCCCTGTTACACGACTGTAACACCATCTTCCTCCATTTCCAAGTTCAAAAACAGAGCATCACAGTTGGACTTCTCTAGACCATTTCAGCAACTCTCCAACAAAGCTAATCATTGCATTAGCTTCCTGGGACCTCAAGGAAGCTAACCTGATCCTTGCAGCACCTTGAAACAAGCTCAATCTCAAAACACGAATCCCATTTTCAAGGCGAGTTTTCTAACTTTTGAACTCTTCATACAAGCATCACTAATGTTTAATTTGTGAATGAAAAATATAGACATCACTGTTCTGAAGCTAACTAGGTCTTTAGATTTCATTTATATTGCTTAAGTAGTTAGCATTTTGAATATGAACATCCTGGAAAAATTAGGTCAGAATTTGGTACCATTCAAAATTAATGCTTATTTTTGATCTATAGCTTTAGTTATTTACATTTCTGGAATCGTGGTGAAATTTGCCACAAGTTTCATGTTTACCTTTTTGCAAATGGATGAGAAATGAACAAGATGCAGGTGGTCCGGCCAGAGGTTGAAGATGAAGTTGTTTTCATGAAGCAGTTTCTAATATATATTTATGGTTTGAAATAAGTTAACGGATGTATCACCACCCTAGTGGTTAAAGCGCGCGCCTGTCACCATTAGGTCCTGGGTTCAAGCCCCAGCATGACCTTTTGCTTCTTTTTTTTTTTTTTTTTTTTTTACATTTTTCTCACATTTTCTGACTTTTTGCAGCGCTTGGGCCATCAGTTTGGGCTTGACTTTTTTTTCTTACAATACTCCTTGTTTCACTTATTAACTCCCCCTGACTTTATTTTTTATTTTATTTTATTTTTACTTTTTTATCTTTTATTTATTATTATTATTATTATTAGTATTATTATTAATATTATTATTGTTATTACTATTTTCGTTAATAAGAAAAATCCAAAAATATTTATATTTTATTATTTATATTTATTTAGTTTATTTTTTCTTTACAAAAATAAAAGAACAAAAACATTTTCTTTAATTAATTTCTTTTTTTAATACTTAGATAGTTTAATTTAATTTATTATTATATTATTTTGTAAATTAAAATCAATTTAGAATTTGGGTTTTTATTTATTTAATTATTTTTATTAAATTCACCAAAATCCTAAAAAACTTGTTTTCTTTAAATTAGTTTATTTTACTAACTTAATATTAATTTTCTTATTTTTTCTTTTAGTTAATTATTTCATTTTAATTAATTAGGTCAAAAAACCCTTTTCATGAAAAAACAAACAAAAGTCATATTTCTTTTTACATTTTACATTCTTGTATTTTATTTGTTTATTTTGTACATTTTATTCAAATTCAATATGGTTGTAATAATTATTTAGATTAAATTTTTGCAATATTCCCCCATTTGTAATTTGTACACCCCCTCCCCTAAGTATTGTAATAGCTTAGTATTTTTATTTTCCGCAATTTATCACTTTATATACAAATACTACTAATTAGGGTTTTGTATGGAAAGAATAAAACCAACAAATAGCAAACCCTAATCAAAGACAAATCAAGCATGTAAATCAATACACTTGCACACATACACCCCTAGGGTAAATCCACTTGCTTGCCTTACAAAAGATGGCCATATTATGCATGTGAGGTATCTTAGCAAAAACGAGCAAAATACAAGATCATAGTCCCTCGATGACACTATCAAAGTTGCCTTTCAAAAATGATCTTAGTCCCTAAAGAAAATGCTAAGATATCTTACAACGTTGTTAATCATGGCTATACGATGACCCTTGCCCGTCCCTTTTTACATCCAAAGATAGGGTTACTTACCAAATCAATTGTAAGATAATAATGTCAAAGGAAAGAGGAAATAAACATGAAAGACTTTTGAGTAGGTAGAATGTTCCTAGTTGCTTACTCAATTTCAAAACCAAAAAATCCTTGCTATTTTCAAAACAAACACCTACACTTTCAAAAACATCTTTCAAATTTGAAAACATTTTCAAAAGATCAACACTTTGTATACATTCTTACGAACGAGAATCATTATAAAGTTTGCCTAAATGATGACTCCTTTACAAAATAATTTAAAAAAAACCACACAAAGCACATTTTCAAGCAAAAGCAAGTGATCTAGCAAGTAACTAAGAGCCCATGGAAAACTATGGATGAAAAGGGTGCTAATACCTTTTATTTTCATAATCTACCCCCCGAACTCAAGAAATAATCTCAAAGGTCTTTCTTGTGCTTTTTCACCTTTCCTTTTGGGTAAAAGAAAAGTCGGTGGCGACTTTTGCTAACCGCAACATTTGCGATCAAACGCAAAACAACCAAGTCAGTTCTCCCATGGGATCACAGAACTGGCGACTCTGCTGGGGAAAATTCTTAAAGTGTGGTTACCTTAGGGCTAGATCATATTTACTTGCTTTCATTATTTGACTTGTATGCTTTACATTATGGTTCATTGTTTGGGTTTGAATCCTCTACCCGGATTTGGGATACCTTATAGGTAAGTAGCAGTACGTTGTAGAAATTGTGCGGGGTATACCGACATGGTCTACAAAATAGCTACATTAGTGTGACATATTGTTGGGTATCGGTAACCCTTGAGTAGTCAAGGAGAATATGGGGCTGCTGAATGATGTCATGAAGCACTAATGAACTTTTAGAACCTTTACTTGACCAACTTGGCCATTAGGACGTAGTGAGATGACCGACTTTGGTGCAGTTCGAAGTTGGTAGATACTCGATACTACACTCTCCAAATGGCATCTTTAAGCCCATTCCCTCAATAACACTTCGTCGAGCGCAAATTTATAGGCACTCTAGTGTCCAATCATCTTTTACCTTCGAGTCACGAACGACAAAACTCGCCAATCTAACTCTCCAGGTTCAAGAAGATTGAACAGGGGCAGTTTTTGTACCCCAAAATTTTCCCTCTCATTTATCAAGACTTTTCTCACAAGACTTCTTGGACTCAAGACAAGATTAGGGTTTGGTCAGCTCAAGACACCTCACCTTGCATTGATGATCCAAAATTAGGGTTTGAGTTTGCACAAGGATTTTTGGACCATCAATGCTTCATGTGACTTTCATACACCATTTTGGACCCTTAAGATTGCTCATGTTAACTTTCAAGCCTTGAACCATATTTTTGATCAGTCAATTGGACAGTTGACCTAAAAATCAGCTGTATTGGGGAAAAAGTCAACTATGGCCAATTTACAGTCAAACTTCATAATTTTTGATCAACATCAACATTTTAGACTCATATGTACCATTTGATCAAGTTTGGATCACAACTCCTCAAGAAATTTGATCAAATCATCAAAAGGGCAAAATGGTCAAAATTAGGGTTTTGACTGAGAAAGGGAAATTTATGATTTTTAACCTAGACAATGGCCAATTGTGTTCAAGCATAATTTCAAGGGTTCAATGGCATCATCTTGACCTAATTAAATGGTTCAAAAGATCTCAAGTTCATTGGATTGACAGATGAATTTTGCAGTCAACTGTACACTGAAAAGTCAAACTTTGACTTTTTGGTCAAAATCAAGTGCCAAGGGTCATAATTCATCAAGATATGTCAAAATGTGAAAATTATTCACCAAGAAAACTAAATTTGAAAATTAGGGTTTTAGTTTGAAAATTTTCATAACTTAGAATTTTTCTAAGTATAAAAGTTTTCTTATTTTTTCTCAACTTTTCACCACTTTTTCACCATGATGCATTTTGATTCAAGAAAAGTTCCCAACATGAAAGTTGTAGTCCTCCATGAAATCTACAACTTTTCTTCACAAACTTTTCCCTAAAGATGCTTGGATCTCAAGTTACGAATTTGTGAATATAGGGCCATGAACTAAATAACTTAGTGAAATTTTGCCCTAATTTAGGCACGTTTTGGACCCAACTTCATGGACATTTTTCACCTAGTTCCAAGAGGTATCTCAAATTGAATTTCAAAGATGGATTATAAATCACCTTGCAAGCTTTCCAAAATGTCCAAGAACTCTCCAAGATCATTTTTGAGTAGGGAGAATCAAAGAGAGGAAGTTGGCATTTTCTCACTTTTGTTCAAGCCATTTTCATATAGCATCAAGTTGCAAATCAAATCTATGCTGGTTGTATCTTGCTTTACAGGTCCTAAGCTTGCTATACACTCCATAATTAAATGCAAACTCAGTTTACAAAGGCTTTATCTTTGTTTTTGAAGCTTTACACAAGATGTATTTCCATTTTGGGCAAAAAGTTCACAATGCCATTTTCATAAAGAGGAACTTTTGTAACTTTGTCAATCTTGAGCATTGAACCTGTCCCTTTGATGCATACAAACTCTACAGGTCTCAAGCAATTGGTACAAGCTCTTATCAGCCCTAAAGCAAGCAAGTACAAGCATGACAAGTATAGTCACTTCACTTTACTTAAAATGCAAGAAAAGTTGCAAAAAGGTCCAAAGCTTGCACAACTAGCAAGGGCTGACTTTGAATCACTTCTATACAAATATACAAACTTGTTACAAGGCATAGCACGATTTGCTCGCACCAAAAACACTCTGAAACTCAAAAACACCAAAATTCTTCCTAAGTATACAGATTTCTGCAAAAGCACAGCCAACTCTCGTTTGGCTCGTGCGTTTTGTGTTTAATCACTTCAAGCATCTCATACACTTGCTACCTAATCAATCCAAGCCATCACCCTGGTTCTGTAACCCCTGTTTCAGCATTTGCCATTTTCACTTTGGAAGCTTGCAGTTGGACTTGGTCAGAGAGTTCCAGCCATACTCAAAGCAAGATAAGCATTGGAATAGCTTTAGTGAAGTTCAAGGAAGCTTAAACAATCACCAGGTCTCCATTAAAGTCCTTACATTTCCCTACTCGATTCCAACTGAAGGAGGTATTTTTTCAAACTCTATCTCTCTGAATAGGCAATTTCAAGCCACGATTTGTGAATAAAAAATGTAGCTCTCATCATAACGAAGCTGTACATATCATTAATTTTCATTTATATTACTTGTGCTAAGAGAATTTGAAGATTGAAAACTCTGAAAAAGTTAGGTCACGAATTAGGGATTCAAAAATTCTCTGTGATCTTTAAGAGTTAGGTTACATAATTTATATTGTTGGAATCGTGAGCTCAAATGCCACATGTTTCATGTTATGAGTTTTTGTTTTTATGCAAGCATAAGCAAGATGCAGGTTGAACTGGAAAACGCACGCAGAAGAGGTGGACGAAGGTCAGGGATAAAGTCCTGGGCTTTTTGGCAGCTTTGGCCTTTTTGTTTTTACTAATCACACCCTGACTTGCTACTACACCCCCCTTGACTAGTTTTTTATATTTTTGCATTTTTCTTCATATTTTTATATTTAATACTTTCATTTATTTTTCTTAATGATAAAAAATACCAAAAAAATGATTTATTTATTTGCACACTTTTATTCTTTTTTTTTAAAATTATTTTCTCACATGAAAAAAATAGTTTATTTTGATAAATAGATTTTATTTTCTTAAATAATTTGTAAATATATTTAAAAATACTTAATATTTTTATTATACATTTTATACTCCTAAATACTTATTTTTGTACATATTTAATTTTTAATATTTATATATAATATTATTTATTATTTTCTTATACAAAAAATGTACAAAATAATAATATGAAACATGTATTTTCTTTTAATTGAAAATTAGGGTTTCACCCCTTTCAAAAAGAATTATTTATTTTTCCTTATTTTTTAGGTTTAAGTTAAATAGTTATTTTATACAAAAACAAGACATAAACATTTTTTTACATGAACATATTGCATTGCATTTTAAATATTTGTATTATTTATTTAATTCGCAGAATATTCGATTTGGTTGTAGTAATATACTTAGCTTTATATTTGTGCAAATCCCCATTCAAACTTGTATCCCCCCTCCCATAATAATTGTTGTAATAGCTTAGTATATTTACATTTACGCAATTTATCGCTTTTATGCCATGATTAGTAATTAGGGTTTACATGACAAGAACAAAAAACAAAACAAATAGAAAAAAACCTAAATGCAAGACAAAAGCATGAAAATGACACACTTTGCACACAAGCATCCTTAGGGTTTCTCCCACTTGGTTGCCTAAAATAAAATGGCCATGTTACGCATGCGAAGTATCTTGGCAAAACAAAACAAGTATAAGATCATAGTCCATGAATGACACTATTCAAAGGTTGCCTAAACAAATGATCTTGGTCCCTAAAAATGCTAAGATACTTGGCAACATTGCTATCATGGTCATACAATGACCCACGCCCGTCCCGTTAACATCCAAAGATAGGGTTGCTTACCAAATCAATGGTAAGTCAACAATGTCAAAGGAATAGAAATGCACAAGAAAGACATTTGAGTAGGTAGATAGCTTCTAAGTTACTTGCTCCATTTCAAACAACAATCCTTGCTATTTTCAAAAACAAACACCACACATTTCAAAACATCTTACAAAACATTGAAAACATTTTCAAAAGATAAACATCTTTGTATACATTCTTACGAACGAGAATCATTATAAAGATTGCCTAAACGAATGGCCTCTTTTACAAAATACTTTCAAAACCTCACCAAACACTATTTCAAACAAAGCAAAGCAAGTGATCTAAGCAAGTAACTAAGAGCCCATGGAAAACCATGGATGAAAAGGGTGCTAGCACCTTCCCTTTTCATAATCTACCCCCCGAACTCAAGAAAACATCTCAAAGGTCTTTCTTGTGCTTTTTTACCTTTCCTTTTGGATAAAAGAAAAGTCGGTGGTCACTCTTGCTAACTGCGACATTTGCGATAAAATGTAAAACCTCAAGTCAGTTCTCCCACCGTATCACAGAACTGGCGACTCTGCTGGGGAGAATTTAAAAGTGGGGTTACCTTAGGGTTTAGATCACATTTATTTGCTTACCTTGTTTGACTTGTTTTCTTTACATTTTGGTTCTATTGTTTGGGTTTGAATCCTCCACCCGGATTTGGGAAACATTATAGGTAAATAGTAATACGTTGTGGAAACTGTGCGGGGTATACCAACACGGTCTAAGAAATAGCTATGTTAGTGTGACATATTTGTGGGTACCGGTAGCCTTTGAGTCAATCAAAGAGAATACGGGGCCGCTGAGTGATTTCATGAAGCACTAATGAACTTCTAGAACCCTTTACTTGACCAACTTGGCCTTTTAGGATGTAGTGAGATGACCGACTTTGGTGCAGTCTGAAGTTGGTAGATACTCGATACTACACTCATTAAGGGTTGGTTTCTTGGAATATTTCGGTCGCCAGTAAAGAGGCTTGAACTGAAACAATGAACAAGGAAACAATCCAGTGATATTGAGCTCCTTAGAACCCGATTACTATTACTAGGACAGGTTGAGCCAACTAAACTTCAAGAGGGTACTTACCTATGAAAACCCATGCAAGCCTGAACTATGAACTTGCTTGATTTGTTTGTATATGCATGCTTGTACATAAACATCATGGACATCATGAACATCATATGCATTCACTAACCATTTCAAGGATTTTGGAGATTCATCTTTGTTCTTGTTTTGTAGGTTATGGATTCACTTCACAGGAAAACTATCCAAATCAACCTTGTAAGAATTCCTCCACAAATCAAGGAGCTAGCTTCAAGGATTCCTGAGAACTCTCCATTCACTGAGAGACATGGTCGTCTACTCAACTTGGTCACCTCCAACACAGAGGAATACATGATGAAGGTTCTCTTCCAGTTCTTTGACCCTTTGCATCACTGTTTCACATTTCCTGACTACCAGCTTGTGCCTACTTTGGAAGAATTCTCTCAACTCTTGAGGATTCCCATTCTCAATCAACTACCTTTCAACGGTACGGAAAGAGATCCAAAGCCAGAAGAGATTTCTCAAGCCCTGCACTTGCACTCATCTGATGTCACAACCCATTGGGAAACTAGAAGTGATGTCAAAGGCTTCTCGGCAAAGTTTCTGTTTGAGAAGGCCCAAAGCTGTTGGAATTCCTTAGACTTGCAAGCTTTTGAGGAGATTGTAGCTCTCCTTATCTATGGGATGGTCTTGTTCCCTAATCCTGACCAACTCATAGATGTGAGTGCTGTCAAAATCTTCATGTCTCGCAACCCGGTGCCTACATTGCTTAGGGATATCCTACATTCTTTTCACACTCGTAAAATGAGGAAAAAAGGTGTTCTTATGTGTTGTACTCCTCTCCTGGCAAGATGGTTTATTTCTCATCTTCCCCAATCAGTCTTGAAGAATGAGCAAGGTTTGAGGTGGTCACAAAGGTTGATGACACTTAAACATTCAGATGTTCATTGGTGTTCTCGATCTAAAGAGAATGTTAACATTGTCAACCGTTGTGGGGAATTCCCTAATGTACCTCTACTTGGAATTAGGGGAGGCACCACCTACAACCCGTGCTTAACTCTAAGACAATTTGGTTATGCCCGAAGGGATGGCCCACATGATATGTTGATTCAAGGATTAGTTTTCGACTATGACAACGATGATCAAGGTCTTCTCCAGAGATTCATCCGAGCTTGGAGGATGCTAAAAAAGGTAGATAGCAAGACTTTTGGACACAAGAATTCCATCCCTCTTGAGCCTTACCTCAAGTGGGTACGAACCCGCGCTCAAAGTCTTATGATGCCTTATCCTTCCATTCTCCCAGTGATTATTGAGCCTGTTAAGGAGGGAGAAGTTCCATACACTATCCTATATCCTGACATGCCCATATCACTCGAAGACCTACAAAGGGATTGGATACAACTCAAAGGAGAGCGCGATACTTTTGAAGCCCAATTCTACACAAGCGAGAAGAAGGTTTTGGAACTCACTCGGATACTTCATGAAGAGCAGACTCTCAATACCTACATTGCACCAAAGAGGATGCGCAATGTCTTTTTACCTTAGAATTTTGTATTATTTTGCCCAAGGGGCATTGATGTACTCAAATTCTACCTTATTAATATGACGTGTGTTTCTCTTTTGTTTAAAACAAATTTGAATTTTTAAATCCTTGAAAGCATTGCATGAATACATATCATTCATCATAAACATAAACAGGTCTTTGCAACAAGTTTCCTCATCTCTCTACTATTTATTTCAGTACGATGGTGTGATCGGTGGAAATAGAACTGACTGTTTTTGAAATGCTGGTTCACGAAATGTCGCGGTAAGCAAGAGTCGCCACCGTCTTTTATTATATCCAACAAGGAAAGGACAAAAGCACAGCAAAATTCCTTTTCGAGATGTTTCTTGGTTCGGGAGGTAGATTATAGAAAGGGAAGGTGTTAGCACCCTTTCTATCCGTGGTTATCCACGGGCTCTTAGGTACTTGCTCACTATGTTTTCAAAAATGTTTGCTTTTCTTGTGTATGTGGGTTTTGAAAAAGTTTCGTTTGAAAACTTCTAGGTAACTCTTGTATCAGTCCTCAAGAGTGTATGAAGTGTTTGTTTGAAAACTTTTGAAAGTGTAAGTGCGAAAAGTTGTTTTTGTTTTTGAAAGAGCAAGTACCCAGGAGAAATCTACCTACTCTAAGGAATTAAGCTGTGTAAGAGTCCCTTAGACAGTACTATCCCACTATTGAGAAGTAGGTAGCACCGTTGTTGGAGTTATTCGGGTCAATTCGATTATAGGGACATGTGTGGTCACCAAAGCAATAGTAGGACGCCTTAGCGGTAACCCTAATGTCCTAGATCCTTTTTATCCGAGGCAACCGTTTCGAGGCAACTGGATCTTTAGACAGGAGGGCGACCTCTAAAACACCCTATACTTGATGACCACGTCGAGGCAACCAAGTGAGGCGTACCCTAGGAGTGGCATGTGCACGTGTGTCAGGTTTCATGTTAATTGTCTTTGCACATGTATCATTGTGAGCTACGAGTTGATTTTATTTTTCAGACAAGTCTTACATGCATAATTAACAGTTAATAATTTGCGGGAAATAAATTGCGGAAAGATAAATCTACGCTATTACAAGGCGTCGAGTATTTACATCGCCAAAAACATAACCCTTGAAAATAAATGCGAGAAAATAAAGAAAGCGATAAAAGCCCTAATTATCTATTACATTCTCGGAACAGATACATGAATATGATCAAAAACAATAATGCGCGAAAAGAAATTGAATCGGGAAAAGTCTTAGGGTTTTGACCCTTTTTGAGAAAAGAAAGAAATTTGGTCCTTTTTGCAATTAATTCAAATTAAACCTAATTTACTAATTAATTAATTAATTAATTAAAAGAAAAAAAAGTATTTTTGTGTTTTTTATGTTTTTTAGGTCTTTAATGAAAATAAAATAAAAGGAATTAAAATTGTCAAAAGAAAAAAAACCCTAATTCTATGTTAATTTTATTTATTGTAAAAAAAGTCAAAATTACCTAATTAAAACAACTAAACTAATTAATTAGAATTTATTTACAAAATTAATTGAAAGGTGAGATTAATAATAATAATAATAAAATATTTACATTTTAATGGTCTGAATTTATTATGAAAATTAATTAATTTGTGAGTTAAATAATAATAATGATAATTAAATAATAATTAATAAAATAAATTATAAGGAAAAGAAAATAAAAAGAAGTAATAAAACCAGGGGGGTGATGGGCCCTGATGGAGGTGTGTTCTGGAAATTGGTGGCCCATTAAGCCAATCAGCCACGTTGACCTTTGGAATCAGCTATGCAAGCGTTGACTGAGGATCATGATGACTATCATCTCCTGGCCATTGGATTGATGCATAAGGACACATGGCGCCTGGGATTGGAACGTACACGGTGGAATGCTTTTAAGTGCCTGCACATGATTATGTTATGAAAAATAGAAACAAATATGGGGTGGACCTGGGAATCGAACCCAGGTCCCAATGATCATATGCCAACACACTAACCACTCCAACCACCTGCACGCGTTTGTAAGTATAATACTAAACAAATATATTATTAACAAACAATCAATATGCTGGACCAAACCAAAATCACGCGCGCTATTTGAATGCTCCAACCATATGCTAACACGTATTGTCTTCTTCGCTGAATACCTGCAAAAACAAATCAAATAGCGGGGGTTTTTAACCCCCACAAAGCAGAACGACCAATAATAGCGAATAGAATCCTAGGCTATATAAATATGGCGCGATAGTCTTGTTAGATTCGTCAGGTTCTCAGGATTACAACCATATGCATTAGAGGTTCCAATTTTTCCTGTATGGGAAAGCCCTAATTCAAGAACTCAAGAACCCTAGAATTCTCCAATGGCAACTTTCAATTCACTGCATAATAATTCAATTAACCTATGCCAAAATCTTTGTAAAGGTTCAAGCAATGCAAAACAGTCAATAAATCATGTTAAACGTGCATGAAATATGAATTATGATTATGAACAAAAGTGCTAAACCGTGAGTCTGTTTAAGGTGGTTTCTGGAGCTTTAGCACGTGGTTTTGATTGCAAAACGTATCTGGGAGTTCTAGCAATGTGTTTGAATCCTCAAATTGCTTTGAAAGGGCCTGGAACCTGGAAAACAGTTTTGGCTTTTTCTTGATTTTTTTAAATATTGGCTATGGCTTTCTGGAGCAATTCTCACGTTCATGGCATTAGGGTTAGGTTCGTTATATATAATGGACTGAATTTAGGTTAAATCTTTGACCAAAAATCCATTGCATTGATGTTTCAATATTTGATTGAAAATCAAATATTTTTCAATCTTTTTGATTGAAGAAAGTTGCTAAATTTGGAGTTTTTGATTTCCTTGATTGGCACACGAAATCTCCAGCATATATTGGTCATCTTTGCTTCACCAAAAGATTGAGAAATCATATCTTTGAATTTCCTACATTTTAAATTAATTAAATGAATTAAAAATTAATTAAAAATCCAATTAATTAATAAAAAGAAGAAAATAATTCAATTTAATCTCAATGGGTCGTGCATAAGCCTTGGACAAAGTTTCAAGAAGAAATTTGAGGCCCATTAGCAAAAACAAAGTATTTTGAGCAAAGTTGACTTTTGCAAATTCACAAAAATTTCCCAACTTCTCCAATGCATATCTTGCTCAATTTTCATCATATGAACATGTTCTTGGACATTTTGGAAAGGTCTTGAAGTCCTCTAACCAATGCCTTTGGTCCCATGTCATTTGGATTTACCAATCTCAAGTTATGGTCTTTGACTTAAAGTGCATTTTTGTTGACTTTTGAAATTGACCTATAATGTAGAAATTGATAACTTTTTGTGAGAGCATTTCTTGGACTTGGAATGTGAAGATGAGTTGTAGGAAATGTCATCTCCTTAAAAATGAGCATTGGATGAGATTTTTCTGATGAACCATGAAAAAGTTATGCCCTGGTCAAGATACAGTTGACTTTTCTACTGTCCCAAAATAGTAACTTTTTGCATCTTGGATGATTTTTGAGCCATGCTTGAGGAATCATGATCAAGACTTGATCAAATGATGATTGTGACCTAAAAATAAGATGTTGACCAAAAATTCTGACTTTTGACTGTAAAATGACCATTTTACCCCTGCAGTTGATTGTGAACCAAATAGGGCTTTTGACTGTGCAATTTGCCATTGTGAGTCTTGAGACTTGACATATAGATGCTTGACAATGTATATAGGCCTATGGGACTTGACTGAGCCATTGAAAACCTCAAATTCCTTGAGAGAACCAAAACCCTAATTTTGACTGGCTTAGGAGGCATTTGGACTGTGCAATCCTTGAGTAGTCTTGAACCAATTGAAGATGATTCTTGACAAACTTTGAAGAATATCGGAGGGCAAATTTTGGGGTACAACAGATGGATCTCAAACAAATGGTCAAAGATCTACAAGCTCAGAATATGCAATTTCAACAGTTACTCATGACCTTAGCCAAGGGAAAAGAGGAGCTGAAGACTCTGCTAGAAAAAGAGAAAGAGAAAAAGAAGAAGAAGCCATCTGGTGTGGTTATCATGGGCAGAAGGTTTCAGGGACAAGCCAGAAGGACCTTAGATTTTCCTACAACATCTGATGAAGGGGAAATAAAAGGAAAAGAAATGGAAGTACCATCAGACTATGAAGAAGAAGAAGAGGAAGAAGAGGACTACTCTGAACAACAATACCCTCCGGCTGATGACAAGTACAAACACCTGGAAGAGCGTCTAACCGCTATGGAAATACAGAGAGTACCAGGGCTAGATTTTGAGGAGTTAGGGCTGGTGTCAGGAATTATGATCTCGCCAAAGTTTAAAGTGCCATTATTTTCCAAGTATGATGGGGTATCTTGTCCTAAAATGCACCTCCGATCATATGTCAGGAAGATTCAGCCGCACTCTGCTGACAAAGACTTGTGGGTCCACTTTTTCCAAGACAGTTTATCAGGATCACAACTTGATTGGTTCTACCAATTAGAAAGGGCTGACGTCCACAATTGGGAAGACCTGGCAGCAGCTTTCTATAAACAGTATCAGTACAACACCGATTTGGCGCCTACCTGTACTCAACTTCAGATATGGCTATGGTATCAAATAAGGGCTTCAAAGACTACGCACAAAAGTGGAGGGATCTAGCCGGAAGGGTGCAACCCCCTTTATCTGAAAGGGAGTTAGTGGACATGTTCCTAGGAACTCTATCAGGCCCTTTATTCAATCATCTGATTGGGAGCTCCTCTGCAGGGTTTACTGAATTGATTTTAACCGGCGGGAGGGTGGAAGCTGGTATAAGAAGTGGGAAAATTCAGAAAGACGCGTCTGCCTCTATAGCTGTGAAAAAGCCCTTCACTAGGAAGAAGGAAGTGTCTGATGTCTATTCACATAGAAATCAAGTAAGAACTGAACACCGACCAACGGTAAGGGCCGTTATGATTCTGAAGCCTGCATCAGACCAGCCAAGAAATAATCAGCAAAGGGTAGAAAGGCCAGTTCGGCAATTCACCAAGATTAACATGACTCCAGCCCAGGTCCTACCACATCTTTTGAAATTGAATCTGGAAACCTTAAAAGAGGCCCCAAAGAATCCCAATACCGCGTCTCCACATTACCATCCGAATGCCAAATGCGCATACCATTCTGAAAGTCCAGGGCACGACACCAACAACTGTTGAGCTCTGAAGAACAAAATTCAAGACCTGATAGATGCAAAGGAAGTTGAGTTTGAAGCGCCTGAGAAACCAAATGTTATTTCCGCTTCAATGCATAGGCATGGTCACAATGCCAACGCCATTGAAGAAGATTTATTTGTTGCTACCGTGGATGAATTGTTAACTCCGCTCCCGATTATTAAGTTGAATTTGTTGAAAGCTGGTATATTCCCAGGTTGTGACAAAGACTTCTATATTTGCCTATCCTCATCATTTGACTGCCCTCTGTTGAAAAAAGGTATCCAACAACTGATTGACAACCAAGAAATTTTGTTTGAGAAAGCTCCTATTTCACCTGTTCCAGTTAAATAAGTTTCTATTATAACCATCTACGCCAATCCTTCTAGGGTCCCTAAAAGACCCGTTAGGATTACATCTACTCCAAAGACTACTCCACTTAAGATTACAATGCCCGGGCCAGTCCCGTACCAGTCAGATAATACAGTACCATGGAATTATGGTGGAGAGATCTACTACCATGGCATTAAACAGGATGAACTGACTGCCGAAGAAGAGAGCTCCTAAGAGGACAATTCCGACATCAGTAACATTGTCGAAACAAGCAAGATTACCCGTAGTGGCAGAATCTTCTCTCCAGAGATTTCCCCTCCAAAGGAAGTCTTTGGACCCGTGGCCATTCCGAAGATTACCTCTGCACCAGTGATTGTACCTGCAAGCGTACCTACCGACAAAGAAGACGACATAATCCCTATCCCTACTTCCATTGTTGAGAATAAAGGAAAAAACATTCAAGAGGAGCCTGTCTGGACGAAGGCTCAATCACTAGCTATTCCTGAAACATCCAAGAAGGAAATGGAAGAAATCCTGAGGATATTAAAGAAAAGTGATTATGATGTGGTTGAGCAGTTGGGGCAGACCCCCTCCAAAATCTTTATGCTAGCATTGCTGCTGTGCTCTGAGGCACATGCTAAAGCTTTGGTAAAATTTCTGAAGACAACTCATGTGCCACAAGATACGTCTGCTGACCAGTTCCAGGACTGTGTGGCCAGTTTGACAGCTGATAATGGCCTGGGTTTCTCTGATTCCGACTTGACACCGAGAGGGAGAAAACACAATGAGGCATTACATGTATTAGTGGAGTGTAGAGGAACAACCCTAGCCCATGTCTTGGTTGATACTAGATCATCTTTAAACGTCTTACCGAAGAAAGCCCTTGATAGAATGGATTGCGAGGGGATAACTTTAAAACCCAGTAACATAGTTGTGAGAGCATTTGACGGCTCTAAGAGGATGGTCCATGGGGAGGTGGACATCCCGATAAAGGTGGGAACTTAGACCTTCAATTTAACCTTCTATGTGATGGACGTCTATCCTTCTTATTCCTGTCTATTAGGACGCCCCTGGATCCACAATGCCGGTGCTGTCACCTCCACTTTGCATCAGATGCTAAAATACCAAGTCCAAGGAAAGATCATAACTGTCCATGGGGAAGAGGAATACATGATTAGTCATCTGAATTCTTTCCGATATATGGAATTGGATGGCGAGTTCATCGAAACCCCTTTCCAACATTTTGAAGAAGTATCTCAAGAAATAGCAGCGACCAAGGCGGTATCCTCGATTCCTAAGATCACAAGACCTCCACCTCGGATGTCATATCTAAAGGATGCAAAGACAGTAGTGGAAGAAGGGGGATGCACCATCTGGGGGCAGCTTCCAGAAATTCCGTACAAATCAGACAAGTTTGGCTTGGGGTTTACTTCGACTGCTCAGAAGGCTGTGCGCCGTGCCCATGCTGTGGGGCCACCTGTGAAGATTAGCAACCAAAGCGTCAATGCAGTAGAAGACAATGAAGAGGATGACAGCTTGGAAGATTTGATATTTCCTACTGTCAGCGGAGGACTTCGCAACTAGGAAACCAGAGACTTCATCCCAATAACTTTCATCTCTCAATAATTTATCTTTTACATTTCTATTGGACTTGTAATATTCACGAACAATTCGCACTTTAAAAACCTTGTGTCTTACCCGAGGCACAATGGTCCATTTGTAAGGGTTTTTATTTCATCTTCATATGACATTCAATGAATCATGGACGCTTTTTCACATATAAACCTTTTATGCTCATTGTCTTTATTTTACATTTTATTGTTTTAAGATGGCTATACCCTTACACACACCCACACTCACAAATGCAGGTACCCTTCCACTCCGGGTCCCATGGGTAACGATACTGCTATAGCCTTCAGTGACTCTGAAGATCTGATCTACCAAGCCGAATACGAAGGTGAGGAAGATTGTGAGGTGCCAGGGGAATTAACCAGACTATTACAACAAGAGGAAAAAGCTATTCAGCCTCATGAGGAGCTGTTGGATATAATCAATTGGGTACCGAGGAAGATAAAAAGGAAATCAGAGTGGGTGCCAATCTAGAGCCGAGTGTCAAGGAGCTCCTAATTCAGCTGTTGCATGATTATGTTGAGATCTTTTCCTGGTCATACAAAGACATGCCAGGACTTGATACAGACATCGTGGTACATCGTCTAACCACAAGAGAAGACTGTCCACCAGTGAAACAAAAAGTCCGCCGCATGAGACCTGACATGTCGGAGAAGATCAAAGCAGAAGTCATGAAGCAGTTCAATGCTGGATTCTTGGCCGTCACTTCCTATCCTCAATGGGTTGCCAACATTGTCCCCGTACCTAAAAAGGACGGAAAGGTACGAATGTGCGTGGATTATAGAGATTTAAACAGGGCCAGCCCTAAAGATGATTTTCCACTTCCACACATTAACATCCTGGTTGACAATACAACCCATCACAAGGTATTTTCTTTCATGGACGGATTCTCTGGCTATAACCAGATCAAAATGGCACTTGAGGACATGGAGAAAACTACATTTGTCACACAATGGGGTATGTTCTGCTACAAAGTGATGCCATTCGGACTGAAGAATTCCGGGGCAACCTATCAACGCGCCATGCTAGCTTTGTTTCATGATATGATACATCATGAGATAGAGGTCTATGTAGATGATATGATAGCCCGATCACAAACTGAAGAAGAACACTTTGATCACTTGCAAAAGTTGTTTGTAAGATTGAAGGAGTACAAGTTAAGATTGAATCCAAACAAGTGCACATTCAGAGTCCGGTCCGGTAAAGTCTCAGGTTTCATTGTCAGCAACAAAGGCATCGAGGTTGATCCTGCCAAAGTCAAAGCGATACAAGAAATGCCCGCTCCTCGTACTGAGAAGGAAGTTAGAGGATTCTTGGGACGCCTGAACTATATTGCTAGGTTCATTTCTCACCTAACATCTACTTGTGAACCAATCTTCAAATTGTTGAAGAAAGATCAAGTAGTTAGATGGAATGATGACTGTCAGACTGCTTTCGACAAAATCAAAGAGTATTTACAAGAGCCTCCTGTCTTGATGCCGCCAGTCGAGGGAAGACCGCTAATCATGTATCTGACCGTTTTAGAGAACTCAATGGGGTGCGTATTGGGGCAGCATCACGAGTCTGGCTGAAAAGAGCACGCTATTTATTACTTGAGAAAAAAGTTTACCGACTGTGAAACTAGATATTCACTGCTCGAGAAAACTTGCTGCGCTCTGGTATGGGCTGCTCGCCGGCTAAGACAGTATATGTTGGCTCATACCACTTTGCTGATATCTAAGATGGATCTGATAAAGTACATCTTTGAGAAGCCTGCTTTGTCTGGAAGGATAGCTAGATGGCAGATGATCCTAACAGAATATGACATACAGTACACGACCCAAAAAGCTATAAAGGGAAGCGTGCTAGCTGATCATCTTGCTCATCAAGCTGTAGAGGATTATCAGTCCATGAAGTTTGAATTCCCTGACGAAGACATCATGGCATTGGACAACGGTGAAGAAATCATGCCATATGACAGACCTGACCAAGGATCCCGATGGACCCTGTACTTTGATGGGGCGTCCAATGCACTTGGTAACGGTATCAGTGCTGTACTCATATCTCCGGAAGGATGCCATACTCCTTTTACAGATAGACTTTGCTTCAACGGTACGAACAACATGGCAGAGTACGAAGCATGCATCTTTGGTCTCAAGGCTGCCATAGACTTGGGAATCAAATCTTTAGTTGTGTTTGGAGATTCAACTTTGGTCATCAGTCAGATTAAAGGAGAGTGGGACACTAAGCACCCAAACCTTATCTCTTACAAAGAACATGTTTTGACATTGTTATCACATTTCGAGCAGATTACCTTCAAGCATTTCCCGCGAGAAGAAAATCAGCTAGCAGATGCTCTAGCTACAATGTCATCTATGTTTAAACTTAATTGGGATAACGAAGCTCCCCAGATCACCATTAAACGAATGGACGAACCAACACACTGTCACAAGATTAATACCGAAGAAATAGTGGACCAACCTTGGTTTCATGAAGTCAAAAGGTATCTCGAGGCTCAAGAATATCCAGAAGGAGCTTCAGTCAATGACAAAAAGTTCTTAAGGAGATTCTCGGCTAAGTTCTTCCTAAGTAATGGCATCCTGTACAAACGCAATAATGATTCTATTCTACTCCGTTGTGTGGACAAGATTGAAGCTGAAAAGATCATGGCTGAATTGCATGAAGGTACCTTTGGCACTCACTCTAGTGGGCATACGATGGAGAAGAAAATTCTACGGGCAGGCTATTACTGGTCTACCATGGAAGCAGACTACTATCAACACTCCCGAAACTGTCATAAGTGTCAAATCTATGCAGACAAGGTGCACGTCGCTCCGGTTCCTCTAAATGTCTTAACAACTCCTTGGCCCTTTGCTATGTAGGGAATCGATATGATTGGGGAGATCAAGCCTACAGCCTCCAATGGACACCGCTTCATTCTAGTGGCCATTGACTATTTCACAAAGTGGGTCGAAGCAGCTTCCTTCGCATCCGTTACTAAGAATGTTGTTGCCCGCTTCATCAAGCAGAATCTTATCTGTCGGTACGGTATCCTAGAAAGGATCATCACTGATAACTGTACAAACCTTAATAATACTATGATCACCGCCTTGTGCGAGCAGTTCAAGATTCAACACCATAATTCATCCCCCTATCGGCCAAAGATGAATGGTGCAGTCGAAGCTGCTAATAAAAACATTAAAAAGATCATACAGAAAATGACAGTCACCTACAAGGACTGGCATGAGATGCTACCGTTTGCTCTCCATGGGTACCGTACCACGGCTCGCACATCAACTGGGGAAACACCCTATTCTTTGGTTTATGGCATGGAGGATGTTCTACCTATTGAGGTTTAGATCCCCTCTTTGAGAATTATGAAGGATGCAGGTTTGAGTGAAGACGATTAGATCCAGACCCGACTTGATCAGTTGAACTTAATTGATGAAAAGAGACTTACTGCTGTTTGCCATGGTCATATGTATCAAAAGCGGATGATCAAGGCTTTCAACAAAAAAGTCAGACGCCAGGTATATCAAGTTGGAGATCTAGTGATCAAGCGCATCATCTTGCCACAAAGTGATCCCAGGGGCAAATGGACTCCTACCTATGAAGGACCATTTGTAATCAAGAACATCTTTTCTGGTGGGGCAATGATCTTAACCACCATGGACGGTGACGACCTGCCACACCCTACGAACGCAGACATAGTCAAAAGATACTACGCATAAGAGACACGCTAGGTTGACACACCTAGGAAAAACAAGGGCATCCCGGCGAACCAAAAGGTTCGGGAAAAAATTAGGGATAAAATAAAAAAATCTGTACACCCGACAAGTTGAAAACCCGAAAGGGCGACTTGGGAAAAAAAGGGTTTCCCGTTGAATCGAAAACCCGAAAGGGAGGTTCAGGCAAAAGTTAGGGAATTAAAGCGTATGACTATGTCTCGTCAGATCACTTTAAGGACAATCTCTTCATGAACAAACTCGGAGCTTCTGATCTATTCAATCATCTTCGGACGAAGCAACAAATGGACAAGATATTCATAGATATGAAGGCTATAGCAGAATGGGAACCCCATGGGATTTTTTACACATAGCTATCTTTCTTTGTATAAATTTTTCTTATTTTTATGACACCATCCTCTTACTAGGATGTTTGTCTCCTTTGTACACAAATACTTATTCAAAGTTAAATACAAAGATATCTCTTTAAAGTACAGAAAATTATTTGTCCTTTTCTTTTACATTTGTGTTATATTTGCAAAAACGTCCAATGATTCATTAATGAACACATGCATTTGAACATAACTACTGTTTACAAATAAACAAAATGAAAAAAAGACAATTACTGACAGGTTGAAAGAATAGGAAAACGTCTTCAGGCTATTCCATGAGCAATCCCTACAGTACGTCATTAAGATCCCCAATGGAGCCAAAACTTCAAACTATTAATCCACAGTGGAAACCATCCAGTTTCTCCGAATTCCCCAACAAGTTATTTTGAAGCCTGAAAACCAACCAGACAACAACTTCTGATAACTCCCCAGTAGAGTGGCAGACAACCCAAACTCCTAAACTTTTTCCAAGCAGGGATAAGTTTTCTTCCCCACAAAGTTTTTATTGCTCCCCAACAGATCCAAGACTCCCGTCATTAATCCCCAGTAGAAGTCATCAAAATTCTTTGGATTCCACCAAGTAGATTACTCAAGAAGTATTTGGCATTACTCTCACAACGAAATTTTTGTCAATACTCCAACTTTAAGACATGAAGAATACACATATCCTCAACAATCAAGGATTTATTTTCCTCAGCAATACAGCAAATCAGCTTACATGCGCATACATTACATCCATATATCATAAACATTGATAAAGTACATATATTGCATCATACATTTCATGCAACATAACTTTGTGCTTCAGCTAACATTTTACCCTTTTCAGGATAAGATTAACAGCTACCGTTAAACAAAATACAATCATGATACATTACGGATACGCTCCAGACAAGGATGCCATTCTGATACTCATTTAGATCTCAACTTCAGATACAGTCCATATATGCTCCAGACAAGGATGCCATTCTGATACTCATTCAGACCTCAATTCTAGATACAGTACAGATACACTCTAGACATGGAAGCCATTCTGTTACTTATTCAGATTCTAGTTCAGATACAGTACAAATACGCTCCAAATACGAATGTCATTCTGTCGCTTATTCAGATTTCAAATTCTAGATACAATACATATACACTCTAGACACAGAAGTCATTCTGTTACTCGTTCAGATTCAAATACAGACACAACTCGGATACGCTCCAGACACGGACGCCATTCTATTGCTCATACAGATTCAGCCTCCAGATATAGTTCAGATACGTTCCAGATACGGACACCATTCTGATACTTATTCTTTTGACTTACAACTTACAATTCAACAAACATTTTTTGATGGCATCTACAAGCCCATCTCTAACAAGATCCTATCGCCTCTCCAAATGGCATCTTTAAGCCCATTCCCTCAACAACACTTCGTCGAGCGCAAATTTATGGGCACTCTAGTGTCCAATCATCTTTTACCTTCGAGTCACGAACGACAAAACTCGCCAATCTAACTCTTCAGGTTCAAGAAGATTGAACTGGGGCAGCTGTTGTACCCAAAAATTTTCCCTCTCATTTATCAAGACTTTTCTCACAAGACTTTTTGGACTCAAGACAAGATTAAGGTTTGGTTAGCTCAAGACACCCCACCTTGCACTGATGACCCAAAATTAAGGTTTGAGTTTTCACAAGGATTTTTGGACCACCAATGCTTCATGTGACTTTCATACACCATTTTGGACCCTTAAGATTGCTCATGTTAAGTTTCAAGCCTTGAACCACATTTTTGATCAGTCAATTGGACAATTGACCTAAAAATCAACTGTATTGGGGAAAAAGTTAACTATGACCAATTTATAGTCAAACTTCATAATTTTTGATCCACATCAACATTTTAGACTCATATGTACCATTTTATCAAGTTTGGATCACAACTCCTCAAGAAATTTGATCAAATCATCAAAAGGTCAAAATGGTCAAAATTAGGGTTTTGACTGAGAAAGGGCAATTTATGATTTTTAACCTAGCCAATGGCCAATTGTGTTCAAGCATGATTTCAAGGGTTCAATGGCATCATCTTGACCTAATTACATGGTTCAAAAGATCTCAAGTTCATTGGATTGACAGATGAATTTTGCAGTCAACTGATCAAAAGTCAATTGTACACTGAAAAGTCAAACTTTGACTTTTTGGTCAAAATCAAGTGCCAAGGGTCATAATTCATCAAGATATGTCAAAATGTGAAACTTATTCACCAAGAAAACTAAATTTGAAAATTAGGGTTTTAATTTGAAAATTTTCATAACTTAGAATTTTTCTAAGTATAAAAATTTTCTTATTTTTTCTCAACTTTTCACCACTTTTTCACCATGATGCATTTTGATTCAAGAAAAGTTCACAACATGAAAGTTGTAGTCCTCCATGAAATCTACAACTTTTCTTCACAAACTTTTCCCTAAATATGCTTGGATCTCAAGTTATGAATTTATGAATATAGGGCCATGAACTAAATAACTTAGTGAAATTTTGCCCTAATTTAGGCAGGTTTTGGACCCAACTTCATGGACATTTTTCACCTAGTTCCAAGAGGTATCTAAAATTTAATTTGAAATATGGATTATAAAGCACATTGCAAGCCTTCCAAAATGTCCAAGAACTCTCCAAGATCATTTTTGAGTAGGGATAATCAAAGAGAGGAAGTTGGCATTTTCTCACTTTTGTTCAAGCCATTTTCACATAGCATCAAGTTGCAAATAAAATCTATGCTGGTTGTATATTGCTTTACAGGTCCTAATATTGCTATACACTCCATAATTAAATGCAAACTTAGTTGAAAAAGGCTTTATCTTTGCTTTTGAAGCTTTACACAAGATGTATTTCCATTTTGGGCAAAAAGTTTACAATGCCATTTTCATAAAGAGGAACTTTTGCAACTTTGTCAATCTTGAGCATTGAACCTGTCCCTTTGATGCATACAAACTCTACAGGTCTCAAGCAATTGGTACAAGCTCTTATCAGCCCTAAAGCAAGCAAGTACAAACATGGCAAGTATAGTCACTTCACTTTACTTAAAATGCAAGAAAAGTTGCAAAAAGGTCCAAAGCTTGCACAGCTAGTAAGGGCTGACTTTGGATCACTTCTATACAAATATACAAACTTTCTACAAGGCATAGCATGATTTGCTTGCACCAAAAATACTCTGAAACTCAAAAACACCAAAATTCTGCCTAAGTATACATATTTCTGCAAAAGCACAGCCAACTCTCATTTGGCTCGTGCGTTTTGTGTTTAATCACTTCAAGCATATCATAAACTTGCTACCTAATCAATCCAAGCCATCACCCTGGTTCTGTAACCCCTGTTTCAGCATTTGCCATTTTCCCTTTGGAAGCTTGCAGTTGGACTTGGTCAGAGAGTTCCAGCCATCCTCAAAGCAAGATAAGCATTGGAATAGCTTCAGTGAAGTTCAAGGAAGCTTAAACAATCACCAGGCCTCCATTAAAGTCCTTACATTGCCCTACTCGATTCCAACTGAAGGAGGTATTTTTTCAAACTCTATCTCTCTGAATAGGCAACTTCAAGCCACGACCTGTGAAGAAAAAATGTAGCTGTCGTCATAACGAAGTTGTACATATCATTACTTTTCATTTATATTACTTGTGCTAAGAGAATTTGAAGATTGAAAACTCTGAAAAAGTTAGGTCACGAATTAGGGATTTAAAAATTCTCTCTGATCTTTAAGAGTTAGGTTACATAATTTATATTGTTGGAATCGTGAGCTCAAATGCCACATGTTTCATGTTATGAGTTTTTGTTTTTATGCAAGCATAAGCAAGATGCAGGTTGAACTGGAAAACGAACGCAGAAGAGGTGGTCGAAGGTCAGGGATGAAGTCCTGGGCTTTTTGGCAGCTTTGGCCTTTTTGTTTTTACTAATCACACCCCCTGACTTGCTGCTACACCCCCTTGACTAGTTTTTTATATTTTTGCATTTTTCTTCATATTTTTATATTTAATACTTTCATTTATTTTTCTTAATGATAAAAAATACTAAAAAAATGATTTATTTATTTTCACACTTTTATTCTTTTTTTTTTATAATTATTTTCTCACATGAAAAAAATAGTTTATTTTGATAAATAGATTTTATTTTCTTAAATAATTTGTAAATATATTTAAAAATACTTAATATTTTTATTATACATTTTATACTCCTAAATACTTATTTTTGTACATATTTAATTTTTAATATTTATATATAATATGATTTATTATTTTCTTATACAAAAAATGTACAAAATAATAATATGAAACATGTATTTTCTTTTAATTGAAAATTAGGGTTTCACCCCTTTCAAAAAGAATTATTTATTTTTCCTTATTTTTTAGGTTTAAGTTAAATATTTCTTTTATACAAAAAGAAGACATAAACATTTTTTTACATGAACATGTTGCATTGCATTTTAAATATTTGTATTATTTATTTAATTCGCGCAATATTCGATTTGGTTGTAATAATATACTTAGCTTTATATTTGTGCAAATCCCCATTCAAACTTGTATCCCCCCTCCCATAATAATTGTTGTAATAGCTTAGTATATTTACATTTACGCAATTTATCGATTTTATGCCATGATTAGTAATTAGGGTTTACATGACAAGAACAAAAAACAAAACAAATAGAAAAAACCTAAATGCAAGACAAAAGCATGAAAATGACACACTTTTCACACAAGCACCCTTAGGGTTTCTCCCACTTGGTTGCCTAAAATAAAATGGCCATGTTACGCATGCGAAGTATCTTGGCAAAACAAAACAAGTATAAGATCATAGTCCCTCGATGACGCTATTCAAAGGTTGCCTAAACAAATGATCTTGGTCCCTCAAAAATGCTAAGATACTTGGCAACATTGCTATCATGGTCATACAATGACCCACGCTCGTCCCGTTAACATCCAAAGATATGGTTGCTTACCAAATCAATGGTAAGTCAACAATGTCAAAGGAATAGAAATGCACAAGAAAGACATTTGAGTAGGTAGATAGCTTCTAAGTTACTTGCTCCATTTCAAACAACAATCCTTGCTATTTTCAAAAACAAACACCACACATTTCAAAACATCTTACAAAACATTGAAAACATTTTCAAAAGACAAACATCTTTGTATACATTCTTACGAACGAGAATCATTACAAAGATTGCCTAAACGAATGGCCTCTTTTACAAAATACTTTCAAAACCCACCAAACACCATTTCAAACAAAGCAAAGCAAGTGATCTAAGCAAGTAACTAAGAGCCCATGGAAAACCATGGATGAAAAGGGTGCTAGCACCTTCCCTTTTCATAATCTACCCCCCGAACTCAAGAAAACATCTCAAAGGTCTTTCCTGTGCTTTTTTACCTTTCCTTTTGGATAAAAGAAAATTCGGTGGCGACTCTTGCTAACCGTGACATTTGCAATAAAACGCAAAACCTCAAGTCAGCTCTCCCACTGTATCACGCTCTCCATTTACTGAAAGACATGGTCGCTGTTGTACCCCAAAATTTTCCCTCTCATTTCATCAACATTTTCTCATCACAAGACTCTTGGAACTCAAGATCAAGTTAGGGTTTGCTCTGCTCAAGACTCCTCCTTGCACTGTTGACCCAAACTAGGGTTTGAGTTTGCACAGAGATGTTTTGACCTAAAATGCCCAAAGTGACTTTCATGCTTCATGTTGGACTCACAAGTTTATCCATACCAAGTTTTAAGCCTTGATTCCAATCTTTGCCCAGTCAATTAGATAGTTGACCTAGAAATCAGCTCTATTGGGGAAAAAGTCAACTGTGGCCAATTGACAGTCAAACCTCATGGTTTTTGACCCACATCAACATAATGAACTCATATGAACCATTTGGTCAAGTTTGGATCACAACTCCACAAGAAATTTGATCAGATCACCAAAAGGGCAAAATGGTCATTTTTAGGGTTTTGACTGCACAAAGGCAATTTTTGACTTTTTGACCTGACCAATGGCAAATCAAGCTCACATATGGACTCAAGAACTCAATGGATTTGTCTTGACCCATTCAACAAGTTCAAAAGATCTCAAATGCATAGGATTGACAGATGAATTTTTCAGTCAACTGATCAAAATTTGATTGTATACTGAAAAGTCAAACTTTGACTTTTTGGTCAAAATCAAGTGCCAAGATTCATTTTTCATCAAGAAATGTCAAATTATGAAACTTGTTCATCAAGAAATCCAAATTTGCAAATTAGGGTTTAAAATGAAAAATTTCATAACTTAGAAATTTTTCTAAGTTATGAAATGTTCTTATTTTTTCCTAACTTTGCCCCATTATTTCACCAAGATGAAAATAGATTCAAACAAAACTTGAAACATGAAAGTTGTATTCCATTGAAAAATATACAACTTTGATTCACAAAGTTTTCTCAAAGGAAGCTTGTATCTCAAGTTATGATTTTTGGAACAAGGGTGCAAAACATTCTTAACTTAGAGAAATTTTGCCCTATTCTAGGCAGGATTTTTGTCCAACTTCTTGGCCATTTTTCACATGGTTCCACTTGGATTTTCAATTTGCATTACAAAGATGGATTGTAGTACACATTCCAAGCTTTCCAAATTGTCCAAGAACTTATCAAACACCCTTGTGGTTAGAGAGAATCGAATTTGCAAAGTTGGCCAAAACTCATTCTTGTTCATGGCCAAAACATGTTCATGGCAACTTGCATTTTCAAATCAGCTTGTACAATGCTAGCTTGCAGGCCTCAAAACCAGTTTTACACACCTTAATTAAATGCCAAACCATTGTATTAAGGTATTATTTCATCCATTTGGACATTACATGCTAAACTAATCCTTAATTAGAAAAAGCAAATTTGCCATTTTGGAAAAGTAACACTTTATGTCAAGTTACATGATCTTTGAAGTACAAGCCAGATCTTTGAGGCAAAGTTTGGTAGGAAAATCCCACTGATCAAGAGAAAATGCTGCAGCATGCTTGAGAGGCTTGGACATGCCTATATCACAACTTGCACTTTCTTGCTTCACATAGAAGAAACTTTGCAAAACATACACAACTCCCACTTCCTGCAAACTAGAGCTTAAGCAAACTTTGTTCTCATATTCCATATATCAAAACTGACCTAAGGCACGACCCTTCCATCCCTCATACCTTCCCATTCACCAAATCACAGTTTTGCTGCAAAACAGGGTACCTGCTGCAGATTGAGGTCCACAACTCAATCCACTCGTGCACTTTGGCTAAAAACCTTTCAAACACCTTCCATATGATCCACTGAGACTATCCCAAACCTTGAACTCAACCTGTAACACCCCTAACCACGTTTTCCATTTTCACTTTCAAGCTGTGAAGGTGAACTTCTACAGCACGATACAGTTGATTTCCAAGCAAGCTAGGTATTTGAGAAGCATTCTTAGACTTCAGGCAAGCTCAACCAAAGCTCAAACTCCATTGAAGGTTGCTACATTGCTCTGTTCAAGTCAAGCTGAAACAGGTAAAACCATGAACTTCTATCTCTCAATCTAGGAAGAGTTAGGCTTAGGTTTGTGAATGAAACATGCTCTACTCATAGCCCTGAAGCCATACATATGATTACTTTTCATTTATGTTAAGCGTGCTGTGAGAATTTTAGCCATGAACATTGAAGAAAAATTAGGTCAGAAATTGGGGGTGGAGAAATTCACCCTGGTTTCTTAGAGTTAGGTAAAGTTTTTTACATATTTGGAATCGTGACTTGATGCTCTACATTGTTTGTGTTATGAGTTTTTGCTAAAAATCAAAGAATCAGGAGTTGGCATTTTGTACAAGAGGCGCGCGTTTTCAAACAGAAGCTGGAGGTTGAAGATGATGGCTTGGGCTGGGCCTGAGCCATCCTTGCTTTTTACACCCCTTTTTTTTAGTTTTGCACCCCCTGGCCCATTGTGTGAAATATTTATCATTTTTGTATTTTTATTTTTTATTCTGACTTTATATTTTTTGCTCAAATATAAAAATTAACAAAAATATTTTTTTCCACATTTTTTGCATTTATTTGACATTTATTTACCTTTTAATCATATATATGTAAATAATATAAATCTTTTCATTTATTAAAACCCTAAATAATAATACAAAAATATTTATTTTTTAGTTATTATTTTTTATGTACATTTTGAAAATATTTTCTTAAATATATATTCTTTGTAAATAATTAATATTTTTATTTTTATATACATATTTAGCATATTTAATATATATAATATATACATGTACATATTTTATTAAATAATTAGGGCAAAAATACAAAAATAATACATTTTTATTTTTATTAATATATGACACTAAAAATACTTTTTTTTACAATATACTTTTTATTTTTTTTATTTTTTGTATATAATTAACAAATATTGTACATAATTAATAAATAAGTACCATTTACTTGAAAATTAAGGTTTTGCCCTAAACCATAAAAATAATCAAAAAATGACTTTTTCTTATTTCAAACATGAAAACCTTTTTACATACATAACAAAATCATTTTGTGCATAATACATTCTCATTTATTTATTGTATTCACTTAAATATTGTACAATTAAATATTAATTTGTATATTCGATATGTTTGTAATAACTTAGCTTTTATTTCCTTGTCAAAAATCCCCAAATTCAAACTTGTACCCCCCTCCCTATATCTTGTTGTAATAGCTTAGTATTTAAATTCTCGCATTTAAAAAGCTTTCAATTATGCCATGATTAGAGACCTAGGGTTTGTATGCAAAAATCAATCAACAAATAGCTTGACCCAATTCAAGATAAACATGCATGAAAAAACAAACACAATGCACACTTGCACCCTTAGGGTTACTCCACTTGTTGCCTTCAAAAATGGGCCATGGTTGCATGTTAAGTCTCTTTGGCAAAACAAAAACAAATCAAATGATCATAGTCCCTCGATGACGCTATCAAGTTGCCTAAACAAAAATGATCAAGTCCCTTAAAGAAAAATTCCAAAGATACTTGACACTATTGCCTCTATGGCCTAAACGATGACCCGCGCCCGTCCCGTTAACATCCTAACACAAGGTTGTTCACCAAATACAATGGTGAAACAACACTGTTAAAAGGGTTAAAACATGAGAAAGATCTTTGAGAAATTTTAGGGTAGATAGCTCTTGGTTACTTGACCAATCTTGCAAAACAATCCTTGCCATTTTTCAAAACACACTTCACAAACACAATTTCCAAACAACTTTCAAAAACATTGAAAAACTTTTCAAAAGACAATACACCTTTGTATACATTCAAACATGGATCATTACAAAGGTTGCCGCAACAATGGCCTCTTTTCAAAACCATACACAAGGCACCATTTCAAACAATTGAAAATGCCAAGCAAGTGATCTAAGCAAGTAACTAAGAGCCCATGGATAACCATGGATAGAAAGGGTGCTAATACCTTCCCTTTCTATAATCTACTCCCCGAACCCAAGAAAACACCTCAAAGGTTTTTCCTGTTCTTTTTAACCTTTCCTTAGGATAAAATAAAAACTCGGTGGCGACTCTTGCTAAACCGAAACATTTGCGAACAAAAAACGCAAAACCCAAGTCAGTTCTCCCACCGTATCACAGAACTGGCGACTCTGCTGGGGACTATTCTAAAAGTGGAGTAACCTTAGGGCCTAGATCACCCTTTTGTATGACTAATTGTTTGCTTTGATTGCTTTACATTTTTGTTCTCTTGTTTGGGCTTGAAATCCTACACCCGGATTTGGGAAACATTCATAGATAGCAATACGTTGTGGAAACTGTGCGGGGTATACCGACACAGTTGAAGCAATAGCTATATTAGTGCGACATATTTGTGAGTACCGGTAACCCTTGAGTTCAATCAAGGAGAGTACGGAGCCGCTGAGTGATGTCACTAAGCACTAATGACCTAGAACCTTAGTTGACCATCTTGGCCTTCTATTAGGGGTAGTGAGATGACCGGCTTTGGTGCAGTCCGAAGTTGGTAGATACTCGATACTACACTCATTGAGGGTTGTTTTCTTGGAATATTTTGGTCGCTAGTTAAGTGGCTAAACCAAAACAATTAACATGGAAAACAATCCAATGATATTGAGCTCCTTAGAACCCGGTTACTATTTATAAGACAGGTTTTTAAGCCAACTACACTCAAGAGGGTACTTACCTATGAAACCTCATGCAAGCCTGAAACTAGGGTTTTTGTGTGACTTGCTTGTACATGTGTTTGTGCATACATCATGAACATCATAAAGCATCATATGCATCCACTAACCATTTCAAGGGTTTGGATCTTCATCTTTGTTCTTGTTTTGTAGGTCATGGAAATTCTTCGCAGGAAAACTATCCAAGTCAACCTTGTGAGAATCCCTCCTCAACTCAAGGAGCTTACATCCAGAATTCCAGAAAGCTCTCTCTTCAGTGAAAGGCATGGTAGACTTCTCAACCTAGTCAACACCAGCATTGAAGAAGACATGGTGAAAGTGCTGTTCCAGTTCTTTGACCCCCTTCACCGCTGTTTCACATTCCCCGACTACCAATTGGTGCCTACTTTGGAGGAATTTTCTCAACTCCTGAGAATTGCTATTCTTAATCAACTACCCTACAACGGTACAGAGAAAGAACCAAAACCTGAAGATGTTGCTCAAGCAATACACTTGCAATCATCTGACATCAAGGGACATTGGGAAACTAGAAGTGGTGTCAAGGGCTTCTTGGAAAAATTCTTGTTTGAGAAGGCACAAGAGTGTTGGAATTCTTTGGATCTACAAGCCTTTGAAGAAATTGTGGCACTCCTTATTTATGGGTTGGTCTTGTTCCCAAATCCTGACCAACTTATAGATGTGAATGCTGTCAAGATTTTCCTATCCAAGAATCCCATACCTACATTACTTGGGGACATCCTCCACTCATTTTTCACACGAACAATGAGGAAGAGAGGTGTTCTCATGTGTTGTACTCCTCTCCTTGCAAGGTGGTTTATTTCTCACCTTCCACAATCAGTTTTGAAGAATGAACAAGGCTTGAGGTGGTCGCAACGATTGATGACCCTCACACATTCTGATGCACATTGGTGTTCTCGGTCTAGAGAAAATGTCATCATCATCGATCATTGTGGTGAGTTCCCTAATGTTCCATTACTTGGCATTAGGGGAGGCATTACCTACAACCATTGTCTAGCTTTGAGACAATTTGGATATGCTCGGAGGGATGGCCCTCATGACATGCTGATTCCTGACCTAGTTTTTGACTTCGACAACGATGCGCAAGGACTTCGCCAAAGATTCATCAGAGCTTGGAGGATGCCTAACAAGGTAGACAACAAGACACTGGGTCACAAGAACTCCATCCCTCTTGAGCCTTACCTCAAGTGGGTACGAACCCGCGCCCAGAGTCTTATGATGCCTTACCCTCACATTCTCCCTTTGATTAAAGAGCCTGTTAAGGAAGGAGAGGTTTCATACACCATCCTATATCCTGACATGCCAACATCATGGGAGGAGATGCAGAAAAGTTGGATCCAACTCAAGGAAGAAAGGGATACTTTTGAAGCCAGCTTCCGCCAGTGAGAAGAAGGTTTTGGAGCTTACCTGCCGACTTCAAGAGGAGGAGACCCTCAACACTTACATCGCACCAAAGAGGATGCGCAACGTCTTTTTACCTTAAGAAGTTTTTGTAATATTTGGCCCATGGGGCATTTATGTACTGACAAAATTTCTTCTTATTAATATGACGTGTGTTCTTTTTGTTTGCAACAACTTTGAATTTATAAATCCTTGAATGCATTACATGAATAAACATATCATTCATCATATGCATAAACAGGTCTTCACACCAGGTTTCCTTATCTTTTTGCTGTTTATTTCAGTAAGCTGGATATTGAGCAGACGGTCAAAGATCTGCAGGCACAAAACTCGCAGTTTCAACAGCTCCTTATGACCTTGGCAAAGGGTCAGGAGGATCTTAAAGAACTGTTAGAGAATAAAGAGCAAGAAAAAGGAAAAAAGAAGAAGAAAAGAGGTGGGGTATCTACACTGGGAAGAAGATTTGAGAATGAAGCTAGGAGAGTTCTTGAATTCCCCTCCACATCTGATGAGGGGACCGGTAAGGGAAAAGGAGCTGCATTACCTTCTGAGTCCGAGGCTGAAGAGGAAGAGGTTGAGGAAGATGAAGATTATTCAGAGCAGCAATACCCGCCAGCGGATGACAAATACAAAAACCTGGAGGATAGACTAGCAGCTATGGAGCTGCAAAGGGTTCCCGGGCTAGATTTTGAAGAATTGGGATTGATTGCTGGGATTGTGATCCCTCCAAAGTTTAAAGTGCCAACTTTTGCAAAATACGACGGCCTGTCTTGCCCAAAGATGCACCTGAGGTCGTATGTCAGAAAAATTCAACCTCATTCATCCGATAGAAATCTTTGGGTACACTTCTTTCAGGACAGCCTGTCTGGTACACAGCTGGATTGGTTTTACCAACTTGAGAGGTCAGAGGTGCATAACTGGGAGGATTTGGCAGCTGCCTTTTATCGCCAGTATCAATATAACGCTGACTTGGCGCCAACCCGTACTCAGTTACAAAGTATGGGGATGGCCTCAAATGAGGGATTCAAAGAATACGCCCAGAATGGCGCGACTTGGCCGGAAGAGTGCAGCCACCTCTTTCAGATAGAGAACTAGTTGATATGTTCTTGGGGACCCTATCTGGCCCTTTCTTCAACCATTTGATCGGGAGCTCTTCTGCAGGGTTTACCGAACTGATTCTGACTGGCGAATGGGTGGAAGCTGGTATTAAGAGTGGGAAGATTCAAAGGGATGCCTCTGCCTCCACAACTGTTAAAAAACCATTCCCGACCAAGAAGGAAGCAGCTGTTATATACTCTCAGAAAGGATTGGGAAGAACTGAGCACCGACCGACTGTAGGGGCCGTGATGATTCAAAATTCATCAAATGATCAGCCTCGTAACAATCAGTCTAGACCTAATCAGCAATGGGTAGAGCGGCCACAACGGCAGTTCACCCGCATCAACATGACGCCTGCACAAGTTCTTCCCCATTTGTTGAAGTTGAATCTGAATGGTTTAAAGGAGGCGCCGAAAAACCCTAACACCACATCTCCATACTATCATGCCAATGCTAAATGTGCCTATCATTCTGACAGCGTCGGGCATGACACCAACAATTGCTGGGCGTTAAAGAATAAAATTCAAGATTTGATAGATGCTAAAGAGGTTGAATTCGACGCCCCTGAGAAGCCGAATGTAATCTCCGCTCCAATGCCAAAGCATGGTCACAACGTCCATGCTGTGGAAGAGGATCTATTTGTTTCTGCTGTTGATGATCTGATAACTCCATTACTGACAATTAAGTTGAATCTGTTGAAGGCTGGGATTTTCCCAGGTTGTAAAGAATATTGCTACCTTTGTTCCTCCCTACCAATCGACTGTCCATTGCTGAAGATAGGCATCCAACGCCTAATGGACAACCAACAAATTCTTTTCGAAAAGACTCCTGTTACTCCAACTCCTATCAATGAAGTTTCAATAATAACCATTTCCTCCAATCTTTCCGAGGTCCCCAAAAGGCCTGTTAAGATTACATCCGCTCCAAAGGTTGCACCCTTGAAGATAACCATGCCTGGGCCCGTCCCATACGAATCTGACAAATCAATACCGTGGATTATGGTGGAGAAATCTACTACCACGGTGTTAAACAAATTGAGATAACTGAAGAGAGCTCTGACGAAGAAACTGCCGACATTGGAAACATTGCCGGTACGAGTAAAATTACCCGAAGTGGAAGAATTTTCTCTCCAGAGATTGCCCCTCCAAAGGCAATCTTTGGACCCTCAGTTGCTCTCAAGGCTACCCCTGCACCGGTAAAACTATCTGCAAGAACACCAATGATTGAAGAAGCTGTTACTCATGTGGTTGTCCCTTCTGCTGCTGCTGATAAGGGGAAAGGGATCCAAGAAGAGCTCATCAGGACGAGGGCTCAGCCATTGGTCATCCCTGAGACCTCTAAAAAATAAATGGAGGAGATTCTGAAAATAATTAAGAAGAGTGATTATGACGTTGTAGAGCAACTGGGGCAAACCCCATCGAAGATCTCCATGTTGGCCCTGCTGCTTTGTTCGGAAGCTCATGCCAAAGATTTGATAAGGTTTTTGAAGACAACCCATGTACCCCAGGAAACCTCAGCCGACCAATTCCAGGATTGCGTAGCCAGCCTTACCGCCGACAACGGCCTGGGTTTCTCTGATGCTGACCTGACTCCGAAGGGAAGAAAGCACAATGACGCACTGCATGTGTCAGTTGAATGCCGAGGAACTACTCTCGCCCATGTCTTGGTCGATACTGGTTCTTCTCTAAATGTGCTGCCTAAAAAGGCTCTGGACCTGTTGGATTGTGAAGGCTTGGAGCTGAAACCAAGTAACATCATTGTCAGGGCCTTTGACGGGTCTAAAAGAATGGTGCATGGGGAGGTCGACATTCCCATCAAGGTAGGCACTGAGGTGTTCCACTCAACATTCTATGTGATGGACATCCGCCCATCATACTCTTGCTTGCTAGGAAGGCCGTGGATTCATAATGCTGGGGCAGTCACTTCTTCTCTACATCAGATGCTGAAATACCCTGTTAAGGGTAAAATCATAACTGTACACGGTGAGGATGAGTACATGATCAGTCATCTGAACTCCTTTTGGTATGTGGAAGTGGATGGCGAATTCATTGAAACACCCTTTCAACACTTTGAGGAAGTTTCTCCCGAGGTGGCAGTAACAAAGGCAGTAGTTGAGGTACCCAAGCAGGTGGCCAGGATGGCATCTCTGAAAGACGCAAAGGCTACAATGAAGGAGGGGAAGAGCTCAACATGGGGACAGTTGCCTGACTTTCCTCACAAGACAGAAAAGTTTGGGTTGGGATTTACCACTGCGGGGCAAAAAGCTATGCGTCACTCAAAAATTGAAAGGACACCCATCAAGATTTCTCCTCATGGAATCAATGCTTTGGGAGACGAAGACGAAGAGGGTAACATTGAAGATTGGATCTTCCCAACCATTAAAGGAGGGCTGCACAACTGGGAGGCGAAAGACTTCGTTCCCATTACTTTCATCAATCAGTAATTTATCTTTCGAACATTTCCTGTTGGTCTGTAATAATTACTAAAACAATCTGCACACTACTTTTCACCTCATGCCTTGCCCGGGGCATGTAGGTCCATTTGTAAGGGCTTGATTCTTTTCATAATCATATGCCATGTTTAATGATTCATTGGACGTTTTTCATTTATAAACTGCTGTGTTTATTTTCTTTCCTTTTGCATTTTTGTTTATTTAAGGATGGCTATCCCTTACACACACCCACACTCACAAATGCAGGTACCCATCCACTCCGGATTCCATGGGTGACTATTCTGTTGTATCCTTCAATAACTCTGAAGATTTGGTCAATCAGGCTGAATACGAAGATGACGAAGATTGTGAAGTATCGGGAGAGCTAGCCAGACTTCTACAACAAGAAGAGAGGGCCATCTTACCTCATGAAGAGTTGTTGGAAACCGTCAACTTAGGGACAGAGGAAGACAGGAAAGAAGTACAAGTGGGTGCGAATCTGGAACCAAGTGTCAAGGAGCGCTTAATACAACTGTTGAATGAATACGTTGAAATCTTCGCCTGGTCTTATGAAGACATGCCAGGGTTAGACACAGACATCATGGTTCACCGTCTCCCTACAAGAGAGGACTATCCACCGATCAAACAAAAAGTCCGTCGAATGAGGCCCGACATGTCTGAGAAGATTAAAGCTGAAGTAATGAAGCAATTCAACGCTGGCTTTCTGGCTGTTACATCCTATCCACAATGGGTTGCTAACACTGTGCCAGTTCCCAAAAAAGACGGCAAGGTCAGAATGTGTGTGGACTACCGGGATTTGAATAGGGCTAGCCCTAAAGATGATTTTCCGCTACCACATATCGACATTTTGATTGACAACACAGCTCAGCATAAAGTATTTTCTTTCATGGACGAATTCTCGGGCTACAACCAGATCAAAATGGCCCCCGAGGACATGGAGAAAACAACCTTTGTTACACAATGGGGTACCTTCTGCTACAAGGTGATGCCGTTCGGACTGAAGAACGCAGGGGCAACTTATCAACGTGCCATGGTAGCTTTGTTTCATGATATGATACATCATGAGATTGAAGTTTACGTGGACGACATGATAGCTCGATCACAAACAGAGGAGGAACACCTTGAACATTTGCAAAAGCTGTTTGCCAGGTTGAAGGAGTACAAACTCAGGCTGAATCCAAGTAAGTGCACTTTTGGAGTTAGGTCTGGTAAACTCCTGGGTTTTATTGTCAGCAACAAAGGCATTGAGGTTGATCCATCAAAAGTAAAGGCTATACAAGAAATGCCTGCCCCCCGTACTGAAAAGGAGGTTAGAGGAATCTTGGGACGCTTGAACTATATCGCCAGGTTCATCTCTCATCTGACATCTACCTGTGAGCCAATTTTCAAACTATTGAAGAAAGATCAGGTAGTCGAATGGAACGATGATTGTCAAATTTCTTTTGATAAGATCAAGGAGTATTTGTTGGAACCTCATATTCTGATGCCACCCGTTGAAGGAAGGCCGCTGATCATATATCTGACTGTTTTGGACAACTCAATGGGGTGTGTACTGGGCCAGCATGACGAGTCTGGTCGAAAAGAGCATGCCATTTATTACCTTAGCAAAAAGTTTACCGACTGTGAGACCCGCTACTCACTGCTCGAGAAAACTTGCTGCGCTTTGGTATGGGCTGCTCGCCGATTAAGGCAGTATATGTTGACTCATACCACTTTGCTGATTTCCAAAATGGACCCGATCAAGTATATCTTCGAGAAGCCTGCTTTATCTGGAAGAATCGCTAGATGGCAAATGATCCTGACTGAATATGACATCCAGTATACTACCCAAAAATCTATAAAGGGAGTGTACTAGCTGACCATCTAGCTCATCAAGCTATCGAAGATTATCAATCCATGAGATTCGACTTCCCGGACGAGGACATCATGACATTGGACAACATCGAAGGTAACAGACCGTATGACGGACCTGAAAATGGATCCCGATGGACCCTGTACTTTGATGGTACTTCAAATGCACTTGGAAACGGTATCGGTGCGGTACTCATTTTTCCAAAAGGTTGCCATACACCTTTCACTGCCCGACTTTGTTTCAGCTGTACCAACAACATGGCCGAATATGAAGCTTGCATCTTTGGTCTCAAGGCTGCTATAGACTTGGGAATCAAATCTTTGATCGTATTTGGGGACTCAGCTTTGGTTATCAGTCAAATCAAAGGAGAGTGGGACACCAAACATCCTAATCTTATCCCATACAAAGAACATGTCCTGACATTGCTGCCTCATTTCGAGCAGATTACTTTCGAGCATTTCCCGCGAGAAGAAAATCAGCTAGCAGATGCTCTGGCTACAATGTCTTCCATGTTTAAACTCAACTAGGATAACGAGGCTCCCCAAATCACCATCGAGCGAATGAATGAACCTGTGCCTTGTCATGAGATTAATACCGAAGAAGTAGTGGAATAACCCTGGTTTCATGAAATCAAAAGGTATCTCCAGACTAGAGAATATCCCGAAGGAGCTTCTGTCAATGACAAAAAGTTCTTAAGGAGATTTGCAGCCAAGTTCTTCCTAAGCAATGGCGTCCTTTACAAGCGCAGCCATGATTGTGTTTTACTTCGTTGTATGGACAAAGCTAAAGCAGAGTTGATCATGACTGAAATACACAGTGGTACATCTGGCACCCACTTGAGCGGACATACGATGGCCAAAAAGATTCTAAGGCAGGCTATTACTGGTCTACCATGGAAGCTGATTGCCATCAACATTCCCGTACTTGCCACAAATGTCAAGTCTACGCCGACAAGGTTCATATTCCTCCTGTTCCTCTTAACGTTCTGACAACTCCTTGGCCATTCACAATGTGAGGCATTGACATGATTGGAGAGATCAAGCCCACGGCATTCAATGGACATCGCTTCATCTTGGTTGCTATTGACTATTTCACCAAATGGGTCGAAGCAGCTTCCTTTGCCTCTGTTACAAAAAATGTGGTTGCCCGTTTCATCAAGCAGAACCTCATATGCCGGTATGGTGTCCCCGACAGGATCATCACAGACAATGGTACAAATCTGAACAATACTATGATCACCGCTCTATGCGAACAGTTCAAGATTTATCATCACAATTCATCTCCCTATCGGCCGAAGATGAACGGTGCTGTTGAAGCTGCGAACAAAGACATCAAGAAGATCATTCAGAAAATGACAGTTACCTACAAGGACTGGCATGAGACGTTACCATTTGCTCTTCATGGATACCGTACCACGACACGTACTTCAACACGGGCAACCCCATTTTCTTTGGTATATGGCATGGAAGCTGTCCTACCCATGGAAGTTCAGATTCCTTCTTTAAGGATTATGAAGGACGCTGGTTTGAGTGAAGACGATTGAATTCAGACCCGACTTGATCAACTCAATTTGATCGATGAGAAATGACTCACTGCTGTTTGCCATGGTCAGACGTACCAAAAATGGATGATCAAGGCTTTCAACAAGAAAGTCAGACGTCAAGTATATCAAGTCGGAGATCTTGTAATCAAGCGGATCATCTTGCCGCAAAGTGATCCCAGGGGCAAATGGACTCCTACTTACGAAGGACCATTTGTAATCAAGAGCATCTTTTCTGGTGGTGCAATGATTCTGACCACCATGGATGGCGACGATTTGCCGCACCCTGCAAACGCAGACATAGTCAAAAAATACTATGCATAAAACAACCCGACAAGTCGAAAACCCGAAAGGGCGACTTAGGAAAAAATGGGCATCCCGGTGAACCGAAAACCCGAAAGGGCGGTTCAGGCAAAAATTAGGGATAAAACAAAAAATCTGTACACCCGGCAAGTTGAAAACCCGAAAGGGCGACTTGGGCAAAAAAGGGTTTCCCGGTGGATTGAAAACCCGAAAGGGCGGTCCAGGCAAAAGTTAGGGAATTAAAGCGTATGACTATGTCTCGTCGGATCACTTTAAAAAACAATCTCTTCATCAACAAGCTCCGAGCTTCTGATCAATCCAATCATCGGCGGACGAAGCAGTGAATGGACAAGATATTCAGAGTGTTGAAGGCTATAGCAGAACGGGAATCCCATGGAATTTTTACACATAGCCATCTTTCTTTTGTATAAAATTTTCAATTTTTTACGACAACATCCTCTTACTAGGATGCCTGTCTCCTTTGTACAAAGATACTCATAAAAAGTTAATACAAATACTTTTCCAAAATACAGAAATTTGCTTTGTCTTCCTTTTGCTTTTTTACACTTATGTTTTATTTGAGAAACGTCCAATGTTTTGTTAAATAGGCATATGCATTTGAACGTAATCATTTTCTTACAAATCAAGAAAGATGATTGCTGATAGGTTGAAGGTACAGATAGATATCTTGATGCCCTTTCAGAAGAAATCCCCAGCGGAATTAAACTCCAAATTCCTCAACAAAGTTAAAATCCAGAAATTAATTCCCCAAACAGAGTTAAACTTCAGGATCCTCAGCAGAACAAAAGCTTTCTCAAAGCTGATTTCCCCAACCAGAGAGCCTTCCAGAATCCAAATCCCCTCAGAGTTAAGTTTCAGTATCCCCAGTGGAGCCCTAAAAATCTGAAAGTGCTATCCCCAGTGAAGTCAAAGCTGTTAAACCCCCAGCGGAGCTAAAACTTCCAACTATTGATCCCCAGCGGAACCAGATAAGCGAACATTCTCCCCACAAAGATACTTCCCATCAGATTGAAGATTCTCAGTCTTACTTCTTCAGTATAACTCTACCAGGTTCTGGACTCCCCAGTACAGATCATCAGAACTCTCATTCCCCACAAGTCACCAAGGATTTTTCAATCCCCAGCAGTGGTCCTAAGATCCCTCAACAACTGAAAATCTTATTTCTCAAGCAGGCAGCAGTCAAAAAGGATTTCTCATCGCCAGTAATCAAAGATCCTTGGAATCCCCTGCAACAGTCAAGGATTCACTTTCCCCGGCAGCAGTCAGGATTCTATTATCTCTGGCTATTCAAGATTCATCTATCCTCAGCAAGACAGCTCATTAGCTTACATGCGCATTCATTACATTCATATATCATAAACATTGATATAACATATATATTGCATCATACATATCATGCAACATAACTTTATGTTTTATCTAACATTTCATCCTTTTCAGGATAAGATTAAAAGGCTATTGTTAACAATTATTCAGATACAGTATGGATACACCTCAGACACGGCGATCATTCTATTACTCATTCAGAATTTCAAGTCAGATACAGTATGGATACATCCCAGACACGACGGTCATTCTATTACTCATTCAGAACTTCAAGACAAATACAGTACAGATACACCCAAAACGCGATGGTCATTCTACTACTCATTCAGACTACAACAATCAGATACAGACTAGATACGCTCCAGACACGGCAGCCATTCTATCTCTCATTCAGATTCATTTATCAACCTCAAGGTTCAATGCATTCCAAACACGGATACCATTCTGACTCTTACAACAGCAGTTTGATTCTCCCCAGTGCATTCTCCACGGAAGTCATTCTGTCATTTATTCAGATCCCAGTTACAGTTTCAGATACACTCCAGACACAAAAGTCATTCTGCTAACTCATACAAATCTCAACTTCAGATACAGTCCAGATACGCTCCAGACACGGTTGCCATTCTGTCGCCCATTCAGAATTTATCCCCAGCACGCAGTTGCTCCATACACAGATATTTCTCTGTTACCCAGATACAATACATATACACTCCAGACACGGCAGTCATTCTGATATTCATTCTACATTCAAACACAGTCACAACTCAGATACGCCCCAGACACGGAGGCCATTCTTTTTCTCATACAAACTCAGTCTCCAGATACAGTTCAAATGCATTCCAGACACGGATACCATTTTGATCCTCATTCTTCTGACCTATCACATTACAATTCAACAAACATTCCAGATGGCATCTTTAAGCCCATCCCTCGACAAGATTCTGTCACATCTCCAGATGGCATCTTTAAGCCCATCTCCAAATGGCATCTTTAAGCCCATTCCCTCAACTACGCTTGGACGAGTGAAAATTTTTTGGGCACTCTAGTGTCCAATCTCCTTTTACCCTCGAGTCGCGAAAGGCAAACCTGCCAATCTAACTCTTCAGGTGCAAGAAGATTGAACAGGGGCAACTGTTGTACCCCAAAATTTTCCCTCTCATTTCATCAACATTTTCTCATCACAAGACTCTTGGAACTCAAGATCAAGTTAGGGTTTGCTCTGCTCAAGACTCCTCCTTGCACTGTTGACCCAAATTAGGGTTTGAGTTTGCACATAGATGTTTTGACCTAAAATGCCCAAAGTGACTTTCATGCTTCATGATGGACTCACAAGTTTATCCATACCAAGTTTCAAGCCTTGATTCCAATCTTTGCCCAGTCAATTGGACAGTTGACCTAGAAATCAGCTGTATTGGGGAAAAAGTCAACTGTGGCCAATTGACAGTCAAACCTCATGGTTTTTGACCCACATCAACATAATGAACTCATATGAACCATTTGGTCAAGTTTGGATCACAACTCCACAAGAAATTTGATCAGATCACCAAAAGGGCAAAATGGTCATTTTTAGGGTTTTGACTGCACAAAGGCAATTTTTGACTTTTTGACCTAACCAATGGCAAATCAAGATCACATATGGACTCAAGAACTCAATGGAATTGTCTTGACCCATTCAAAAAGTTCAAAAGATCTCAAATGCATAGGATTGACATATGAATTTTTCAGTCAACTGATCAAAATTTGACTGTATACTGAAAAGTCAAACTTTGACTTTTTGGTCAAAATCAAGTGCCAAGATTCATTTATCATCAAGACATGTCAAATTATGAAACTTTTTCATCAAGAAATCCAAATTTGCAAATTAGGGTTTAAAATGAAAAATTTCATAACTTAGAAATTTTTCTAAGTTATGAAATGTTCTTATTTTTTCCTAACTTTGCCCCATTTTTTCACCAAGATGCAAATAGATTCAAACAAAAATTGAAACATGAAAGTTGTAGTCCATTGCAAAATCTACAACTTTTATTCACAAAGTTTTCTCAAAGGAAGCTTGTATCTCAAGTTATGATTTTTGGAACAAGGGTGCAAAACATTCTTAACTTAGAGAAATTTTGCCCTATTCTAGGCAGGATTTTTGTCCAACTTCTAGGCCATTTTTCACATGGTTCCACTTGGATTTTCAATTTTCATTACAAAGATGGATTGTAGTACACATTCCAAGCTTTCCAAATTGTCAAAGAACTTCTCAAACACCCTTGTGGTTAGAGAGAATCGAATTTGCAAAGTTGGCCAAAACTCATTCTTGTTCATGGCCAAAACATGTTCATGGCAACTTGCATTTTCAAATCAGCTTGTACAATGCTAGCTTGCAGGCCTCAAAACCAGTTTTACACACCTTAATTAAATGCCAAACCATTGTATTAAGGTATTATTTCATCCATTTGGACATTACATGCTAAACTAATCCTTAATTAGAAAAAGCAAATTTGCCATTTTGGAAAAGTAACACTTTATGTCAAGTTACATGATCTTTGAAGTACAAGCCAGATCTTTGAGGCAAAGTTTGGTAGGCAAATCCCACTGATCAAGAGAAAATGCTGCAGCATGCTTGAGAGGCTTGGACAAGCCTATATCACAACTTGCACTTTCTTGCTTCACATAGAAGAAACTTTGCAAAACATACACAACTCTCACTTCCTGCAAACTAGAGCTTAAGCAAACTTTGTTCTCATATTCCATACATCAAAGCTGACCTAAGGCACGACCCTTCCATCCCTCATACCTTCCCATTCACCAAATCACAGTTTTGCTGCAAAACAGGGTACCTGCTGCAGATTGAGGTCCACAACTCAATCCACTCGTGCACTTTGGCTAAAAACCTTTCAAACACCTTCCATATGATCCACTGAGACTATCCCAAACCTTGAACTCAACCTTTAACACCCCTAACCACGTTTGCCATTTTCACTTTCAAGCTGTGCAGGTGAACTTCTACAGCATGATACAGTTGATTTCCAAGCAAGCTAGCTATTTGGGAAGCATTCTTGGACTTCAGGAAAGCTCAACCAAAGCTCAAACTCCATTGAAGGTTGCTACATTGCTCTGTTCAAGTCAAGCTGAAACAGGTAAAACCATGAACTTCTATCTCTCAATCTAGGAAGAGTTAGGCTTAGGTTTGTGAATGAAACATGCTCTACTCATAGCCCTGAAGCCATACATATGATTACTTTTCATTTATGTTAAGCGTGCTGTGAGAATTTTAGCCATGAACATTGAAGAAAAATTAGGTCAGAAATTGGGGGTGGAGAAATTCTCCCTGGTTTCTTAGAGTTAGGTTAAGTTTTTTACATATTTGGAATCGTGACTTGATGCTCTACATTATTTGTGTTATGAGTTTTTGCTAAAAATCAAAGAATCAGGAGTTGGCATTTTGTACAAGAGGCGCGCGTTTTCAAACAGAAGCTGGAGGTTGAAGATGATGGCTTGGGCTGGGCCTGAGCCATCCTTGCTTTTTACACCCCTTTTTTTAGTTTTGCACCCCCCTGGCCCATTGTGTGAAATATTTATCATTTTTGCATTTTTATTTTTTATTCTGACTTTATATTTTTTGCTCAAATATAAAAATTAACAAAAATATTTTTTTCCACATTTTTTGCATTTATTTGACATTTATTTACCTTTTAATCATATATATGTAAATAATATAAATCTTTTCATTTATTAAAACCCTAAATAATAATACAAAAATATTTATTTTTTAGTTATTATTTTTTATGTACATTTTGAAAATATTTTCTTAAATATATATTCTTTGTAAATAATTAATATTTTTATTTTTATATACATATTTAGCATATTTAATATATATAATATATACATGTACATATTTTATTAAATAATTAGGGCAAAAATATAAAAATAATACATTTTTATTTTTATTAATATATGACACTAAAAATACTTTTTTTTTACAATATACTTTTTATTTTTTTATTTTTTGTATATAATTAACAAATATTGTACATAATTAATAAATAAGTACCATTTACTTGAAAATTAGGGTTTTGCCCTAAACCATAAAAATAATCAAAAAATGACTTTTTCTTATTTCAAACATGAAAACCTTTTTACATACATAACAAAATCATTTTGTGCATAATACATTCTCATTTATTTATTGTATTCACTTAAATATTGTACAATTAAATATTAATTTGTATATTCGATATGTTTGTAATAACTTAGCTTTTATTTCCTTGTCAAAAATCCCCAAATTCAAACTTGTACCCCCCTCCCTATATCTTGTTGTAATAGCTTAGTATTTAAATTCTCGCATTTAAAAAGCTTTCAATTATGCCATGATTAGAGACCTAGGGTTTGTATGCAAAAATCAATCAACAAATAGCTTGACCCAATTCAAGATAAACATGCATGAAAAAACAAACACAATGCACACTTGCACCCTTAGGGTTACTCCACTTGTTGCCTTAAAAAATGGGCCATGGTTGCATGTTAAGTCTCTTTGGCAAAACAAAAACAAATCAAATGATCATAGTCCCTCGATGATGCTATCAAGTTGCCTAAACAAAAATGATCAAGTCCCTTAAAGAAAAATGCCAAAGATACTTGACACTATTGCCTCTATGGCCTAAACGATGACCCGCGCCCGTCCCGTTAACATCCTAACACAAGGTTGTTCACCAAATACAATGGTGAAACAACACTGTTAAAAGGGTTAAAACATGAGAAAGATCTTTGAGAAATTTTAGGGTAGATAGCTCTTGGTTACTTGACCAATCTTGCAAAACAATCCTTGCCATTTTTCAAAACACACTTCACAAACACAATTTCCAAACAACTTTCAAAAACATTGAAAAACTTTTCAACAGACAATACACCTTTGTATACATTCAAACATGGATCATTACAAAGGTTGCCGCAACAATGGCCTCTTTTCAAAACCACACACAAGGCACCATTTCAAACAATTGAAAATGCCAAGCAAGTGATCTAAGCAAGTAACTAAGAGCCCATGGATAACCATGGATAGAAAGGGTGCTAATACCTTCCCTTTCTATAATCTACTCCCCGAACCCAAGAAAACACCTCAAAGGTTTTTCCTGTTCTTTTTAACCTTTCCTTAGGATAAAATAAAAACTCGGTGGCGACTCTTGCTAAACCGAAACATTTGCGGAAAAAAAACGCAAAACCCAAGTCAGTTCTCCCACTGTATCACAGTCGCCTACAAAAATATGTCACCTCCAACACTGACGAGGACATGATGAAGGTGCTCTTCCAGTTCTTTGATCCTTTACACCATTGCTTCACGTTTTCTGATTATCAACTTGTGCCAACTTTGGAAGAATTCTCCCAACTCTTGAGGATTCCCATTCTCAATAAACTACCTTTCAACGGTATGGAAAGAGATCCAAATCCAGAAGAGATTGCTCAAGCTCTACACTTGCAACCATCTGATATCACAACTAATTGGGAAACAAGGAGTAACGTCAAGGGTTTCCTAGCAAAGTTCTTGTTTGAGAAAGCCCAAAACTGTTGGAACTCTTTGGATTTGTAAGCTTTTTAGGAAATTATGGCTCTCCTCATTTATGGGATGGTTTTGTTTCCAAATCTTGACCAACTCATAGATGTGAACACCGTCAAAATCTTCATGTCTCGTAACCCGTTGCCTACTTTGCTATGAGACATCCTACATTCTTTTCACACTCGCACTATGAGGAAAAGAATTATCCTTATTTGTTATACTCCTCTCTTAGAAAGATGGTTTATTTCACATCTTCCCCAATATGTATTGAAGAACGAGCAAGGTTCAAGGTGGTCACATAGGTTGATGACACTCAAACATTCAGATATTCATTGGTGTTCCTGATCTATAGAGAATGTTACTATTGTCGACCGTTATGGAGAATTCCCTAATGTCCCTTTACTTGGAATTAGAGGAGGTATCACCTACAACCCCTGCTTAGCTTTAAGACAATTTGGTTACGCCCGAAGGGATGGCCCACATGAGATGCTTATTCAAAGTTTGGTAGTTGACTACGAGAACGACGATCAAGGTCACCGCCAGAGATTTATCCGAGCTTGGGGGATGTTAAACAAGGTAGATAGCAAGACATTGGGGCATAAGAATTCCATCCCTCTCGAGCCTTACCTCAAATGGGTACGAGCTCGTGCTCAAAGTCTTATAATGCCTTACCCCTCCATTCTCCCGGTGATCATAGAGCCTGTTGTGGAAGGAGATGTTCCATACACTATCCTGCATCCTGACATGCCCACCTCTCTTGAAGACTTACAAAGGGATTGGATACAGCTTAAGGGGGAGAGAGACACTTTTGAGGCCCAATTCTACGCTAGCGAGAAGAAGGTTTTGGAACTCACTAAGAAACTTCATGAGGAGCGGAGCCTGAACGCCTACATTGCACCAAAGAGGATGCATACAACTTTTTTATCTCAGAGTTTTTGTATTTCTTCGTAAGCCCAAAAGAGGCATGATGTACTCAAGCTTTGATTTATTAATATAACATGTGTTCCTTTTTGGTCTAAAGCAAATTAAAATATTTATTTTCCTTGAAATCATTGCATATGCATTTACCATTCATCATAACATAAGCAGGTTTCTTACAACAAGTCTCCTCATCTTTCTACCATTTATTTCAGTAAGATGGATCTCGAGTAGACAGTAAAAGACCTCCAGGCACAGAATGCTCAGTTTCAACAGATGTTCTTGACTCTAGCCAAAGGACAAGAGGATTTGAAAACTTTGCTGGTTGAAGAAAAGAAGAAGAAAGCAAAGAAAATAACCGGAGTTCTGAATATGGGAAGAAGGTTCCAAGGACAAGCCAGATGGTCCCTAGACTTTGCAACATCATATGGTGAAAAGGATAATCAAGAAGGGAAAGGAAAGGAAACGGTTTCCCAGACAGAATATGAAGAGGAAGAAGAAGAAGACTACTATGAAGAGCAATATCCTCCGGCCGACGACAAATACAAACATCTGGAAGAATGTCTAAGTGCAATGGAAATTCAGAAAGTGCCCGGGCTGGACTTTGAAGATCTGGGTTTGGTGTCTGGGATTGTTATTCCACCAAAGTTCAAGGCACCAGTGTTCGCTAAGTACGATGGAGTTTCATGTCGCAAGATGCATCTCTGATCTTATGTGAGGAAGATACAGCCTCACACTACTGACAGAGATTTGTGGGTCCACTTCTTTCAAGACAGTCTATCCGGGACTCAGCTAGATTGGTTCTATCAACTGGAAAGGGCCAATATCCATAATTGGGAAGACCTTGCTGCTGCTTTCTATAAACAATATCAATATAACACAGACCTTGCTCCCACCCGTACTCAACTCCAAAGTATGGCTATGGTTTCAAGTGAAGGTTTCAAAGACTACACTCAGAAATGGAGGGACTTAGCAGGAAGAGTCCAGCCTCCCCTTTCTGAAAGAGAACTAGTAGACATGTTTCTGGGTACCCTGTCTGGTCCTTTCTTTAATCATTTAATTGGAAGATCTTCAGTAGGCTTTACTGAATTAATCTTGATCGGGGAAAGAATAGAAGCTGGGATTAAGAGTGGGAAGATCCAAAAAGACGCATCCTCCAGTGTCATGAGAAAACCATTTATTGGGAAGAAAGAAGTTGGTGCTGTATATCCTCAAAGAAATCAAGAAAGAACTGAACACCGACCAATGGTAGGGGCTGTCATGATCCCTAAGCCTGCACCTACTCAACAAAGAAGAAATCATCCTAGAACAGAAAGACCAGTAAGTCAATTTACCCGCATTAATATGAAACTATCTCAAGTCCTGCCACATTTGTTGAGATCTAATCTGGTAACTTTGAAGGAATCCCCGAAGAATCCTAACACAACCTCTCCTCGCTACCATCCTAATGCTCGCTGTGCTTACCATTCAGAGAGTCCAGGCCATGATACCAAAAACTGTTGGGCTTTGAAAAACAAGGTGCAAGACCTTCTTGAAGCAAAAGAAATTGAATTTGTTGCTCCTGAAATCCCAAATTTTATCACTTCTCCTATGCCCAAGCATGGCCGTGATGTTAACGCTGTTGAAGATGATATGTTTGTTATTGTTGTTGATGAACTTGTTACACCTCTCCTGACTGTCAAGAAGAACCTATTAAAGGCCGGTTTATTTCCAGGTTTTGATGAAGGCTGCCACTTCTGTTTATCCTTACCAACTGGTTGTCATTTATTGAAATCAGGTGTCAAACGCCTAATGGATGACAAAAAGATTTTGTTTGAAAAAACTCCCGTTCCAACCATTTCTTACAATGATGTTTCAATAGTAACCATTTCCGCAAATTCTTCCAAGGTCTCCACCAAAAGACCCGTTAGGATTACATCAACTCCTAAAGTGACTCCACTAATAATTACTATGACTGGACCAATCCCGTACTCATCAGATAAAACTGTCCCATGGAATTATGAGGGCGACGTGTACTATCACGGCGCCAAGTAAGATTGGATGGCTGATGAAGATTAAACTTTTGAGAAGGTTGACCCCGACATCAGCAACATTGCGGGAACCAGCAAGATAACCCGAAGTGGAAGAATATTCTCCCCCAGAGACTGCTCCTCTGAAGACTGTTATCGGTCCTATGATCATCCTTGTTTCTGTTCCTGTTGACACTACTACTACTACTACAATCCATATGGTTATCCCTACTGACACTCCTACCACCGAGTCGACCAAGACTCGGGGCAAAGGCATTGTGGTTGAGCCTGTCCAGATGAAGGCGCAATCAGTATCTATCCCTGAGGCCTCCCAAAAAGAGATGGGAAAAATTCTAAAAATTATAAAGAGAAGCGACTACAACATAGTCGAACATTTCTTATAACTGCCCAAGGATTTCAATGCTGGCTTTATAACTGCATTTCTTACAACATAGGGCAGACTCCTTCAAAGATTTCAATGCTGGCTTTATTGTTGTGCTCCGAGGCACATGCGAAGTCCTTGGTGAAATTTCTTATAACTGCCCATGTACCACAAGAAACCACTACTGATCAGTTTCAAGACTGTGTGGCCAGCTTGACCGCGGATAATGGTTTAGGCTTTTCTGATGCTGACTTGACACCTAGAGGGAGGAAGCACAACGAGGCATTGCATGTCTCTGTCGAATGCAGGGGCACAACTTTGGCATATGTCTTGGTTGATATCGATTCGTCTTTGAATGTGCTGCCTAAGAAGGCTCTTGATAGACTTGACTGTGAAGGTTTGACCTTAAAACCCAACAACATAGTGGTAAGGGCCTTCGACGGTTCAAAGAGAATAGTGCATGAGGAGGTGTATATTCCCATAAAAGTTAGAACCCAAACCTTTGATTCAACTTTTTACGTGATGGACATTCGCCCTTCCTATTTCTGTTTATTGGGCCGACAATGGATTCACAATGCTGGTGCCATTACCTCTACATTACATCAAATGCTGAAATATCCAATCGAGGGGAAAATCATTACTGTCCATGGAGAAGAGGAATATATGGTCAGTCACATAAACTCCTTCAGATACGTGGAATTGGATGGTAAATTCATTGAAACTCCATTTCAGCATTTCGAGGAAGTCCCACAAATCGTGGCAGTAACCAAGACTGTTTCCCAAGTCCCAAAGATTACAAGACCTCCACTAAAGATGTCTTCTCTGAAAGATGCCAAGGCAGTGATCAAAGAAGGTGGGTGTACTATTTGGGTTCAACTCCCGGATATCCCATAAAAATCTGACAAATTTGGTTTGGGTTTCACTTAAGGAGCCCAGAAAGCTGTACGCCATGCTCGTGCCGAGGGACTACCCTTAAAGATCAGCAACCACGAAATCAACGTAGTGGAGGATGATGAGGACAACTACGACTTGGAGGAATGGAGTTTCCCAACTGTCAATGGAGGACTCAGCAACTGGGAAGCTAAAGATTTTGTCCCAATTACTTTTATCCAACAGTAATTGTCTTTAAATTTTTGTTGGACCTGTAATAATTAAACAATTTAGACTTTTAAAACCTTTTGTCTTACCCGAGGCACAACAGTCCATTTGTAAGGGTTGTTACTTCATTTTCATATGTCATCAATGAATCATGGACGTTTTTGCATACAAACTTTGTGCTCTCTGTCTTTCTTTTTGTACATTTTTATTTCTTTCAAATATAGCTATACTCTTACACATACTCACATTCAAAATGCAGATCTACATCCATTCGGGATCCCATGGGTATGATTCTGCTATGGCCTTCTGTGACTCTGAAAATCTAATCTACCAAGCCGAAGACAAAGGTGAGGAAGATTGTGAAGTACCAGGGGAACTTTCCAGGCTACTACAACAAGAAGAAAGGACCATACAACCCCACAAAGAACCAGTTGACACAATTAACCTAGGTACCAAAGAGGACAAGAAAGAAGTCAAGGTGGGTGCCAATCTAGAACCCAGTGTCAAAAAGCGCCTGACTCAGTTGCTACATGATTATGTTGAGGTCTTTTCCTGGTCGTACGAAGACATGCCAGGACTTGATGCTGATATTGTGGTACATCATCTACCAACAAAAGAAGACTGCCCTCCGGTAAAACAGAAATTCTGTCGCATGCGACCAGACATGTCAGAGAAGATTAAGGCCGAAGTCATGAAACAATTCAACGTCGGATTCTTGGCCGTCACCTCCTATCCACAATGGGTTACCAATGTTGTTTCAGAGCCTAAAAAGGACGGCAAAGTACGAATGTGCGCAGACTACAGAGATTTGAATAGGGCAAGCCCTAAGGATGATTTCCCACTTCCCCACATCGATATTCTGGTTGAAAATACTGCACATCATAAAGTGTTCTCATTTATGGATGCTTTCTCAGACTACAACAAGATCAAAATGGCACTTGAGGACATGGAGAAAACGACCTTTGTCACATAGTGGGGCACATTCTGTTACAAGGTTATGCCATTCGGGTTGAAGAATACTGGGGAAACCTATCAGCGTGCCATGATAGCTCTATTTCACGACATGATACATCACGAAATAGAGGTCTATGTGGACGACATGATAGCCAGATCTCAAACTGAAGAGGAACATCTTGACCATTTGCAGAAACTGTTTGAGAGACTAAAGAAATACAAGCTGAGGTTGAACCCGAATAAATGCACATTTGGGGTGAGGTTTGGTAAACTCCTAGGCTTTATCGTCAGTGGTAAAGGTATCGAAGTGGATCATGCTAAGGTAAAAGCAATACAAGAAATGCCTGCTCCTCGTACTGAGAAGGAAGTCAGAGTATTCTTAGGACGACTAAACTACATTGCCAGATTAATTTCTCACTTGACCGCTACTTGTGAACCAATCTTCAAATTATTGAAGAAAGATCAAGTAGTCAAATGGAATGATGAGTTCCAAACTGCCTTCGACAAGATCAAAGAGTACCTACAAGAACCTCCTGTTTTGATGCCACCAGTCAAGGGAAGACCCCTGATCATGTATCTAACTGTTTTGGAAAATTCAATGGGGTGTGTGCTGGGGCAGCATGACGAGTCTAGCTGAAAAGAGCATGTTATTTACTACCTGAGCAAAAAGTTTACCGACTGTGAAACAAGATATTCACTGCTCGAGAAAACTTGCTGCGCTCTGGCATGGGCTACTCATCGGCTAAGACAGTATATGCTGACCCATACTACCTTATTGATATCCAAGATGGATCTAATAAAATATATATTCGAGAAGCCTGCCCTCTCTGGGAGAATAGCAAGATGGAAGATGATCCTGACGAAATATGACATTCAGTATACTACCCAAAAATCAATAAAGGACAATGTACTAGCCGATCACCTTGCTCATCAAGCTGTGGATGACTACCAATCCATGAAGTTTGAATTCCCAGATGAAGACATCATGATGGTAAACAACTGTGAAGAAATCAGACCATATGACAGACCTGAACAAGGATCCCGATGGACCTTGGTTTTTGATGGGGCGTCCAACGCACTCGGCAATGGCATAGGTGCTGTACTCATATCCCCTGAAGGGTGTCACACTACCTTTACTATAAGACTCTGCTTCAACTGTACAAATAACATGGTAGAATACGAAGCGTGCATTTTTGGTCTCAAAGTTGCCATAGATTTGGGGATTCAGCCTTAGTCATCAGCCATATCAAAGGAGAATGGGACATAAAGCACCCTAACCTCATCCCCTACAAAGAACATGTGTTGACATTAATCCCACATTTTGAGGAGATTACCTTCGAGCATTTCTCGCGAGAATAAAATCAACTAGTAGACGTGCTAGCCACAATATGATACATGTTTAAACTCAAGTGGGGTAACGAGGCTCCCCAGATCACCATTGAACGGATGGATGAACCAGTTTACTGTCACGAGATCGATACTGAAGAAGTAGTGGACCAGCCTTGGTTCCATGAAATCAAGAGGTATCTCGAGGCTCAAGAGTATCCGGAAGGAGCTTTAGTCAATGATAAGAAGTTCTTGAGAAGATTCTCTGCTAAGTTCTTCATCAGTAATGGCATTCTCTACAAACGCAACCATGACTCTATTTTGCTTCATTACGTAGACAAGGTTGAGGCAGAAAAGATCATGGATGATATACATGGAGGCACTTTTGGAACCCTTTCTAATGGGCATACAATAGCAAAGAAGATCCTACGGGCATGTTATTACTGGTATACCATAGAAGCAGATTGCTATCAACATTCACGAACTTGTCATAAGTGTCAAATCTATGCTGACAAAGTGCATGTACCTCAAGTTCCTTTGAATATCCTGACTGCTCCCTGGCCATTCGCGATGTGGGGAATCGATATGATTGGAGAAATCAAGCCCACATCTTCTAATGGACGCCGCTTCATCTTGGTGGCCATTGACTACTTCACAAAGTGGGTTAAGGTAGCTTCTTTCACTTCTGTAACCAAGAGTGTTGTGGCCTGATTCATCAAACAGAATCTCATCTGTCGTTACGGTATCCCAGAGAGGATCATCACAAACAATGGTACGAATCTCAACAATACTATGATCACCACATTGTGCGCGCAATTCAAGATCCAGTACCATAATTTTCCCCCTTACCGGCCAAAGCTAGATGGCACTGTCGAAGCCGCAAATAAGAACATCAAAAAGATCATACAGAAAATGACAGTAACCTACAAGGACTGGCATGAGATGCTACCATTCCCTCTCCACGATTACCAAACCACGGCGCAACATCAACCGGGGCAACACCTTACTCTCTAGTATACGGCATGGAAGCTGTCTTGCCTATTAAGGTCCAGATCCCTTCTATGAGAATCATGAGGGATGCAGGGTTGAATGAAAATGACTAGATCCAAACTCGACTTGATCAACTAAACTTGATTGATGAAAAAAGGCTTACTGTTGTCTGTCATGGTCAAATGTATCAAAAACGGATGATCAAGGCTTTCAACAAAAAGGTATGACGCCAAGTGTACCAAGTCGGGGATCTGGTGATCAAGCGCATCATACTGCCGCAGGGTGATCCCAGGGGAAAATGGACTCCTACATATGAAGGACCGTTTGTGATCAAAAGCATATTCTCTAGTGGAGCAATGATCTTAACCACTATGGATGGTGACGACCTGCCGCACCCTATGAACGCGGACATAGTCAAAAGATACTACGCATAAGAGACCCACTAGGTTGACACACCTAGGCAAAACAAGGGCATCCCGGTGAACCAAAAAGGTTCGGGCAAAAATTAGGGATAAAATAAAAAAATCTGTACGACCGACAAGTTGAAAACCCGAAAGGGTGACTTGGGAAAAAAGGGTATCCTGGTGGACTGAAAACCCGAAAGGGCGGTCCAGGAAAAAGTTAGGGAATTAAAGCGTATGACTATGTCCCATTGGATCACCTTACAAACAACCTTTAGCTTCAACTGACAAACTCAACTGTTCTAATCAATCCAATCAACTTCAGACAAGGCAGCAAGTGGACAAGACGCTCAGAGACACGAAGGCTATAGCAGAATGGGAACCCCATGGGGTTATTGCACATAGCTATCTTTTCTTTGTATCAAATTTCCATTTTTTACGACGACATTCCCTTACTAGAATGTTCGTCTCATTGTACAAAAAAGACTTATTCAAGTTAATACAAAGATACCCCTTTGAAAGTGCAAAACTATCTGTTTTTTCTTTATTTCTGTGTTTTGTTTACAAAAACGTCCAATAATTTATTTTTGAACATATGCATTTGAACATAACTACTGTTTACAAATGAACAAAAAATAGAAAGACAATCACTAATGGCTTTAAGAAATAGGATAATATCTTTAGACTATAAAATCCCCCGCAGTGTGCAGCTTAATGATATCAAGCTCTCTAACATCCCCGACAGAACAAAACTTCCAGTTATCACTCCCCAGTAAAGGTCTCCCAATTTCTCAAGATTCTCCAACAGGATTTCACAAGCAATACATGGCGTTTCCCTTACAACAGAGTTTATTTCTCTAACAAATAGAAGCTCATCAACTCATCAACACTTCAAAACATGAAGACTTACACTCCATGTCCCCAACAGCAGTAAGGGATTTTATTTTCCCTAATCCAACAATATTATAACAGCATAGCTTACATGTCCATACATCGCATCCATACGTCATAACATCGACAACACGAATACATACAACATAATCTCATTCATTTTTTTGAGAACATCATTGTATAATGCATTTCATACATCATGACATTGCATAAAACTAATTTTTCATCTCTTCAAGAAAGATCAATCAGCAGATAGCTATCATCAACAATTTACAAAAGGGTCAGAGATTGATACCTGAAATAATCCAGGACAATTATCTACATGACCAGCTGAAGCAATCCTACACTGGCTTCTTCTCATACAGGCTTTCAAATACAGTTCAGATACGCTCCAAATACGGATGCCATTATGATACTCATTCAGATTCAGCTTTCAGATACAATTCAGATACGCTCCAGATACGGATGCCATTCTGATACTCATTCAGATTCAACTTTCAGATACAGTTCAGATACGCTCCAGATACGAATGCCATTCTGATACTCATTTAGATTCAGCTTTCAGATACAGTTCAAATACACTTCAGATACGGATGCCATTCTGATACTCATTCAGATTCAACTTTTAGATACAGTTCAGATACGCTCCAGATATAGATGCCATTCTGATACTCATTCAGATTCATCTTTTAGATACAGTTCAGATACGCTCCAGATACGAATGTCGTTCTGATACTTATTCAGAGACAACTTTCAGATACAGTTCAGATACGCTCCAGATACGGATGCCATTCTGATACTCATTCGGTTTCAGCTTTCAGATGTGAGTCAAATATAGTCCACTTATGGATATTATTCTGGTACATAACCCAACACATCCACTATTTCAGTATAAATCAACCAGAGATTTATTCTGACACTTCTCCCATTCACGCCAACAGTCATTTTTGGATGGCATCTGTAATCCCATCTCCAACAACTTTCCATCACCTCTCCAAATGGCATCTTTAAGCCCATTCCCTACACCATCAACCATCACATCCTCGAGTGCAAATTTCTGGGCACTCTAGTGTCCAATCATTTTCCACCTTTAAGTCACGAATGGAAAATCCGCCAATCTAACTCTTCAGGTTTAAGAAGATTGAACAGGGGTAGCTGTTGTACCCCAAAATTTTCCCTCTCATTTATCAAGTATTTTCTCACAAAGATCTCTCTTGGTTCAAGACTTCACTAGGGTTGATCAACTCAAGACACCTCCTTAAGCACTGATGACTAAAATTAGGGTTTTGAGATTGCACAAGGATAGTTGAAATTTAAATGCCTCATATGACTTTCATGGATCATTATGGACTCCCAAGATTACTCATGTCAAGTTTCAAGCCTTGAATCACATTTTTGCTCAGTCAATTGAGCAGTTGACCTAAAAATCAACTGTAATGGGAAAAAAGTCAATTGTGGCCAATTTACAGTCAAAATTCATAATTTTTAATCCACATCAACATTATAAACTTATATGTATCATTTTATCAGGTTTGGACCACAATTCCTCAAGAAATTTGATCAAATCATCAAAAGGGCAAAATGGTCAAAATTAGGGTTTTGATTGAGAAAGGGCAATTTCTGATTTTTGACCTAGCAAATGGTTAATTGGTTTGAAGCATGATCTCAAGATTTCAATTGCATCATTTTGACCTAATGATATGACTCAAAACATTGCTCAAGATCATTTGGATTAATAGTTGATTTTCAGTCAACTGATCAAAAGTCAACTGTACACTGAAAAAGTCAAACTTTGACTTTTTGATCAAAATCAGGTGTCAAAGATCACAGTTCATCAAAACATGTTAAAATATGAAACTTGTTCATCAATAAATCAAAAAGTCAAGATTTCATTTTGAAAAGTCAAAGTTTTCAAACTTAGAAAATTTTCTAAGTGTTGAAAACTTCATATATTTTCACAACTTTGAGCCAATTTTCACCATGATGCAAGATGATTCAAAAGAAACTTTCAACATGAAAGTTGTAGATCTCCATGAGATCTACAACATTTCTTTACACAACTTCATCTAAAAATTCTTGGATCTCAAGTTATTAATCCATGAAGTCATGGTCATGAAACTAAACACTTAGTGAAATTTTGAACATTTTTGGTCAGGATTTTGACCTAACTTCTGACCCAAGTTTCACCTAGTTCCATTTGGATTTTGCAAAAGTGATTCAAAGATGGGTTGTAGAGCACATTACAAGCTTTCAAAAATGTCTAAGAACTCCTTGAGATCATTTGTGATAAAGGAGAATCGAATGTCAGAAGTTGGGGTTTCAAGTTGTTTTACAAGGAAAATTTTGTGATGAAAAAAATTCAAATCTCAAACCTATGATGCATAATCTTTGTTTTGCAGGCCTAAAACTTGTTAGACACTACATAATTAAATGTTTGCGTAGCTGTTAGAGGCCTCAACTTAAGCATTCAATGCAATGCCATACTTTATATCCATTTTAGGAAGAAAGTGCACAATGCGATTTTGAAAAAGTAGCTTTATACACAAAACTTGTTCTTGAGCCTTGCAATGGTTTTCTTCTGATCATACACGTCCTATAACTCAATAGAAGTTTGTCTCAAGCCTTACAATCACTCAGCCCATGCTTGTACTTCATCTTGGAACCATACATTCACTTTTCTTCAAAATCAAGCAACCTAGCCATAACTCTATAACTCAGAAGTCCTTTGTGCAAAACCTCTCCAACCTTTTGCTTATAGATACACAAGTTATTTGCAAGAAAACACACGCATACTTAAGCCCTAAAAACACCAAGAAATTAGAGTTGTAACACATACTTCCATTGTTGCATATTCTTGCCAGAAATCCCAAAATCAAAAACTACTCGTGCGTTTCTTAGCCTTTTGCTTCCAAAAGCTTCCAAGCATCATACACAAGCCATCCCTGTCCCTGTTACACAACTGTAACATCGTCTTCCTCCATTTCCAAGTTCAAAAACAAAGCATTACAGTTGGACTTCTCCAAACCATTTTAGCCACTCTCCAACCAAGCTAATCATTGCATTAGCTTCCTGGGACCTCAAGGAAGCTAACCTGATCCTTACAGCACCTTGAAACAAGCTCCAACTCAAAACACGAATCCCATTTTCAAGGTGAGTTTTCTGACTTTTGAACTCTTCATAAAAGCATCATTAATGTTTAATTTGTGAATAAAAAATGTAGACATCATTGTTCAGAAGCTAACCATGTCTTTAGATTTCATTTATATTGCTTAAGTAGTTAGAATTTTGAATCTGAACATCCTGGAAAAATTAGGTCAGAATTTGGTACCATTCAAAATTCATGCTCATTTTTTATCTATAGCTTTAGTTATTTACATTTCTGGAATCATGGTGAAATTTGCCACAAGTTTCATGTTTACCTTTTTGCAAATGGATGAGAAATGAACAAGATGCAGGTGGTCCGACCAGAGGTTGAAGATGAAGTTGTTTTTATGAAGCAGTTTCTAATATATATTTATGATTTGACATAAATTAACGGATGTATCACCACCCCAGTGGTTAAAGTGCGCGCCTGTCACCCTTAGGTCCTCGGTTCAAGCCCTAACATGACCTTTTGCTTCTTTTTTTAAAACATTTTTCTCACATTTTCTGACTTTTTGCAGCGCTTGGGCCTGACTTTTTTTCTTACAATACTCCTTGTTTCACTTATTAACCCCCCCGACTTTATTTTTTATTTTATTTTATTTTTACTTTTTATCTTTTATTTATTATTATTAATAATAATATTATTATTATTACTATTTTCATTAATAAGAAAAATCCAAAAATATTTATATTTTATTATTTATATTTATTTAGTTTATTTTTTCTTTACAAAAATAAAAGAACAAAAACATTTTCTTTAATTAATTTCTTTTTTGTAATACTTAGATAATTTAATTTAATTTATTATTATATTATTTTGTAAATTAAAATCAATTTAGAATTTAAGTTTTTATTTATTTAATTATTTTTATTAAATTCACTAAAACCCTAAAAAACTTGCTTTCTTTAAATTAATTTATTTTACTAACTTAATATTAATTTTCTTATTTTTTATTTTAGTTAATTATTTCATTTTAATTAATTAGGTCAAAAAACCCTTTTCATGAAAAACCAAACAAAAATCATATTTCTTTTTACATTTTATATTCTTGTATTTTATTTGTTCATTTTGTACATTTTATTCAAATTCAATATGGTTGTAATAATTATTTAGATTTAATTTCTTGCAATATTCCCCCATTTGTAATTTGTACACCCCCTCCCCTAAGTATTGTAATAGCTTAGTATTTTTATTTTCCTCAATTTATCACTTTATATACAAATGCTAGTAATTAGGATTTTGTATGGAAAGACTAAAACCAACAAATAGAAAATCCTAATCAAAGATAAATCAAGCATGTAAATCAATACACTTGCACACATACACCCCTAGGATAAATCCACTTGGTTGCCTTACAAAAAATGGCCATATTATGCATGTGAGGTATCTTAGCAAAAACAAGCAAAATACAAGATCATAGTCCCTCGATGACGCTATTAAAGTTGCCTTTCAAAAATGATCTTAGTCCCTAAAGAAAATGCTAAGATATCTTACAACGTTGCTAATCATGGCTATACGATGACCCTTGCCCGTTCCTTTTTACATCCAAAGATAGGGTTACTTACCAAATCAATGGTAAGATAACAATGTCAAAGGAAAGAGGAAATAAACATGAAAGACTTTTGAGTAGGTAGAATGTTCCTAGTTGCTTGCTCAATTTTAAAACCAAAAACATCCTTGCTATTTTCAAAACAAACACCCACACTTTCAAAAACATCTTTCAAATTTGAAAACATTTTCAAAAGATCAACACTTTGTATACATTCTTACGAACGAGAATCATTACAAAGTTTGCCTAAACGATGGCGCTTTTACAAAATACTTTTAAAAAAAAACACACAAAGCACATTTTCAAGCAAAAGTAAGTGATCTAGCAAGTAACTAAAAGCCCATGGAAAACCATGGATGAAAAGGGTTCTAATACCTCCCCTTTTCATAATCTACCCCCCGAACTCAAGAAATAATCTCAAAGGTCTTTCCTGTGCTTTTTCATCTTTCCTTTTGGATAAAAGAAAAGTCGATGGCGACTCTTGCTAACCGCAACATTTGCGATCAAACGCAAAACAACCAAGTCAGTTCTCCCACCGTATCACAGGCTCGTTTGGCCTTCATTGATTTCCCCTTTGTTGTTGCCGGTGCAACGTAGAACCATAGATTAAGACTGCCCCCACATGTTGGTCATGATGACTGCTTTGACCATACACAACATTGGACTCTTTCTTGCCATTGTATGGTTTTTTCTGAGCATCAGAGGGTGTAGCTCCTTGGATCTTTCCGCTTTTGATGCCAGCTTCGACCCTTTCTCCAGTCAATATTAGCTCGGTGAACCCGACCAAGGAGCTTCCAATTAGGTGTTTAAAGAAAGGTCCCGTCAAGGTTCCCATAAAGATGTCAACCAGCTCCCTGTCAGTTAAAGGGGGCTGCACCCTACCACCCAGATATCTCCACTTTTGGGCATATTCTTTGAAGCTCTCGTTAGAACCCATGGTCATGTTCTACAATTGCACCCTAGTTGGTGCAAGATCAGCATTGTATTGGTACTGCTTGTAGAAAGCAGCAGCTAGATCCTCCCAGGTGTGGATGCAAGAACTCTCCAATTGATAGAACCATTCAAGTTGAGTTCCTACTAGGCTCTCTTGGAAGAAATGGATCCAAAGCTTCAGATTAGTTGTGTATGGTTGAATCTTGCGTACATAAGACATTAAGTGCATCTTAGGGCAAGATACTCCATCGTACATGGCAAAGGTATGGATTTTGAACTTTGGCGGGATGACCACTCCAGAAACCAAACCCATGTCTCCTAAATCCAAGCCAATTATCTGCTGAATTTCCATAGCATTGGGGCGATCCCCCAACTGTTTGTACTTGTTATCAGCGGGAGGATATTTCTCCTCAGAGTAGTCAGCTTCAACTTCATCAATCTCTAGACTGTTGTTTTCCTCATGACTACCCCCATGTTGGATGGAGTTGAAAGATCTAGATCTCCCTTGACTGGGCCTCTAAGTCTTCTTCCCAAGTTCAGAATGCCTACTGACTTCTTAGGCTTCTTCTTCTTGTCTTTAAAAAGGAGAGTCTTCAGGTCCTCTTGCCCCTTAGCCATGTCCAGGAACATTTGTTGGAATTAAGCGTTTTGAGCTTGGAGATCTTTCACCATTTGTTCCATATCCATCTGTTGTACTCCAAAATTTGCCCTCCCATAATCTTCAAAGTTTTGCCAAACATCACCTCAAATGGCTCAAGGTCTACACAGTCAACCATCCTCCTAAGCCAGTCAAATTAGGGTTTTGGTTCCTGCAAGGAAGTTGAGGTTTTCAAGGGCTCAATCAAGTCTCCTATGCTCATAAACATTGTCAAGCACCTACATGTCAAGTTTCAAGGCTCACAAGGTCAAGTTGCACAGTCAAAAACCCTAATTGCTCAACAGTCAACTGCAGGGGCAAAATGGTCATTTGGCAGTCAAAAGTCAAATTTTTTTGGTCAACATCTTATTTTGAAGCCACAAACATCATTTGATCAATTCTTGATCATGATTCTCAAAGCATGGCTCAAAAGGTCTCAAGATGCAAAAGTTTCTATTTTTGGACAGCTGAAAAGTCAACTGTAACTTGACCAAAGCATAACTTCTTCATGGTTTATCAGAAAAATCCAATCCAAAGCTCATTTTGAAGGGGATGACATTTCCTACAACTCATCTTCACACTCCAAGTCCAAGAAATGCTCTCACAAAAAGTTATCAATTTCAACATTATAGGTCATTTTCAAAAGTCAACAAAAAGGGACTTTAAGTCAAAGACCATAACTTGAGATTGGTAAATCAAAATGACATGGGACCAAAGACATTGGTTATAGGACTTCAAGACCTTTCCAAAATGTCCAAGAACATGTTCATAACTTCAAAATTGAGCAAGATATGCATTGGAGAAGTTGGGAAATTTTTGTGAAATGGCCAAAATCAATTATCCTTGAAACTTCATTTTTGACAAAAGGGGCCCACTTTTTCCACTTGATTCAGCTTGGCCATGCTTCCCACGTGTCCCACAAATTATTTCAAGATTTAAAATTAATTTTTTCATTTTTATTTAATTTTATTTGATTAATTCATTTTAAATCATTTAAAATCAAATAAAATCAAAGAAGTTAATTAAGGGGATATTTCTTGTATTGAATTGCTTTGATACATCATCATGAGCATTCCAATTTCGTGCAAAGGTCCAAATGAAGCAAGAATTCAAATTTTGGCTCAAGAATGGAAAGTGCTTCAATGGAGTTTATGGAAAATCCCAAGCATGAATGCATTGCATTATTGGCCATAATTTTGATCAAAACACATTACATAATACATATGCAAGCTAACACAAGCATTTTACACGACCTAGAAAGCTAAAAAACGGCCAGGACCAAAACAAAAATTTGTCAAAAAAGTGAGGGATTGAAAGCTAGGTTACAGGCATTTTGAGATCAAAAGAAGCACATAGCCTTCTTCATTGCCACGCCCTGAAGCTGAAGAGACCAAAAACGCAGCCTGAGATCACCTATACGACGCTGTAAGTTGCCTCAAACTCGCCCCTGTGCACGAAATCCATACTCCCCATTCTTGCATCTTTTCTCAAATTTTTTGGTATAATCATGTTGCTTGTTTGATTCTGGATCTAATAGCATTATTCAATTCCATTTTTATGCTTTGTATGACCAAATCCGTGCCTAGGGTTTGTGTATCTTCGTTTTAGGCTTTTTTGTTTCAGGTTAAATCAAGGCCATCCAAGGGCATAAGTGAGATCAGTGGACATAGACGAGATCATCCATGGCTTTAGGTGTTGTTTTCGTGGCTTGAGGACCATTTTGGAAGCAGCCTGCGAACTTTCCTGCGGATAGAAATCCGCAGGTATAAAAACCAGTGTTCAAGGAAGAAGACGCTGACGCGTCTCCTCCTCATTCGTCCGTTTGAAATAAGCGCGCCTTTTTCTTTTTTTTCCAGGAGAATATTTGATTTACTAATATAATATATATGTGTTATTATTGTTTCAATTAAAACATGCAGCTCAGATGGCAACGCATCAGTGGATTCCTCCAAAGGGCACGAGTTCAAGTCCTGGTTCTGCCCTTTTTCCACCTTTTCCATAATTAACTTGTTTTCTTTGTTTTTCCTTGTTTTATATTTTTAATCTTAATTTAATTTATATTCAAATAATTTTCTCATGCATTTAAAAATTCACAAAAAAATATTTTCCTTTTTCATTTTAATCAGAAAAAATGTTTATTTAATTTTTGACATTAAAAATAATATTTTGCATGCATATTTTAATTAATTGTTAAATAATCATTAATTTGACTTTTATTTGCTTTTAGTTATTAAAATTGATCCAAAAAACACCAAAAAATAATTACTCTATCATTAAATTAATTTAACTAACATTTTCATAAAAAACAAAAAAAATATAATTAACACTTTTTATTATCATTTAGTATTTTGTAAATAAATCATAATTGAATTAGTTGTTAATTAGGCCATTTTAACATTCCTTTTAATAAATTAAAATAGATCTAGATTTAGGTTAATCTTTAACTTTGTTTCTTTTTATTTCTATTTTATTTCATAAAAAATATAAAAAATCAAAAATGTTTTCTTGTAATTAAAATAATTAATTAGTTTTCAATTTCATTTAATTACCAAAAAAAAGACAAAAAAATTAATTTCCTTTTCTTTATTCGCGCATATTTAATTTGTTCGATTATTATGTAATTGCTCCGGATATGTAATAGTAAATAGGACCTTTTACTGTTTTTTTTTACTTTCCGTATTCATTTACTAAAAAAACGGGTCTTTGTAAATTTTTGGCGATGTATAGACCCGCGCCTTGTAATAGCGTAGGATTTACGTTTTCCGCAATTTATTTTCCGCACCCCCTTTAACTGTTAACTTGTATGCAAGAATGTATGGTAAATAAAAACAACTCGTAGCTCACCCATAACATGTACAAAAACATTAACTGAATACAACACACAAATACACACACCACTTCTAAGGTACGCCTCACTGTTGCCTTGCCCCTCGAAACGTGGTCGCCGAGTATAGGACGTTTTAGTAAGTCCTTATGTCCATGAACATGGCATAAGGGTAGCTTCTAAGGTGTCCTACTGTTGCTCTGGTGACCACACTGTCCCTACAAGCTCGAATTGTGGTCGTCGAGTACAGGACGTTTTAGTAAGTCCTTATGTCCGTTGATCTAGTTGCCTCGAAACGATTGCCTCGGAATAAAAAGATCAATTGCATAAGGGTAGCTTCTAAGGTGTCCTATTGTTGCTCCGGTTACCACACTGTCCCTAATCCTCGAATTGACCCGAACACCTCCAGCGGTGGTGCTACCTACCTCTCAATGGTGGGATGGCACTACCTTAAGGACATTTACACAGCCTAATTCCTTAGGGTAGGTAGATGACTCGTGGATACTTGCTCTAATTCAAAAACAAATCAAAACTTCTTTTCACACCGACACTTTTCAAAAAGCTTTCAAAACAATTATTCAAACACTCTTGAGGACTGATACAAGAGTCGATCTGAAATCTTTAAACGAAACTTTTTTCAAACCCACTCACACTTTGAAAAGCAAACAAACATTTTGAAAACACAAATGAGCAAGTATCTAAGAGTCCATGGATAACCATGGATAGAAAGGGTGCTAACACCTTCCCTTTCTGTAAATCTACCTCCCGAACCGAGAGATAATCTCATAAGGAATTTTGCTGTGCTTTTGTCCTGTCCATGTTGGAGAAAATAAAAGACGGTGGCGACTCTTGCTTCCGCGACATTTCGCGTAACCAGCGTTAAACAGTCAGTTCCAGATCCACCGATCACAGAACTGGCGTATCTGCTGGGGATAAATCTTAAAGTGAGGTGTACCTTAGGACTAGGATCACTTGTGTTTTCAATTGAATGTTTTGTTTGCTTTATTATTGTGGGTTGCATCGGAGTTACATAGATCCTAACCCGGATCTGGGGATACCCTGTTAGGTAGCATAAGCTGTGAGGGACCTGTCCGGCGTAGACCGACATGGGTGAAGCAGTGGCTACGTTGGTGTGGCGCCTTGGTCTGTACCGATATCCCTTGTGTCGCAACGAGGAGAATATGGGTCTTCCAAGGAGTCATTAAGCACCAACCGACCTTAGAACCTTAAATGACCCAACTTGGCCAATAGAATAGTAGCAGTATGCTATGCCCATTGAGGCTAAACTCTCGTGATGGTTCTGGCCGCAAGAAAAGGTTGCGATGCTGGAGTTATGACCGATTGAGGGTAGTCAGTGATATTGGGATCCTCTAGAACACGGTTACTTCTGATAGGACAGGTCTTAACCAACAAACTGAAAGAGGGTAATACCTAAACCCCATGCTGGCCTAAACTCTAAGGGCTCTTTGTGTGACTCGTGTGCTTTCAAACTTGACTACTTGCATGCTTGTTATCTGACACTTGAGTTTCTTGCAGGTTTTGTTTATAGTCCTTAATCTGGACTCATAACAGGGTTTACCTACATTACTCCATGCATAGCATAACATCATACCATTGTATACATCCTGCATAAAGACTAATCCATTTCAAGGATCTCAAGGGTCTGTGATGCAGGTCATGATGAACCAACGGTCTAGCAAGGGGCAAAGAGGATTTATTTTCCTCTAGCCAAGGTTGTCAGAGGCTATGACCCACTTGATATGGTGAGCTTTGACACTTGAAGAAGGTTCCCCGAGCCAAAATTGTCAGGGGCTATGACCCACTCGATATGGTGAGCCTTGGCTCTTGAAGAAGGACTCTCAACAATATGCAGTTCCTTCAATCAAGATACAAGATTCAAATGCTAACAAATTTCTTGTTTACCCCGCGAGGTCCTTGAAAACATTGCACGCACATCATACATATCATTGCATAACAGGTACCCTTTCTCTACAGGTTGCTTACCTTCTTTGCTGTTTATTTCAGCAGTCTCATCATGAATCCTGAAACATCTACTGAGCAATCCATCCAGGCCCTCCAGGCCCAGAATGCCCAGTTCCAGGAGTTGATTAAGAATCTAGCCCAGGGGCAACAAGATCTGAAGACTCTACTTTTGAAAAAGAAGAAGAAGAGGACTGTGTTGTTCAACCCTAGGCACAAATATGGGAATGTATCACAAAATGATGTTGATCAAGCTGCTTCCTCTGTTGGGAAAGACAGTCCCCAAGGGAGAGAGGTTCCTAGTCCAGTGGTCTCCGACAACGAGACTGATTTTAATGATGAGCAGTACCCTCCAGCTGAGGACCGGTACAAGCAACTAGAGGATCGTCTGAATGCCATGGAAATTCAACAAGTGCCTGGGTTGGATTTCGGAGACCTGGGTCTATCTTCTGGTGTGGTGATCCCACACAAATTCAAAGCTCCTTCTTTTGCTAAGTATGATAGGGCATCCTGTCCCAGGCTGCATCTCAGGTCTTATGTGCGGAAGATTCAACCATACACTATGGACAAGAACTTGTGGATCCACTTCTTCCAGGAGAGTCTTTCAGGGACTCATCTCGAATGGTTCTATCAGCTGGATGGAACCAAGGTTCGTAACTGGGAGGAGTTGGCTACTACTTTTTACAAGCAGTATCAATATAATGCCGACCTCGCTCCTACACGTACCCAACTCCAGGGTATGTCGCTAGGATCGGGAGAAGGTTTTAAGGAGTATGCGCAGAAATGGAGGGACCTGGCTGGCAGGGTGCAACCACCTCTAACTGACCGCGAGCTCGTCGACATGTTCTTGGGGACCTTGTCTGGTCCATTCTTCAACCACCTGATTGGGAATTCTGCTGCTGGGTTTACAGATTTGGTCTTGACTGGGGAAAGGATTGAAGCTGGTATCAAGTCTGGGAAGATACAGAAGGATGCTTCATCGAGCACCGATAAAAAACCTTTTAAGAAGGAATCCAGTGCTGTCTATGGTTCAAGGAGACAGAATAGACCAGAACGCCGCCAAGCTGTCAATGCAGTGGTAATCTCAAAACCTGCTGGTGCTCCTCAGCATCACAATCAACAAAAGAGCGAGAGAAGACAGTTCACTCGGCTCAGCATGACCTTGTCCCAGATGTTGCCACAGTTGCTGGAGACCAAGCTGGTGACTCTAAAAGAAGCTCCAAAGAATCAAAATACAACGTCACCCAAGTATAATCCCAATGCCCGCTGCGCTTATCACTCTGACAGCCCGGGGCATACTACGGATGATTGTTGGAGCTTGAAAAATAAGATCCAAGACTTGATTGACGCGAAGGAGATTGAGTTCGAGGCGCCCGAGGCTCCCAATGTGATCACCGCTCCCTTGCCAAAACATGGCTAGGATAGAAAGCACTTTTTGTTCATTTGAATTCAAGTTGTATTCTTCTTTGTTTATTCAAACAATAATATTCATGTCAAATGTTGTTATTTCATTAATGCATTACACATGTCTGTTTTGAAGTAATTATTTCGTGTTCACTATATGCAAACTGCTTTCATATTTTTGTGATGATCAACTCTTGATTGAAAACTCTAAGCCTCTTGAGGGAGGATGACGAAAACGATACCGCAATTTACAGTATGCTTTTGAGCAAGACCCCGCTGATGAGGTACATGCATTGTTTCCATTCCTAAACACTGGAGTTATAAGGATGATAATCCCTCGTCAACCCCTTCGAGCCAAAGAAGTAGGAGTTTTTCTTTTCGAAAATTAAAACCCTTAATTATAACCTGGGGCAGGGTAGTTCTCTCAGTTGATCCAAGTGCACAACGAATAGCACCAAAAGAGTCCTCCAAAACAAAATATAGTGAGGGTTCCGGATAATCATAAAGACAGACAGTCATTACCAAAAAAAATAAAATAATAATAGCCTGATAAGTCAAAACCTACGAAGGAGACTTACAAAACTGGGGCATCCCGCTGACTGTAACCACAAAAGAAACAGTTCAGGCAAAAAACAGGGATAACGAAATCAGAAAAGAAAGAGGTTCTACAAACCCTCAACCAAATAAGAAATGACTGCCTATTCAAAATAAAACTGTCAATATCCGAACCATCACTGGAGCATCAAAGCAAAGACTCGAACAAGGTCTAATGTATGATCAGCTGAGTTTAGGATTGAAGAACATCATGAAGAACGGGTGGGTACCAAATAAATTTGAGCCTTTATCCTTTGTTTCTTGAACCGTGAACCAGGCCACATTATAACCCTTAAAAGTCCTAGCTGAAGCATGGGTTAGTTCGAAAGCATACTGTTACGAAAGGTATCCTGACTCCTTAAGGCTTGCGGTAAAATACTGAGTTGACATCACATTTTACAAAAATCACTTGCTTTTATTGAAAAATGCATTTTCAAAAATTTCAAGACAGACATAAGCTTTGCATTCTTAAGACAACATTGTTTGCATATGATTATTTGTTTGAACAACAGAGAACTTTGCGCAATGAATATCTGATGAACGAAGGTCTTCTCAACAAAAGAGTCACCTCCAGTGGAAGAAACACTTCCAATCAAGGGGCATGGCATGATCAGTGTCCATCATCTGGGGCAGTCCAGTCAAGATTCGAAGAATCTCTCAAAAGGCCAACCAGCTTGGGGCAAATCTCCATCTGGATCACCTGGGGCATTCCGACAACGAATCTTGCCTGATCAGACATCTTCTAGTGGTACGGAAACGCAATACTATTAACAGGGGCATCTCCCTACATTCTGAGAGCTTGGACATAGTCGAAAAAATACTACGCAAAATCAAAGACCCGCTAGGTTGACACACCTAGGCAAAAATAAGGGCTTCCCGGCGAACCAAAAGGGTTCGGGCAAAAATAAGGGATGAAATGAAAAAAATCTGTACACCTGGCAAGTCGAAAACCTGAAAAGGCGGCTTGGGCAAAAATGGGTATCCCGGTGGACTGAAAACCCGAAAGGGCGGTCCAGGCAAAAGTTAGGGATTAAAGCGTACGACTATGTCCTGGCATCTCGTCACCTGTCTACCAAAAGATTTGTCAATCACCCCCACGGGTATCTTCTCCCACATCAGAAACTGGGGCAATAGTGAGTTGTCTAAGAAATCTAGCTGCTCTGTCCCAAGGTACCAAGGTAAGTTCGGCTGAAGAATGCAACCAAGATATCTTAACTCCCCAGAGAGTGAGCCAGCAGGTCAACATACTCTCCCCAAGCAAAGTTATACTGGAAGCCTTAAGGAAATTGGGTATCCCTAGCGAATCTCAACATTTTTTAGCAGAGTATACAAACATTCTTAACAAGCATCCCCATCAGTCTTGATCTAAGATTGTTCCCCGGCGGTATACCAGACATTCAGTGGAGCCACTTCCCCAGTGTATCTCAAAAATTTCCCCAGGAGAGTCCAGTCTGAAGACTTCCCCAGGAAAGTTTGAATCCATCTCCCCAGCAGGAAGCTTATCCCCAGTAGATTCTGGAAGCTTATCCCCTGCATAGCACGAACGCATCTTCCGGCTCCATTCAAGGTTATTTCTCTACCAGGATATAACTGGGTTATCCTCAGCCAATAACCACGGAAAGATCGTCCTCGGCAAAGCCTTCTTATCCCCAGCGGAGTCTATTAAAACTCCCAACATAACAACGGTATCCCCAGCGAAGTTACCATCAACATCTCAACAGAGTACCTCGCTTCCCACAGAGTATTGTCCCCCAGCAAGGTCGCTAGAGTAATTTCTCCCCGCAGAGCAATCTATTCGCCAAGTTTATTCCCCAACGGAGTCATCTTCTCCTACCGGTTCATCCTTGCAATCTTCATCCCCAACAGAAACGAAGAACTCTCTTCAACCATCAGCCCAGGATTTAACTCCCGGCATTCGTCAAGGATATATTTTCCTAGACGAAAATACGTTCAAAAACATCACATTGTCTTACATCATGATACATGCATAAACGCATCATATCTTACAATCTCATTTATGTTGAGAACATCATTGCTTGATCCATGGCATGCATTGCATACGACTGATTTTTACATTTCAAGAAAGATCCAGTTAAGTTCTCAGCTATTCCAAGACCTTGCCTGGTCCAGTTAAATCGACTCCTAAAGATTTTTCTGATGCCGATCCAGTCAAAGGCCTTCTCTGGTCCAGTTAAATCGATTCCTAAAGATTTTCCTGATGAAGACCCAGTTGAAGATTCAAAGACCTTGCCTGGTCCAGTTAAATCGACTCCTAAAGATTTTTCTGATGCCGATCCAGTCAAAGGCCTTCTCTGGTCCAGTTAAATCGATTCCTAAAGATTTTCTTGATGAAGACCTAGTTAAAGATTCCAAGACCTTGCCTGGTCCAGTTAAATCGACTCCCAAAGATTTTTCTGATGCCGATCCAGTCAAAGGCCTTCTCTGGTCCAGTTAAATCGATTCCTAAAGATTTTCCTGATGAAGACCCAGTTGAAGATTCCAAGACCTTGCCTGGTCCAGTTAAATCGACTCCTAAAGATTTTTCTGATGCCGATCCAGTCAAAGGCCTTCTCTGGTCCAGTTAAATCGATTCCTAAAGATTTTCCTGATGAAGACCCAGTTGAAGATTCCAAGACCTTGCCTGGTCCAGTTAAATCGACTCCTAAAGATTTTTCTGATGCCGATCCAGTCAAAGGCCTTCTCTGGTCCAGTTAAATTGACTCCTAAAGATTTTCCTGAAGCCGATCCAGTTGAAGATTCCAAGACCTTGCCTGGTCCAGTTAAATCGACTCCTAAAGATTTTTCTGATGCCGATCCAGTCAAAGGCCTTCTCTGGTCCAGTTAAATCGATTCCTAAAGATTTTCCTGATGAAGACTCAGTAAAGATTCCAAGACCTTGCCTGGTCCAGTTAAATCGACTCCCAAAGATTTTTCTGATGCCGATCCAGTCAAAGGCCTTCTCTGGTCCAGTTAAATTGATTCCTAAAGATTTTCCTGATGAAGACCCAGTTGAAGATTCCAAGACCTTGCCTGGTCCAGTTAAATCAACTCCTAAAGATTTTTCTGATGCCGATCCAGTCAAAGGCCTTCTCTGGTCCAGTTAGATCGACTCCTAAAGATTTTCCTAATGAAGACCCAGTTGAAGATTCCAAGACCTTGCCTGGTCTAGTTAAATCGACTCCTAAAGATTTTTCTGATGCCGATCCAGTCAAAGGCCTTCTCTGGTCCAGTTAAATCGAATCCTAAAGATTTTCCTGATGAAGACCCAGTTGAAGATTCCAAGACCTTGCCTGGTCCAGTTAAATCGACTCCTAAAGATTTTTCTGATGTCGATCCAGTCAAAGGCCTTCTCTGGTCCAGTTAAATCGACTCCTAAAGATTTTCCTGATGAAGACCCAGTTGAAGATTCCAAGACCTTGCCTGGTCCAGTTAAATCAATTCCTAATGATTTTTCTGATGCCGCTCCCGTAAAAGTTATTCCAAGACCTCATCTAGTCCAGCTAAATCGATTTCTAAAGATTTCTCTGAGACGAAATCTTTGGAAGTTACCAGACTCGATTCCTGTATCTTGCCAGGGCACGTCTGAAGAGTTCGAGGATCCGATTCCTGTATCTTGCCAGGGCACGTCTGAAGAGTTCGAGGATCCGATTCCTATATCTTGCCAGGGTGTATCCGTTGACGACTAACATTACCAGACTCGATTCCTGTATCCTGCCAGGGCACGTCTGAAGAGTTCGAAGATCCGATTCCTGTATCCTGCCAGGGTGTATCTGTTGACGACTACATTACCAGACTCGATTCCTGTATCCTGCCAGGGCACGTCTGAAGAGTTTGAAGATCCGATTCCTGTATCCTTCCAGGGTGTATCTGTTGACGACTAACATTGCCAGACTCGATTCCTGTATCCTGCCAGGGCACGTCTGAAGAGTTCGAAGATCCGATTCCTGTATCTTGCCAGGGTGTATCTGTTGACGACTACATTACCAGACTCGATTCCTGTATCTTGCCAGGGCACGTCTGAAGAGTTTAAAGATTCGATTCCTGTATCAGGCCAGGGCACATCTACATAAAGAATTTGAAGATCAACTCCTGTAACAGGCCAGGTAATTATCTTTCTTTTTCAGGTACGCAAGTTCTCGCTAAGGAATCTCTTACGCGATCGACACCTAGATGGCATCTATAAGCCCATCCACTTACCAACAGTTCCAAATGGCATCTATAAGCCCATTCCCGACAAGGTTCTGTCACACCTCCAGATGGCATCTATAAGCCCATCCTCCTATCCACCATCTCTCCAAAGGCATCTGTAAGCCCATTTCCGCCATCATACTGCTGACATGCTACTATGTGAGTGCAAATTTCTGGGCACTCTAGTGTTCAATCATCTTCCACCCTCGGATCACGAAAGGCACACAAGCCAATCTACATCCTCAAGTCTAAGAAGATTGAACAGGGGCAACTGTTGTACCCCAAAATTTTCCCTCCCATAATCTTCAAAGTTTTGCCAAACATCACCTCAAATGGCTCAAGGTCTACTCAAGGGCTACACAGTCAACTATCCTCCTAAGCCAGTCAAATTAGGGTTTTGGTTCCTGCAAGGAAGTTGAGGTTTTCAAGGGCTCAATCAAGTCTCCTATGCTCATAAACATTGTCAAGCACCTACATGTCAAGTTTTAAGGCTCACAAGGTCAAGTTGCACAGTCAAAAACCCTAATTGCTCAACAGTCAACTGCAGGGGCAAAATGGTCATTTGGCAGTCAAAAGTCAAATTTTTTTGGTCAACATCTTATTTTGAAGCCACAAACATCATTTGATCAATTCTTGATCATGATTCTCAAAGCATGGCTCAAAAGGTCTCAAGATGCAAAAGTTTCTATTTTTGGACAGCTGAAAAGTCAACTGTAACTTGACCAAAGCATAACTTCTTCATGGTTTATCAGAAAAATCCAATCCAAAGCTCATTTTGAAGGGGATGACATTTCCTACAACTCATCTTCACACTCCAAGTCCAAGAAATGCTCTCACAAAAAGTTATCAATTTCAACATTATAGGTCATTTTCAAAAGTCAACAAAAAGGGACTTTAAGTCAAAGACCATAACTTGAGATTGGTAAATCAAAATGACATGGGACCAAAGACATTGGTTAGAGGACGTCAATACCTTTCCAAAATGTCCAAGAACATGTTCATAACTTCAAAATTGAGCAAGATATGCATTGGAGAAGTTGGGAAATTTTTGTGAAATAGCCAAAATCAATTATCCTTGAAACTTCATTTTTGACAAAAGGGCCCCACTTTTTCCACTTGATTCAGCTTGGCCATGCTTCCCACGTGTCCCACAAATTATTTCAAGATTTAAAATTAATTTTTTCATTTTTATTTAATTTTATTTGATTTAATTCATTTTAAATCATTTAAAATCAAATAAAATCAAAGAAGTTAATTAAGGGGATATTTCTTGTATTGAATTGCTTTGATACATCATCATGAGCATTCCAATTTCGTGCAAAGGTCCAAATGAAGCAAGAATTAAAATTTTGGCTCAAGAATGGAAAGTGCTTCAATGGAGTTTATGTAAAATCCCAAGCATGAATGCATTGCATTATTGGCCATAATTTTGATCAAAACACATTACATAATACATATGCAAGCTAACACAAGCATTTTACACGACCTAGAAAGCTAAAAAACGGCCAGGACCAAAACAAAAATTTGTCAAAAAAGTGAGGGATTGAAAGCTAGGTTACAGGCATTTTGAGATCAAAAGAAGCACATAGCCTTCTTCATTGCCACGCCCTGAAGCTGAAGAGACCAAAAACACAGCCTGAGATCACCTATACGATGCTGTAAGTTGCCTCAAACTCGCCCCTGTGCACGAAATCCATACTCCCCATTCTTGCATCTTTTCTCAAATTTTTTGGTATAATCATGTTGCTTGTTTGATTCTGGATCTAATAGCATTATTCAATTCCATTTTTATGCTTTGTATGACCAAATCCGTGCCTAGGGTTTGTGTATCTTCGTTTTAGGCGTTTTTGTTTCAGGTTAAATCAAGGCCATCCAAGGGCATAAGTGAGATCAGTGGACATAGACGAGATCATCCATGGCTTTAGGTGTTGTTTTCGTGGCCTGAGGACCATTTTGGAAGCAGCCTGCGAACTTTCCTGCGGATAGAAATCCGCAGGTATAAAAACCAGTGTTCAAGGAAGAAGACGCTGACGCGTCTCCTCCTCATTCGTCCGTTTGAAATAAGCGCGCCTTTTTCTTTTTTTTCCAGGAGAATATTTGATTTACTAATATAATATATATGTGTTATTATTGTTTCAATTAAAACATGCAGCTCAGATGGCAACGCATCAGTGGATTCCTCCAAAGGGCACGAGTTCAAGTCCTGGTTCTGCCCTTTTTCCACCTTTTCCATAATTAACTTGTTTTCTTTGTTTTTCCTTGTTTTATATTTTTAATCTTAATTTAATTTATATTCAAATAATTTTCTCATGCATTTAAAAATTCACAAAAAAATATTTTCCTTTTTCATTTTAATCAGAAAAAATGTTTATTTAATTTTTGACATTAAAAATAATATTTTGCATGCATATTTTAATTAATTGTTAAATAATCATTAATTTGACTTTTATTTGCTTTTAGTTATTAAAATTGATCCAAAAAACACCAAAAAATAATTACTCTATCATTAAATTAATTTAACTAACATTTTCATAAAAAACAAAAAAAATATAATTAACACTTTTTATTATCATTTAGTATTTTGTAAATAAATCATAATTGAATTAGTTGTTAATTAGGCCATTTTAACATTCCTTTTAATAAATTAAAATAGATCTAGATTTAGGTTAATCTTTAACTTTGTTTCTTTTTATTTCTATTTTATTTCATAAAAAATATAAAAAATCAAAAATGTTTTCTTGTAATTAAAATAATTAATTAGTTTTCAATTTCATTTAATTACCAAAAAAAAGACAAAAAAATTAATTTCCTTTTCTTTATTCGCGCATATTTAATTTGTTCGATTATTATGTAATTGCTCCGGATATGTAATAGTAAATAGGACCTTTTACTGTTTTTTTTACTTTCCGTATTCATTTACTAAAAAAACGGGTCTTTGTAAATTTTTGGCGATGTATAGACCCGCGCCTTGTAATAGCGTAGGATTTACGTTTTCCGCAATTTATTTTCCGCACCCACTTTAACTGTTAACTTGTATGCAAGAATGTATGGTAAATAAAAACAACTCGTAGCTCACCCATAACATGTACAAAAACATTAACTGAATACAACACACAAATACACACACCACTTCTAGGGTACGCCTCACTGTTGCCTTGCCCCTCGAAACGTGGTCGCCGAGTATAGGACGTTTTAGTAAGTCCTTATGTCCATGAACATGGCATAAGGGTAGCTTCTAAGGTGTCCTACTGTTGCTCTGGTGACCACACTGTCCCTACAAGCTCGAATTGTGGTCGTCGAGTACAGGACGTTTTAGTAAGTCCTTATGTCCGTTGATCTAGTTGCCTCGAAACGGTTGCCTCGGAATAAAAAGATCAATGGCATAAGGGTAGCTTCTAAGGTGTCCTACTGTTGCTCCGGTGACCACACTGTCCCTAATCCTCGAATTGACCCAAACACCTCCAACGGTGGTGCTACCTACCTCTCAATGGTGGGATGGCACTACCTTAAGGACATTTACACAGCCTAATTCCTTAGGGTAGGTAGATGACTCGTGGATACTTGCTCTAATTCAAAAACAAATCAAAACTTCTTTTCACACCGACACTTTTCAAAAAGCTTTCAAAACAATTATTCAAACACTCTTGAGGACTGATACAAGAGTCGATCTGAAATCTTTAAACGAAACTTTTTTCAAACCCACTCACACTTTGAAAAGCAAACAAACATTTTGAAAACACAAATGAGCAAGTATCTAAGAGCCCATGGATAACCATGGATAGAAAGGGTGCTAACACCTTCCCTTTCTATAAATCTACCTCCCGAACCGAGAGATAATCTCATAAGGAATTTTGCTGTGCTTTTGTCCTGTCCATGTTGGAGAAAATAAAAGACGGTGGCGACTCTTGCTTCCGCGACATTTCGTGTAACCAGCGTTAAACAGTCAGTTCCAGATCCACCGATCACAGAACTGGCGTCTCTGCTGGGGATAAATCTTAAAGTGAGGTGTACCTTAGGACTAGGATCACTTGTGTTTTCAATTGAATGTTTTGTTTGCTTTATTATTGTGGGTTGCATCGGAGTTACATAGATCCTAACCCGGATCTGGGGATACCCTGTTAGGTAGCATAAGCTGTGAGGGACCTGTCCGGCGTAGACCGACATGGGTGAAGCAGTGGCTACGTTGGTGTGGCGCCTTGGTCTGTACTGATATCCCTTGTGTCGCAACGAGGAGAATATGGGTCTTCCAAGGAGTCATTAAGCACCAACCGACCTTAGAACCTTAAATGACCCAACTTGGCCAATAGAATAGTAGCAGTATGCTACGCCCATTGAGGCTAAACTCTCGTGATGGTTCTGGCCGCAAGAAAAGGTTGCGATGCTGGAGTTATGACCGATTGAGGGTAGTCAATGATATTGGGATCCTCTAGAACCCGGTTACTTCTGATAGGACATGTCTTAACCAACAAACTGAAAGAGGGTAATACCTAAACCCCATGCTGGCCTAAACTCTAAGGGCTCTTTGTGTGACTCGTGCGCTTTCAAACTTGACTACTTGCATGCTTGTTATCTGACACTTGAGTTTCTTGCAGGTTTTGTTTATAGTCCTTAATCTGGACTCATAACATGGTTTACCTACATTACTCCATGCATAGCATAACATCATACCATTGCATACATCCTGCATAAAGACTAATCCATTTCAAGGATCTCAAGGGTCTGTGATGCAGGTCACGATGAACCAACGGTCTAGCAAGGGGCAAAGAGGATTTATTTTCCTCTAGCCAAGGTTGTCAGAGGCTATGACCCACTTGATATGGTGAGCTTTGACACTTGAAGAAGGTTCCCCGAGCCAAAATTGTCAGGGGCTATGACCCACTCGATATGGTGAGCCTTGGCTCTTGAAGAAGGACTCTCAACAATATGCAGTTCCTTCAATCAAGCTACAAGATTCAAATGCTAACAAATTTCTTGTTTACCCCGCGAGGTCCTTGAAAACATTGCACACACATCATACATATCATTGCATAACAGGTACCCTTTCTCTACAGGTTGCTTACCTTCTTTGCTGTTTATTTCAGCAGTCTCATCATGAATCCAGAAACATCTACTGAGCAATCCATCCAGGCCCAGAATGCCCAGTTCCAGGAGTTGATTAAGAATCTAGCCCAGGGGCAACAAGATCTGAAGACTCTGCTTTTGAAAAAGAAGAAGAAGAGGACTGTGTTGTTCAACCCTAGGCGCAAATCTGGGAATGTATCACAAAATGATGTTGATCAAGCTGCTTCCTCTGTTGGGAAAGACAGTCCCCAAGGGAGAGAGGTTCCTAGTCCAGTGGTCTCCGACAACGAGACTGATTTTAATGATGAGCAGTACCCTCCAGCTGAGGACCGGTACAAGCAACTAGAGGATCGTCTGAATGCCATGGAAATTCAACAAGTGCCTGGGTGGATTTCGGAGACCTAGGTCTATCTTCTGGTGTGGTGATCCCACACAAATTCAAAGCTCCTTCTTTTGCTAAGTATGATGGGGCATCCTGTCCCAGGCTGCATCTCAGGTCTTATGTGCGGAAGATTCAACCATACACTGTGGACAAGAACTTGTGGATCCACTTCTTCCAGGAGAGTCTTTCAGGGACTCATCTCGAATGGTTCTATCAGCTGGATGGAACCAAGGTTCGTAACTGGGAGGAGTTGGCTACTGCTTTTTACAAGCAGTATCAATATAATGCCGACCTCGCTCCTACACGTACCAAACTCCAGGGTATGTCGCTAGGATCGGGAGAAGGTTTTAAGGAGTATGCGCAGAAATGGAGGGACCTGGCTGGCAGGGTGCAACCACCTCTAACTGACCGCGAGCTCGTCGACATGTTCTTGGGGACCCTGTCTGGTCCATTCTTCAACCACCTGATTGGGAATTCTGCTGCTGGGTTTACAGATTTGGTCTTGACTGGGGAAAGGATTGAAGCTGGTATCAAGTCTGGGAAGATACAGAAGGATGCTTCATCGAGCACCGATAAAAAAACCTTTTAAGAAGGAATCCAGTGCTGTCTATGGTTCAAGGAGACAGAATAGACCAGAACGCCGCCAAGCTGTCAATGCAGTGGTGATCTCAAAACCTGCTGGTGCTCCTCAACATCACAATCAACAAAAGAGCGAGAGAAGACAGTTCACTCGGCTCAGCATGACCTTGTCCCAGATGTTGCCACAGTTGCTGGAGACCAAGCTGGTGACTCTAAAAGAAGCTCCAAAGAATCAAAATACAACGTCACCCAAGTATAATCCCAACGCCCGCTGCGCTTATCACTCTGACATCCCGGGGCATACTACGGATGATTGTTGGAGCTTGAAAAATAAGATCCAAGACTTGATTGACGCGAAGGAGATTGAGTTCGAGGCGCCCGAGGCTCCCAATGTGATCACCGCTCCCTTGCCAAAACATGGCTAGGATAGAAAGCACTTTTTGTTCATTTGAATTCAAGTTGTATTCTTCTTTGTTTATTCAAACAATAATATTCATGTCAAATGTTGTTATTTCATTAATGCATTACACATGTCTGTTTTGAAGTAATTATTTCGTGTTCACTATATGCAAACTGCTTTCATATTTTTGTGATGATCAACTCTTGATTGAAAACTCTAAGCCTCTTGAGGGAGGATGACGAAAACGATACCGCAATTTATAGTATGCTTTTGAGCAAGACCCCGCTGATGAGGTACATGCATTGTTTCCATTCCTAAACACTGGAGTTATAAGGATGATAATCCCTCGTCAACCCCTTCGAGCCAAAGAAGTAGGAGTTTTTCTTTTCGAAAATTAAAACCCTTAATTATAACCTGGGGCAGGTTAGTTCTCTCAGTTGATCCAAGTGCACAACGAATAGCACCAAAAGAGTCCTCCAAATCAAAATATAGTGAGGGTTCCGGATAATCATAAAGACAGACAGTCATTACCAAAAAAAATAAAATAATAATAGCCTGATAAGTCAAAACCTACGAAGGAGACTTACAAAACAGGGGCATCCCGCTGACTGTAACCACAAAAGAAACAGTTCAGGCAAAAAACAGGGATAACGAAATCAGAAAAGAAAGAGGTTCTACAAACCCTCAACCAAATAAGAAATGACTGCCTATTCAAAATAAAACTGTCAATATCCGAACCATCACTGGAGCATCAAAGCAAAGACTCGAACAAGGTCTAATGTATGATCAGCTGAGTTTAGGATTGAAGAACATCACGAAGAATGGGTGGGTACCAAATAAATTTGAGCCTTTATCCTTTGTTTCTTGAACCGTGAACCAGGCCACATTATAACCCTTAAAAGTCCTAGCTGAAGCATGGGTTAGTTCGAAAGCATACTGTTACGAAAGGTATCCTGACTCCTTAAGGCTTGCGGTAAAATAATGAGTTGACATCACATTTTACAAAAATCACTTGCTTTTATTGAAAAATGCATTTTCAAAAATTTCAAGACAGACATAAGCTTTGCATTCTTAAGACAACATTGTTTGCATATGATTATTTGTTTGAACAGCAGAGAACTTTGCGCAATGAATATCTGATGAACGAAGGTCTTCTCAACAAAAGAGTCACCTCCAGTGGAAGAAACACTTCCAATCAAGGGGCATGGCATGATCAGTGTCCATCATCTGGGGCAGTCCAGTCAAGATTCGGAGAATCTCTCAAAAGGCCAACCAGCTTGGGGCAAATCTCCATCTGGATCACCTGGGGCATTCCGACAACGAATCTTGCCTGATCAGACATCTTCTAGTGGTACGGAAACGCAATACTACTAACAGGGGCATCTCCCTACATTCTGAGAGCTTGGACATAGTCGAAAAAATACTACGCAAAATCAAAGACCCGCTAGGTTGACACACCTAGGCAAAAATAAGGGCTTCCCGGCGAACCAAAAGGGTTCGGGCAAAAATAAGGGATGAAATGAAAAAAATCTGTACACCCGGCAAGTCGAAAACCTGAAAAGGCGGCTTGGGCAAAAATGGGTATCCCGGTGGACTGAAAACCCGAAAGGGCGGTCCAGGCAAAAGTTAGGGATTAAAGCGTACGACGATGTCCTGGCATCTCGTCACCTGTCTACCAGAAGATTTGTCAATCACCCCCACGGGTATCTTCTCCCACATCAGAAACTGGGGCAATAGTGAGTTGTCTAAGAAATCTAGCTGCTCTGTCCCAAGGTACCAAGGTAAGTTCGGCTGAAGAATGCAACCAAGATATCTTAACTCCCCAGAGAGTGAGCCAGCAGGTCAACATACTCTCCCCAAGCAAAGTTATACTGGCAGCCTTAAGGGAAGGTATTAGTACCCTTTTCATCCGTAGTTATCTACGGGCTCTTAGTTTCTTGCTAGATCACTTTCTTTTGTTTTAAAGTGTGCTTGTGGTGTGGGTTTTGAAAGTATTTTGAAAATGTATTTGTAATGGTTCTCGTTTCTATAAGAACGCGTACAAAGTGTTGTTTCGAAAATAGTTCAAAGAGGTGTTTGTGGAATGTGTTTTTGAAAGTGATTTTGAAAAGTTATCTTTGTAATGGCTCTAGTTTCTATAAGAATGCATACACAGTGTTGTCTTTTGAAAATGTTTCAAAATGAGAGTGTTGGTGTATAAAATGTTTTTTGTTGTTGTGAGCAAGCGAGCAACTAGGAGCAAATCTACCTACTCAAAAGGTCTTAGATGTTCTTTTCCTTCTTCTTTAGATGTTGCTATCTTACAATTGTTTTGGTAAGAAGCCCCATCGTTGGATGTGAAGGGACGGGCGTGGGACGTTTGTATAGTCATAGAAGGAAACCCATATTATGTTTTATCAATATCGTTTAGGGACTAGGTCGTTTACCGAAGGCAACATCGAGGGTCATCGAGGGACTACAAACTTTTATCGAGGGTCTTTGCTAAAACACCCATGTTCGAGGGACATGACTATTTTTCCGAGGCAACAAGTTAGATTACCCTAAGGGTGCATGTGTGTAAAGTGTGTTTGATTTGCATGAATTTTGTATTTGATTATGGGTTGTCTATTTGTTGTTTTTATCTTGCCATACACACCTAATTACTAGCATTTGTACAAAAGTAATAAAAAGTACAAGAAATAAATCCTACACTATTACAACCATATTGAAAGGCATAAAAATATGAAGGCAAAAATAAGATAAATGTAAGAAAAATGAGTGTCTTTCGATTGAGGGGAAGCAACCTTCGATTTGCATTTTGTTGGCCTCCTTCGATTGGGGGCTGGCACCAGAAAAGTCATGTCTTTTGATTGGGAGCTAGCACCAGGGAGGTCATGGCCTCCAAATGGGGGCTAGCACCAGTGAGGTCCTGTCCTTCGATTGGCCTAGAAGTTAGTGTATGGTGAAGCCCAAGGTTCTGCCTTGCTGCCTTGTTGCCTTCTTCGATTGAGGCTGGCAGCAGCAAGTCATGGCTTTCGATTCTGGATGGACTTTAGTGCAAGCGTGCCTTTCGATTCTGCCTTTCTGCCTTGGAAGTCATCAAGGAAGCCCAAGGCTTCATTTCATGTTTCCTTTCCCCTGTTTCTTTCGTTTAAGGCATTAAATGCCAACATGGCCTAAGGGGACTTGAGAGATTTATTGTGTTTGAGATAATTTTGGGGGGGGGGGGGGGGGTTCGTTCCTATGGTCCAAAGATCCTCTGTCAGCTTTGTAAAAAATTCCTCTATTTATAGAGAAAAAGAATATATATCTTCCAAAGCCAGCCTTGCAAAGAATAATAAAATAATGAAACGTGAAAGGTACAAGTGGGGCTGTTGGCAGTTGATTAGACTTGTGCCTCTCGCCCTGCTTTTCGTTCAGGAAAAATTCAGGTGGAAAGTTGCTTTTGTAATAAAAGTACTTTCTATTAAAAGAAAGAGATAGTAGCCTTTTTCCAAGAATAATATTATCCAAAAGACAAAGTTTAAAACCTTTGTACAAGCCTCTGATTATATAAAGACTTGGAAGCAACATAGCCTGTCAAGTAGCTGGTCATGATATTTCCTCATATTTGCTTCAAACGAAAACTGCTTCGAATGGCTCAGATTAGGTTCGAAGGGAGCTGATTCGAAGGGAATCAAAGGTCCAATCGAATCTTTATATGTGGGTTGCTTTTGTCCAATCAAAGGTTTTCCTTCCCATGGTCATATGTGGCCAAACAAAAGAGTGTACGTGGGGGGTCCCTGTCTTGTGATTGTTTAGCATGAGGGAAGTTTTTGGCTTCTGAATCGAAGGGCACTCTTTCAAGGGAAGCAGGAACTTAGTCAAATCTTGTATGAAGATACCTCTTGGCTCAAACGAAGCTTGTATGAAGCAGAGTCTGCAAGAGGCCCTTGGTGCAAGTGGATTCAAATGAGGTTTCAACTCCAAACGAAGGACATACCCAAGTTGCATTCGAAGGAGGCTCTTGCTCAAAATGAAGGATGTAATCCAAGTTGCATTCGAAAGAGGCTCTTTCTCAACTGAAGTTAGCATGCAGGGACACAAAAGGTGAGTGCCCAAATGAAGACTTGCATGCAAGCACTTATGTTCTAAATGAAGACTTTTCCTTGCAGGGGGTATATGTGGCCAGCAAAAATTGGTTTTCAAAGAAAGCATGCAGGCAACATGTTGGGTGAATCGAAGGGTTTGCCTTATAGGGGGAACTTGTGGCCAGCAAACTTGGTGTTCAAAGCAAGCAATGTAGGAAGCAAAAGACACAAACGAACCCTGCAACAAGAAGTCACATGCCCAGGTGAAAGAGGCACGTTAGCAGCCATTCTGAGCAATCAAAGGAGGCTGAGAGGCAAGCGAAGAGTGCCAAATCGAAGGAGACTTATTTTTTCTCCAAATTTGTAAAAATGTTATTTTTATATGTTTTCTCCCTTTTTGACAGTTTCCTTTTAATTTTGTACTGGAAAATCCTAATGCACTTGTGCAAGCTTGAATCCTGAGAATCTTTGTGAGAAAACCCTTGAGAATCGAGAGGGAAAATTTTGGGGTACAACAGAAACTATTACAATACGGTCCAATAAAACACCAATTCCCGGCAACAATGCCATTTTATTGCAGCGGTATAGTGGCAAGCAAAAAGTAAAGTATTATTTTTACCGGGTGATATAGGTTATATCGTATCGTGTCCACAGAGATTGGTGTATTGAAATTCCGTTCGACAAATCTCTCGTTAATGAGTTTAGATTTGAATGAGTTTGATTTGTATAGAAAGGAAAATAAATGAACATAAAATATATACATTCAATGGAAATGAGAAATCTATCAGGCATGAATTTACACTACTCATCACAAACTTAAACCTATTGGTCAGTTGCACTCAACCTACTCTACTCGTCAAAATCATCACGAACACCACGAGATGTACCCATAACGAAGGTTATGTCTAACGCCAAGTCACGAGACCAACCATATTACTCTATCGGTAATATCTTGCGCGCTACAAAAACACTGATGCATTAAGCTTTAGCACCCAAAGTGAATATTAGCTCTAAATCCATCTCTAGAATATAGAATCTAATAGATATCCATCTCTAATTAAGATTTGTGAGATATATGTCTATAACAACCCGAATCCAAACATAAAGCAAAAAGATCAAAGAAGACATCAAGATTGATTTGTAAATCAAGCTATATATAATACCATTATCAATAAATATACATATATTCAAAGTAAATATACAAACATAACCCAAAAAATAGATAAATACTTAGAGAAGAAATGGATAAAAACCAAACATCTCACGGGTTGTCAGTGCCAATTGATGAGAAATTTGACTTTGGATCATCAAGATGTAAGCTCCATTTATTATTTTCAAGATCTCTCTACCAAAAATGGAGGTTTGATGAGTTGGGATCAAAAATACCCAAAAGACAACCTAAAAAAATATGTTTTTACCCATTTTAATGTGTTTCTGTCCTTCCAGTTTCGCCGGGTGAAATACACCAAAAGAAACTGTAGAAAATGCTGCACTGTTTCGGCCATAACTTGAGAACCGTAACTCCGATTTGTGCCCGATTCGAAGAGTTGGAAATCTTATTCAATGATATTTCTAAAAATGACAAAATATAAATCAAATTGATGATTTTTATTCTTTTATTTTGAGCCTTCTTCGTTGATGAGTTGCTCAAAATCGCGTGTTTGAAGTCGTGTCTTTGACACTTTATTGCTCATGCTCCAAATATGCATCAATACCTATAAAATGAATGGAAAACTATAACACGGTAAACAAATGCACAAAAACCCAATTTAATACAATTTATACAAAAAAGCGGGGAATTATTCAAGGATATTAACAACAAAGAGTCGGTAAGTGCAACAAAAAGTATATACAAAATAACTACAATTTTGCACTTATCGATCTCTCACAAGCATTAAGAATGACATTACCAACTCCACTAGTCACCACCTCAGGAAAGTTCTTTGTCCATCTTTGGAAACTGTAATCGTAGAACCTTAGAGGAAATATAGAGCATTTGTGTTACTCCTCCCCATCTTTAATTGCTATAAATCATCAGCATGTAAGCTACCATAATTATTCCTAACAAAACCGTCAACTTCCTCAGGTTTTATTAGCACCTTATAAAGTGTTTCTTCCCTTCTGGATACAATCTGATGCTGCAACCTTTTAGAGAGCTTTTTAAGTTGCTTCCCATATTGATCTTCATCATAAGACCTTCTTTCTACTGGTTTGAATATACCTCTGGCTTGTTCCTTTGAATTGATTCTCTTCACATCTTTCAGAAGTAGCTGATCAAGTTTTTTCTGCAACAACTTCATCCTATCATCTTTTGGTATTAAGCATGTGGAAGGACAATTTTTTTCTTGAGGAATCCATAAGTAATAATTATCTTTTGATCTGACTTCCTTCATGATCACTTAATTCTTCTCATTAGTTACCAGACATTCAGAAACAATGAAGTTAACTTTGAATCCTTAATCACATAATTGACTAATGCTTATCAGATTAGCAGTCAACCCCTTAACGAATAATACTTTATTGAGATCTGGAAATTCAGTGGAGTTCATCCTACCAGAACCTTTTATTTCACATTTTTACCCATCTCCAAAGGTGACATAAGTAGAGGAAAAGGGTTTAATGTTCACAAAATATTTCTTGAAACCAGTCACGTGTCTAGAGCAGCCACTACCAAAATAACAGTCTTCCCTTGTAGAGGCTCTGAAAGAGGTGTGACCTACAAGTCCATGAATGTCATCCACTAAAGGCCTATTAGGCTTCTTTTTGACATTTTCCTTCATCCTCCATAACAACCACATCTCTATTGTTGATTTCTGTCTCCACTATGCTTTTTCTGATGTCTGTGCTGATGTTGAGACATATAGTTCAACATCTCCTGCCCTTGTTTCTTCTTTGGGTTTATAGATCCCAACTCAGGTATTTCTCCTCTGTCCTTTGTAGCTTGATTGTCATGACCAAGACCTTTAACTTTTACAATATTCTTTCCAATTAGAATATTTGCTTCATCCAGAATAGTGGAGTCACAGTTTCCTGAGTGATTCTTCTGTTGTTCATTGTGGTGTTGAAACATTCTATTTAACTTCTTCTATTTCTGTTTTGGAACAACCATCTTTGTTTTAGCCTTTTTGCCTATGGTAAACTGATTGACATAGCCAAACCCTTGATCCTTTCCAACATTCTTACCAGACTTAATAATATTATCAAGCACATTATCAAGCTGAGAATTGAGCAGAAGAACTTCACCCTTCAAACTTGTTATGGTAGATAGGAGCTCTACTTTTTCAACTTCCAGTCTAGAGATAATAAACAATTGCTCTTCTCTTTCTGCCTTCAGTTGAGAAATAATGTCCTCTTGTTTTTCATCATTTGAACCTCCTCTTGAATCTTGAGGAACGACTCATTGTAGAAGGTAACAAGATCTTCAACAGTTAGATCTCCAATAACAATTTCACTATCCGACTCACAAACTCCATACAAGGTGTGATACGGTGGAAAAACGGCTATTAATACTGGTTTGCATTTTTGTTCGTAAATGTCGCGGTAAGCAAGAGTCGCCACCGACTTTTATTTTATACAACAAAGGAAAAGGAAAAAGAACAGAAAAAACCTTTTTTGAGAGTTTTCTGAGTACGAGGTGTAGATTATAGAAATGGAAGGTGTTAGCACCCTTTCTATCCGTGGTTTTCTATGGGCTCTTAGGTACTTGCTCATTTTGAAATTGCTTGTGTGTGCTTATTTGGAAAAGTTTTGTCTTACTTCCTTTTAACCCTTGTTTATGTCCTCAAGAGTGTTACGAAGTTGTTTTTGAAAACTTTGTTTGAAAAGTGTTTGGTGTGAAAAAGTTTGTTTGTTTTGAGCAAGTACTTAAGAACTAATCTACCTACTCGAAAAAGACTGTTCGTTTTCCTTTAGACAACGCTATCCTATTATTAAGGAATAGGTAGCACCGTCGTTGGAGTTTGAGGGACTATCGAAAGGGACAAAATGGTAATTGAAGGCAACATGTAAGGATACCTTAGCAGTTTGAAGGGACTGCCATCATATATTCGTAGGCAACATCGAGGGACAAGATCATTTCTCGTAGGAAACTCGAGGGACATTGAGGGACTATGATCTTTATGATGACTTTTAGATTGAGGGTCTTTTGCTAAGATATCCCTACGTTCGAGGGACACGACCATTATTTCCGAGGCAACCAAGTGAGGCAAACCCTAGGAGTGAGCATGTGCGAGTGTAATTTTCAATTAATTTATCTTTGCACATTTAGGGTTTTCTACCGTATTAATTTTCAGTTTGTCTTTCCATACAATCCTATTAACATACATCTAAGCAGTTTATAGTTTGCGGAATTAAAAGCAAGAAAGTTTAAAGTCCTAGCTATTACAAGGCTTTTGCAGATACATAATTATTTTGGACTGAAAATAAAAATGCAGAATTTAAACCCTAATTACTATTACAACCTCGAAACAGTTACAATAATAACAAAAGGAAATTAAAAAATGCACGCGGCGAATTAAATGCGAGAATAATTTAGGAAACCTAAAAAATCTAATTGAAAAAAGATTTAGGTTAGTTTTTTTTGAGAAAAATTAATTACGTTATGTACAAATTAAAACCCTAATTTATAATTAATTTAAATTATAAAAAAGGAATTAAATTTTCCCTAAATTAAATTAAACTAATTAATTAAGGAAATAAAATATTTTTATGAAAAAAAATGATTTTTATGTTTTTTTTGATGACTTTTGATTAAATAAAAAATAATGATTTTTTGGTGTTATTTTAATAAAGGAAAATAATTAGTAAAATAATTATAAAAAAATTAAAATAGAAAAGAAAAGAATGGGCATGTGTTGTGCCAGCCTAAGAGTGCACCATAGTCCTTCACTATTTGAGGCGTTGGATCTGAATTATTGATACATCCAATGGTCAAATGGTGGTAGCGCATGGTAGGCGTTTTGGATGATGATGCATTGAATCTGTAGAAACAAAGTAAGAAAACAAAATTTGCTGGGATGGTTAGTTGTATATATAATAACATAAATAAAATATAAAGGAAATAAAGTGGTCTTTTCCAAACGCACGCGTGATTCAAATCACCCAATAGGATTCTGCCACCTAATTGTCTTCTTTCCCATAATTGTTGTTTTTGGCCACACTTTTACCTACAGCCGTTTCCGTCACTAAAGGCTATAATGACGGATTTTTTCGTAGCAATAAACCTGTAAAATTCAAAAAAATGCAACACAAGCAGAATAATTTCAAACCAAAGACATAGATCAACTGTAAATCATCTCCTAAGCATGATAGTACCCCTAATTTTGTCCAATCTTGCCTTTATATAGAATTCCCAATTTGGGACCTCAAAACCCTAACAATGGCATCATGTCATTCCTGCACTTAAACTTCAATCAAACCAATCAAAAACATTGCAAATATGATAACAAGCATGGATATATGATCAAAACATGTTTATGATGGATAAATCATTGAAAATGAATCTTGAAAAAGATGCAAACCGTGGCACTGTGAGGCGTGATTTCTGAAGGTTTTAAGGCTTGAGGATGATTGGAATGGCTTCAGAACACGTCCAGGAACAGATTGTTGACTTTGGAATTACTTGAAACAGCATATGGAAGAGAATACAGTCTGCACTTTTTCTTCCAAAATTTGCAATTTCTCCCCCTTGTTTTCATGACCCCAAACCCTTTTTTATGCTTTAGAGATGTTAGGTATATATGATAGAATGATTTATGTCAACAAAAACTAACCATATCTTTGCAAATTATGGAGATTTGATTTAATTCTTTGCCTTGTATGATTTGTTTCCAAAATAGACCAAATTAAGATCTTTTCCAATCAATTAGCTCTTGCACGAATTTTTTGATTTTCTAGCTGTTCATGGACTCATAATATGCTCATAAAATCAAATCTTTGATTTGATTTTATTATTCTACTATTTAAATTGATTTATTTTGATTTAAATGGATAAAAAATCAAAATAAATAATAAAAATAATAAAATAATAGGTGGGTAAGATCAGGGGTCGTGGGCCATCTTAGGAACAAGTTTCAAACAAGAAAACATGGGCCCATTTGGAAAAAAAGTCATTTTGATCAATGCTGACTTCATGCACATTTCCAAAAATTGGTCAACTTTGACAATACACATCTCTCTCATTTTTAACCCTAAGAAGGTGTTATTGGACTTTTTAGAAAGATTAGGATGTGCCCTAAACAACCCTTTTGGTTTACTCTCAATTGGGTCTTCCATGTTCATGTAAGAAGCTTTGACCCAAAAGGTGTTTTTGTTGACTTTTCAAAAGGACCTATAATGTAGAAATTCATATCTTTTGATGAGTATATATTTTGAACTTGTGGGATGAAAATGAATTGTAGGTAATAGCATCCTCTTGAAAATGAGCCTTGTATGGAAAATTTCTGATAAAGTATGTGGAAGTTATGCTTGGTCAAAGTTTAGTTGACTTTTCCTGAGAAACCTTAATTTAGCAACTTTTGGATTTTGATGAATTTGGGGCATTCCTTGAGGAATCATGATCAACCCTTGACCAAATGATGGATATCACTTCAAAATGTTGATGTTGACCAAAAATCTTGAAGTTTGACTGTATGTGAGCCACAATTGACTTTTGACCTAATATAGTCAATTCTCGAGCATTTGAGCAGTTGACTCAGCAAACTTCTTGTGCAAGGCTTAAAATTTGACATGGATAATCTTGGGAACATGTTAGGACCTTGGAAAGCATTTGGGGCCTTTTTGATCCATACATCTTGATGAAAGTGGAAACCCTAATTTAAGAGACACTGCCTTAGGAGAGAGTTTGTCTGGTCAACTCTTGGGCAAACTTGAGAAAATTGAGGACCTCTAGTAGTATGTATTGAGTAAAATGAGAGGGAAATTTTTGGGAAAAACACAAGGCATTCACTTTCTTGGCAGATGCTTCTGCACTATCACTATTAAATTCATTTTCTGACCAAGACACATACAAACCTTTCTTATGCTTCTTGATATAGGTGGGGTACTCGGGTCTTACGTGCCCAAATCCTTCACATTTATAACACTGGATTCCTCTTCCTTGACTGGATTTTTCATTCATTCCATCTCTTTCTTCAAGATCCTAGTTCTTATCGGATGACTTGTTCCTGACATTTGATCTTGATTTCAAGTCAATCTTTCTTAACACTTTGTTGAATTGCTTTCCAAGAAGCACAACAACATTTGACACCCCTTCTTCTGTATCCAAGTCACACTTATCTTTATGATCATTAATGTTAGAGAAAAAAGCTATACTTTTCTTCTTTTTATATTTTTCACTAAGGCGTAACTCAAAAGTTTGTAAAGATCCCATGAGCTCATCAACCTTCATGTTGTTAATGTCTTAAGCCTCTTCAATAATAGTGAACTTCATGTCAAATCTCTTTGGAAGGGATATGAGAATCTTTCTTACTAACTTGGATTGTGACATCTTCTCCTATAGGGCACCCGAGGCATTGACTATTTCAATCATATTCACGTGAAAGTCATGAATACTATCATCCTCCTTCATTCTTAGATTCTCAAACTGAGTAGTAAGAATTTGGAGTCTTGACATCTTTACCTTGGTGGTTCCTTCATGAGTTGTCTTCATAATTTCCCATTCTTCTTTGGCAATGGTGCAATTACATATTAGCCTAAAGATATTCTTGTCTACTCCATTGAATAGGGAATTCAATACTTTGGAGTTCCCTAGGGATGATTCTTCATCTTTTTCATCCCATTATTCTCCAGCCTTCATAACATTAGTAGCTTTCCCATCAAGACCTACAACCGTAGGTGGATCCCACCCTTTAACCACGACTTTCAAAGCCTTGCTTTCCACAAATTTTATAAAAGCCACCATTCAGACTTTCAAATTAACATAGTTGGTTCCATCAAGGATGGGTAGTCTATTAAAAAATCTTCCTTCCTTGTCCATCGTACCAGAAAGTAACTTCCCTGAATCTCATCCAGAGTCAGAGCAGGATGTATGCTCTGATACCAATTGAAATTCTGGTATTCAGATTAAAGATGTACTAAAAGATGTCGAGACACCTCTATTGAACTTGCACATAATGAGAAATATGAATGATAAACACAGTTTAGAAAAGTAAAGAACACATAAAATTATTAATCCAGTTCGATGACTCACACCTACTCTAGGGGCTACCAAGCCAGGGACAAAGTTAATTTGATAGTATCAATTTGTAGACCCACAATAAACTTTCACCTAGTTTACAATCTACTCACTTAATCACTAACCGTTCTTAACTTCTACCTAAGACTCACTTAAGTATGAGACCCTTCTCAAATCCCTTCCAATCATAGTCACATTGATCAACCAATTATAAATACATAGAACAAACATTAAAGTCACACTTGAAATACACACAATCATTCACTGCTTTAAAGCTTTGGAATGATTGATAAAACTTACAACTCGATAAAACAATCCTACTCTTTTATTAACATGATAATCGAGAGGCTCACAATAAGCATACAAACCCTAATAATAAATACAATGTAAGTTCCACACTAAACTAGGTTAGTGAAATTCTATTTAAAGCTATCTCTGAATTGGATCGGGCTTTTCTATCACAACTAATCATCTGTTAAATCTCAGCAGAATCTTCTGCATATATCAGGGCTTCAATCATTAGTTTCCTAAATTTTCTCTTAATTTAGAAACTAATAATATTCCTTGTATCCAGCTAGAATCTTTTTCAATCTTCATCTTGCGCGTCACATGGGATAACAAAATATATCCAGAATATTCTGCACCTATAACAACTAAAAATAACTAACATTCCAGTTGTACAAAAACACGATGTCCTATAGTTTTGATTGGGACATCTTATTCGACAAGTTGCATCAGTTGATAGAACATCTTCATTCAACATGTTTTTACTAAGTTCGTTTTACCAAACATAATTCCAACCTTAGAAATAGAGAATTAACATAAACCTTCATGGACAAACACCCCCATATCTCGTTTGAGAGTGGGTATTTTCTTGGTTTGTCCTATTAATATTCTAGATCAAAGGAGAGAAAATGGTATTCATTTCACATGCAAGCACTCCTACCATGTCATGGTTACTAGCATTCATTTGTTGCCTAAATGCTGCCTGAGTGTCAGTTGTGAGTATAGGAAATTGGTTTGACAATCCTTGGTTCTGCGTATTTCGACCCACATGGTTCATGCTAGAACCAGATTTTGCACTGGCGAAAAGGTTGTCATGGTAGGTTGTGTACGTGTGGTTATATTATTGTGTAATCCTGACATAAGGGAAGTTGTCATCCCGTATTAGGGTTGCTCCCTCCAAGTCCTAAAATTTTGAACTCCTGGTGGTCTAGAGGTTGCAAGTTAATTCTGGTTTCCCACATATGTCAACACATGGCCAGTTTGAGTGTTCGAAGGGATCTCTATCGTATTTGCAGAGATATGCATGGTTGTCGAATTGTTCGTGGGTATGGCCCCTGTGGACCCATGTATAGAACTATTTGTAGCCATGGATCCTGTGGATATGGACATGGCTTGTGAACCAGGAATCACAGTTGACACATTCGTCGAACTTGTAATGCTTGTGCCTGATTCTTGTAGAGGATTTCGCTCTCCATCATTGGCAGTATTAACCATCTTTCTAGTTTGTTTTATTTTGGGTATTGGTTGTTTGTTGTTGGTTATCTTACCACTCCTAAGGTTCCTATACTCAACAAGAATAAGTTTGTAACAGAAACTACTATAAAGACCCAAACCGAAAGAATATAAACAATGTGACTAAAACACTTCAACACTGTCCCAGTGGGTGTGCCAATTTGTTTACCAGTGATTTCTGACTAACAATCGCTAGTATTCCAAATCTTATGCTTTGGTAACTTACAGGATCGACTAGATTGATCCTAGGACATAGTCTTAGTGTTCTTACAGTCTGATTCGAAAGAAAACATTGTACGGATAAAAACAAGGTTTTTCTATGGTTACAATGATCTCAAGATGTTTAAAGTTTGAATATGAATCTTAAATATGACTTTAAAGGGAATAATCTGGAAATTTGTGAAAGTATAAAGACAATGCTTAATAAGAAAAGTTTAATAAAGTTTTTAAAAGACTAGACTGGAAACGAAAAAGGAATAAAAGTGATTAAAGACTTTGTACTGAGAAATTAATTCTAAATAAAAATGGTGGTGTTCTTACACATACATTATCAACAAACTCGTTTCTCTTGCTTTGGTACTTTGAGTATAATGTGATTTTATATACAATTCGAACACACCTTTTTCTAACATCTAAGACTTCTATTTATACTGATTTGACCCTAACGGTCCTTCTATGAAAACACGCCATGTTCGAAGATTGCATGTCTTTCAAACTATTAGACTTCCACGTGTCTCTTTGGATAAGATCGAAGCTTTTGAATTAAAAATCTTCTTCTTTTCGAAGCGCCAATTCAAACAACATGACAGTCAAAATATCTTTCTTTGTAATGCTTCGAATAACTTATATTTCCATAGTCCGAAGACCAACCCTTCGATAATGGTTCAATATAGTAAAAATATTTACTAGATCTTCATCAATTGAAGATTCCATAAAAAACTTCTTATACTTTCCCTCGAACAACTCTTTCTTCGATCAAAAAGCCTTAAAACTTGTATAATTGAAATTCGCAGCTAACAACGGGGACCTCCTGGAAAACGTTCGACTCGTAGTTCTGGGGAGGATGGGTGCCCTCGTGTGGTCGATCATTCCGTCTCTATAATTCTGCACGAGACCGACCATTTCGGCGTTGTTCCCGTTGTTGTTGTTGTTGCCCATGTTGTCGACGAAGCTGTTGTTGGGGTCGGCGAGATGGGTGTCTAGGTTTTTATTGGCAGATGGGTCAGCCATGACATTCGAAAGAGTTTGAAGAATTGCTTTAGTCTTGGGTTAATGAAAGACGGGGAAGCTTGTTCCCACAGACGGCGCCATTGGTCATACCTGACCATAATGGATCGTCAAGGCCTACGAGTTATGAGTTGAGAAACAACTGGAAATGAGGTGGGGGTACCTGCAAGACACTCTGATGCTAAAGTAAGATTCAGGGAGAGTTCTAGTGTTGGACCCCAAAATTTTCCCTCTCTTTTTACTCAACACATGCCCATTGAGGTCCTCAAGCTGCTCAAGGATGACTAAGAATTGACCAGACCAATTCTCCCTCTAAGGCAATAAACCTCTAACTAGGGTTTCAATTTTCATCAAGATGTGTGTGCTCCAATGGTCTCAAATGATGTCCATGGTCCTAATATGTCTTCAAGATTATCCATGACAAATTTCATGCCTTTCACAACAAGTTTGCTCAGTAAACTGCTTAAATGCCTGAAAATCAGCTGTATTAGGTCAAAAGTCAACTGTGGCCTATATACAGTCAAACTTCAAGATTTTTGGTCAACATCAACATTTTGAAGTGATATCCATCATTTGGTCAAGGATTGATCATGATTCCTCAATAAATGCTCCTAATTCATCAAAAGTCAAAAATTGCTAATTAGGGTTTCTATAAGAAAAGTCAACCAAACTTTGACCAGGCATAACTTTCTCATACTTTATCAGAAATTTTTCCACCAAAGCTCATCTTGAAGAGAATCCAGTTACCTACAACTTCTCTTCATCCCCCAGGTTCAAGAAATGCATCAATTGAAAGATACAAGCTCAGACATTATGGGTCCTTTCAAAAAGTCAACAAAAACATCTTTTGGGTCAAAGCTCGGGACATGAACATGGAAGATCCAATTGAGATGAAACCGAAAGAGTTGTTTATAGGACATCCTAAGATCCCTAAAAAGTCCAAGAACACCCTCATAGGGTTATAATTGAGAGAGTTATGCATTTCTAAAGTTAACCAATTTTTGGAAAAGTGCATGAAGCAAATATTGAGCTAACTTGGAATTTTTCCAAATGGGCCTAAATTTTTATGTTGGAAACTTATTCCTAACATGGTCCAAGACCTCCAAGCCCACCCATGAATTATTATATTATATATGCTATTTATTTTTGATTTTTATTCATTAAAATTCAAAATTAAATAAGTAAATAATGGAAATAATAGAAGATTTGATTTGAAATCATTTTCCTATTAAATAATGGACAAATATGATTATTATGTCAAGGGAATTTCGTAGAGAGAGGCAAAAGATTTGATTTGGTCCAAAAAAGTCAAAAATCCACATAATTAGAAAGCAAATATTTTCTCATGAAAGCATGGATATCCCTCCATATTTGTTAACCTAATGTGGCTTAATATATATGCATAAACATTTAGAACCAAGAGGACATGCGCAACTGCTTCAAAAAGAGCCCTAGCAAAAGTTCAAAAATTCAAAAGAAAGGTGAAAGTTTGCACCGTACGATCCAGCAGTTTCCAGACTAAACAAACTGCACCATTCACTCTCTGAGGCCCTCAGGAGGTCACTATATCATCCACAAGGCGTGTAACACCCTAGAAGGCCAGACCCATACATCACCAGATTTTGGTAAAGCTTGGTTTCTAAACTTTTCAAATACATGCTATAAATTAATTTTCGTTCCATATTCATGCTATTGTCATTGATTGTGAACATTCTGACATCTTTCATGTAAGGTACAGGGCCAGGATCTCTAATCACCATTGTTAGGGTTTCTAAACATAAGAGTTTCATTTTCATGGTTAGAGTCATTTTTAGGCCAATTTAAGGCCGGAATCAGATTCAGGGCTCGATTTTGTGTAGGGTAGGGCCTTTAGCTCTTCATAAATCCCACGCTTTTGCAGGTTTGAGGATTGTAACCTCCCGAAGAAGATGACCGAAGATCCCCTTCGGCATCGTTGAATTGTTGACTCCGTTTGGAGCCTACGTGGCATTTTGACATAATCTGATTGGTTTATTTAATTGCTGACACGCACATTTTTTGATGACCTGTATCTTATCATTGTTTTACATATAATATTATTGCATTATTATGTATACAAATTAACATGACAGCGCATATGGTGAGGGTGCAGGTGTGTGAGGGAAGGGACCTGGGTTCGATCCCAGGTCCAACAATTTTGCATTTTTCCAAAGTTTCTTGCAGGTTCCAGTACATAGCATCTCAATATGTCCACCGCGTATCTCCAAATCTCATCCACTAGATCATCCACCATTCAGATCCAGCGGCCAACAATCAATTCCCATGGTGGACCATCAAAGACATTCCCCACTGGATCTCAGACAAGACGTTGGGCTTGTGTTGACTTGGGCTTAGCACTTTTTTAATCATCACCCCTAGAATGCTTTCACTATCAGGCCCATTCTCTCATTTTTTGGTTATATTTCAATTTCTTTATTTTATTTTAATTGTTTCAAAAATTAGTTTTTTATTTATTTTAATCATGAAATTAAAAGAATCACAAAAAATAGAATTAGTTTTTTTTTTCATAATTAAAATTAGTTTTGTAAATTAATATAATTTAATTACTTTGACTTGTTTTCTTTAAAAATACCAAAAAATATTAGTTTCAGTAGAATTAATTGTAATTAATGATTTTTCTTCTTTCCTTTTTAATTTAGTTAATTAGGATATTACTATAACTTAATATTTTCGTAAATAATTAAAAACAAAAAAAGATTTTTTTGTAAACATTTTTAGGGTTTAGACGCTCTTTCCATTCTTCGTGCGCTTATTACTTTTGTTATTCTTTTCAATTAATTGTATCTATACAAAGTTTGTAATAGCTTTAATTAGGTTTGAAATTCCGTATTTTATTTTCTTGTGCTATTTATGTAATTGCCCCAAGGCCTTCTAATAGCTAGGTTTAATTTCTGTCTTTTAAATTCTTGCATTACTATTAACTGCTTAGATTAATAGGATTGCATAGAAAGACTGTAAATTAAAATGATTAGATAACCCTAAAATTGTAAGATAAATGAACTGAATCAACACACTTGCACATGCTCACCCCTAGGGTATCTCCCACTTCGGTTGCCTTCGAAAACAGTCACAATTCTCGAAACGTGAGAATTTTTAGTGGCTGTCTTTTAGTTCAAGAGATCACAAGTCCCTCGATGACCCTTTCGACTGTTGCCTTGGTTAAAAAAGTGATCTTAGAACTTTAGGGCAATTATTAAGAGTTGTTGCCCAATTTCCTTAGTGACCGTAAACGTTCCTTCGATAGTCCCTCAACGTCCAGCGATAGGGCTACCTACTCACTAATAGTAGGATAGCACTATCTAAAGGAAAAGAGGAAAAGAACACCTTTTTCGAGTAGGTAGATAATTGTTAGGTACTTGCTCAAAAACAACCTTTTTTTCACACTACACTTTCAAAACCATTTTCAAAAACGCTTTATCAACACTCTTGAGGACTGATACAAGAGTTATCATAAAGAAGATAATATTTTCAAAACACACAAACATGAAAGAAATTTTCAAAAATGAGCAAGTACCTAAGAGCCCATGGAAAACCACATATGGAAAAGGTGCTAACATCTTCCCTTTCCATAATCTACCCCCTTACTCAAAAAATCTTGAGAAAGGTCTTTTTCTGTTCTTTTCACCCTTTCTTTTGTTGGATAAAAGAAAAGTCAGTGGAGAATCTTGCTTACCGCAACATTTTCGAATACAAAATGCAAACCAGTACAACAGTCGGTTCTTCTATCGTATAATAGAACAGGCGACTCTGCTGGGGACTTTATAAAGTGGGGTTACCTTAGAGTTTTAGTTCATCATTTTAAATGCTTTATTGTGTGTTTGCTTGCTTTATCTTTGAGGGTTTGTTGGGCTATTCTTGTAAAGATGCTACACCCGGATCTAGGGCACCTTATTAGGTAAGTAGTAATAAATCATGGAGGTTGTACGACACAGACCGATACAGACGAAGTGGTGGCTACATTAGCACGATACTCTGGATTGTACTAATGTTCCTTGAGTAAGTCAAGGATAACATTAGGCTTCCTCATAGTGTCACTAAGCGCTAACTGACCTTTAGGACCTTTAATTGACTCATCCTAGCCATTAGGAAGTAGCGAGATGGCCAGCTTTGGTTCCGACTGAGGATTGGTTGATACTCGATACTACACTCATTGAGACTAGACTTTTGGGATTTTTTGGATGAAATACTTCGGTGCGCGAGCTTAAAAAATTCCTGATGGGAAGGTCAATGATATTGAGACTCCTTATAACCCGGTTACTATTTGTTGTACCCCAAAATTTGCCCTCCCATATTCCTCAAGATTTTTCAAGAATGATCTTCAAATGGTTCAAGATTTGCTCAAAAGGTAGACAGTCAAACCACTTCCTAAGCCAGCTGAAATTAGGGTTTTGGTTCTCTCAAGGAATTTGGGGTTTTCAATGGTTCAATCAAGTCTCATAGGCCTATATACATTCTCAAGCATCTACATGCCAAGTTTCAAGACTCACAATGCCAATTTGCACAATCAAAAGCTCCATTTGATCCACAGTTCACTGCAGGGGCAAAATAGTCATTTTGCAGTCAAAAGTCAGAATTTTTAGTCAACATCTTATTTTGAGTACACAATCATCATTTGATCAAGTCTTGATCATGATTCCATAAGAATAGCTCAAAAATCATCAAGATGCAAAAGTTACTATTTTTGGACAGTAGAAAAGTCAACTGTATCTTGACCAGGGCATAACTTTTTCATGGTTTGTCAGAAAAATTCCATCCAATGCTTATTTTGAAGGGGATGACATTTACTACAATCCATCTTCACACTTTAAGTCCAAGAAATGCACTCACAAGAAGTTACCGATTTTGACATTATAGGTCAATTTCAAAAGTCAACTAAAGTGCACTTTAAGTCAAAGGCCATAACTTGAGATTGGTAAATCCAAATGACATGGGACCAAAGGTATTGGTTAGAGGACTTCAAGACCTTTCCAAAATGTCCAAGAACATGGTCATATGATCAAAATTGAGCAAGATGTGCATTGGAGAAGTTGGGAAATTTTTATGAATTTGCAAAAGTCAACTTTGCTCAAAACACCTTATTTTTGCTAATGGGCCTCAAATCTCTTCTTGAAACTTCATCCATGACCTATGCACGACCCATCAAGCTTAATGGAATTTATTTTCTTATTTTATTGATTAATTGGATTTTTAATTAATATTAATTCATTTAATTAATTTAAATTGTAGGAAAATGCAAGATTTGATTTTTCAATCAATTTGTGAAGCAAATATGGTCAAGATATGCTGACAAGTTCGTGCTCAAGTAAAAGATACAAAAATATCCAAATTTGGCAACTGTTGTACCCCAAAATTTGCCCTCCTATTTTTCCACAAGAAATCACAACTTCGGGCTTTTCCTGATTTTTCAGAATGACGTAAGAATCAGTCAAACAAACTTTTTCTTATTAGTCTATCCAATTTAGGGTTTTCATGGCTCTGGAACAGTTCAAGCAGATTGCTAGGGTTTGTTTGAGTTTGGGCTCATGGTTTGATCAGGCAGGCGCTTCTTTGACATTTAATCAAGAACTAGGGTTTGTGCGCGCAGAAAGAATTAATTCTACAGTGCTTTTCAATTTACTCTGAGATTTGGATTGAGGCATTTGAATTGAGGACTTGCAGTGTTTGGTTTAATCAATAAAGGCAAAAGAATATGGATGTATGTTTAATTTGACTGTGCAATGCTTATGGCTAATTGAAATGCCGGGTTTATTATTGATTGATGCTAAGACCAGTGTTTATTAATTGTTTATTTATTCTAAGTTAGAATAATTGGGATTTATTTCCATTTATTATAATTTAAGAATTATAAATAATTCAATAAACATTTGAAGAATAATTAAAAAGGATTAAACTTTTATTGACTTTTAATTATTAAGTACAAATGTTATTTGAATACATTTACAGTATTTACAAATAATATTATTACAAATAATTAAAATGAAATAAAATTACATCCTAAAATTATCCTAAGTTTTCTAAATCTTCATCTTCTACTGACACTCCCCATTGATCAATTAATTTGTACCTGCAAAAAAGAAAAAGAAGAAATGTCAAATGCAGATGAAATAAAAAAAGGCAGACAGTTAAAAAGATCATCATTAAAAGTAACTGGCCGGAATCAGTTTGTTTGCCCTCTCTGCAAATCACAAGATTTCTCTTGGTTCACAAAGAGGGATAGAAATATGCTTGCAAATAAAGTATGAAATGCACAAAGTTACAATTGCACAAATTCAAATTGTCAAACATACTGCATAATTCCAAAAGTCCAAACTGAACTAATTGCAAAGTGAATATGCCAAAACAAGTCAAGTTAAGCAAACTGAGCTAAACTGTCCAGAATTGCCAAACAAACTACAAAGTCACAATTTCAAACTAAGCCAAAGCTGTCAAAAGCTGTCCAAGAGATATAGAAAGATATCAGGCTATCCACAAGTACAAAAAACTGTCAACAATGTGCAGGAAAGAAGAAAGTATGCAGAGAAAGACCACAATACAAGCAATGTTCAAAATCATCATTTTCAAGGCCAGTCACCTTTTCAGAGAAAAAGTACAGTAAGCAATATAATATGCTTTTAATCTGTAAAGAGAGAGAAGAGAGAGGGAAGTAGCTTACAGGCTCGAGGCTTAGGCTTAAGATATAAACAATATACCAGGACAGTTTCAAAGAGGAGGCAGAAAACACATAACAAACTAAACCACAAACTTCCAATACTGCCTTCAACAAAAAACACATAGCCCAAACCTATTTTCAACTCAAAGGCTTGTAAGCTCTCAACCTGTGATCCAAAACACAAGCCTTCACCTGCTAAACTGCATCAAAGCCAGAAAAGCCATCAACCAGCATCAAGCCATACAAGCCTGAAGCCTGTCAAACTGTTAGGTTAACCAAACAGTCCCAAGCCTCAAAACAGCCTGTTTCAACCACAAACATCAAAACCAACAAAATCATGAAAACCTGTCAAAAAGCTTCAAGCCTGTAACCTCTAAAAATCATAAGTTCAAGCCAAGCCTAAATCTACACCAAACTAACAGCCTCAAACAAACCTGTTTCAAAGCATCAAACCATTTCACACTACTGTAACATAAACCTGTCCAAGCCTAAAAACGAAAGCCTAAAAGCCATAGCCCTTATTCAAACCAACATCAAAATCAAAGCATTTAAACCAACAGGCCACCCTCAGAGCAACCTCATCATAGGGTTCGTATATCCACATTCAGATTCAAATCAAGCATACAAGCATATAGAAGCGAGGAAAAGAAGTCTTCAGAAACAGAATAGGCAAGGGCTTTCAGATATCATCATTAAACCTAAAAAGCAAAGATAAAGATACCAGGTTTCCAGCAAGCCAACACACAGCATCGCGCCCCTCCGTCTGGCCGTCCTAAGGCACCTCTGATCCTCTCCTCCTCCGTCTCCAAAAGCCAAAGGTAGTATTTCTCCATTTTTTCTTTCCACGCACCTCAAACAGAAACAATGGCAACATAATAATCAAGACACAGATAATAACACACAGAATCAGAAACGAATGAAAACATGCAAGATATGAAGCACGAAACCCTAATGCGTTAAGGACAGAAATCGAACCTTACAACTATTGCCTGAGTGATCCATGGAGGGAGAAGGAGGGATGATGGCGCTTGGTGGCCATAGACGGAGAGAAAAGTCAGAAGCTTGAAAGAACGAAGGAACGGAGAAGAAGATGAGCGCCGTTTGTCCACTGTAACCCTAATCCCAAATGAACAAAACACTGAAACCCTACAACAATTGTTAAAACGTCTTGGGCCTTGCCCCATTACAAGCCTTAAGCCCTATTCAATGCGCGTACCCCCCATTCTGATTATCATTTCAAACTTTGTTTTGGGCCATAAACCTCCATAAGCCCATTTAACTCTTTTATTTATTTATCTATTTAAACTCATACATTTTTATTTTCTCCTTACATAAGTTAATTCATTATGTAGATAAAAAATAATACATTAAATCTTTTATACAAAATTTTCTTTTTTGCATTTGAAAAATATATAAATTTTAGGTATAATTAGGTTAATAGATTTTATCTTAAAACTCTTTTAATAAATCTTTTTTCATACATAAAACATTAATTTTCTTAAAACTTGAAACATTTTTCTTTTCTTTAATTCAACCTTTTTCATGCATAAAAATACTAACTTAAACACATAAAAGCATTAATACGTAAAAATAGATTTTTAGGCATTTTCTTTTTTTAAGTCTTTTGTTTGTACATAATCAACAAAAAGAATAAATAAAATACTTAATTTTGCATCAAGTCATATACACTTACACAAATATATTGCTTATCTTTCATTCTTATACATTGCTACATTTACATTGCGATTGCGATTCAATTTGGTTGTAAATATATTTGGACACTACTCTCCTAATAAGTCTCATCCCCATTTGTAAATATTTGTACCCCCATTCCCGGATACTTATTTGTAATAGCGTAGACTTTAAATTCCCGCAATTTATCACTTTCAATTATACCATGTTTAGACCTAGGGTTTGTATGTAAATAAAATCAACCGCTAGATAACCTAAATAAAAAATAAATGCATGACAATCAATACACCATTCATACTTGCACCCCTAGGGTAATCCCGCTTGTTTCCTTCCAAAATGGGCCATGCTTGCACGTTGAGTTTCTTTGGCAAAACAAAACAAATCAAATGATCATAGTCCCTCGATGACGCTTTCGAAAGTTGCCTAATCAAAATGATCATAGTCCCTTCAAGCAAAATTGCCAAAGATACTTGTCACCATTGCATTCATGATCCATACGATGACCCGCGCCTATCCCGTTAACATCCTAACACAAGATTGTCCACCAAATACAATGGTGGAATAATACTATTAAAAGGGTTAAAACATAGGAAAAACCTTTGAGTAAATTTAGGGGTAGACAACTCTTAGTTACTTGATCAAACTTGCAAAACACACTTGCCTACTTTTCAAAACCCACTCCACAAACACTTTCAAAAACAAACTTTCACAAACATTGAAACATCTTTTCGAAAAGACACACACCTTTGTAAAACATTCGAGTAAAGAATTATTACAACGGTTGCCTAGACAAGGCATCTTTTTCAAAACATTTTCAAAAACACACACACACACACACCACCATTTCAAGCAATTTAAAATCAAGGCAAGTGATCTAAAACAAGTAACTAAGAGCCCATGGATAACCATGGATGAAAAGGGTGCTAATACCTTCCCTTTTCATAATCTACCCCCCGAACCCACGAAACATCTCAAAAGGTTTTTCCTGTACTTTTTAACCTTTCCTTAGGATAAAATAAAAAGTCGGTGGCGACTCTTGCTAAACCGAACAAGTGCAAATACAAACGCAAAACCTCAAGTCAATTCTCCCACCGTATCACAGAACTGGCGACTCTGCTGGGGAGAATTCAAAAAGTGGGGTTACCTTAGGGTTTAGATCACCTTTACATTCTTGCTTTGATTGCCTTGATTGCTTTACTTTTTGGGTCCTTGTTTGGGTTTGTTGTAAATCCTACACCCGGATTTGGGGCACCTTCTTAGGTAAATAGCAATAAAACTGTGAGGGAACTGTGCGGGGTATACCGACATGGTTTAAGCAGTAAGCTATGTTAGTGTGACATATTTGTGAGTACCGGTAACCCTTGAGTTCAATCAAGGAGAGTACGGGGCCGCTGAGTGATGTCGTGAAGCACTAACGAACTCTTAGAACCTTAATTGACCATCTTAGCCTTTTTAGGGGTAGTGAGATAACCGACTTTGGTGCAGTCCGAAGTTGGTAGATACTCGATAATACACTCATTGAGGGTTGTTTTCTTGGAATATTTTGGTCGCTAGTTAAGTGGCTAAACCAGAACAATGAACACAGAAAACAATCCAATGATATTGAGCTCCTTAGATCCCGGTTTCTATTTTAGGACAGGATGAGCCAACTAACTTCAAGAGGGTACTTACCTACAAACCCCATGCAAGCCTAAACCTAAGGACTTGTTTGATTTGTGTGAATATGATTACCTGTATATACACTCACTTACTTTTGCATACATGTACATAACATCATAACATCATACCATAGCATTTTCAATAACCATTTCAAGGATCTAGAGGGTTCTTTTGATGCAGGGTTACGTTGAACCATACGTCTACCAAAAGGGCAAGAGGTTTCTCCTCTAACAAATTCCATCCAAGATCAAGTGCAACAACTTGAATCAGGGGCTATGACCCACTTGACATGGTGAGCTTGATTCTCGTGGAAAGATATCCACCGGTGCAAAGTTCTCCAATCAAAGATCAAGTGCAACAACTTGAATCAGGGGATATGACCCACTTGACATGGTGAGCTTGATTCTCGTGGAAAGACATCCACAGGTGAAAAGGTTCTCCAATCAAAGATCAAAGTTCAACCTCTAACATTCTCTTGTGTCTACCCCAAGAGATCCTAAAAAACATGCATCCACATATCATGCATTGCATCATAACAACTTTCCTTTTTCAGGTTTCCTTACTCTCCTACTGTTTATTTCAGTAAGAGATGGCTCTAGAGCAGACTCTCAAGGACATACAGGCTCAAAGCGCCCAACTTCGAGAGATGTTCTTGAACCTATCCAAGGGACAATAAGAGGTCAAGACGCTTCTCACAAGGGGCATGATCGTGGGAAATCCTGGGGACGACAGAGATGACCAGTGGGAGCTACACATTGAGATAGCCATATTGAAGGGGGAACTGGTGAGTCAGAGGGCTGTCATCCAAGACTTGGCTCAAAAACAAGAAGAGCTCAGGGTCCTCGTCAACAAGCTGCTTCAAAACGACCAAGTGGGGCAAACACCAAGGGTTGAAGATCAGGTCATCGTTCAACCTCCTTTGAGACAAGGAGACAAAGGAAAAGCTCCTCAGCTTGCTTCAGGGTCACAAGCCCAGCAACAACCTCGCCAACATCAACAGGGTAATCTACGCAAGCGAAATGTACCTGGAAGACATTTCTGAGACTGAGATACCGTCATCTTTGATACTGAAATGCCTGTTGGAGGTCAACCTGCTTACTTTAAGGGATCCTCCTCGGAATCCCAACACCTCTGCTCCTACCTATCACCCCAATGAAAGGTGTGTGTACCACTCCTTTGGTCAGGGACATGACACCGACAACTGTTGGACTCTGAAGAACAAGATCCAAGATTTGATCGACGAAGGAGTGCTGGAATTCATGCCGGATGGTGAGATGAAAATCTTCCACTTTGGGTGCTCCACCTGAAATGACAAAGCTCGAGCTGAGAGTCTTTCTTTCATTTGAATTTTCAAAGTTGTAATATCTTTTGTTATTCAAACAAATTATCTATTAATGTCAAACTTTGTTTCATTAATGCATTGCATATGTTTGTCTTGATTTGATCCACTCATTTTCGTTACACTTGAACTATGCTTTCTACTTTCTTTATGACATTTGACTCTTGATAAAAAGCTGCAAGCCTTTAGAGGGAGGATGACGAAACAATACCATAATCTCATACAATATGCTTTTGAACAGACCTTGCTGATGATGTACATGCATTTCTTTCAATTCCCAAACACTGGAGTTATAAGGAAGATAATCCCTAGTCAACCCCTTCGAGCTGAAGAAGTAGGAGTTTTCTGTTCTAAACAGTCAAAACCTTTGATATAAACCAGGGGCAGGGTAGTCTCTCAGTTAATTCAAAAGAAAATGCGCATTGAAGTCGCAAACTCTCAGTTCGTAATACAACGAACAAAATCAAAAAGAGAAAAGCATTCCTCTGGAATCAAACGACGGTGATGGTTCCCTATCTCATAGGCATTCATTATCTCTAAAAAAAAAGGGAAAAAGCCCACTAAGCCAAAACCTGTAAAGGAAGCTTAAGAAAGCTGGGGCATCCCGCTGATTGTAATCACAAAAACAGAAACAGTCAGGCAAAAGTTAGGGATAACAAATCAAAAGAAAGAGGTCATTGCAAATCCTCAACAACATAAAAAATGTTGCAAAAGAAAACGGAGATGATGACTGTCTTCCAAATTCAATTGGTGAACCATCACCCAAAAGGTCGTTCCAAACTCAAATAGAGTGCGACGCACAAATAACCGAGTCTAGGATTGAAGGACATCACGAAGAGCGGGTGGGTACAAATATACTTTGAGCCTTTATCCTTTGTTTCTTAAACCGTGAACCAGGCCATGTTACAACCCTTCAAAAGTCCTAATTGAAGCATGAGTTAGTTCGAAAGCATACTGTTACAAAAGTTATCCTGACTCCTATAAGGCTTTGCTCTAAATCTTGTGTTGATTTTGTCTTATGAAAAGTTTTCTGCTAAAAACACATTTTTTAAAACTTCGAGACAAGCATAAACTTTGCATTATTTGAATATCGTTGTTTGCACATGGTTATTTGTTTGACAGCGAAGAAATTCATACAGCGAATGTTCGGAGGAACGAAAACTCTCTCAGTGAACAAAATCACTTCAAAAAGGATGACACTTCCAACGACAAATCTCCTATCAACAAGGGGCATGACATGTCCCCATCCAATTAACCTGGGGTAGTCCAGTCAAGGTTTCAACATATCTTTCAAAGTTCAGTTAACCTGGGGCAGTCCAGTCAAGATTTCAAGAAATCTCTCAATTTGCAGAGTGACCTGATTCAAGACTCCTTCATCATCACTTGGGGAATTCGAATGTCAAAAGTGTTCAACAATTCCTTCATCACCTGTTGGAAGATACAGTCCAGATATGCTCCAGACACGGTTGCCATTCTGTCACCTTTCTTAAGTTCCAGATTAATACCTGTAGCAAGCCAGGAAAATATCTGTGGACGACTGATTGTGGATCAACACCTGTAACAAGCCAGGAAATTATCTACATGAAGAGATTGAAGATTAATACCTGAAACAAGCCAGGAAAACTATCTTTATTTCTCAGGTTAGAGATTAATACCTGAAACCAGCCAGGACAATATCTCCTTGACCAACCTTTCTTAAGTTCCAGATTAATACCTGTAGCAAGCCAGGAAAATATCTGTGGACGACTTATTGTGGATCAACACCTGTAACAAGCCAGGAAATCATCTACATGAAGAGATTGAAGATCAATACCTGAAACAGGCCAGGAAAACTATCTTTCTTTCTCAGGTCAGAGATCAACACCTGAAACTAGCCAGGACAGTATCTCCTTGACCAACCTTTTCAAGATCCCAGATCAATACCTGCAGCGATCAAAAGATTCTTGCAATCCCCAGCGAAGCTAAAACTTCCAACTATCAATCTCCAAGCAGAATGAAGACTCTCATTCTCAGTTCCTCACAGGATATTCGAATATTCTCCAGTGAAGATCTCCTCAAGACAGGATTCCCAGTAGATTGGCATACAACCCAAGCTCTTGATTCCCCTACAGTGGTACCAGGACTTCTTATCCTCAACGATCAAAAGATTCTTGCCCTCCCCTGCAGCAGTCAAGGAATTACTTTCCCCGGCATCAGTCAAGATTCTGTTATCTCCAGCCATCCAGGATTCATCTATCCTCAGCAAGACAGCTCATCAGCTTACATGCGCATTCATTACATTCATATCATAAACATTGATATAACATACATCGCATCACGCATCATGACATTGCATACAACTAACTCTTTACTTTTTCAGGAAAGATCAGTTAACAGACAAAGATCATCATCTTCCGAGATTCTTTCTAGAAATAGTTCAGATGTGACCCAGACATGGCGGCATTCTGATACTTATTCCAGATTCACCCAGAGATAGTTCAGATGTGACCCAGACATGGCGACATTCTGATACTTATTCCAGATTCATCCAGATGCAGTTTTACACGGACTCATCATCAGGAAACCCTACACCGGTTCCTTCAATTTCAACCTCTGAAAACAGTTTACGGACGCTTCCCAATAACGGATGTCAACCTATTGCTTATTCAATTTCAACTCCTGAAAACAGTTTACGGATTCTCCAAACATGGATGTCAATCTATCTCTTGTTCAGACCCCAGTTCAGAGATGTTCCAAAACATGGATACCTTTTTGATACTCGTCCATTCACCAATGACATACAGTTTAGAAACATTTCCAGATGGCATCTCTAAGCCCATCCTCCTACCAGCAATTTCCAGATGGCATCTCTAAGCCCATCCTCCTACCAGTAATTTCCAGATGGCATCTCTAAGCCCATCCTCCTACCAGTAACTTCCAGATGGCATCTCTAAGCCCATCCTCCTACCAGCAACTTCCATATGGCATCTCTAAGCCCATCCCCGACAAGATTCTGTCACATCCTTAGATGGCATCTCTAAGCCCATCACCAAATGGCATCTTTTAAGGCCATTCCTTCTATCATCACATCACCGAGTGCAAAATTTTTGGGCACTCTAGTGTCCAATCTCCTTTTACCCTCGAGTCGCCAAAGGCAAACTTGCCAATCTAACTCTTCAGGTTCAAGAAGATTGAACAGGGGCAACTGTTGTACCCCAAAATTTGCCCTCATATTTTTCCACAAGAAATCACAGCTTCGGGCTTTTCCTGATTTTTCAGAATGACGTAAGAATCAGTCTGTTGTACCCCAAAATTTTCCCTCCCATATTCTTCAAAGTTTTGACAAGCATCAGCTAAATTTGCTCAAGTCTACTCAAGGGTTGCACAGTCAAACCATCCTCCTAAGCCAGTCAAACTAGGGTTTTGGTTCCTGCAAGGAAGTTGAGGTTTTCAAGGGCTCAATCAAGTCCCATATGCCCATATACATTGTCAAGCATCTACATGCCAAGTTTCAAGGCTCACAAGGTCAAGTTGCACAGTCAAAAACCTTAATTGCTCCACAGTCAACTGTAGGGGCAAAATGGTCATTTGGCAGTCAAAAGTCAAAATTTTTGGTCAACATCTCATTTTGAAGCCACAATCATCATTTGATAAAGTCTTGATCATGATTCCACAAGAATGGCTCAAAAATCATCAAGGTGTCAAAAGTTTCTATTTTTGGACAGCTGAAAAGTCAACTGTAACTTGACCAAGGCATAACTTTTTCATGGTTCATCAGAAAAATCCCATCCAATGCTCATCTTGAAGGGGAAGACATTTCCTACAACTCATATTCACATTCCAAGTCCAAGAAATGCTCTCACAAAAATTTATCAATTTCAACATTATAGGTCATTTTCAAAAGTCAACAAAAAGGCACTTTAAGTCAAAGACCATAACTTGAGATTGGTAAATCCAAATGACATGGGACCAAAGGCATTGGTTAGAGGACTTCAAGACCTTTCCAAAATGTCCAAGAACATGTTCATATGATCAAAATTGAGCAAGATATGCATTGGAGAAGTTGGGAAATTTTTGTGAAATGGCAAAAGTCAACTATCCTTGAAACTTCATTTTTTGACAAAAGGGCCCCACTTTTTCCACTTGGATCAGCTTGGCCATGCCTCCCACGTGTCCCACAATTTATTTCAAGATTAAAAATTAATTTTTCCATTTTTATTTAATTTTATTTGATTTAATTCATTTTAAATCTTTAAAATTCAAATAAAAATCAAGAAAATTAATGGAGGGATATCTTTGAGTTTGAATTGCCTTGATGCACCATGAAGCACCTTCCAAATCCGTGTACATCCTATTATGGGCATAGAAATTCAAAATTGAAGCAAATATGGCAAGTGGTTTAATGGTGTTCATGGCAAAATCAAAAGCATAATTGCATTGGTTTATTGTGCATTATATTGATGGATACTCATTACAAAAGACATATGCAAGCTTTCCCAACAGAACTCACGACCTAGAAAGCTCAAAAACAGCCAAACAACTTTCAAATTTTCAAGAGAAAATTCACAAACTGAAAACGACTTTGCAGCATCATTCCAACCTCTCCTTCAATCCAAACATACTCCTGACCCTTCCAGGAACCTTTGGCAATCAGAATTAAGCCGAATCCCCCAAGAAATCACGCTACATAAGTCACACGGTTTGTCCAAAATTTTGAGAATCGAAATTCCATTTTTATGCCTCATTAATCCATTTTGATCATGGTTATGTATTTCTGACATTGTTACAAAGCTTTATGTGTACTTTAATTTGATTATGATGCTGTAAAACGCAAAGTGCCATTGTTGATTTATAGGTTTTCAGAACTTGAAATTTGGGGTTTCTCACATAGTGCAAAATTAATCTTCCAAACACATACAGTCAAACTCAGAAGCTCAAGACGGATTGAATGGACATATCACGCCTTTTTTATATTCAATGAGCGTCTAATCGCTATTTTTTACAGGCTTGCGTTTTGTGGGGGTTTAAAACCCCCGCTATGTGTTTCATGTTTTGCAGGAACGGAGAAGATGAAGGACGTGCCTCCATGTGATTGGTGCATTCAAATCCTGCGCGCGCCTTTTTGTTTTTCAGCATATAACGCGTGTTTTTTATATTATATTTCTTTTCCATTATACTAACAAACTAACGCGCTTGGTGTAGTGGTTGGCCAGGTGCCTTGCAAGAGTTGGGACCTGGGTTCGATTCCCAGGTCCCCCCATATTTCATTATCATTTTTTCTAAAATGTTCTTGTGCAGCGCTCATCCAGTGTTCCACCATAGGTCTCACGCCTCAGCTAGCCAGGTGTCTTCAAGCACCCATCTAGTGGCCAGGAGGTGAAATCCATGGTGCGCCCCAGTCAAAACCATGCACATGATGCCAGAAAGTGAAATGAGGCTTCTTGTTGTTGGGCCAGAATTACTTCAGAAAACCTCCATAAAGGCCATCTCACCCCCCTTGGGTTTACTCTTCTTTTTTATTTTCTTCTTTTTTATTTATTTGCCTTATTTTATTTTTATAATTAACATAATTAACATATTTTCACAAAAAATCAAAAAAAGAAGAACTAACATTATTTTTATTATTATTATGTTATTTTTATAAATAAATCTTAAATAAATTAGTTTTAATTAGGCCATTTTAACTTTTTTTAAATAACTAAAATAACTTAGAATTAGATTAACTTTTAATTTTATTTTCCTTTTATTTTATTTCATTAAAAACATAAAAATACAAAAACATTTTTTTCTTTTAATAAATTAATTAATTAGTTTAATCATTAGTTTTAATTTCATTTAATCACAAAAAAGACAAAAAATTCATTTCTTTTCTTAAAAGGGTCAACACCCTTAGGACATTCCCGATTCTTTCTTTCGCGCGCATTTTAGTTTTAATTCCTTATTTTTTGATTATTATGTAACTGCCTCCGGATGTAATAGTAATTAGGATTTTACTGTTTTTATTTACTTTCCGTACTTATTTACCAAAAACGGGTCTTTGTATTTTTGGCGATGTATAGACCCGCGCCTTGTAATAACGTAAGATTTATGTTTCCGTAATTTACTTTCCGCACCCCCTAACTGTTAAATGCATGAAAGAGTGTATGGTAAATAAAAACAACTCGTAGTTCACTAATTGCAAAGACAAACATTAACTGAATACAACACACAATACACACACCACTTCTAGGGTACGCCTCACTCGTTGCCTTCGAAACGTGGTCATCAAGTATATGGTGTCTTAGAGGTCGCCCTCTTGTCTAAAGATCCAGTTGCCTCGAAATGGTTGCCTCGGATAAAAGGATCTAGGACATTAAGGTTACCGCTAAGGTGTCCTACCATTGCTTTGGTGACCACACATGTCCCTAATCATCGAATTGACCCGAATACCTCCAACGACGGTGCTACCTACCTCTTAATGGTGGGATAGCACTATCTAAAGGACTCTTACACAGCCTAATTCCTTAGAGTAGGTAGATTCTCATGGGTACTTGCTCTTTCAAACAAACAAAAACATCTTTTCGCACCCCACACTTTCAAAAAGTTTTCAAACAAAACACTTCATACACTCTTGAGGACTGATACAAGAGTTACTTAGAAGTTTTCCAAACGAACTTTTTTCAAAACCCACACACACTTGAAAAGCAAATAAATTTTGAAAACATAAGAGCAAGTACCTAAGAGCCCATGGATAACCATGGATAGAAAGGGTGCTAACACCTTCCCTTTCTATAAATCTACCTCCCGAACCGAGAACCATTCTCATAAGGAATTTTGATGTGCTTTTGTCCTTTCCATGTTGGAGAAAATAAAAGACGGTAGCGACTCTTGCTTCCGCGACATTTCGCGAAACCAGCTAAAAACAGTCAGTTCTATATCCACCGATCACAGAACTGGCGACTCTGCTGGGGAGTATAAAAGTGAGGTGTACCTTAGGAATAGTTCATCATCATGTTTTCAATTGTTTGATCTGTTTGCTTTAAATATTGTGGGCTTGCCTTGGGAGTTTCATAGATCCTAACCCGGATCTGGGGGATACCTTCTTAGAAAGTAGCAACAAACTGTGAGGGAACTGTGCGGGGTATACCGACACGGTTGAAGCAGTTTGCTACGTTGATGTGGCACTTTGGTGAGTACCGGTAACCCTTGAGTCAAGTCAAGGAGAGTACGGGGCCGTCGCGTGGTGTCGTGAAGCATCAACTGACCTTAGGAACCTTACTTGACCATCCTGGCCTCTTTAGGGGTAGTGAGATGACTGACTTTGGTGCAGTCCGAAGTTGGTTGATACTCAATACTACACTCATTGAGGGTTGTTTTCTTGGAATATTTTGATCGCCAGTTCAGTGGCTAAATCAAAACAATGAACACAGAAAACAACCCAATGATATTGAGCTCCTTAGAACCCGATTACTTTTGATAGGACAGGTTTTTGAGCCCACCAACTTCAAGAGGATAGTACCCCAAACTTCATGCTGGCCTAAACTCTAAGGGCTGTCTTGTGTAACTTGTGTGCTTTCAAACTTGACTACTTGCATGCTTGTTATCTAACACATGAGTTTCTTGCAGGGTTTGTTTACAGTCCTTAACCTGGACTCATAACAGGGTTTACTTACATCACTCCATGCATAGCATAACATCATACCATTGCATACATCAAGGACTAATCCATTTCAAGGATTTCAAGGGTTTGCGATGCAGGTCATGATGAACCAACTGTCTAGCAAGGGGCAAAGGGGATTTATTTTCCCCTAGCCAAGGTTGATAACTTGAGTCAGGGGCTATGACCCACTCGATATGGTGAGCCTTGACTCTTGAAGAAGGACTCTCGACAACGTGAAGTTCCTTCAATCAAGCTATACAAATTCAAGTTTTAACAATTTTCTTGTTTACCCCACGAGATCCTTGAAAACATTGCATACATACATACATATCATTGCATTACAGGTACCCTTGGTACAGGTCTCTTACCTTCTTTGCTATTTATTTCAGCAATGGCTTCCCAACAAGATAACCAGGGTCTTCATGCTCAAGAGACTCAGTTCAGGGAGATCTTCCTAAGCCTATCCAAGGGGCAGGAAGAGTTGAGGACACTCCTCATGGGGAATTTGGCCAAGAAAAGTCCCGAAGATGATAAGGACGAACAACTGAAACGTCTGCAAGCTGAGGTAGACACAATGAGAACCCAGATGCTGGGGCAAATGGCCCTTATCCAAGGTTTGGCTCGGGAGCAAGAAGAGTTGAAAGCCATGGTCAACCAGCTTCGCCAAGAGAGATACGACATGAAGCAAACAGTCCAAGTCAGGGACCAGGTCATTGATCAGCTTCCAAGAGGACAAGGGTCTGGTATGGTGAAGAATAAACCTCTCCAAGCTGCTGCTACTTCACAGGTCCAACCACAACCTCGCCCAGAGCAACGGGTTGATCAGAGCAGGCCCAGGAGGCAATTCACCCAGCTCAAAATGTCGCTGTCCCAAGCTTTGCAACACCTGCTGAAGTTGAATCTGGTGACGTTGATAGGACCTCACCCTAATCCTAAGACTTCTTCACCCAACTATAATCCTGGGGCCAGGTGCGCATACCATTCTAACAGCCCGGGGCATGATACTGACGACTGTTGGAAGTTGAGGTACAAAATCCAAAGCCTGATTGATGAAGGAGCTGTGGAATTCACCCCAGATGGTCAGGTCGAGTTCTTCTACTATCCCTGCGAGATTCACCATTTGAAGTGACAAGTCCTGAGATGAGAAGACTTTTTGTCCATTAGAATTTTCAAGTTGTAATTTTCTTTTGATTGTTCAAACAATTATTGTCATAACAAACTTTATTACCTTATCAATGCATTGCATATGTCTGTTTTGAATTAATATATTCGCTTTCGCTATATTCAAACTACTTTCATTTTTTTGTGATGTTCAAATCTCAATTAATAATTCTGAGCCTCTTGAGGGAGGATGACGAAAATGATACCATAATCTACAGTATGCTTTTGAACAAACCCCGCTGATGAGGTACATGCATTGTTTCAATTCCTAAACACTGGAGTTATAAGGAAGATAATCCCTCGTCAACCCCCTTTGAGCCAAAGAAGTAGGAGTTTTTCTTTTCGAAAATTAAAACCCTTAATCATAACCTGGGGCAGGGTAGTTCTCTCAGCTGATCCAAGTGCACAACGAATGGCACCAGAGGAGTCCTTACAAAACAAAAGACAGTGATGGCTCCAAATAATCATAAAGACGGGCAGTCATTATCCCTCAAAATAAAAGCCCAGTAAGTCAAAACCTATGAAGGAGACTTGCAAAACTGGGGCATCTCGCTGACTGTAATACAAAAAGAAATAGTTCAGGCAAAAAATAGGGATAATAAAATCAAAGAGGAAAGAGGTCCTACAAACCCTCAACACAAAAGGAAATGACTGCCTATTCAAAATAAACTGTCAGTATCCGAACCATCACTGGTATATCAAAGCAAAGACTCAAACAAGGTCTAACGCACGATCAGCTGAGTTTAGGTTTGAAGAACATCACGAAGAACGGGTGGGTACAAAAAATTTGAGCCTTTATCCTTTGTTTCTTAAACCATGAACCGGGCCACGCTATAACCTTTAAAAGTCCTAGCTGAAGCATGGGTTAGTTCGAAAGCATACTGTTACGAAAGGTATCCTGACTCCTTAAGGCTTGCGGTAAAATAACGAGTTGACATCACAGTTTACAAAAAATTCACTTGTTTTTATAAAAAAAAAAAGCATTTTCAAAAACTTCAAGACAGACATAAGCTTTGCATTCTTGATATAACACTGTTTGCATATGACTATTTGTTCGAACGGCAGAGAAATTCACACGACGAATATCTAAGTGAACAAAAGTACTTCCAACCAAGGGGAAGACATGATCATGGTCTATCATCTGGGGCAAATAAGTCAAGATCCGGAGAATCTCTCAAAAGGCCAACCAACTTGGGGCAATCTCCATCTGGATCACTTGGAGCATTGGACGATCAAACGAAGATCTTCTGGTAGTAGGGCAACGCAACACTACTGACAGGGGCACCTCCCTACATCCCAAGAGCACAGACATAGTCGAAAAAATACTGCGCATAATCAAAGACCCGCTAGGTTGACGCACCTAGGCAAAAATAAGGGCTTCCCGGCGAACCAAAAGGGTTCGGGCAAAAATAAGGGATGAAAATGAAAAAAATCTGTACACCCGGCAAGTCGAAAACCTGAAAAGGCGGCTTGGGAAAAATGGGTATCCCGGTGGACTGAAAACCCGAAAAGGCTGTCCAGGCAAAAGTTAGGGATTAAAGCGTACGACTATGTCCCGTCACCTCATCACTTGCCTACCAGAAGAAGATTTGGCAAACGGCAGTTGTCAAACACCTCCACAGGTACCTTCTCCCGCAGAAACTGGGGCAATAAGAGTTGCCCAAACTGTACAGCTGCTTTCCTCCAGGTACAAGTTAGATTCAGTTGAAGAATTTGACCAAGATACCTCCACTCCCCACAGAGTAAGACAAGACTCAACAATACTCTCCTCAAGCAGAGTTGGTCTCCAATCAGCCCTGAAAAGGCACAGTATCTCCAGCAAGTCAACAATACTCTCCCCAAGCAGAGTTAATCTACTGTCAGCCTTAAGGAAGATGGGTATCCCCATAAGATCTAAATATTCCCCAGCGGAGTATACAGACGTTCCTAAGCAAAGCATCCCCGACAGTCTTAATATAAGATTGTTCCCCGGTGGAATACCAGACACCCCAGTGGAGCCCACTACAAGAAAATTAGTGTTTAACGACACAAAAATTGCGACAGTTATGTGATAACTGTCGTAATTGACATATAGAGACAGTGTTTACGACAGTTGACACCAACCGTCCCTAATATTTATTTTGCGATGGTATAATTAACCATCATAATATTATTATTACGACGGTAAAACAACCGTCGGCCCCCATTTAACACTTTTAACATTGATTTTTCACCAACAACTAGTCACGACGGTAAAATTAACCGTCCTAAAAGGCATATCACGACGGTAAAGCACCCGTCGCACCCTTAAACCTTTCACGACGGTAAAATTATCCGTCCTAAAATTCATTTTACGACGGTAAAACAACCGTCGCACCCAAAACCTTTAAAAATTCTCATGGGCACGACGGTAAAACACCTGTCGCCGTAAAAAAGTTAAAAAGCTCTTAAAATACATAAAACATCAATTCACTTTCTACTCATGCGTTCACTTTTTCTACTCACGGTGCCGTTCATGCCGTTCTTCTTCACACCGAAAGAAACCCCTTGACACCGAAAGGAATCTCTTCAAACCGCTCATCTTCACACCAAAAAATGCACAGCAAGCAGTTTAACATCCTCTGCGTTCATCTCTTCAAACACAGTAAGTTTTATGTATCACTTTTTGCATTGTTCTCATCTCTCTCATTCTCTGCCATTGATTTCAGCATTGGAGATTCACTTGAATCTTATGGTTGAGCTCTTTGTGATGATTGATTTTGAGTTTGAATATATTGAATTGATGTTAGGTTTTCTAATTTGTTGTTTTAGGGTTTTATTTCTTTTTATGATTTTTTAGGTTTTCTAATTTGTTGTTTTAGGGTTTGATTTGATTATTAGATTAAATATGTCGCTGGACCGATTAGAATCGATGAAAACTAATATAAATTGGTGAAATAAAAAAAATTGCCTATTTTCTTAAACAATGATTTATCAGTAATGAAGTACTGGAGTACTGAATTAGTAATGAAGTACTGATTCTTAAACGAAATGCATATATCAGTAATGAAGCAGCTGAACGTTTTTCAGTTTCCTGATCCTTTTTTTCACCTTCAGTGGCTTTTCCTTCATTCACACCATTGCCGCTTTTCTTATACAACTCTAACAGGCCCTTTTCTTCAACTTCCGCTTTCTCTTCTTTCACCTCCTTGTTTTCTTGTTCCTTTTCTTTACCTTCAGCATCTTTTTCTTCATTCACGCCATTGTTTTCTTTATCATTGGCATCATTTTCTGACATCTTTTGATCACTATCCTCAGTAGCAGCAGCAACTTCAGAGGGATTTTGTTCATCTGTCTTGGCGGCACCATTATTTCCATTGGCTTGTTCATCAGTGCTATTCTTTTCTGAAGGAACTTCCTCAGAAATGCTCTTCAGTTTGAAGGCTATAAGTAAGCCTTTAGGATAGCTGTGAAAAATATAAATGAACACAATCAGTTTGCCTTTATTTTATGGTCGGGGTAGGGATTAAAAGAATCTCAGAATCTTACTTCGCTTCTGGTTCATCTTCCTCGTGATTTGACTCCACAAATTTACGACATTTTTCATGCTTTTCTAACTCTATTTCTCTATCTGCATCGAAGTCCTTCCTACATTTAATATTTAACAAATACATACAAAATTATTAAATAAAACAGTCTTACACCCCCCAAAATTAACAGCATTTTCACAAGCTAAATACAGAAACTGTAGTTTCTCATACATAAAATAAAAACTTCATTTCATTAAAATTCATCAATAATCAGTGACTCGGCATAAATCCAATAAGCATGCTTACTTTGGTAGAGTTTGCCAGAAAAGCAAAGCCTTAGAGTTCTAACTGTCTTGCTTCTGAAAAGCTGTACTTCTTGGGTACGAAACTTTTGTATTGTAGCTAAAAGAGTTTCGAATCAGTGTTCAAAACTGATTGAGGGCAGCAGGGTACAAGTATGAGCAGGCAGTAAAGTAGTTTGCATAACATAGTAAGGAAGGGCAGTAGTCACAGCCTGAATAAGAGTAGCTCTCCCATCCTTGCAACCTTGCAACCTCTTTTGAACTCTTTAAATGATGTAGTTGAAGGTACTCTTGCTAACTTTTGAGTGGAACAAAGGGATACCTATAGACTTTCCTTGCTAACTTTTGAAGATTAACTTTCTGGCCAGCTTGTTCACATCACATAAAAAGTTTTCAATAAGAATCTGAACTTATTGGAGCTGCTGCTGAAACAAGATAAGAAAACAGACTCGAATCGATGCAAATTATATTGAAAACGAAAATCCTATAAGAAACCGAAAAGCATTAACGTACCGTATAGTGTAATAGGTAAACGTGTGAATGTTGAATATAATGATTAAAGTTGAATAGAGTAATTAATGCAACATATGTAAACTGGATGCTATTGATTTTGCATATCCACTACATGGAAACTCTGTTAATTTTCATTTCAAATGCATATATGTGATGTTTAATTGAATAGTACAGCCTTAGGGGTTCTTACCATCAATACCACTTTTTACTTTTCACCACAAACGCCACACAACTCGTTTCTTCTCCGATTGATCCAGACTATTGTGATGATATAATTGCATCATGTGATGGTCTCATTTGTTTAGCCAATAATTCTCATGTTGTTCTCTGGAACCCTTCCATTAGAAAACTAAAGAAACTACCCTCTTTAGAAATTACACAAGATCATGGAACACTAACATATGCATTTGGTTACGACCCTTTCGTTAATAATTACAAGGCTGTTTCTGTGTTTTGCTATGATTTTGAATACATCTGCTGCCAACTACTAGGGCATATTGATTTGTTTAGCTCTGATATTGCTGAGATTAGTTAGTTGTAAATTAATATATATATATATATCAATGCTGATTTTGGTTGCTGTAATGTTTCCCTATATTTCAACATCATAATCAGTAAGCTGCTACTTTAAAAGATATGGAAATCAGTGTTTGTAATGCTTGTACTATATATCTGTGAAAAAAATAAAAAAGGACACAAGAACCATAATTTGTTAGTAGACCAGCTGTTAGAAAGGTGTATGTTAGGAAGGGCAAAAGTGGGAATTAAGCTTGTAACTCTAATTATTACAGTTGTAACAAATGAGTAACTAATTCAGTAAGTAAAACAGAATATACATAGTAGTTACAGTTGTAACAGATGAATAACTGATTCTATTAGTAAAACAGAATAATAAATAGTAATTGGAGGGAAGGGAGTGTTAGTTTTTGAACTCAGTTGTAATTGGAGAGTGGCTTTCTAGAATCAGTCAGTTTATTGCATACTCTGAATTCTTTTGAGAATTCTTATCTTCTTTCCTTGTACCAGTTGAACCTTCCATAATTCATGTCATCTATCTTTAAATTGTTGACTCTGTCTTAACCCTTTATGCAGGAGAAGAAAGCTCTGAAGGAAGAAAAATTGAAGCAAGAGGAGAAATACATATGGGCTATTGTCGACGGTGTTAAAGAGAAGGTTAAATATTGCTCTCTTGTTTCCTGTTATTTCTCCTAATTGTTCTACAACTTTTATGACCTGTAATTGATCATTATGTTTTGTAAGGGGAAAAGAGTTATATGACCTTCGCATGATTTAACTTTTATTACAGTAGGAATTTTGAGGGAAGTATAGAAGATTTTGGTTTTGGTTTTGGTTTTGAAAGAGAAGAGTGTGTGTAATATATATTTTATGCCTACTGTGTGTAATATATATTTTATGCCTACTGTGTGTAATATATATTTTAATCCTACTGTGTGTAATATATGCCTACTGTGTATTACACTTGGAATTTTGTATATATGCCTACTGTGTGTAATATATGTTTTATGTGAGTTTTGAAGTTTGAATGAAGAAGATATTTGGAGGTTTGGGTTATTTATATACTCATGAGAAACAAAGAGACCAAAAGGATTGAGAGAGTGTTGATTCAATAGAATTAAAAAACAATAGATATTACTTATTTGGATGAGGTTAAAATTAAGGCCATAGAGGATGTTTTAGAATATTTTTTATCATCTTGTTGTATTAAAAGATGTAGCTAACACCTAACTTAAAATCTCTAGTAGAATATTCTTTTATTTTTAATTTTCGGGTAAAATGAAAAGGGTAATTACATTGTTTAATTTAGGCACGTGAGTCAAACTAATTAATGAGCAACGTGGGCAACTATTAATGAGACATGTAAGAATGAATTAAGTAGGAAACATACTGGAAAAATGGTTCTTAACAGCTTTCCATTTTCATCTAAAAATGATTCTGGAAATATGACAAATGGTGCTTATATGATTCTCCAAATACATAGTTTTTAAATTTTAATTCTAAATCTTGATGACACATTTTCATGCATCTGAAACATGAAGTGTCTTCTGGACTAGAATGTAAATAATAATGTTTTTGTTGGATTTAAAGGGATATGAGCTGTTGAAAAATATAAGATTTCTATTTGATAAATCTATGATTTCTACCAACTATTGATATGTTGCTTTGGTTTTTGTTGCAGGTAACTTTTCTCTTCCACTTGCTTCGCTGCTCTTCAAACCCTCGTGCGTCTTTGAGGTATGGTTTCATTCTTAAATTTGAGTGTGCCTTTACTATATCACTGTTTAATAGTGTTAGACTAAAGAATTTTATCTTATAAGAATTTTATCTTAAATTTGAGTGTGCCTTTACAAATACATTATTCTTATAAGCAATTGTAATAACCAAAATTGCAATGTTTGCAATCGCATTCATACGGGACCGCAAAAGCACTTTAAAATCCTAGTACAAAGCAATATTAAGGTCGCACTCACACACTGACACAACATAAGTAAATATTCTTGAAGTACCTAGCTAAATGTAGTAAACATATTGATATGAAGTATTTATCCATATATGTCTGTTACATGAAACTGTATTATACTAATTGATATCACAAGGCTTCACCTATAAACTTGTTATGTAGTGTGTAAAAACAAATTAAACAACCAATAATAAAACTCATCTCTTTTATTTTTCTATTGTTTATATTCAAAATAACATGTTCTCGTAAGTACTAGAATTCTGAAAATATGATTTTTTTTGAAGAAATGGATAAGTCATGGATTATTAAGCCACAATCATCGATTGCGTATCAAGTTGGATTTTTGCAAAGGTGAGAATACAAAGCAACAATCCCTCCTGCACAAGTTGAAAGCACCAGTACTACTACACTTAATACATATTATAAAGGGATTGTTTTGAGGAGGGGCAGGGGATCGAGACTCAAAATAATAATGAATAACAATCCTTACCATTGCTCAATGTACTGCTTTCTTATTATTCATGGCAAAAATGTCAAAATTATATACCAACAGTATTATTCAAGTCCAATTGCAATAGTTTGTGCCACCTCCTAGTTTGTGCCAACTTCTTTTTACGTATATATGGAAGTCCATGATTTGATCAAGAGGTTCTCCCCCAATATATTATTCTTGTTATATAAACAATAGCTCAATTTTTTCTTTTTCATGTGCAGAAAAAATTACAAGCTGCAATTAAGGATTCTGTGTCTGAAAATGAGGCATTTCAGAAAGTATTTGGAAAAGAAAAGCATGGATATGTTCGTAGTATGGGACTTGGAGTTACACCATCTCAAATTAATAGATCTACGAGATCGACATCTTCTTCTGCAGAAAGTGAACAAATAAAGGAAATGCAAGAAGAAATTAATGCACTTAAAGAAAAGAATTCAAAAATTGATGAATTAATACAGGCAATCATATTCTTAACGCAAAGGTACAAGGTGAGGACAAAGGAAATTGAACTCTTAATGCAAATGCAGAATTTTAGTGGAAGACAGGTATATTATTTTGACGCATTTAAAGTTAAATTTTTTGAGTATTATTTTAAAGATTATTATTTTAATACCTTTTTTTAGGGATTGGAATCACCCGCTGATGGTAGACGTTCATCTGAGTCTAGCTACCGTATTGGAGATAATGGAACTTCAGGGGGGACAAATTAGACTTTGCTATGATCGAGATAACTAGATTGTGAACTTTCTCATGTATTTTTGGCATAATGATACTTATTATTATAAGATTAGGAATTGATATATTTTGGGTTTTTTGTACTACTTGACATGATTATGGAACTCGCATTTTACATGATTATGGAACACACATTTTTTTGGATATTATAATGCTTATTTGATGTTAAATATTTTTTATTGAAATTATTTTTACTATATTACAAAGTGATAGAAAATAAAACAAAAAATAATACTATAAATAAATATATTAAAGAAGAAATAATTTAAAGAAAAAATAACAAAAAAAAAACTATATTTAAAATTTTTTACATAGATAATAATTTAAATAAAAAATATATATAATAGAAAAATAAAAAAAATCAAGACATAAACAAAAGTCATGGCGACAGTACCGAACCGTCGTAATCAACAATTAAAAATAATCAACAAAAGTCATGACGGTATCGAACCGTCGCCATAAACAATTTAATCAATTTCAAAAGATATTCACGACAGTATCGAACCGTCGCCATCAATAATTAAAAGAAACTCAAAAGATAGTCACGACGGTATCAAACAGTCACCAATACTTGATTATGTCAGCTCCAAACCCGTCGTAAACTTGAACGACAGTTTTTGTAACTGTCGCGAAATAGGTTGGGGACACACACTTCTGTGACGGTAAAGCAACCGTCGTGGAAAGCAAATTGCGACGGTTTTAACCGTCGTAATCTACAAAAATACCTGTCGCAATCTGCCAATTTTCTTGTAGTGGCCATTCCCCAGTACAGTCCAAAAAGTCTCCCCAGGAGAGTTGAACCAATCTCCCCAGTAGGAAGCTTATCCCTAGTAGATTCTGGAAGCTTATCACCTGCAGAATACGAACGCGTCTCCCCGGCTTTATTCAAAAGTTATTCTCCACCGGAGCTTATAACTGGGTTATCCTCAGCTAATTACCACGGAAAGATCGTCCTCGACGAAGTTCTTCCAATCCCCAACGGAGTTCATCAAATTCCTCAACATAGCTTCTCAATGGAATCCCCATCGAAGTTATCACCAAATCTCAGCGAAGTATCTCTTCCCACAGAGTAATTCCCCGCAGAGTAATCTCTTCAACAAGTTTATTCCCCAATGAAGTCATCTTCTCCTACCGGTTTATTCTTGTAATCATCATCCCCAGCGGAAACGAAGAACTTTGTTCTTCAACATCAGCCCAGGATTCAACTTCCCGGCATGCGTCAAGGATTTACTTTCCCAAACGAAGATACATTCATAAACATCACATCATGATACATGCATATGCGCATCATGTCATACAATCTCGTTTATGTCGAGAACATCATTGCTTGATCCATATCATGCATTGCATACGACTGACCTTTACCTTTCAGGAAGGATACAGTTAAATAATCAGCTATGTCAAAGTAGACCAATACAGTCAAAAGAGACCAATCCAGTCAAAAAAGACAAATCCAGTCAAAGAAGACAAATCCAGTCAAAGAAGACAAATCCAGTCAAAGAAGACAAGTCCAGTTAAATCCCAAAGGTTTTTCTGATGCTCATCCAGTCAAAGAAGACAGATCCAGTCAAAGAAGACAGATCCAGTCAAAGAAGACAGATCCAGTCAAAGAAGACAAGTCCAGTTAAATCCCAAAGGTTTTTCTGATGCTCACTCGTCATTGAAGATAACTCGTCATGGAAGACAACCCGTCAGTATAGACACCCGTCATTGAAGACATCTCATCATTGAAGACAACCCATCAGTATAGACACCCGTCATTGAAGACACCCATCATTGAAGACAACCCGTCATTGAAGACAACTCGTCATTTAAGACAACTCGTCATTGAAGACAACTCGTCATTGAAGACAACCCGTCAGTATAGACACCCGTCATTGAAGACATCTCGTCATTGAAGACTACCCGTCATTGAAGACAACTCTTCATTTAAGACAACTCGTCATTGAAGACAACTCGTCGTTGAAGACAACTCGTCATTGAAGACAACTCGTCATTGAAGACATCTCGTCATTGAAGACAACTCGTCATTGAAGACAACCCGTCAGTATAGACACCCGTCATTGAAGACATCTCGTCATTGAAGACTACCCGTCATTGAAGACAACCCGTCATTGAAGACAACTCGTCATTTAAGACAACTCGTCATTGAAGACAACTCGTCGTTGAAGACAACTCGTCATTGAAGACAACTCATCATTGAAGACGACTCGTCATTGAAGAAAACTCGTCATTGAAGATCACTCGTCGTTGAAGACAACCCGTCCATGAAGACAACCCGTCCAAAGAGACAACTCGTCAAGAAAGACAAAACCTCCTCTGGTTCAGTTAAATCCTAAAGATTTTTCTGAGATAACCTGTCAGTAGAGACAACCCATCAACCTTTTGAAGTTCCAGATTCGATACCTGTATCTAGCCAGGGCATGTCTGTGAGCGACTGAGTGAGGATCAACACCTGTAACAGGCCAGGAAATTATCTTTCTCAGGTACGCAAGTTCTCGCCAAGGAATCTCTTACGCGATCGACACCTAGATGGCATCTATAAGCCCATTCACATACCACATCTCCAAATGGCATCTGTAAGCCCATTCCTGACAAGGTCCTGTCACATCTCCAGATGGCATCTTTAAGCCCATCCTCCTGTCCATCATCTCTCCAATGACATCTGTAAGCCCATTCCCGCCATCACACTGCTGATACTCTACTATGTGAGTGCAAATTTCTGGGCATTCTAGTGTTCAATCATCTTCCACCTTCGGATCACGAAAGGCACGCAAGCCAATCTACATCCTCAGGTCTAAGAAGATTGAACAGGGGAAACTGTTGTACCCCAAAATTTGCCCTCCCATATTCTTCAAAGTTTTGACAAGCATCAGCTAAATTTGCTCAAGTCTACTCAAGGGTTGCACAGTCAAACCATCCTCCTAAGCCAGTCAAACTAGGGTTTTGGTTCCTGCAAGGAAGTTGAGGTTTTCAAGGGCTCAATCAAGTCCCATATGCCCATATACATTGTCAAGCATCTACATGCCAAGTTTCAAGGCTCACAAGGTCAAGTTGCACAGTCAAAAACCTTAATTGCTCCACAGTCAACTGTAGGGGCAAAATGGTCATTTGGCAGTCAAAAGTCAAAATTTTTGGTCAACATCTCATTTTGAAGCCACAATCATCATTTGATAAAGTCTTGATCATGATTCCACAAGAATGGCTCAAAAATCATCAAGGTGTCAAAAGTTTCTATTTTTGGACAGCTGAAAAGTCAACTGTAACTTGACCAAGGCATAACTTTTTCATGGTTCATCAGAAAAATCCCATCCAATGCTCATCTTGAAGGGGAAGACATTTCCTACAACTCATATTCACATTCCAAGTTCAAGAAATGCTCTCACAAAAAGTTATCAATTTCAACATTATAGGTCATTTTCAAAAGTCAACAAAAAGGCACTTTAAGTCAAAGACCATAACTTGAGATTGGTAAATCAAAATGACATGGGACCAAAGGCATTGGTTAGAGGACTTCAATACCTTTCCAAAATGTCCAAGAACATGTTCATATGATCAAAATTGAGCAAGATATGCATTGGAGAACTTGGGAAATTTTTGTGAAATGGCAAAAGTCAACTATCCTTGAAACTTCATTTTTTGACAAAAGGGCCCCACTTTTTCCACTTGGATCAGCTTGGCCATGCCTCCCACGTGTTCCACAATTTATTTCAAGATTAAAAATTAATTTTTCCATTTTTATTTAATTTTATTTGATTTAATTCATTTTAAATCTTTAAAATTCAAATAAAAATCAAGAAAATTAATGGAGGGATATCTTCGAGTTTGAATTGCCTTGATGCACCATGAAGCACCTTCCAAATCCGTTTACATCCTATTATGGGCATAGAAATTCAAAATTGAAGCAAATATGTCAAGTGGTTTAATGGTGTTCATGGCAAAATCAAACGCATAATTGCATTGGTTTATTATGCATTATATTGATGGATACTCATTACAAAAGACATATGCAAGCTTTCCCAACAGAACTCACAACCTAGAAAGCTCAAAAACAGCCAAACAACTTTCAAATTTTCAAGAGAAAATTCACAAACTGAAAACGACTTTGCAGCATCATTCCAACCTCTCCTTCGATCCAAACATACTCCTGACCCTTCCAGGAACCTTTGGCAATCAGAATTAAGCCGAATCCCCCAAGAAATCACGCTACACAAGTCACACGGTTTGTCCAAAATTTTGAGAATCGAAATTCCATTTTTATGCCTCATTAATCCATTTTGATCATGGTTATGTATTGCTGACATTGTTACAAAGCTTTCTGTGTACTTTAATTTGATTATGATGCTGTAAAACACAAAGTGCCATTGTTGATTTCTAGGTTTTCAGAACTTGAAATTTGGGGTTTCTCACATAGTGCAAAATTAATCTTCCAAACACATACAGTCAAACTCAGAAGCTCAAGACGGATTGAATGGACATATCGCGCCTTTTTTATATTCAATGAGCGTCTAATCGCTATTTTTTACAGGCTTGTGTTTTGTGGGGGTTTAAAACCCCCGCTATGTGTTTCATGTTTTGCAGGAACGGAGAAGATGAAGGACGTGCCTCCATGTGATTGGTGCATTCAAATCCTGCGCGCGCCTTTTTGTTTTTCAGCATATAACGCGTGTTTTTTATATTATATTTCTTTTCCATTATAATAACAAACTAACGCGCTTGGTGTAGTGGTTGGCCAGGTGCCTTGCAAGCGTTGGGACCTGGGTTCAATTCCCAGGTCCCCCCATATTTCATTATCATTTTTTCTAAAATGTTCTTGTGCAGCGCTCATCCAGTGTTCCACAATAGGTCTCACGCCTCAGCTAGCCAGGTGTCTTCAAGCACCCATCCAGTGGCCAGGAGGTGAAATCCATGGTGCGCCCCAGTCAAAAGCACGCACATGATGCCAGAAAGTCAAATGAGGCTTCTTGTTGTTGGGCCAGAATTACTTCAGAAAACCTCCATAAAGGCCATCTCACCCCCCTTGGGTTTACTCTTCTTTTTTATTTTCTTCTTTTTTATTTATTTGCCTTATTTTATTTTTATAATTAACATAATTAACATATTTTCACAAAAAATCAAAAAAAGAAGAACTAACATTATTTTTATTATTATTATGTTATTTTTGTAAATAAATTAGTTTGAATTAGGCCATTTTAACTTTTTTTAAATAACTAAAATAACTTAGAATTAGATTAACTTTTAATTTTATTTTCCTTTTATTTTATTTCATTAAAAACATAAAAATACAAAAACATTTTTTTCTTTTAATAAATTAATTAATTAGTTTAATCATTAGTTTTAATTTCATTTAATCACAAAAAAGACAAAAAATTCATTTCTTTTCTTAAAAGGGTCAACACCCTTAGGACATTCCCGATTCTTTCTTTCGCGCGCATTTTAGTTTTAATTCCTTATTTTTTGATTATTATGTAACTGCCTCCGGATGTAATAGTAATTAGGATTTTACTGTTTTTATTTACTTTCCGTACTTATTTACCAAAAACGGGTCTTTGTATTTTTGGCGATGTATAGACCCGCGCCTTGTAATAGCGTAGGATTTATGTTTCCGTAATTTACTTTCCGCACCCTCTAACTGTTAAATGCATGAAAGAATGTATGGTAAATAAAAACAACTCGTAGCTCACTAATTGCAAAGACAAACATTAACTGAATACAACACACAATACACACACCACTTCTAGGGTACGCCTCACTCGTTGCCTTCGAAACATGGTCATCAAGTATAGGGTGTCTTAGAGGTCGCCCTCTTGTCTAAAGATCCAGTTGCCTCGAAACGGTTGCCTCGGATAAAAGGATCTAGGACATTAGGGTTACCGCTAATGTGTCCTACCATTGCTTTGGTGACCACACATGTCCCTAATCATCGAATTGACCCGAATACCTCCAACGACGGTGCTACCTACCTCTCAATGGTGGGATAACACTATCTAAAGGACTCTTACACAGCCTAATTCCTTAGAGTAGGTAGATTCTCATGGGTACTTGCTCTTTCAAACAAACAAAAACATCTTTTCGCACCCCACACTTTCAAAAAGTTTTCAAACAAAACACTTCATACACTCTTGAGGACTGATACAAGAGTTACTTAGAAGTTTTCCAAACGAACTTTTTTCAAAACCCACACACACTTGAAAAGCAAACAAATTTTGAAAACATAAGAGGAAGTACCTAAGAGCCCACGGATAACCATGGATAGAAAGGGTGCTAACACGTTCCCTTTCTATAAATCTACCTCCCGAACCGAGAACCATTCTCATAAGGAATTTTGCTGTGCTTTTGTCCTTTCCATGTTGGAGAAAATAAAAGACGGTGGAGACTCTTGCTTCCGCGACATTTCGCCAAACCATCTAAAAACAGTCAGTTCTATATCCACCGATCACACAGTCAAACAGACTTTTTCTTATCAGTCTATCCAATTTAGGGTTTTCATGGCTCTGGAACAGTTCAAGCAGATTGCTAGGGTTTGTTTAAGTTTGGGCTCATGGTTTGATCAGGCAGGCGCTTCTTTAACATTTAATCAAGAACTAGGGTTTGTGCGCGCAGAAAGAATTAATTCTACAGTGCTTTTCAATTTACTCTGAGATTTGGATTGAGGAATTTGAATTGAGGACTTGCAGTGTTTGGTTTAATCAGTAAAGGCAAAAGAATATGGATGTTTGTTTAATTTGACTGTGCAATGCTTATGGCTAATTGAAATGTCGGGTTTATTATTGATTGATGCTAAGACCACAATGTTTATTAATTGTTTATTTATTCTAAGTTAGAATAATTGAGATTTATTTCCATTTGTTATAATTTAAGAATTATAAATAATTCAATAAACATTTGAAGAATAATTAAAAAGGATTAAACTTTTATTGACTTTTAATTATTAAGTACAAATGTTATTTGAATACATTTACAGTATTTACAAATAATATTATTACAAATAATTAAAATGAAATAAAATTACATCCTAAAATTATCCTAAGTTTTCTAAATCTTCATCTTCTACTGACGCTCCCCATTGATCAATTAATTTGTACCTGCAAAAAAGAAAAAGAAGAAAAGTCAAATGCAGATGAAATAAAAAAAGGCAGACAGTTAAAAAGATCATCATTAAAAGTAACTGGCCGGAATCAGTTTGTTTGCCCTCTTTGCAAATCACAAGATTGCTCTTGGTTCACAAAGAGGGATAGAAATATGCTTGCAAATAAAGTATGAAATGCACAAAGTTACAATTGCACAAATTCAAATTGTCAAACATACTTCATAATTCCAAAAGTCCAAACTGAACTAATTGCAAAGTGAATATGCCAAAACAAGTCAAGTTAAGCAAACTGAGCTAAACTGTCCAGAATTGCCAAACAAACTACAAAGTCACAATTTCAAACTAAGCCAAAGCTGTCAAAAGCTGTCCAAGAGATATAGAAAGATATCAGGCTATCCATAAGTACAAAAAACTGTCAACAATGTGCAGGAAAGAAGAAAGTATGCAGAGAAAGACCACAATACAAGCAATGTTCAAAATCATCATTTTCAAGGCCAGTCACCTTTTCAGAGAAAAAGTACAGTAAGCAATATAATATGCTTTTAATCTGTAAAGAGAGAGAAGAGAGAGGGAAGTAGCTTACAGGATCGAGGCTTAGGCTTAAGATATAAACAATATACCAGGACAGTTTCAAAGAGGAGGCAGAAAACACATAACAAACTGAACCACAAACTTCCAATACTACCTTCAACAAAAAACACATAGCCCAAACCCGTTTTCAACTCAAAGGCTTGTAAGCTCTCAACCTGTGATCCAAAACACAAGCCTTCACCTGCTAAACTGCATCAAAGCCAGAAAAGCCATCAACCAGCATCAAGCCATACAAGCCTGAAGCCTGTCAAACTGTTAGGTTAAGCAAACAGTCCCAAGCCTCAAAACAGCCTGTTTCAACCACAAACATCAAAACCAACAAAATCATGAAAACCTGTCAAAAAGCTTCAAGCCTGTAACCTCTAAAAATCATAAGTTCAAGCCAAGCCTAAATCTACACCAAACTAACAGCCTCAAACAAACCTATTTCAATGCATCAAACCATTTCACACTACTGTAACATAAACCTGTCCAAGCCTAAAAACCAAGGCCTAAAAGCCATAGCCCTTATTCAAACCAACATCAAAATCAAAGCATTCAAACCAACAGGCCACCCTCAGAGCAACCTCATCATAGGGTTCGTATATCCACATTCAGATTCAAATCAAGCATACAAGCATACAGAAACGAGGAAAAGAAGTGTTCAGAAACAGAATAGGCAAGGGTTTTCAGATATCATCATTAAACTTAAAAAGCAAAGATAAAGATACCGGGTTTCCAGCAAGCCAACACACAGCATCGCGCCCCTCCGTCTGGCCGTCCTAAGGCGCCTCCGATCCTCTCCTCCTCCGTCTCCAAAAGCCAAAGGTAGTATTTCTCCCTTTTTTCTTTCCACGCACCTCAAACAGAAACAATGGCAACATAATAATCAAGACACAGATAATAACACACAGAATCAGAAACGAATGAAAACATGCAAGATATGAAGCACGAAACCCTAATGCGTTAAGGACAGAAATCGAACCTTACAACTATTGCCTGAGTGATCCATGGAGGGAGAAGGGAGATGATGACGCTTGGTGGCCATAGACCGAGAGAAAAGTCAGAAGCTTGAAAGAACGAAGGAACGGAGAAGAAGATGAGCGCCGTTTGTCCACTATAACCCTAATCCCAAATGAACAAAACACTGAAACCCTACAACAATTGTTAAAACGTCTTGGGCCTTGCCCCATTACAAGCCTTAAGCCCAATTCAATGCGCGTAACCCCCCCCTTCTGATTATCATTTCAAACTTTGTTTTGGGCCATAAACCTCCCTAAGCCCATTTAACTCTTTTTTTTTATTTATCTATTTAAACTCATACATTTTTATTTTCTCCTTACATAAGTTAATTCATTATGTAGATAAAAAATAATACATTAAATCTTTTATACAAAATTTTCTTTTTTGCATTTGAAAAATATATAAATTTTAGGTATAATTAGGTTAATAGATTTTATCTTAAAACTCTTTTAATAAATCTTTTTTCATACATAAAACATTAATTTTCTTAAAACTTGAAACATTTTTCTTTTCTTTAATTCAACCTTTTTCATGCATAAAAATACTAACTTAAACACATAAAAGCATTAATACGTAAAAATAGATTTTTAGGCATTTTCTTTTTTTAAGTCTTTTGTTTGTACATAATCAACAAAAAGAATAAATAAAATACTTAATTTTGCATCAAGTCATATACACTTACACAAATATATTTGCTTATCTTTCATTCTTATACATTGCTACATTTACATTGCGATTGCGATTCAATTTGGTTGTAAATATATTTGGACACTACTCTCCTAATAAGTCTCATCCCCATTTGTAAATATTTGTACCCCCATTCCCGGATACTTATTTGTAATAGCGTAGACTTTAAATTCCCGCAATTTATCGCTTTCAATTATACCATGTTTAGACCTAGGGTTTGTATGTAAATAAAATCAGCCGCTAGATAACCTAAATACAAAATAAATGCATGACAATCAATACACCATTCACACTTGCACCCCTAGGGTAATCCCGCTTGTTGCCTTCCAAAATGGGCCATGCTTGCACGTTGAGTTTCTTTGGCAAAACAAAACAAATCAAATGATCATAGTCCCTCGATGACGCTTTCGAAAGTTGCCTAATCAAAATGACCATAGTCCCTTCAAGCAAAATTGCCAAAGATACTTGGCACCATTGCATTCATGGTCCATACGATGACCCGCGCCTGTCCCGTTAACATCCTAACACAAGATTGTCCACCAAATACAATGGTGGAACAATACTGTTAAAAGGGTTAAAACATAGGAAAAACCTTTGAGTAAATTTAGGGGTAGACAACTCTTAGTTACTTGATCAAACTTGCAAAACACACTTGCCTACTTTTCAAAACCCACTCCACAAACACTTTCAAAAACAAACTTTCAAAAACATTGAAACATCTTTTCGAAAAGACACACACCTTTGTAAAACATTCGAGTAAAGAATTATTACAACGGTTGCCTAGACAAGGCATCTTTTTCAAAACATTTTCAAAAACACACACACACACACCACCCTTTCAAGCAATTGAAAATCAAGGAAAGTGATCTAAAACAAGTAACTAAGAGCCCATGGATAACCATGGATGAAAAGGGTGCTAATACCTTCCCTTTTCATAATCTACCCCCCGAACCCACGAAACATCTCAAAAGGTTTTTCCTGTGCTTTTTAACCTTTCCTTAGGATAAAATAAAAAGTCGGTGGCGACTCTTGCTAAGCCGAACAAGTGCGAATAAAAACGCAAAACCTCAAGTCAGTTCTCCCACCGTATCACAGCAACATTTTCCAATCATGAAAAATCAAAAAGATTTGATTTCCAATCAAGGATTCAAGCATCAATGCAATGGATTTTTGTTCAATCTTTTGACCTAATTCAATTTCCCTATACATATGCAAGCAAATCCTAACCTAATAAACGTGAAAAAGCTGCAGAAAAAACCATAGCCAATTCAAGAAATTCCAAGAAAAATTGAAAACTGACTTTTATATTCTAGGGCGATTCAAGGGTTTTTGTTGATTCAAACACCTTGCAGGAGTTCCCAGGAGTGTTTTGCAATCAAATTCCAGTACCAAATCTCAACGAATCGTGCATTACAGAACCACGGTTTGCCTTCTTTATCCAGAATCGTAACTCTTAAATCATGCATATTTAACGTGTTTTCTTGATTGATTTGTGTTAATAGGGACCATACGAAGCTAATGGTATAACTGAATTGGATTATAATGCCCTGAATCCAAAGATGCCATGAACGATTTTCTAGGGTTCTTGAGCTTGCAATTAGGGCTTTTTGAACCAGGCAAAATTAGGACTAGTGAGACATATGGTTGAGATCGTGAGAACCAGACGAACAAGACTTACCCCTCGCGAAATATTTATCTTTGCTAGATTGCTAATCGCTATTTTTCCTTGTAGTATATAGTGTGGGTTAAAAACCCCCGCTATCTGATTCTGTTTTTGCAGGTACAACGAAGAAGATGATGAGGTGTTGGTGTCCCATTGGATTATTTAAATCTTAGCGCGTTTTTTCATAACTTCAGCATATTAATTGATTTTTACATATTATGTTTATTTGCTATTCCTATAATGAATAAACGCGTTAGTTGGATTGGCAAGAAGGTGGGTGGAAAGGCTATTGGGACCTGGGTTCGAATCCCAGGTCCCCCAAACGTATTTGTTATTTTTCTTCAGGCGCTCTTGTGTACGCTTGCAAAAGGGAGTCTACCATATGCTACAAATCTCAGCATGCCAAGTGGCTCCTGGCCAAATCTGAAGGCCAGGATTGAAGGACCATTGTACTCCCTAGTCAACCAGCGCATGGATGATCATCAAAGTCAAACAGGCTTGAGTATTGTTGGGCCTGAGAATTTCCAAACACACCTCCACAGCTGGCCCATCACCCCCTGGGTTTTACTCCTTTTTTCTTTTCTTCCTTTATATTTATTTATTTAATTGTTTTATTATTAACTATTATTATTATTTTCACTAACCAAATTAATTATTTTCATAATAAAATCAGAAAACTAAATATAATATTTTTTGTTATTATTAAATTCACCCTTAATTTATTATTTTTGTAAATAAAAACTAACATAATTAATTTAGTTGTTTTAATTAGGTTAACTTCAATATTTTCACAATAATTTAAAATAATGTAGAAATTAGGTTTCTTGACAACTTTAATCCTTTTGTTTTTATTTCCTTAAAACATTAAAAAACCAAAAATATTTCTTTTAATTAATTAATTAGTTTTAGGTTTAATTTAATTAAATGCAAAAAGGCCAAAAACTTCTTTCTTTCTCAAAAAGGGTCAAAACCCTAAGGACCTCTCCGATTTAATTTCTCTCGCGCGTATGTTTACTTTATTCATTTTTGATCCATATTTATGTATTTGCTCCGAGGATGTAATAGCTTTAATTAGGACTTTTTATCGCTTTCATTTATTTCCCGCAATTTATTTTTCAAGGGTTGTTTTTGGCGATGTAAATACCCGACGCCTTGTAATAGCGTAGATTTATTTTCCGCAACATTTAACTGCTAGATGTATGTTAATTAGGCTATGCATGACAAGACTTATCTCTGAAATTAAAATCAACCCGTAGCTCACTATAACATGTGCAAAGATAACTTAACTGAATCCTGACACACTCGCACATGCCACTCTTAGGGTACGCCTCACTTGGTTGCCTCGACGTGGTCATTGAGTATAGGGTGTTTTAGAGGTCGCCCTCCTGTCTAAAGATCAAAAGTTGCCTCGAAACGGTTGCCTCGATAAAAAATGATCTAAGACCTTAGGGTTACCGCTAAGGCGTCCTACTATTGCTTTGGTGACCACATGTCCCTATAATCGAATTGACCCGAAACTCCAACGACGGTGCTACCTACTTCTCAATAGTGGGATAGTACTATCTAAAGGACATTTACACAGCTTAATTTCTTTTGAGTAGGTAGAGGTTCTCAGGTACTTGCTCTTTCAAAACAAAAAAAATACTTTTTGCACTTACACTTTTCGAACAAAAAGTTTTCAAACAACACTTCATACACTCTTGAGGACAGACACAAGAGTTAAATCGAAGTTTTCAAAACAAACTTTTTTTCAAAACCCACAAAACACAAGAAAAGCAAAACTTTTTGAAAACATAGTGAGCAAGTACCTAAGAGCACGTGGATAACCACGGATAGAAAGGGTGCTAACACCTTCCCTTTCTATAATCTACCTCCCGAACCGAGAAACATCTCGAAAAGGAATTTTGTTGTGCTTTTGTCCTTTACTTGTTGGAGAAAATAAAAGACGGTGGCGACTCTTGCTTACCGCGACATTTCGCGAACCAACATTCCAAAATACTCAGTTCTATTTCCACCGATCACAGAACTGGCGACTCTGCTGGGGAGATATTTATAAGTGAGGTGTACCTAAGGATTAGATCACTTGTGTTTTCATTTGTATGCCTTGAATGCTTTAATATTGTGGGCTTCTATCGGAGTTTTATAGATCCTAACCCAGATCTGGGGATACCCTTTTAGAAGTAGCAACAAACTTTGAGGGAACTGTGCGGGGTATACCGACATGGTTGAAGCAGTAGCTACGTTGATGTGGCACTTTGGTGAGTACCGGTAACCCTTGAGTCAAGTCAAGGAGAGTACGGGGCCGCCACATGGTGTCACGAAGCATCAACTGACCTTAGAACCTTACTTGACCATCCTGGCCTCTTTAGGGGTAGTGAGATGACCAACTTTGGTGCAGTCCGAAGTTGGTATATACTCGATACTACACTCATTGAGGGTTGTTTTCTTGGAATATTTTGGTCGCCAGTTAAGTGGCTAAATCAAAACAATGAACATAGAAAACAATCCAATGATATTGAGCTCCTTAGAACCCGGTTACTATTCATACGACAGGTTTTGAGCCAACCAACTTCAAGAGGGTACTGACCTACGAACCCCATGCAAGCCTAAACCTAAGGACTTGTTTGCTTTGTGTGAATATGACTGCCTGTGTATACACTTGCTTACTTTTTGCATCCATGTACATAACATCATAAAGCATCATATGCATCTGCTAACCATTTCAGGGGTTCGGATCTTCATCTTTGTTCTTGTTTTGTAGGACATGGAGTCTCTCCGCAGGAAAACAATTCAGGTCAACCTTGTAAGAATCCCTCCTCAGCTCAAGGAGCTTACATCCAGGATTCCCGAGAACTCTCTTTTCAGTGAAAGACATGGTAGACTCCTCAGCTTGGTCAACACCAACATTGAATAAGATATGATAAAAGTTCTCTTCCATTTCTTTGACCCCTTACACCACTGTTTTACATTCCCGGATTATCAATTGGTGCCTACTTTGGAAGAATTTTCTCAACTTCTGAAAATTCCTATTCTTAGTCAACTACCCTACAACGGTACGGAAAAGGAACCAAAACTTGAAGATGTTGCTCAAGCATTACGTCTGCAACCATTTGACATCAAGAGGCATTGGGAAATCAGAAGTGGTATCAAGGGATTCTTGGCAAAGTTCCTGTTTGAGAAGGCACAAGAATGTTGGAATTCTCTTGATCTACAAGCCTTTGAAGATATTGTGGCACTCCTTGTCTATGGATTGGTGTTGTTCCCAAATCCTGATCAACTTATAGATATAAATGCTGTCAAGATTTTCATGTCCAGGAATCCCATACCTACATTGCTTGGGGACATACTTCACTCATTTTACACTCGAACAATGAGAAAAAGAGGTGTTCTCATGTGTTGTACTCCTCTCCTGGCAAGGTGGTTTATTTCTCACCTTCCACATTCAGTTTTGAAGAACGAGCAGGGTTTAAGGTGGTCACAACGATTGATGACCCTCACACATTCTGATATACATTGGTGTTCTCGGTCCAGAGAAAATGTCACTATCATTGATCGTTGCGGAGAATTTCCTAATGTTCCTTTACTTGGAATTAGAGGAGGCATTACCTACAACCCCTGCATGGCTTTGAGACAATTTGGATATGCTCGGAGGGATGGCCCTCATGACATGATGATTCCTGACATAGTTTTTGACTTCGACAACGATGCGTAAGGACTTCGACAAAGGTTCATCAGAGCTTGGAGGATGCCTAACAAGGTAGATAGTAAGACACTGGGGCACAAGAATTCCACCCCCCTTGAGCCTTACCTCAAGTGGGTACAAACCCGCTCCCAGAAGCTTATGATGCCATATCCTCACATTCTCCCCGTGATCAAAGAGCCTGTTATGGAAGGAGAGGTTCCATACACCATTCTACATCCTGACATGCCAACATCATGGGAAGAAATGCAAAAGAGCTGGATCCAACTCAAGGAAGAACGGAATGCTTTTGAAGCCAACTTACATGCCAGTGATAAGAAGGTCTTGAAGCTCACCCGCCTACTTCACGAGGAAAAGACCCTCAACACTTACATCGCTCCAAAAAGGATGCACAATGTCTTTTTACATTAAGTATTTTGTAATATTTCGCCCATGAGGCACTGATGTACTAAACGAATTACTTATTAATATGACGTGTGTTCCTTTTTTGTATGCAACGAATTTGAATTTTCGAACCCTTGAATGCTTTACATAAATAGCATACCATTCATCATATGCATAATAGGTACCCTTTTTACAGATCACTTATCTTCTTCACTGTTTATTTCAGCAATCATCATGTCTACTGAACCTTCCACTGAACAAGCTATCAAGGCCCTCCAGGCCCAGAACGCCCAGTTCCAAGAGCTGGTTATGATCTTAGCCAAGGGTCAACAGGAGTTGAAGGCCCTGATTCTGAAGAAGAAGAAGAAGAGGACCGTCTTGTTCAACACTGGACGCAGATTTGGGAATGGATTACAGAATAAGGTTGAGCTGACTACCTCATCTGTAGGAAAAGACAGCCCACAAGAGAGAAGGGTTCCTAGTCCCGTGGTCTCCGACAACGAGACGGATTATGATGAAGAGCAGTACCCTCCTGCTGAGGATAGGTACAAACAGTTGGAGGACCGCTTGAGCGCTGTGGAAATACAGAAGGTGCCCGGTCTGGACTTCGGAGATCTGGGTCTATCATCTGGGGTGGTGATTCCCCATAAGTTTAAGGCACCTGCTTTTGCCAAATACGACGGAGCCTCCTGCCCAAAACTGCACCTCCGGTCGTATGTAAGGAATATCCAACCTTACACTGCTGACAAGAATTTGTGGATCCATTTCTTCCAGGATAGTCTTTCAGGGACTCAACTCGAATAGTTCAATCAGCTGGATGGAGCCAGTATTCGTAACTGGGAGGATTTGGATACTGTGTTCTATAAGCAGTATCAGTATAATTCCGACCTCGCTCCTACGCGTACCCAACTCCAGGGTATGTCACTAGGGACGGGTGAAGGATTTAAGGAGTATGCTCAAAAGTGGAGAGACCTGGCTGGAAGGGTGCAACCACCTTTAACTGACCGTGAGCTTGTTGATATGTTCCTGGGGACCCTGTCTGGTCCATTCTTCAACCATTTGATTGGAAATTCTTCAGCCGGGTTTACAGACCTTATCTTGACTGGTGAGAGAATTGAAGCTGGTATCAAGTCTGGGAAGATACAGAAAGGTGCCTCCTCGAGCACTGAAAAGAAGCCGTTCAAGAAGGAATCCAGTGCTGTCTACGATTCAAGGAAACAGAATAGATCGGAACGCCGCCAAGCTGTCAACGCGGTGGTTATTTCAAAGCCTGCTGCTGCTCCTCAGCATCATAACCAATAAAGGAGTGAGAGACCCCGAAGGCAGTTCACTCGCCTCAGCATGACCTTGTCCCAGATATTGCCGCAGTTACTGACAACTAATCTGGTGACTATAAAAGAAGCTACGAAGGTTGTAAACACAACATCCTCAAAGTACAATCCTAACGCCCGCTGCGGTTATCACTCTGACAGCCCGGGGCATACTACGGATGATTGTTGGGCTCTGAAAAATAAGGTTCAGGACCTAATTGATGCTAAGGAGGTTGAGTTCGAGGCGCCCGAAAGGCCCAATGTTGTGACTGCTCCCATGCCCAAGCATGGAGTAAATGCTATTAGGGATGATGATGACCTGGAGGAATCTGAATCCGACAGCTGGATCTACCCTACGACCAACGGTGGACCAAACAACTGGATAGCGAAAGACTTCGTCCCTATTACTTTTATTACTCAGTAATGAACTCCTTTGTTTTGAATCTGTAACAAACAATAATTTGAAACTTTATAGCCCGGTGTCTTACCCGGGGCACCGTGGCTTCATTTGTGAGGGCTTTTGTGTGTCATTTTCATATATCATCAATAAAAGCATTGGACGTTTTTGCATTTCAAATCTTGCGCTCCTTGTCTTTCTTTATTATATATTGCAAAACAACTATTTTACACACACTCACATATACAGGTCCCAATCCATTCTGGATCTCACTGGTAACGACTCTGCTACTGCCAGCTATGACTTCGAAAATCCGATCAACTTAGCCGAAGACGAAGGTGAAGACGATTGTGAAGTGCCTGGTGAGCTTGCAAGACTGTTACTCCAGGAAGAGAGGACCATTCAGCCACATGAAGAGCCAGTGGAAACGGTAAATCTGGGTACTGAGACAGATAGGAAGGAAGTCAAGATTGGTGCCAATCTGGAGTCTAGTGTGAAACAACGGTTGATTCAAATGCTGCATGACTACGTGGAAATCTTTGCCTGGTCCTACGAAGATATGCCTGGGTTGGATACCGACATTGTGGTTCATCACCTGCCTACCAAGGAAGACTGTCCTCCGGTAAAATAGAAGGTTTGCCGTATGCGTCCAGAGATGTCTGAGAAAATCAAAGCTGAGGTTATGAAGCAATTTGATGCCGAGTTTCTAGAAGTAACTTCTTACCCTCAGTGGGTTGCCAACGTGGTTCCAGTGCCGAAGAAAGATGGTAAGGTCCGAATGTGTGTTGACTACAGGGATTTGAACAGGGCGAGCCCTAAGGATGACTTCCCTCTGCCTCACATCGACGTTCTGGTTGACAACACTGCTTAGCATAGGGTATTTTCCTTTATGGACGGTTTCTCCGGTTATAATCAAATCAAGATGACTCCTGAGGACATGGAGAAGACCACTTTCGTCACTCAGTGGGGCACCTTCTGTTACAAGGTCATGCCTTTTGGGTTGAAAAATTCTGGGGCAACCTACCAACGTGCCATGGTTACTTTGTTTCATGACATGATCCATCATGAGATTGAAGTATACGTCGATGATATGATTGCAAGGTCCCAAACTAAGGAGGAACACCTTGACCATCTGCAGAAGATGTTTGACCGGTTGAAGTTGTACAAGCTGAGATTAAACCCGAATAAGTGCACCTTCGGGGTGAGATCTGGAAAATTGCTAGGCTTCGTCGTAAGCGACAAAGGTATTCAAGTGGACCCTGCCAAAGTGAAAGCCATACAAGAGATGCTAGTTCCCAAGACAGAGAAAGAAGTCAGAGGCTTCCTAGGACGGTTGAATTACATTGCCCGATTCATCTCGCATCTAACTGCTACTTGTGAGCCAATCTTCAAGCTACTGAAGAAAGATCAAGTAGTACGTTAGAACGATGAATGTCAGGCCGCTTTCAAAAGAATCAAAGAGTATCTCCAAGAGCCACCCATTCTAATGCCACCGGTTGAAGGGAGACCTCTAATCTTATACTTGACAGTACTGGACAACTCAATGGGGTGTGTGCTGGGGAAGCATGACGAGTCTGGCCGAAAAGAGCATGCTATTTATTACCTTAGCAAAAAGTTTACCGACTGTGAGACCCGATACTCACTGCTCGAGAAAACTTGCTGCGCTTTGGTATGGGCTGCTCGCCGGCTGAGACAGTATATGTTGACTCACACTACTATGTTGATTTCAAAAATGGATCCAATCAAGTATATCTTCGAAAAGCCTGCCTTGTCCGGAAGAATAGCAAGATGGCAGATGATCTTGACTGAATATGACATCCAGTACACAACCTAAAAAGCAATCAAGGGAAGTGTGTTGGCAGACCATTTGGCACATCAGGCATTGGATGACTACCAATCTATGAACTTTGAATTTCCAGACGAGAATATCATGGTAGTGACTGATTGCGAGATACCTGGACCGGATGAAGGACCTGAGGAAGGATCCCGATGGTCTATGCAATTTGACGGAGCTTCAAACACTTTGGGTAATGGCATTAGCACTGTGATCATATCGCCCAAAGGCTCTCATACTCCACTTACCGCCCGACTATGTTTCAACTGCACCAACAACATGGCGGAGTATGAAGCATGCATCATGGGTCTTCGAGCTGCAATTGACCTAAGGATCAAGTTTCTGAGTGTCTTCGGAGATTCCGCTCTCGTGATCAGTCAGATCAAAGGCGAGTGGGATACGAAACACCCAAATCTTATTCCTTACAAAGAGTATGTGTTGACATTACTCCCCCATTTCGAGGAGATAACCTTTGAACATTTCCCAAGAGAGGAGGATCAGTTGGCGGACGCGCTAGCTACGATGTCTTCTATGTTCAGAGTCAAATGGGACAACGAGGCTCCCCGGATCATTATTTGGAAATTGGATGAACCTGCACATTGCTGTGATCTTGAGACCAAAGAGGTAACAGAAAAACCTTGGTATCATGAAGTAAAGAGGTACCTTGAAGCTCAAGAATACCCCGAGGGCACATCTGTTAATGACAAGAAGTTTCTGAGAAGGTTTGCGGCAAAGTTCTTCCTCAGCAATGACATTCTCTATAAACGAAACCATGATTCAACCTTACTACGTTGTGTGGATAAGACTGAAGCAGAAAGAATCATGGCAGAGCTGCATGAAGGTACCTTCGGAACTCATTCCAGTGGACATACCATGGCAAAGAAAATCCTTCGAGCAGGATATTACTGGTCCACAATGGAAGCCGACTGTTATCAACATTCTCGGACGTGTCACAAGTGCAAAATCTATGCTGATAAGGTGCACATTCCTCCAGTTCCTTTGAACGTCTTGACAACACACTGGCGTTTTGCAATGTGGGGCATTAATATGATCGGCGAGATCAGACCTACGGCATCCAACGGGCATCGGTTCATCCTGGTAGCGATTGATTACTTTACGAAGTGGGTTGAAGCAGCTTCATTTGCTACCGTAACCAAGAACGTCGTGGCACAGTTCATTCGGCACAACCTGATCTGTCGATATGGTGTACCAGAGAGGATCATTACGGATAATGGTACCAATCTTAACAAGAAGATGATCACTGAGCTCTGCGAGAAATTCAAGATACAGCACCACAACTCTTCCCCTTACCGGCCGAAGATGAATGGGGCTGTAGAAGCAGATAATAAGAACATCAAGAAGATTGTGTAGAAGATGACAGTGACCTACAAAGATTGGCACGAGATGTTACCATTTGCTCTTCATGGGTACCGTACCTCAGCACGGACGTCAACAGGGGCAACACCCTATTCTTTGGTCTATGGCATGGAGGCAGTCCTGCCCATTGAAGTTCAGATACCCTATCTCCGGATCATGAAGGATGCAGGTTTGAGCGAAGATGACTGGATCCAGACTCGGCTTGATCAACTGAACCTAATCGACGAAAAGAGACTCACTGCTATTTGTCATGGTCAGACGTACAAAAAACAGATGATCAAGGCATTTAACAAGAAAGTCAAACGACAAGAGTATCAAGTCGGAGACCTGGTAATCAAGCGCATCATCCTACCTCAAAGTGATCCCAGGGGCAAATGGACCCCTACGTACGAAGGGCCATTTGTGGTTAAGAACATATTCTCAGGAGGTGCGATGATTCTAACCACCATGGATGGTGACGACCTTCCTCACCTCGCCAATGCAGACATAGTAAAAAGATACTACGCATGACTAAAGACCCGCTAGGTCGACTGGCCTAGGCAAAAATAAGGGCTTCTCGGCGAACCAAAAGGGTTCGGGCAAAAATAAGGGATGAAAATAAAAAATTCTGTACACCCGGCAAGTCGAAAACCTGAAAAGGCGGCTTGGGAAAAAATGGGTATCCCGGTGGACTGAAAACCCGAAAGGGCAGTCCAGGCAAAAGTTAGGGATAAGCGTAACACTATGTCTCATTGGATCACCCTGCATCCAGACTTCGGTATCAACCATCAGGCTCGGACGACACCAATCAATCAGATTCCTCTTCAACTAAGCAGCAAAGTGATGAGACGCTTGAAGACATAAAGGCGATAGCAGAGTTGGAACCCAGTAGGATTTTTCACATAGCTGTTTTTTTTCCTTTTCACAAATTGTATAAACTCTATTTTGTTCGACGACGTTCTCTTACTAGGACGTCAGCCTCTTGTACAAAAACGCCTATTTACAGGCAAACTTCAAAATCAATACAAGCTCACTTTTCAGACAAATTGCAAATTGTTTTTCCTTTATCTGTTTTGTTTTGCAAAGAACGTCCAATGTTCATTTTTGATATATGCATTTGACATTAATTACTGATCACAAATATTTGCATGCGAAACAAAGGACTAATTACGGGTGACATCGGAAGTAGAGGCAATAAGAATTGTCTAAGCGGTCTAGTTGCTCTGTCCACCGAGGTACCAAGGTAAGTTCAGCTGAAGAATATGACTAGGATACCCTCATTCCCCACAAAGAAGGACAGTAATGGTAGCTCTCCCCACTGAGACTTGCAACCATGAACAAATCAACAGTACTCTCCCCAAACAGAGTTGGTCTACCATCAGCCCTAAGAAGTTGGGTATCCCCAATAGATCTTAATATTCCCCAACGGAGTATACAAATATTCCTTAGGAAGCATCCCCGGCGTTCTTAATATTCTTCAACAGAGTATAAGAATGTTCCCCGGCGGAATACAAGATACCCCCAGTGGAGCCATTTCCCAGCGCAGTCCAAAAAGCTTCCCCGCCAGAGTTGAATCATCTTACCCAGTAGATTCTGGAAGCTTGTCCCCTGCAGAGTACAAAGGTTATCCCCCACCAGAGTCTAACTGGGTTACCCTCAGCAAGTCGCAACGGAAAGATCATCCCCAGCAAACCTCTTTCTATCCCCCAGTGGAGTTCATCATCAAAATCCCCAACAGAGGTTATCAACGGGGTCCCCAGCGGAGTTATCATTAAAATCTCAGCGAAGCATCTCTTCCCCACAGAGTAATTCCATGCAGAGTAATCCCTTCACCAGGTTTATTCCCCAACGGAGTCATCTTCTCCTACCGGTTTATTCTTGCAATCATCTTCGTTCATCATCCCCAGCGGAAACGAAGAACTATACTCTTCAACATCAGCCCAGGATTTGACAAACTCCCTGGCATTCGTCAAGGATTTATTTTCCCAGACGAAAATACATTCATAAACATATCACATTTCACATCTCCTAGTTACATACATGATAAAGTGCATACGACACGATCTCATTTATTTTTGAGAACATCATGACATCATGCATTTCATACATCATGACATTGCATACAGCTAACGTTTTACCTTTTTCAGGAAGAGGTCAATCAAAGGATGATTACCATCAACCTTTCTTAAGTCCCAGATCAACCCCTGTAACTAGCCAGGAAATATCTGTGGACGACTGATTGTAGATCTATACCTGAAACCAGACAGGAAAGTTATCTACATGAAGAGATTGAAGATTAATACCTGTAGCAAGCCAGGAAAACTATCTTTCTTTCTCAAGTCAGAGATTAATACCTGAAACCAGACAGGAAAACTATCTTCTCGACCAACCTTTCTTATGTTCCAGATCAACACCTGTAACTAGCCAGGAAATATCTGTGAACGACTGATTATAGGTTAACACCTGAAACCAGACAGGAAAACCACCTACATGAAGAGACTGAAGATCAATACCTGTAACAGGCCAGGAAACTATCTTTCTTTCTCCGGTTAGAGATTAATACCTGAAACCAGACAGGAAAACTATCTCCTCGACCACCCTTTCTTAAGTTCCGGATTAATACCTGTAGCAAGCCAGGAAATATCTGTGGACGACTGATTGTAGATCTATACCTGAAACCAGACAGGAAAGTTATCTACATTGAAGAGATTGAAGATTAATACCTGTAGCAAGCCAGGAAAACTATCTTTCTTTCTCAGGTCAGAGATTAATACCTGAAACCAGACAGGACAACTATCTACTTGACCATCATGAAGCAACCCTACACCGGTTCCTTCTCTTCCAAGATGCAGTTTTACACGGACTCATCATCAGGCAACCCTACACAGGTTCCTTCTTTCAACCTACCAAGTTACAATTCAACAAACATTCCCATATGGCATCTTTAAGCCCATCTCCACAACTATCCATTACATTTCCAGATGGCATCTATAAGCCCATTCCCGACAAGATTCTGTCACATCTCCAGATGGCATCTATAAGCCCATCCTCCTACCAACAATCTCCAAATGGCATCTGTAAGCCCATTCCTGACATCACATTGCTGATACTACGCTATGCGAGTGTAAATTTCTGGGCACTTTAGTGTTCAATCATCTTCCACCTTCGGATCATGAAAGGAACGCAAGCCAATCTACATCCTCAGGTCTAAGAAGATTGAACAGGGGCAACTGTTGTACCCCAAAATTTTCCCTCCCATATTCCTCAAGATTTGTCAAGAATGATCTTCAAATGGTTCAAGATTTGCTCAAGAGGTAGACAGTCAAACCACTTCCTAAGCCAGCTGAAATTAGGGTTTTGGTTCTCTCAAGGAATTTTGGGTTTTCAATGGTTCGATCAAGTCTCATAGGCCTATATACATTCTCAAGCATCTACATGCCAAGTTTCAAGACTCACAATGCCAATTTGCACAGTCAAAAGCTCCATTTGATCCACAGTTCACTGCTGGGGCAAAATAGTCATTTTGCAGTCAAAAGTCAAAAATTTTGGTCAACATCTTATTTTGAGTACACAATCATCATTTGATCAATTCTTGATCATGATTCCATAAGAATAGTTCAAAAATCATCAAGATGCAAAAGTTACTATTTTTGGATAGTAGAAAAGTCAACTGTATCTTGACCAGGGCATAACTTTTTCATGGTTTGTCAGAAAAATTCCATCCAATGCTCATTTTGAAGGGGATGACATTTCCTACAATCCATCTTCACACTTCAAGTCCAAGAAATGCACTCACAAGAAGTTACCAATTTTGACATTATAGGTCAATTTCAAAAGTCAACTAAAGTGCACTTTAAGTAAAAGGCCATAACTTGAGATTGGTAAATCCAAATGACATGGGACCAAAGGCATTGGTTAGAGGACTTCAAGAGCTTTCCAAAATGTCCAAGAACATGGTCATATGATCAAAATTGAGCAAGATGTGCATTGGAGAAGTTGGGAAATTTTTATGAATTTGCAAAAGTCAACTTTGCTCAAAACACCTTATTTTTGCTAATGGGCCTCAAATCTCTTTTTGAAACTTCATCCATGACCTATGCACGACCCATCAAGCTTAATGTAATTTATTTTCTTATTTTTATTGATTAATTGGATTTTTAATTAATATTAATTCATTTAATTAATTTAAATTGTAGGAAAATGCAAGATTTGATTTTTCAATCAATTTGTGAAGCAAATATGGTCAAGATATGCTGACAAATTCGTGCACAAGTCAAAGATACAAAAATCTCCAAATTTGGCAACATTTTCCAATCATGAAAAATAAAAAAGATTTGATTTCCAATCAAGGATTCAAGCATCAATGCAATGGATTTTTGTTCAAGCTTTTGACCTAATTCAATTGCCCTATATATATGCAAGCAAATCCTAACCTAATGAACGTGAAAAAGCTGCAGAAAAAACCATAGCCAATTCAAGAAATTCCAAGAAAAATTGAAAATTGACTTTTGTATTCTAGGGCGATTCAAGGGTTTTTGTTGATTCAAACACCTTGCAGAAGTTCCCAGGAGTGTTTTGCAATCAAATTCCAGTACCAAAGCTCAAGGAATCGTGCATTACAGAACCACGGTTTGCCTTCTTTATCCAGAATCGTAAGTCTTAAATCATGCATATTTAACGTGTTTTCTTGATTGATTTGTGTTAATAGGGACCATATGAAGCTAATGGTATAACTGAATTGGATTATAATGCCCTGAATCCAAAGATGCCATGAACGATTTTCTAGGGTTCTTGAGCTTGCAATTAGGGCTTTTTGAACCAGGAAAAATTAGGACTAGTGAGACATATGGTTGAGATCGTGAGAACCAGACGAACAAGACTTACCCCTCGCGAAATATTTATCTTTGCTAGATTGCTAATCGCTATTTTTCCTTGTAGTATATAGTGTGGGTTAAAAACCCCCGCTATCTGATTCTGTTTTTGCAGGTACAACGAAGAAGATGATGAGGTGTTGGTGTCCCATTGGATTATTTAAATCTTAGCGCGTTTTTTCATAACTTCAGCATATTAATTGATTTTTACATATTATGTTTATTTGCTATTCCTATAATGAATAAACGCGTTAGTTGGATTGGCAAGAAGGTGGGTGGAAAGGCTATTGGGACCTGGGTTCGAATCCCAGGTCCCCCAAACGTATTTGTTATTTTTCTTCAGGCGCTCTTGTGTACGCTTGCAAAAGGGAGTCTACCATATGCTACAAATCTCAGCATGCCAAGTGGCTCCTGGCCAAATCTGAAGGCCAGGATTGAAGGACCATTGTACTCCCTAGTCAACCAGCGCATGGATGATCATCAAAGTCAAACAGGCTTGAGTATTGTTGGGCCTGAGAATTTCCAAACACACCTCCACAGCTGGCCCATCACCCCCTGGGTTTTACTCCTTTTTTCTTGTCTTCCTTTATATTTATTTATTTAATTGTTTTATTATTAACTATTATTATTATTTTCACTAACCAAATTAATTATTTTCATAATAAAATCAGAAAACTAAATATAATATTTTTTGTTATTATTAAATTCACCCTTAATTTATTATTTTTGTAAATAAAAACTAACATAATTAATTTAGTTGTTTTAATTAGGTTAACTTCAATATTTTCACAATAATTTAAAATAATGTAGAAATTAGGTTTCTTGACAATTTTAATCCTTTTGTTTTTATTTCCTTAAAACATTAAAAAACCAAAAATATTTCTTTTAATTAATTAATTAGTTTTAGGTTTAATTTAATTAAATGCAAAAAGGCCAAAAACTTCTTTCTTTCTCAAAAAGGGTCAAAACCCTAAGGACCTCTCCGATTTAATTTCTCTCGCGCGTATGTTTACTTTATTCATTTTTGATCCATATTTATGTATTTGCTCCGAGGATGTAATAGCTTTAATTAGGACTTTTTATCGCTTTCATTTATTTCCCGCAATTTATTTTTCAAGGGTTGTTTTTGGCGATGTAAATACCCGACGCCTTGTAATAGCGTAGATTTATTTTCCGCAACATTTAACTGCTAGATGTATGTTAATTAGGCTATGCATGACAAGACTTATCTCTGAAATTAAAATCAACCCGTAGCTCACTATAACATGTGCAAAGATAACTTAACTGAATCCTGACACACTCGCACATGCCACTCTTAGGGTACGCCTCACTTGGTTGCCTCGACGTGGTCATTGAGTATAGGGTGTTTTAGAGGTCGCCCTCCTGTCTAAAGATCAAAAGTTGCCTCGAAACGGTTGCCTCGATAAAAAATGATCTAAGACCTTAGGGTTACCGCTAAGGCGTCCTACTATTGCTTTGGTGACCACATGTCCCTATAATCGAATTGACCCGAAACTCCAACGACGGTGCTACCTACTTCTCAATAGTGGGATAGTACTGTCTAAAGGACATTTACACAGCTTAATTTCTTTTGAGTAGGTAGAGGTTCTCAGGTACTTGCTCTTTCAAAACAAAAAAAATACTTTTTGCACTTACACTTTTCGAACAAAAAGTTTTCAAACAACACTTCATACACTCTTGAGGACAGACACAAGAGTTAAATCGAAGTTTTCAAAACAAACTTTTTTTCAAAACCCACAAAACACAAGAAAAGCAAAACTTTTTGAAAACATAGTGAGCAAGTACCTAAGAGCTCGTGGATAACCACGGATAGAAAGGGTGCTAACACCTTCCCTTTCTATAATCTACCTCCCGAATCGAGAAACATCTCGAAAAGGAATTTTGTTGTGCTTTTGTCCTTTCCTTGTTGGAGAAAATAAAAGACGGTGGCGACTCTTGCTTACCGCGACATTTCGCGAACCAGCATTCTAAAACAATCAGTTCTATTTCCACCGATCACACTATTAATAGGACATGTTGAGCCAACTGAACATTCAAGAGGGTACTTACCTTAAAACCTCATGCAAGCCTTTGAACCTAAGGTCTATTGTGTGATTTGCTTGTGTTTATCTGTGATTTAAGCATAATCATGACATCATAAACATCATGACATTTATATATACTAACCATTTCAAGGGCCTGTTGGATTTACCTCTTTGCTGTTTTGTAGGATATGAATTCAGGTCGCAGAAAAACCATCCAGATTAACTTCAAAGAAATCCCTCCCAAGCTCAAGGAATTGGTCTTGAAAGTTCCCGAAGACTCGTCATTCAACAAAAGACATGGTCATTTTCTCAACTTGGTTACTACCAGATTTGAAGAAGTTTTGATGAGTATTCTATTCCAATTCTTTGATCCCGAGTACCATTGCTTCATATTTCACGATTATCAACTGGTACCTATACTAGAATAATTCTCTAAGCTACTTGGTTTACCTATATTGGAGCGAGTGCATTTCATTGGTTTAGAACAAGATCCAGCTGCTGAAGATGTTGCCATAGCTTTGCACTTGAAGCCATCTGATATTGAATCCCATTGGAAAAGAAGAAGCAGAGTTAAAGGCCTTCTTGCAAAATTTCTAATGGAGAAAGCTCAAATTTTCCTGGATGCTATGAGTTACCATGCCTTCAAAGATATCTTAGCTCTCTTGATCCATGGGTTGGTCCTGTTTCCTAATTCAGATCACTTTATAGATGTGAGTGCCATCATTGCTCGGGGATATCCTACATTCTCTCTATACTCGTACTCTAAAGAAGCGAGGAAATCTCATGTGTTGCACCCCTATTCTATATAGGTGGTTTTTTTGCACCTTCCTCGATCAGTAATGCAGAATGATTTAGGCTTAAGGTGGAGTCAAAGATTAATGTGTGTCTCTCTCACTCCGACATCCATTGGTGTCCTCGCTCTCAAGAAGACATCTCTTTTATTGATCCATGCGGAGAATTTCCTAATGTGCCACTCCTGGGCATTAGAGGAGGCATCACCTACAATTCTTCTTTAGCACTACGTCAGTTTGGTTATGCACAGAGAGATGATCCACCTGATATGCTCATCCAGGATATTGTGTTCAACTACTCAGATGATTTGCAAAATTATCGTCAGAGGTTCATCCGCGCTTGGGGAATTATTAAGAAGACTGATAGTAAGACTTTGTGGCGCAAGAACTCCATCCTTTTGGAACCTTACCTCAAATGGGTGCGATCTCGAGCCCAAAGTCTTATGATGCCATACGAGGCCATCTTACCGTGATCTTGGAAACTGTTGTTCAAGGGGGCAAGTCCCGTATTATTCTCCATCCTGATATGCCAACCAACTTCAAAGAGTTGCAAAAGTCTTGGATCCAACTCAAGGAAGAATGAGACACTTTTGAGGCTCAATTCTATGCAAGTGAGAAGAAGGTACTGGAATTAACAAAGCAGCTTCACGAAGAGAGGAATCTCAATACCTACCTCAACACCAAGAGGAAGCGCCCATGGGAGACTTAGGAGTTCAGAATTTCCTTTCAATGTTTATCCTTGTGTAATCTTTTGTTTCTTTAAAAACTTACTAATAAAGAGTTTTGTTTCTTATTTTGTTTAAAAGAGCTTAAAATCCAATAAGGTCCTTGAAAACATTGCATAAGCATATCATACATCTAACTTCATAAGCAGGTTTCAAAGCAGGGTTCTTATCTTCTTTGCTGTTTATTTCAGCAAGTAAAGAAATGGATCTTTGGAAAAATATCAAGGATCTCCAGGCACAAAACGATCAGTTCCAGCAAATGATTGTGGCCCTAGCTAAAGGACAAGAAGATCTGAAATTCTCATACTGAAGGACAAAAAGAAGAAGCCAAAGAAACCAGCTGGTGTAGTAAATTTGGGAAGAAGGATCAGAGGACCAGTTCGGCGAGCTTCAGAACTAGTAACTTCGTCAAAAGAAGGAGACAATCAGGAAGGGGAAACAAGAGAGGAAGACCTCAGCCCAAAGGAATCTGATAATGAATTTGACTATAATGAGGAGCACTATCCTCTAGCTGATGATAAATACAAACAACTGGAGGATCGTCTTAATGCAATGGAAATCCAGAACATACCTGGGCTGGATTTTGAAGAGTTGGGCTTGGTTTCTGGGGTTGTCATCCTGCAGAAGTTTAAGGCTCCGGTGTTTGCTAAGTATGATAGGGTCTCGTGTACTAATTTATATCTCTAATCTTATGTGAGGAAGATTCAGCCTCACACCACTGACAGGGATTTATAGGTTCACTTCTTCCAAGACAGTCTATCCGGGACTCAACTTGAATGGTTCTATCAGCTGGAGGGAACCATTATCTGTAACTGGGAAGACCTAGCTGTTGCTTTCTATAAGCAGTACCAATATAATGAAGACCTTGCTCTAACTCACACACAACTCCAAAGTATGTCCATGGGTTCAAGCGAGGGCTTTAAAGACTACACCCAAAGTGGAGAGACCTAGTAGGAAGAGTCCAACCCCCTTTGTCTGATAGGGAGTTGGTGGATATGTTTTGGGCACTCTATCTGGTCCGTTTTTCAATCATCTGATTGGAAGCTCCTCAGTTGGTTTTACTGAGCTGATTCTAACCGGAGAAAGAGTGGAAGCTGGTATTAGAAGCGACAAGATTCAAAAAGATACCGCCTCAAGTGCAGGAAAGAGACCTTTTATGGGAAAGAAAGAGGTCAGTGCTGCTTATAGTCAAAGAAATCAGGGCAGAACCAAGCTCCGTCCAACGGTAGGGGCTATAATGATATCCAAGCCTGCAGCTACTCAACAGCGAAACAACTAGCCTAGAGCAGAAAGGCCTATGAGACAGTTTACCCGGATTAATATGACTTTATCTCAAGTTTTGCCACACTTATTGAAGTCCAATCTAGTAACTTTGAGAGAAGCTCCGAAGAATCATAATACTGCCTCTCCTCACTATAATCCAAAGGCTCGGTGAACCTACCATTCTGAAAGTCTAGACCATGAACAAACGACTGTTGGGCTTTAAAGAACAAGGTGCAGGATCTGATCGAGGCAAAGGAGATTGAATTTGATGCTCCAGAAACTCCTAATGTTATAACTTCTTCCATGCCCAAGCACGACCATGGTGTTAATGCTGTTGGAAATGATATGTTTGTTACTTCCATTGAGGAACTTGTTACTCCTCTCATGACTGTTAAAAGGAATCTGTTGCAAGCCGCTTTATTTCCGGGTTGTGGTGAAGGTTTCCACTTATGTTTATCTCTACCAACTGGTTGCTATTTGTTGAAAACAAATGTTCAGAACCTGATGGATGATAAAGAGATTCTATTTGAGAAGACTCCCATCACAACTGTTTCATGTAAAGACATTTCTATTATAACCATTTCCGCCAATCCTCCCAGGGTCTCCACTAAAAGACCCGTCAGGATTACATCTGCTCCAAAAGTTGGCTCCCCTGATCATCACTATGCCATGACCAATACCATATTCCTCGGAAAAAGCTGTTCCCTGGAATTATGGGGCTGACGTCTATTACCATGGCGTCAAGCAAGACCTGTTGGCTGCTGAAGACAAAGTTGTTGGATGTACTAATCCTGACGTCGGAAATATCGTTGGGACTAGTAAAATAACAAGAAGCGGAAGAGTTTTCTCTCCTGAGATCTCTCCTCCTAAAACCATTACTACTCCTATGATCATTCCTACTGCTGCTCCTGCTAATACTACCACTACTACTCATGTGATTAGCCCTGTTGCCATCCCTGTCACCGAGTCGGCCGAGACTCGGGGCAAAGAGATATTGGTTGAGCCTGTCCAGATGAAGGTTCATTCAGAATCCATTTCGGAAGTTTCTAAGAAAGAAATGGAAGAAATATTGAAAATAATTAAAAAGAGCGACTACAATATGGTCGAACAGCTGGGGCAGACCCCTTCCAAGATTTCAATGTTGGCCTTACTGTTGTGCTCCGAAGCTCATGCAAAGGCTTTGGTAAAATTCCTCAAGACTGCTGTAACATGGTGGGAGAATTGACTTGGTATGTTTTGTGTTTGATCGCAAATGTTACGGTTAGCAAGAGTCACAACCGACTTTTATTTTATCCAAAAGGAAAGACTGAAAAGAACATGAAAGACCTTTGAGATTGTTTTTTTGAGTTCGGGGTGTAGATTATGAAAAGGGAAGGTATTAGCACCCTTTTCATCCGTAGTTATCTACGGGCTCTTAGTTGCTTTCTAGATCACTTGCTTTTGTTTGAAAATGTGCTTTGTTGGTTTTTGAAAGTATTTTGAAAAGGCGCCATCGTTTAGGCAAACTTTGTAATAATTCTAGTTCGTAAGAATGTATACAAAGTGTTGATCGTTTGAAAATGTTTCAAGTTTGAAAGATGTTTTGAAAGTGTTGGTGTTTGTTTTGAAAATAGCAAGGGAATTTTGGTTTGAAAATGAGCAAGCAACTAGGAGCATTCTACCTACTCAAAAGTCTTTCTTGTATATTTCCTCTTTCCTTTGATATTGTTATCTTACCATTGATTTGGTAAGAAACCCTATCTTTGGATGTAAAAGGGACGAGCATGGGTCATCGTATAGCCATGATTAGCAATGTTGTAATATACTTTAGCATTTTCTTTAAGGGACTAAGATCATTTTTGAAAGGCAACTTTGATAGCGTCATCGAGGGACTATGATCTTGTATTTTTTGATTGCTTTTGCTAAGATACCCCACTTGCATAATATGGCCATTTTCATAAGGCAACGAAGTGGATTTACCCTAAGGGTGTAAGTGTGAAAGTGTATTGGTTTACATGCATTATTTTGTCTTTGAATTAGGGTTTGCTAATTTGTTGGTTTTAATCTTTCCATACAAACCCTAATTTACTAGCATTTATATAAAGCATTAAATTGCAAAAAATAAAAATACTAGGCTATTACATCAATAGGGGAGGGGGGTGTACAAATTTACAAATGGGGATTTTTGCAAGAAAATTAAACCTAATTAACTATTACAACCATATTGAATAATATACAAGATTTGAATAAAAGTGTACAAATGCAAATGAAGAAAAGAAATATGAATTTTGTTTAGTTTTCATGAAAACGTCTTAACCTAAATCTAATTAAGAAAAATGATTAATGAAAATTAAATAAAATTAACTTAAACTAAATAAGAAAAGAAATTAGCTAAAAATATTTTTTAGGGTTTTATTTATGAAAAGGTTTTAAATTTATAAAAATAATATGAATATTAATTAATTAAAAATAACCTAAGTTCTAAATTAATTTTAATTTACAAGAACATGATACAATATAATAATTAAACCTAATTATCTAAATATTTAATTAAGGAAAAGAAATTAATTTATTAAGAAAATTGTTTTTTATTCTTTTTATAAAGAGAAATAAAACATGAGTGTAAAAAATAATAAAATAAATATTTTTTGGATTTTTTTATTGATAATAATAATAATATTAATAATAATAATAACAATAATAATAAAAGAAAATAAAACAAAATTAAACAAAATAAGAAAAGAAAATAAAATAAATTGAAAATGATAAAAATGTTTGGGCCAGGTGTGTGAAAGTGAAAGCAGGGGTTAGTAGAAGAAAAAAGCAAGGCCCAATCATTTGGAGGCGCAGGCGCTGCTGTGTGTTTGTGATAACAACAAAAAGGGTGAAAATGTGGAAAATCGAAAAAAGGTAGCGCGCTGGGTGTTGAACCCACGCCCTCTTGGTTACCAGCGTACTACCTTACCACTAGGGTGGCTATACATTTGGTTACTTATATGAAATGATAAATACATAACATATAAAGCTTCCAAGGCCTGTACTTCGTCTTCAACCTTCAGCCAGCCAGAGTACCTGTAACTTCTTCATCTCTCAACAAAATTGGAAAGTACAAACATGAAAGTTATGGCATTTCTTCCCACGAATCCAACCATATAAATAACTAAAGCTATAAATCCAATATGAGTGAGAATTTTTCTGGCACTAATTTAAAACCTAAAAATTTCAGAAACTTCAACTCCAAAATTCTCTAAGCTCAGGTCATATAAATGCAAACTATGGATATGTACAGCTTCGTGGCAATGAGGTCTACATTTTATCTTTGAAAATGAAAGCTTAACAATGCCTATATGAAGAGTTCAAAAATCAGAAAACTCACATTGTAAGAGGGTATCGTGTTTTGAGTTGGAGCAGCTTTCAATGAGTTCTAGTGATTGGGTTAGCTTCATCAAGTTCCCAGGAAGCTAATGTGATGCTTGGCTTGAGCTGAAAGTGGCTGAGGAGTTCTGGAGAAGTCCACTAGCAGAGTTATGTTTTTGAGTTTGGACAATGGTGGAAATGGAGTTACAGAACCGTGACAGGTATTGGGATGAGTTATGGATGACGTTTAGGAACTTTTGGAATGATTTGGAGAGGAAACACACGAGTAATTTGAGAGATGGGAGCGTAAGGTCAGTTTCTGCTCAAAAATGGAGTTTTGTGTGCAATTTGAGTTTATGTGAGTTTGAGTGAGTTTTAGGGCTTGTACATGCGTGTGTTATCTTGAAAATAATGCCTCTATTTATAAGCAAAAGGTTTTGTGTGCTACAACAAGACATAATTTGAATTTACATGTTTAAGCTCAACATGTGACTTTCTTGACAAAATAAGTTTCCATGCCTTTGTACTTGCTATTATAGAGTGGTTGGACTTTAAAAAAGCTTGCTTCTGACTTTTTGGATGGAGTGTACTTAAATAGAACAAGTTAGGAGCTCAAGAAGCTGACTTTGTGCATAAAGCTTGCTTTATAAGAATGGAAATGGTGACTTTCTCTCTAAAATGGCAAAATGCTTTGGACAATGCTTGAATCAATTGGACAATTGATCAATCAGTTATGTAAACATTAAATTAAGGAGTGACAAATAAGTTTGAGGCCTGCAAAGTGAATATTATGCAGCATGGCTATGGATTTGGTTCATTGTGCATCACAAATTTTGCCTTGCAAAACAACTTGAAACCCTAACTTCTGGCCTTCGATTCTCCTTGCTCACAAATGATCTCAAGGAGTTCTTTGACATTTTAGAAATCTTGTAATGTGCTCTAAAACGCCTCTTTGAATCACTTTTGCAAAATCCAATTGGAACTAAATAAAACTTGGCCCTGAAGTTAGGTCAAAATCCTGACCAAAATGCTCAAAATTTCACTAAGTGTTAGTTTCATGACCATGATTTCATGGATTAATAACTTGAAATCCAAGAATTTATAGGAGGAGTTGTGTAAAGAAATGTTTTAGATCTCATTGAGATCTACAACTTTCATGTTGAAATTTTCCTTTGAATTATCTTGCATCATGGTGAAAAATTGGCTCAAATTTGTGAAAAAATATGAAGTTTTCAACACTTGGAAAAATTTCTAAGTTTGGAAACTTTGACTTTTCAACATAAAATATTGAATTTTTGATTTCTTGATGAATAAGTTTCATATTTTGACATGTTTTGGTGAATTGTGATCTTTGACACTTGATTTTGACCAAAAAGTCAAAGTTTGACATTTCAGTGTATAGTTGACTTTTGATCAGTTGATTGAAAATCAACTATCAATCAATTGACCTTGAGAAATATTTTGAGTCAAGCCATTAGGTCAAAGTGATGTATTCGAAACCTTGAGATCATTTCTCAAACCAATTAACCATTTTCTAGGTCAAAAATTAGAAATTGCCCTTTCTCGGTCAAAACCCTAATTTTGACCATTTCGCCCTTTTGATGATCTGATCAAATTTTTTGAGGAATTGTGGTCCAAACTTGATCAAATGACATATAGGAGTTCACAATGTTGATATGGATCAAAATTTATTAAGTTTGACTGTAAATTGGTCACAACTGACTTTTTCCCCAATATAGTTGATTTTTAGGTCAATTGACTGAGCAAAAATGTGATTCAAGACTTGAAACTTGACATGATAAATCTTGAGGTTCCATAATGACCCATGAAAGTCATATGAGGAATTAGAAGTTAAATTATCCTTGTGCAATCTCAAACCCTAATTTTCAGTCATCAGAGCTTGAGGAGGTGTCTTGAGCTAATCAACCCTAGTGCAGTCTTGAACCAAAGGAGATCTTGTGAGAAAATACTTGATAAATGAGAGGGAAAATTTTGGGGTAACAACTTCCCCTTTTCAATCTTCTTAAACCTGAAGAGTTAGATTGGCGGATCCGTCATTTGTGACTTCAAGGTGAAAGATGATTGAACACTAGAGTGCCCAGAAATTTGCACTCGAAGATGAACTTTGAATGGGATTATAGATGCCATTTGGAGGAATGGAGGAGATTTTCCAGAGATGGGCTTGTAGGTTCCATCCAAAGGTGATTGTTTGACAGAAAATGGACTAAGTCTGAACTTGATTTCAACTGGAAAAGAATCAGAATAAATCTTTAGAGCGATTTATCTGAAACTAGCAGGAGTCTTGTATGTTGTTTGACTGGGAAGAATCAGAATAAATCTTAGAGCAATTTATCTAAACCAGAAGTGTTACTTTGGAAAGTATCAGGATAAACCGTTGAGAGGTTTAAACTGAACCAAAATAGGTTTTGAATATTCTTTAACTGGAGAGAATCAGAGTAGATCTTTGAGCGATTTATCTAAACCAGAGGAAGTGCCTACTAGGAAAGAATCAAAATAAATCATTGCGAGATCTAAACTGAAATGGAAGGGGTCTGGAGAAGGATCAGAATAAATCATTGAGAGATTTATCTGAACCAGAGAAAACATCTGCGAGAAAGAATCAGAATACACCGTTGAGAGATTTAAATTGAATTGGCATGGATCTGGAGAAGAATCAGAATAAATCGTTGAGATATTTATCTGAACCAGCAGGGATTTGGAGAAGAATCAGAATAAATCGTTGATAGATTTATCTAAACCAAAGATGTTCATTTGGAAAGTATCAGGATAAACTGTTGAGAGGTTTAAACTGAACCAAAAGAGGTTTTGAATATTCTTTAACTGGAGAGAATCAAAATAGATCTTTGAGCGATTTATCTGAACCAGAGGAAGTGCCTACTAGGAAAGAATCAGAATAAATCGTTGAGAGATCTAAACTGAAACGACAGGGATCTGGAGAAGGATCAGAATAAATTGTTGAGAGATTTATCTGAACCAAAGAAAATGTCTGCGGGAAAGAATCAGAATAAATCGTTGAGATATTTAAATTGAACCGGCAGGGATCTAGAGAAGAATCAGAATAAATCGTTGAGAGATTTATCTGAACCAGCAGGGATTTGGAGAAGAATTAGAATAAATCGTTGAGAGATTTATCTGAACCAAAGATGTTCATTTGGAAAGTATCAGGATAAACTGTTGAGAGGTTTAAACAGAACCAAAAGAGGTTTTAAATATTCTTTAACTGGAGAGAATCGAAGTAGATCTTTGAGCAATTTATCTGAACCAGAGGAAGTGCCTACTAGGAAAGAATCAGAATAAATCATTTTAAGATCTAAACTGAAACGACAAGGATCTGGAGAAGGATCAGAATAAATCTTTGAGAGATTTATCTGAACCAGAGAAAACATCCGCGGGAAAGAATCAGAATAAACCATTGAGAGATTTAAACTAAACCGACAGGGATTTGGAGAAGAATCAGAATAAATCATTGAGAGATTTATCTGAACCAGCAGGGATTTGGAGAAGAATTAGAATAAATCGTTGAGAGATTTTTCTGAACTAAAGATGTTCATTTGGAAAGTATCAGGATAAACCGTTGAGAGGTTTAAACTGAACCAAAAGAGGTTTTGAATATTCTTTAACTGGAGAGAATCAGAGTAGATATTTGAGCGATTTATCTGAACCAGAGAAAGTGTCTTCTGGGAAAGAATCAGAATAAATCGTTGAGAGATTTATCTGAACTAAAGAAAGTGTCAGCTGGGAAAGAATCAGGATAAATCATTGAGAGATTTATCTGAACCAACATGGATTTGGAGAAGAATCAGAATAAATCGTTGAGAGATTTATCTGAACCAAAAATGTTCATTTGGAAAGTATCAGGATAAACCATTGAGAGGTTTAAACTGAACCAAAAGAGGTTTTGAATGAGCAACAAAATAATCTTCATAAATGAATTTTATCTGACTCGTATCTGAGAGATGTACTGAATGAGAGTCAGAATGACATTCGTATCTGGATCGTATCTGGATTGTATTGGAAAGGTATGCTGAAAGAAGTATCAGAATGATATTCATATCTGGATCGTATCTGGACCGTACTTGAATGAGTGACAGAATTACATCCGAATTTGGATCGTATCTGGACTGTATTTTGAATGGGTGACAGAATGACATCCGAATCTGGATCGTATCTGGACCGTACTTGAATGAGTGACAGAATGACATCTGAATTTGGATCGTATCTGTACTGTATTTTGAATGACTGACAGAATGACATCCGAATCTGGATCGTATCTGGACTGTATTTAGAAGAGAATATGGAGTAAGTATCAGAATGTCATCCATAACTGGATCGCATTTGAACTGTTTCTAGAAGAGAATCTGGGAAGGAGCCCGTGTAGGATTGCTTCATTTGGTCGCATAGATAATTGCCCTGGCTTTTTACAGGTATTAGTTTCTGACCTTTTGAAGATTATTGACAATAACCATCTATTGATTAACCTTTTTTCCTGAAAAAGGTAAAAACGTTAGCTGTATGCAATGTCATAATGCATGAAATGCATGGTACAATGATGTTATCAAAATAAATGAGATTGTGTTGTATGCATTTGTCATGTATGTAATATGATGCATGAAGGGTGAAATGTTATTTGAATGTATCTTTGTCTGGGAAAATAAATCCTTGACAAATGCTGGGGAGTCATTAAATACCGGACTGCTGTTGAAGAGTAGGTGAGTCTTCAAACTTTGCTTAGAATATTTCCACCAAGGATTCCTGTTTTATTGTTTGAGGAGAGCTCCGCTGAGGAATGTTGAAAACTCTATCGAGAGTGATGATCCTTTCTTGGGGAAAAAGAGTTCAGGAGTCTCGATTGTTCATTGCTCTACTGGGGAGTCGAAGTTGAACTGATATCTGATCGGGTCCAGGCTTCACAGTAACTTGCTGGGGATTGTAGAGTAGTCTATTGGGGAAGAGGATTTGTGGTCCTTTGATTTTTAGTAGTCGGAGAGCCAAGCTCAAACTGGGGAATCTGTAGTTTGTTGGGGAAATAAACCCTGTTGTCAGTCTGTTGGAGAGGTATCTTCTTCACTGGGGAAAATCCTCGAGGGTTCTTGAGGTCGACTCAGCTGGTGAGAAGTTTTTAGAGATTGAAACTCTGGCTAGGAGTCATCCTATGAGAAGGATCTTGGGGAGATTTGTCACTGCCCCTAGTAGTAAGTGTTGTAGTAATTTAAGAAAATATTTGCTTGGTTGCACACGACCCTTTATGTGGGAGCCTGTTTGCCCCAAGAGTTAATCTGGTGCACCTTGACGCTTGAGATTTTAATCACATTTTCGGTAGCCCTGAACTTCCTAGAGATATTTTCTAAGACTGTTGTGGAAGAAACCGAAGACCTGACACTAACACCATTTGATACTGACACCATCTGATACTATTGGTACAGACAAAATTTTTGATGGTACCGGAAGTCTTCATAGTGGATTTCGTTCAAACCCATGATCAACGTAACATTTCCCCTTGAATGATACATATGGATATTTCCCCTGGTTATTCAACAATTCTTTGAGAGATTCTTTGAATCTCGACTTGACTGCCGCATATGTGTTGGACAATGGTCATTCCGTGCCCCTTTATTATGAGAGATTTGTCATTAGAAGTGTCTTTCCATTTGAAGTGATTCTATTTGAGAGAGCTTTCATTTGTTTGATATTTGTTGTGTGAATTTCTCCGCTGTAGAACAAATAGCCACATGCAAACAACGATATTCAAATAATGCAAAATTTATGCTTGTCTTGAAATTTTGAAAATGCGTTTTAGCAAGTAAATAAGTTTTGTAAGAAAATTCAAACTCAGGATTTAGGGTAAAGCCTTACAGGAGTCAGGATACCTTTTGTAACAATATGCTTTCGTACTAACCCATGCTTCAATTAGGACTTTTGAAGGGTTGTAGCATGGCTTGGTTCACGGTTTAAGAAACAAAGGATAAAGGTTCAAAGTGTGTTTGTACCCACTCGCTCTTCGTGATGTTATTCAGTCCTAAACTCAGTTAATTGTGCGTTTGAACTCCAATTGAGTCTGAATAACGTTTTGGTGATGGTTCAGACAAGTTAAGTTTGTCAGAAGGCAGTCATTTTTGCAACATTTTTCATGTTGTTGAGTATTTGTAGTGACCTCTTTCTTTTTATTTATTATCCCTGATTTTGCCTGACTGTTCTTGTTCTTGAGATTACAGTCAGCGGGACGCCCCAGTTTTATTTAAGTCTCCTTCGTAGGTTTTGACTTAGTGGTCTTTTCTTTCGAGAGATAATGAATTCCTATTTGATAGGGAACCATCACCATCTTTTGGTTCAGAAGGAATGTTTTTGATGTCATTTGTTGTGTATTGAACGCGCGTTTGAACTAACTGAGAGACTACCCTGCCCCAGGTTTTGATTAAGGGTTTCGATTTGTGTAAGAAAGAAAACTTCTACTTCTTTGGCTCAAAGGGGTTAACTAGGGATTGTCCTCCTTATAACTCCAGTGTTTAGGAATTGAAAGAACGCCTGTACATCGTCAGCAAGGTCTGTCCAAAAGCATACTGTATGAGATTATAACATTGTTTTCGTCATCCTCCCTCTAAAAGCTTGCAACTTTTTGAAACAAGAGTTGAATATCATAAAGGGAGTAAAAAAACATAGTTTAAATATAATGAAAACGAGTGGATTAAATCAAGACAATCATATGCAATGCATTAATGAAACAAAGTTTAATATTAATAGATAAGAGTTTGAACAATGAAAGAGATTACAACTTGAAAATTCAAATGAACAAAATCTTTCAATGATTCGTCATAGGAGAAGTGATCACATTTGGAGTCTCCGGAGGGTCACACTCAATCTCCTTGGCATCAATCATGTCTTGGACCTTGTTCTTCAGAGCCCAATAGTTATTTGTGTCGTGTCCCGGACTATCAGAGTGGTATGCACACCTTTCATTGGGATGATAGGTAGGAGCATAAGTGTTTGGGCTCCGGAGAGGAGCCTTTAACATAATCAGCTCTGCCTTCAACATGTGTTGTAGCGCTTGAGCCAACAACATGTTGATCTTAGTGAATTGTCTTTTAGGCGCAACCTCCTTACGCTGATGCCCCTGTCTTTGTTGAGCAGGCGTAGGATTAGAGATAAAGATTGCTCCTACGTGTTGGTCATGACGACTCTTTTGACTATACACAACATTGGACTCTTTATTCCCATTGTATGGATTTTTCTGAGCATTAGAGGGTGTAGCTCCTTGGATCTTTCCACCTTTGATGCCAACTTCGACTCTTTCGCCAGTCAGTATTAGTTCGGTGAACCCGGCCGAGGAGCTTCTGATTAGGTGTTTGAATAAAGGTCCTATCAAAGTTCCCATGAAGATGTTAATTATATCCCTATTAGTTAAAGAGGGATGCACCCTACCATCCAGATCTCTTCACCTTTGGGCGTATCCTTTGAAACTCTCGTTGGAACCCATGGTCATGTTCCACAATTGCACACGAGTTGGTGCAAGATCAGTGTTGTACTGGTACTGTTTATAGAAAGCAGCAACTAAATCTACCCAGGTGCGGATAAGAGAACTCTCCAATTGATAGAACCATTTAAGTTGAGTCCTTACTAGGATCTCTTAGAAGAAATTGATCCAAAGCTTTGGATTAGTTGTGTACGGCTGAATCTTGTGGACATAAGACTTTAAGTGCATCTTAGGGCAAGAGACTCCGTCGTATAAGGAAAAGGATGGGATTTTGAACTTTTGTGGGATGACCACCCCAGAAACCAAACCCATGTCTCCTAAATCTAAGCTAGGTATCTGTTGAATCTCCATAGCATTGAGGTCATCCTCCAACTGTTTGTACTTGTCATCAGCGGGAGGATATTGTTGCTCAGAGTAGTCAGCTTCGACTACATCAATCTCCAGATTGTTGTCTTCTTCATGACTATCCCCCATGTTGGATGGAGTTGGAAGATCTAGAGCCCCCTTGACTGGTCCTTTAAGTCTTCTTACCAAGTTCAGGACGCCTACTGACTTCTTGGACTTTTTCTTCTTGTCTTTGAGAAGAAGAGTCTTCAGGTCCTCTTGCCCCTTAGCCATGGCCAGGAACATTTGTAGAATTGAGCGTTTTGAGCTTGGAGATATTTCGCCGTTTGTTCCATATCCATCTTACTGAAATAAACATTAGGAAGATAAGGAGGCATGTATGGGAGAAACATGTCATGATATGATACATGATATGTGGATGCATGTTTTCAAGGATCTCGTGGGGTAAATGTTAGTGGTCACTTACAGTTTTGATTGGAGAACTTCGTATCAGTGGATGTCTTTTGTACCCCATAATTTGCCCTCCCATATACCTCAAGATTTGTCAAGAATCATCTCCAAATGGTTCAAGATTGCTCAAGGGTTAGACAGTCAAATCACCTCCTAAGCCAGCTGAAATTAGGGTTTTGGTTCATTCAAGGTATTTGGGGTTTTCAATGGTTCAATCAAGTCTCATAGGCCTATATGCATTCTCAAGCACCTACATACCAAGTTTCAAGACTCACAGTGCCAATTTGCACAGTCAAAAGCCTCATTTGATCCACAATCAACTGCAAGGGCAAAATGGTCATTTTGCAGTCAAAAGTCATAATTTTTGGTCAACATCTTATTTTGAGTCCACAATCATCATTTGATCAAGTCTTGATCATGATTCCACAAGAATAGCTCAAAAATCATCAAGATGCAAAAAGTTACTATTTTTGGACAGTAGAAAAGTCAACTGTATCTTGACCAGGGCATAACTTTTTCATGGTTTGTTAGAAAAATTCCATCCAATTCTAATTGTGAAGAGAATGCCATTTCCTAAAATCCATCTTCACACTCCAAGATCAAGAAATGCTCTCACAAAAAGTTATCAATTTTTACATTATAGGTCAATTTCAAAAGTCAACAAAAGTACACTTTGAGTCAAAGGCCATAACTTGAGATTGGTAAATCCAAATGACATGGGACCAAAGGCATTGGTTAGAGGACTTCAAGAGCTTTCCAAAATGTCCAAGAACATGGTCATATGATCAAAATTGAGCAAGTTGTGCATTAGAGAAGTTGGGAAATTTTCATGAATTTGCAAAAGTCAACTTTGCTCAAAACACCTTCTTTTTGCTAATGGGCCTCAAATCTCTTCTTGAAACTTCACCCATGACCTATGCACGACCCATCAAGCTTAATTGAATTTATTTTCTTATTTTTATTGATTAATTGGATTTTTAATTAATATTAATTCATTTAATTAATTTAAATTATAGGAAAATAGAAGATTTGATTTTTTAAATCAACTTGTGAAGCAAATCTGATCAAAACATGCTGGCAAATTCGTGCACAAGTCAAAGATACACAAAATTCCAAATTTGGCAAGTTTGTTCAATCATGAAAATCAAGAATATTTGATTTTTCAATCAAGGATTCAAACATCAATGCAATGGATATTGGCCCAGCTTTTTGACCTAATTGGTTTCCCTTATACATAAGCAAGCAAACCCTGACCTAATGGACGATTGAAAACTGCAGAAACAGCCATAGCATATTCAAGAAATTCCAAGAAAATTGAAAACATGTTCTTGCATTCTAGGTCGATTCAAGGGTGTTTTTTGATTCAAATACATTGCAGGAGGTTCCAGGGACGTTTTGCAATCAAACTCAGGCATTAAAACTCAAAGAATCGTCATCTACAGAACCACGGTTTGCATTTTTGAGTCATAATCATATATCTTGATTCATGCGCATCTAACATGTTTTAGTGATTGTTTTGCATTGCTAGAGATCATACCAAGCTGATGGAATGGTTTAATTGAATTATAATGCCCTAAATCGTGAGATGCCATGATCAAAATTCTAGGGTTCTTGAGCTTTCAATTAGGGCTTTTTGAACCAGGAAAAATTGGGACCAGTGAGACATATGACTGAACTCGTGTGGCCAAGACGAACATAACCCACCCCTCGCAAAATATTTATGTTTGCTAGATTTCTAATCGCTATTTTTCGTGCAGCTAGATAGTGGAGGTTAAAAACCCCCGCTATCTGATTCTGAATATGCAGGAAAAACGAAGAAGAAGATGATGTGTTGATACTTCATTGGTTAAATTGAAAAGCGCGTGTTTGTTTTTATTTTACAGCGTTTTAATTGTTTTTCATATATAATAATTCCATCTCATTATGATAACAAAGAAACGCGTTGGTTGGGTTGGCAAGCAGGTGGATGGAAAGGCTATTGGGACCTGGGTTCGAATCCCAGGTCCCCCAAACGCTTATTTAATTTTTCTCTTCAGATATTCCTAAGCTATGCCCAGGAGATGTTCTACCATATGTCTCAAGTTTCCAAGCGCCAGATGGCCAGCAAATTAGATCCAATGGCCAAAGCTGGGTGTCCACCATACGCTTTAGTCAATGAGCGTGCAGAGAGTTGCAAAAGTCAAACAGGCTGGAAGCATAATGGGCTTCAGAATTCCAGAAACACCTCCTCTTTGGGCCCATCACCCCCTGGGTTTATTCTTTTTTCTTTTATATTTTTTCATTTAATTGTTTTTATTATTAATTATTATTATTATTATTTAATTAACCAAATTAATTTTTTCATAATAAAATCAGAAAACTAAAAATAATATTATTTTTATTAGTTATTAAAATTAATTTCACCCTTTTATTATTTTTGTAAATAAATATAATTAACTAATTTAGTTTAATTAGGATAACTCTAACTTTTTTTGCAATAATTTAAAATCAACATAGAATTAGGGTTCTTGACAACTTTTAATCATTTTATTTATTTATTTCCTTGAGACATCAAAAAACCAAAAATATTTCTTTTTATTAATTAATTAGTTTTAGGTTTAATTTAATTTAATTCATAAATAATAAAAACTTCCTTCTTTCTCAAAAAAAGGGTCAAAACCCTAAAAACTCTCCGATTCAATTGTTTCTCGCGCATATTATTTTTTATTCCAATTATGTAATTGCTCCGAGGATGTAATAGCTTTAATTAGGACTTTTTATTGCTTTCATTTATTTCTCGCAATTTACTTTTCAAGGGTTTGTTTTTGGCGGTGTAAATACCCGACGCCTTGTAATAGTTTAGTTTATTTTCCGCAACTATTAACTGCTAGATGTATTCTAAATAGGCTATGCATGACAAGACTTATCCTCAAATTAAAATCAATCGTAGCTCACCATAACATGTACAAAGATAACATAACTGAAATTGACACATTTGCACATGCCACTCCTAGGGTACGCCTCACTTGGTTGCCTCGATGTGGTCATTGAGTATAGGGTGTTTTAGAGGTCGCCCTCCTGTCTAAAGATCAAGTTGCCTCGAAACGGCTGCCTCAGATAGAACGATCTGAGACATTAGGGTTACCGCTAAGGCGTCCTACCATTGCTTTAGTGACCACATGTCCCTATAATCGAATTGACCCTAAAACTCCAACGACGGTGCTACCTACTTCTCAATAGTGGGATAGTACTGCCTAAAGGACATTTACACAGCTTAATTTCTTTTGAGTAGGTAGAGGTTCTCAGGTACTTGCTCTTTCAAGACAAAAATACTTTTCGCACCTACACTTTTCTGACAAAAGTTTTCAAACAACACTTCATACACTCTTGAGGACAGATACAAGAGTTAAATTGAAGTTTTCAAAACAAAACCTTTTCGAAACCCACGAACACAAGAAAAGCAAAACTTTTTGAAAACATAGTGAGCAAGTACCTAAGAGCCCGTGGATAACCACGGATAGAAAGGGTGCTAACACCTTCCCTTTCTATAATCTACCTCCCGAACCCGAGAAACATCTCGAAAAGGAATTTTGCTGTGCTTTTGTCCTTTCCTTGTTGGAGAAAATAAAAGACGGTGGCGACTCTTGCTTACTGCGACATTTTGCGAAAACAAACGTAAGCGCGAACCAGCATTCCAAAACAGTCAGTTCTATTTCCACTGATCACAATGTCCTTCCACGAGAATTAAGCTCACCATGTCAAGTGGGTCATAGCCTTTGACTCAAGTTGTTGTACCTGATCTTTGACGGTGTTTGGTTAGAGGAAAATAAATCCTCTTGCCCTTTACTAGACGTCTGGTTCAACGTGACCCTGCATCAAAGGCCCTCGAGATCCTTGAAATGGTTATTAAAAATGTTATGGTACGATGTTATGAATAATTATGCAAAGTAATCAAGTACAAATAATCATATTCACACAAAGCATACAAGTCCTTAGGTTTAGGCTTGCATGGAGTTTGTAGGTAAGTACCCTCTTGAAGTTTATTTGGCTCAACCTGTTCTATAAATAGTAACCGGGTTCTAAGGGATCTTAATATCACTGACCTTTCCCACAAGCTTCATTCGATAGACGATTGAATCGCAACCAAACAAAACACAGGAGTCAAGTCTCAATGACTGTAGCATCGAGTATCTACCAACTTCAGACTGCACCAAAGCCGGTCATCTCACTACATCCTAATGGCCAAGTTGGTCAAGTAAAGGTTCTAGAAGTCAGTTAGTGCTTTATGACATCACTCAGCAGCCCCATATTCTCCTTGACTAATCAAGGGCTACCAGTACCCACAAATATGTCACACTAATGTAGCTATCGCTTAGACCATGTTGGTATACCCTGCACAGTTTCCACAACGTATTGCTACTTACCTATAAGGTATCCCAAATCCGGGTAGAGGATTTAAAACCCAAACAAAGAACCAAAATGTAAAGCAAACGAATCAAACAATGAAAGCAAGTAAATATGATCTAGCCCTAAGGTAACTCCACTTTTAAATTTTCCCCAGCAGAGTCGCCAATTCTATCACACGGTGAGAGAACTGACTTGGTATGTTTTGCATTTGATTGCAAATGTTGCGGTTAGCAAGAGTCGCCACCGACTTTTCTTTTATCCAAAAGGAAAGGCTGAAAAGAACAGGAAAGACCTTTGGGATTTTTTTCTTGAGTTAGGGGAGTAGATTATGAAAAGGGAAGGTATTAGCACCCTTTTCATTCGTAGTTATCTATGGGCTCTTAGTTGCTTGCTATATCACTTGCTTTTGTTTGAAAATGTACTTTGTGTGGTTTTGAAAGTATTTTGAAAAGGCGCCATCGTTTAGGCAATCTTTGTAATGATTATCGTTCATAAAAATGTATACAAAGTGTTGATCTTTTGAAAATGTTTTAAGTTTGAAAGATGTTTTGAAAGTGTTAGTGTTTGTTTTAAAAATAGAAAGGATGTTTTGGTTTGAAAATGAGCAAGCAACTAGGAATATTCTACCTACTCAAAAGTCTTTCTTGTTTATTTCCTCTTTCCTTTGACATTGTTATCTTACCATTGATTTGGTAAGAAACCCTATCTTTGGATGTAAAAGGGACGGGCACGGATCATCGTATAGCCATGATTAGCAATGTTGTAAGTACCTTAGCATTTTCTTTAAGGGACTAAGATCATTTTTGAAAGGCAACTTTAATAGCGTCATCGAGGGACTGTGATCTTTTATTTTTTTGATTGCTTTTTCTAAGATACCCCACATGCATAATATGGCCATTTTCATAAGGCAACTAAGTGGATTTACTCTAAGGGTGTAAGTGTACAAGTGTATTGATTTACATGCATTTTTGTCTTTGAATTAGGGTTTGCTAATTTGTTGGTTTTAATCTTTCCATACAAACCCTAATTTACTAGCATTTATATAAAGCGTTAAATTGCAAAAAATAAAAATACTAGGCTATTACATCAATAGGGAAGGGGGTGTACAAATTTACAAATGGGGATTTTTTCAAGAAAATTAAACCTAGTTAACTATTACAACCATATTGAATAATATACAAGATTTGAATAAAAGTGTACAAATGCAAATGAAGAAAAGAAATATGATTTTTTTTTGGTTTTCATGAAAAGGTTTTAACCTAAACCTAATTAAGAAAAATGATTAATGAAAATAAAATAAAATAAACTTAAACTAAATAAGAAAAGAAATTAGCTAAAAAGATTTTTTAGGGTTTTATTTATGAAAAGGTTTTAAGTTAATAAAAATAATATGAATATTAATTAATTAAAAATAACCTAAGTTCTAAATTAATTTTAATTTACAATAACATGATACAATATAATAATTAAACCTAATTATCTAAATATTTAATTAAGGAAAAGAAATTAATTTATTAAGAAAATTGTTTTTTATTCTTTTTATAAAGAGAAATAAAACATGAGTGTAAAAAATAATAAAATAAATATTTTTTGGATTTTTTTATTGATAATAATAATAATAATAATAATAATAACAATAAGGATAATAATAAAACAAAATAAAACAAAATAAGAAAAGAAAAGAAAATAAATTGAAAATGATAAAAATGTTTGGGCCAGGTGCGTGAAAGTGAAAGCAGGGGTTAGTAGAAGCAAAAAGCAAGGCCCAATCATTTGGAGGCCCAGGCGCTGCTGTGTGTTTGTGACAACAAAAAAAGGGTGAAAATGTGGAAAATGGAAAAAAGGTAGCGCGCTGGGTGTTGAACCCACGCCCTCTTGGTTACAAGCGCGCTGCCTTACCACTGGGGTGGCTATACATCTGTTTACTTATATGAAATGATAAATACATAACATATAAAGCTTCCAAGGCCTGTACTTCGTCTTCAACCTTCAGCCAGCCAGAGTACCTGTAACTTCATCTCTCAACAAAAATTGAAAGTACAAACATGAAAGTTGTGGTATTTCTTCCCAAGAATCCAACCATATAAATAACTAAAGCTATAAATCCAAGATGAGTGAGAATTTTTCTGGCCCTAATTTAAAACCTAAAAATTTCAGAAACTTCAACTCCAAAATTCTCTAAGCTCAGGTCATATAAATGCAAACTATGGATATGTACAACTTCGTGGCAATGAGGTCTACATTTTATCTTTGAAAATGAAATCTTAACAATACCTATATGGGGAGTTCAAAAATCAGAAAACTCACATTGCAAGAGGGTATAGTGTTTTGAGTTGGAGCAGCTTTCAATGAGTTCTAGTGATTGGGTTAGCTTCATCAAGTTCCCAGGAAGCTAATGTGATGCTTGGCTTGAGCTGAAAGTGGCTTAGGAGTTCTGGAGAAGTCCACTAGCAGAGTTATGTTTTTGAGTTTGGACAATGGTGAAAATGGAGTTACAGAACCGTGGCAGGTATTAGGATGAGTTATGGATGATGTTTAGGAACTTTTGGAATGATTTGGAGAGGAAACACATGAGTAATTTGAGAGATGGGAGTGTAAGGTCAGTTTCTGCTCAAAAATGGAGTTTTGTGTGCAATTTGAGTTTGTGAGTTTGAGTGAGTTTTAGGGATTGTACATGCTTGTGTCATCTTGAAAATAGTGCCTCTATTTATAAGCAAAAGGTTTTGTGTGCTACAACAAGTCAGAATTTGAATTTACATGTTTAAGCTCAACATGTGACTTTCTTGACAAAATAAGTTTCCATGCCTTTGTACTTGCTATTTTAGAGTGATTGGACTTTAAACAAGCTTGCTTCTGACTTTTTGGATGGAGTGTACTTAAAGAGAACAAGTTAGGAGCTCAAGAAGCTGACTTTGTGCATAAAGCTTGCTTTACAAGAATGGAAATGGTGACTTTCTCTCTAAAATGGAAAAATGCTTTGGACAATGCTTGAATCAATTGGACAATTGATCAATTAGTTGTGTAAACATTAAATTAAGGAGTGACAAATAAGTTTGAGGCCTGAAAAGTGAAGATTATGCAGCATGGCTATGGATTTGGTTCATTGTGCATCACAAATTTTGCCTTGCAAAATAACTTGAAACCCTAACTTCTGGCCTTCGATTCTCCTTGCTCACAAATGATCTCAAGGAGTTCTTTGACATTTTAGAAATCTTGTAATGTTCTCTAAAACGCCTCTTTGAATCACTTTTGCAAAATCCAATTGGAACTAAATAAAACTTTGCCCTGAAGTTAGGGCAAAATCCTGACCAAAATGCTCAAAATTTCACTAAGTGTTAGTTTCATGACCATGATTTCATGGATTAATAACTTGAAATCCAAGAATTTCTAGGAGGAGTTGTGTAAAGAAATGTTTTAGATCTCATGAGGCATTAAAAGTTAGAGGTTTCTTGGGACGCCTAAATTACATTTCCAGGTTCATTTCCCATCTAACTGCTACTTGTGAGCCAATTTTTAAACTCCTGAAGAAAGATTAAGTGGTAAAGTGGAATAACGAATTCCAGATTTCCTTTGACAGAATAAATGAATACCTACAAGAGCCTCCAATTCTGATGCCTCCGATTGAAGTAAGACCTTTGATAATGTACTTAACAGTATTAGATAATTCAATGGGGTGTGTGTTGGGGCAACATGACGATTCTGGTCGAAAAGAGCATGCAATATACTACCTTAGCAAAAAGTTTACCGATTGTGGAATAAGATACTCACTGCTCGAGAAAACTTGTTGTGCTTTGGCATGGGCTACTCGCCGGATAAGATAATATATGTTTACTCACACTACCTTGTTGATATCTAAGATGGATCCTATCAAGTATATCTTCTAGAAGCCCACTCTCTCCGGAAGAATAGCAAGATGGAAAATGATCCTGACTGAATACGATATTCAATACACAACCCAGAAAGCAATAAAGGGAAGTGTATTAGCTGATCATTTGGCTCATCAGGCCGTGGAAGAATACCAATCTATGAACTTTGAATTCCTGGATGAGAATATTATGTTAGTAACTGATTGTGAAAAACCTGGACCGAATGAAGGACCCGAGAAAGGATCCTGATGGTCTATGGTTTTTGGCGGAGCTTCCAACGCACTTGGAAATGGTATCGGTGATGTAATAATATCTCCTGAGGACTGTCATACTCCTTTTACCGCCAAACTATGTTTCAACTGTACCAACAATATGGCTGAGTATGAAGCATGCATCATGGGTCTCAAAGCTGCTATTGACCTAAGAATTAAGTTCTTGAGTGTTTTCGGAGATTCGACCTTGGTAATAAGTCAAATCAAAGGAGAGTGGGACATGAAGCACCCTAATATCATCCCTTATCGAGAGCATGTGTTGACATCGCTTCCAAACTTTGAAGAAGTCACTTTTGAACATTTTCCACGAGAAGAGAATCATTTAGCGGACGCGCTAGCTACTATGTCATCCATGTTCAAGGTCAGGTGGGATAATGAGGCTCCTCAGATCACTATTGAGAGATTGGATGAACCAGCGTACTGCTATGAAATCGATAGTGAAGAAGTAATGGACAAACCTTGGTTCCACAAAGTGAAAAGGTATCTCGAAGCTCAATAATACCCTGAGAGGGCATCTGTCAATGATAAGAAGTTTCTGAGAAAGTTCTCTGCAAAGTTCTTCCTCAGTAATGGAACCCTTTACAAGTGTAACTACGATTTCACTTTGCTTCGGTGTGTAGACAAGAATGAAGCGGAAAATATTATGGTTGATTTACATGAAGGTACCTTTGGCACCCATTCTAGTGGACACACCATGGATAAAAAGATCCTACGGGCAGGATACTATTGGTCCACTATGGAAGTAGATTGTTATCAGCAGTCACGGACTTGTCACAAATGCCAGATCTATGCTGACAAAGTACATGTGCCTCCGGTTCCCCTGAATTTCTTGACTGCTCCTTGGCCCTTTTCAATGTGGGGCATTGACATGATCAGAGAAATCAGACCTACCGCTTCAAACGGGAATCACTTTATCCTAGTCGCCATTGATTACTTCATGAAGTGGGTTGTGGCTGCCTCATTTGGCTATGTTATCAAGAATGTTATGGCGCGGTTCATCAAGCATAACCTTATCTGTCGGTATGGTATCCCCGAAAGAATCATTACAGATAATGGTACAAATCTCAACAACACTATGATCACCAAACTCTGTAAGCAATTCAAGATCCAGTATCATAATTGTTCTCCTTACTGGCCGAAGATGAATGGCGTTGTAGAAGCTGCTAATAAGAATATTAAGAAGATGACGGTGACATACAAAGACTGGCATGAGATGTTACCATTTTCTCTTCATGGTTACTTCACCTTAGCACGTATGTCAACATGAGCAACACCTTTCTCTCTGGTGTATGGTATGGAGGTTGTCCTACCTATTGAAGTCCATATCCCTTCTTTGATAATCATGAAGGATACAGGCTTGAATGAAGATGAATGGATCCAGACCCGACTTGACCAACTGAACCTGATTGATGAAAAAAGGTTAGCGTCTGTTTGTCATGGTCAGATGTACCAGAAGCGTATGATCAAGGCTTTTAACAAGAAGGGAAGACGTCAGGTATATCAAGTTGGTGATCTGGTATTCAAGTGCATCATTCTGCCGCAAGGTGATCCCAAAAGCAAATGGACTCCCACATATGAAGGGTAATTTGTGATCAAGAACATATTTTATGGTGGAGCCATGATCTTGACCGCAATGGACAGTGATGACCTTCTGCACCCTGTAAATGCAGACAGTGATACAGTGGGAGAACTAACTTGGTTGTTTTGCGTTTTATCGCAAATGTTGCGGTTAGCAAGAGTCGCCACCGACTTCTCTTTTATCCAAAAGGAAAGGCTGAAAAGAACAGGAAAGACCTTTGAGATTGTTTCTTGATTTCGGGGGTAGATTATGAAAGGGAAGGTCTTAGCATCCTTTTCATCCATAGTTATCCATGGGATCTTAGTTTCTAGCTAGATCACTTACTTTTGTTTGAAAATGTGCTTTGTATGGTTTTTGAAAGTATTTTAAAAAGGCACCATCGTTTAGGCAAACTTTATAATAGTTCTCATTCGTAAGAACGTATACAAAGTGTTGGGCTTTTGAAAATATTTCAAGTTTGGAAAATGTTTTGAAAGTGTTTTTGAAAGTGTTGGTGTTTGTTTTGAAAATAAGCAAGAGTATTTGATTTGAAATTTAGCAAGCAACTAGGAACAATCTACCTACTCAAAAGTCTTAGTTCATTTCTTCATTTCCTTTGATATTTCTATCTTACCATTGGTTTGGTAAGAAGCCCTATCTTTGGATGTAAAGGGAAGGGCATGGGTCATCGTATAGCCATGATAACAATGTTATGAGATATCTTAGAATTTCACTTTGAGGAAAGATCATTTTGAAAGGCAACATTTGATAGCGTCATCGAGGGACTATGATCTTGTATTTTTTGATTGCTTTTGCTAAAATACACCACGTAAATAACATGGCCATTTTGGTAAGGCAACAAAGTGGAATTACCCTAAGGGTGCAAGTGTCCAAATGTGTTGATTTACATGCATTGTTTTATCTTGAATTAGGGTTTGCTAACTTGTTGATTTTATTCTTTCCATACAAACCCTAATTACTAGCATTTATATAAACCGATAAATTGCCGAAAGTAAAAATACTAAGCTATTACATCATTAGGGGAGGGGGTATACAAATTTACAAATGGGGATTTTGCAAGAAAATTAAACCTAATTAACTATTACAACCATATTGAATATTGTACAAAAATTGAAAATAAAATGCAAGAGTATAAATGGAAAAAAGAAATGATTTTTGTTTGGATTTTCATGAGAGGGTTTTAATCTAAACCTAATTAAGAAAAAAATTAATTAAAAATTAACAAAATTAAACTTAAACTAATTAAGAAAAGAAATTAAGTTAAAAATGTTTTTAGGGTTTTTCATGAAATGGTTTTAAATTAAGGAAAATAATATGGAAATTAATTGATTAAAATAAACCTAAGTTCTAAATTAACTAATTTACAAGAGAATAATAATATATTAATTAAACCTAATTATCTAAATATTCATTATAAAAGAAATTAATTAATTTGTTTTAAGAAAAATATTTTTTAGTCTTTTTGTTTTATGAAGAAAAATAAAATATTAATGAACATTTTTAAATATGTAAATAAATAAATAAAATATATTTTTTGGATTTTTATTAATAATAAAAGTAATATGAGAAATGAAAATAAAATAAATAAAAAGAAAAATAAATAATAAAAATAAAGGACCAGGGGTGCAAAAATGAGACTGGGGTTTGAAGAAGCAAAAAAAATAGCCAGGCCCAATGTTGGAGGCCCAGCGCTGCAAACACAAACAAAAAAGGAAGTGAAAAAGTGTGGAAAATGCACAAAAGGGTATCACTGGGGCTCGAACCCAGGTCCCATAGGTAACAGGCGCGTGCTTTAACCACTGGGGTGGTGATACATCTGTTAACTTAAACAAAACAATAAATATGTAACATAAATCTAACCCTGAATGTGCTTCATCTTCAACCTCCAGCCAAAGGATCTGTAACTTATTCATTTCTCATCCATTCACAAAACTTCCAACATCAAACTTGTTAGAAATTTTCTCATGATTCTGAATATGTAAATAACTTAAGCTAATTCTCAAAGATGAGCATGAATTTATAACAATACCAAATTCTGACCTAAATATTTCCAGACGTTCAAAACTCAAAATTATCTCTACTCAAGCAACATAAATGAAATCTATGGACATGTATAGTTTCAGGACAATGACATCTTCATTTTATCTTCACAAATGCAAGCCTAACAATGCCTAAATATGAAGATAGAAGTTCAAGAAAAATACCTCAAAACTCGAAATCGTGAAATGAGTTTGAGCTTGATTCAAGGCGCTGCAATGATTAGGTTAGCTTCCTTGAGTCTTTAGGAAGCTAATGCAATGCTTAGCTTGAGTTGACAGTGGCTGGAATGGTCAGGAGAAGTCCAACTGCAATGCTCTGTTTTTGGCTATAGAAGTTGATGAAGATGATGTTACAGTCTGCAAACAGGGACAGTGATGGTTTGTATTTGATATGAGTAAGCTTTTGAAACTAAAATGCCAAAAAATGCATGAGTAGTTTTGAAGATTGAAGTTCAAAGTCAGAAATGACACAAAAATGGAGATTTTATGCAATATGAGTTTTTAGGGAGTTTGGGAGTGTTTTCAATCGTGTGTTAGCTTGCAAATAACTTGTATGGTTATATGAAAAAGGTTAGAGCACTTGAGGTGGTCAGAAGTACAATATATAGAGTTATGGATATGTTACTTGATTTTGAAGAAAAGTGGAAAACATGGTTTCAAGGCATAGTGCAAGCATGTGCTGAGTTTATGGGAAGCTCTAGACATGTTGCTTTTGCCTGACATTGCTTGTGTTCAGATGAAACAAGTTAGGAGCTCTATGCATTGACTTTGTGATTAAAGTCACTTTTCCAAAATGAAAGTGTGAACTTTGTTCCATTAATGGAATAATCACTTGGACAATGACTCAAACACTTGGATCATAACTCAAATAGCTGTGTAATCTTATGATTATGGATAGATTTAGAGGTTAGAAGCCTGCAAAGTAAGATTTATGCAACATGGGTGTGGATTGGAATTCTTGTTCATCATGGAAAGGACCTATAATTCAAGAATGAATGTCCAACTTCTTGTCTTCGATTCTCTTTGCTCAAATATGATCTCAATGAGTTCTTGGACATTTTGGAAAGCTTGTAACATCCTCTACAACCTCTATGTTGGATATTTTTAAAAATTACTCTTGGAACTATGTGAAAAATTTCCATGAAGTTAGGTCAAAATCCTGCCTAAACTAGGGAAAAATTTCACTAAGTTTCCAAGTTTCATGAACATGTATTCACAAAATCAAAACATGAAATCCATGAATTTCTAGGAGAAGTTGTGTTCTACAATGTTTTATATCTCATTGAGATCTACAACTTTCATGTTGGAAGTTTCCTTTGAATCATCTTGTATCATGGTGAAAAATTGGCTCAAAATTGTGAAAAAATATGAAGTTTTCAACACAGAAAAATTTCTAAGTTTAGTAATTTTGACTTTTCAAAATGAAATCTTGACTTTTTGATTTATTGATGAACAAATTTCATATTTTGATATGTTTTGATGAATTATGATCTTTGACACTTGATTTTGACCAAAAAGTCAAAGTTTGACTTTTCACTACACAGTTGACTTTTGATTAGTTGACTGAAAATCAACTATCAATCAATTGATCTTGAGGAATGTTTTGAGCCATGCCATTAGGTCAAAATGATGCATTTTAACCCTTGAGATCATTACTTAGACCAATCAACCATTTTCTATGTCAAAAATAGGAATTGCACATTCTCAATCAAACCCTAATTTTGACCATTTTGCCCTTTTGATGACCTGATCAAATTTCTTGAGAAATTGTGATCCAAACTCAATCAAACCCACAATTGAATTTTTCCCCAATACAGTTGATTTTTAGGTCAAGTGATCAAATGACTAAGCAAAAATGTGATCCAAGACTTGAAACTTGACATGAGCAATATTGAAGGTCCAAAATGATCCATGAAAGTAAAATGAGACATTAAAAGTCTAATTGTCCATGTGCAATCTCAAACCCTAATTTTCAGTCATCAGTGCTTGAGGAGGTGTCTTGAGTTGATCAACCCTAATGCAGTCTTGAACCAAAGAAGATCTTGTGAGAGGTTACTTGATAAATGAGAGGGAAAATTTTGGGGTACAACAACTGCCCCTGTTTAATCTTCTTAAACCTGAAGAGTTAGATTGGCGGATTCGCCATTCGTGACTTGGAGGTGGAAGATGATTGAACACTCGAGTGCCCAAAATTTTGCACTCGGAGATGGATTGGGAATTGGCTTATAGATGCCATTTTGAGGAATGATGGTAGACACTGGAATAAGTATCAACATAAATCTTTGGTCGATTCATACTAAAACTCGATGTTTCACCTGTGGAGAAAGGATTAGTAAAGTGTAGATGTATGCATGATATTCACAAAATGAATGAGGTCATGCATTTGGTATGTATATGTGTTGTACACCAAAATTTTCCCTCCCATATTCCTCAAAACATTGCAAGAAAAATCTCCAAGTTGCTCAAGTTGCTCAAGTTTGCTCAAGAGTTGGACAAACAAGCTATCTCCTAAGGCAGTCAACCTCAAATTAGCGTTTTATGTTGCATCAAGATCCTTGAGTCCAAATGACCTCAAGTTCTCCCCAATGTCCTAATATGTTCTCAAGGTCATCCATGTCAAATTTCAAGCCTTGCAGAGAAAGTTTGCTCATCAATTGCTCAAAGGCCCAAAAATTGACTGTGCTAGGGCAAAAGTCAACTGTGACCCAAATACAGTCAAACTTCAAGATTTTTTGTCAACATTATCATTTTGAAGGATATTTCATCATTTGATCAAGGGTTGATCATGATTCATCAAGGATTGCTCAAAATTCATCAAGACTCAAAAGTTGCTAAATTAGGGTTTTGTAGGAAAAGTCAACTCAACTTTGACCTAGCATAACTTTCTCATATTTTATGAGAAATGACCCATCCTAAGCTCATTTTGAAGAGGATGAAATTTCCTACAATCCATCTTCATACCCCAAGATCAAGAAATGCACTCACAAGAAGTTATGAATTTGGACATTATAGGTCATTTTTGAAAGTCAACAAAAACACATTTTTTGCCAAAGCTTATAACTTGAACATGGAATATCAAAATGAGGCTCCACATTCAGAAATTATCACCATCAAATTCGTATCAAATCAAATCATATACAAAAAGATTGAAATGAATCAAATTTGGAAGGTTTTTCATGGAGAATCAAATCAAATTTGCAATCAATATTGGAGCAAGAATTGAACCAAATTTGTTACCCTAATCCAGTATACAATACATAAGCAAGCATAAGGGACGAAAACAAGGGTTGGAAAGTGCAGAGAGAGGCAAAACAAGAATTCAAAAATTCACAAAAAAGTGAGAGATCAAAGTCCAAGTTAGAGGTAGTTTCAGGACACGAGACCTGTTCCAATCGTTTCCTAGGTATTCACACGAGCTACCTGGATCAAAAGCAAGCATTTTCATGCCTCTACAAGCACTGTAAGTCTCACGAAACCCAACCATGTTCTTGAAATCGATTTGACTTATTCTTGCATCATTTGAGAAAACTATTGGCATATTTGTAATCATAAGAACATTTCCAAGCTATTTGCATCATTTAATTTCATTTATATGGTATGTATTGCAATTCGCCATAGCTAGGTTTTGCTTGGAGTTTTTGGGCGTTTTTATTTCAGGAACAATTGAAGCACATAATGGACATGGTTGTGACCAGGAGGGTGAGACGAACACAACCATGCCCTTGGAATTCATTTTTGTGACCTGTACAAGATCTGGGAGATGGACATGCCTATAGCTACAGACTTCTGTCAGTTGGTATAGGTATTTGATGTTTTAGCCACATACGAGAAGTTGGGGATGATGCATGGTGTCCCATCATTGGTCCATTCAAACCAAGCGCGCGTTTTATTATTTTTTGGCAATTATTTCATTTTCATATAATATTATTTGTTTATATTATAATAAAAACTAAAGCAGGGTAGCGTGGTGGCAAGCGTGTTAGTGAAAATTCCTTCAGGACCTGGGTTTGAATCCCAGGTCCCCCACTTTCTCAATATTTTTTATTTGTCAGGTGATTGTACGCACGCTTCAGCTTGCAGTACACCATACTCCCTCATGCATCCAAGAGACAGATGGCCAATGGCCAGATCTGATGGCTAAGGATTGAAGGACCACCGAGGCATTGGTCAACGGATGCATATTGGATCAGAGAAGTCAAAAAAGGCCAGCAATATTGGGCTTCCGAATTGCTCCTCACACCCCTTAATTCAGGCCCAATACTTCTCTCTTATTATTTTTATTTATTTATTTTAATTGTTTTATTTAATTTCTAACCAATCAAAAATTCTGTTTTATTAAATAAAATCACAAAAAATATTTTTTATTTCAAATCAAATTTTAATCTTTTATTTTTCTTAATAAATTTATTAATTAATTACGTTTTAATTAGAAAACTTTAATTCCTTTTGTAAAAAAAATAAAATTAATTAGACTTAATTAAGTTTTTAACCATTAATTTAATTATTATAATTTCTTTCCTAAATAATCAAAAACTCCAAAAATAATTTATTTTTCATTTAATTAATTTATTAATTTAATTTAGTTATTTAATTTAGGATTAATTTCTTTACTTAAAATAAAAACAACAAAAAAAACATTTTCTTTAAAAAGGGTCAAAACCCTAATCATGCGTCCGATTTAATTTTGCACCGCGATTTACCTTTTTTATCCAATAATGTACCTGCTTCCGAATTGTAATAGTTAATAGGACATTTAATTATTTCTATCTCTTTATTTTATCTTTCAAAGGGTTTGTCTTTGGCGATGTAAATACCCAACGCCTTGTAATTTAAATTCCGCATTTTTCATTCCGCAAATTATAACTGTTAGATGTTTGATAAATAGGGTTTGCATGACAAGACTGAATGTTAATCTTAAAATAAAATTAGATCACCCTTAACATGTACAAAGACAAAAATAACTGAAAACGACACACTCGCACATGCGCACTCTTAGGGTACACCCCACTTGGTTGCCTTCATACGCGGTCATTGAGTATAGGTCACTTTAGAGGTCGTCCTCTTGTCTAAAAGATCATAGTCGCCTCGAAATGGTTGCCTCAGATATTGTTGCCTCAAACAAATGATCTAAGACGTTAGGGTTACTGCTAAAGCGTCTTAACATTGCTTTAGTGACCGCATGTCCCTCATCCGAATTGACCCTTAAACTCCAACGACAATGTTACCTACTCATTAATAGTGGGATATCATTGTCTAAAGGACATTAGCATAGAACAATTCCTTTTTCGAGTAGGTAGATGGTTCTTAAGTACTTGCTCTTTCAAAAAACAAAATCTTTTTCACACTTACACTCCTTTTCAAACAAAGTTTTCAAAAATACTTCATACGCTCTTGAGGACAGAAGCAAGAGTTAAATCGAAGTTTCAAACAAAAACTTTTTCAAACCCACAAGCACAAAGAAAACAATTTTGAAAACAATGAGAAAGTACCTAAGAGCCCGTAGATAACTACGGATATAAAGGGTGCTAACACCTTCCCTTTCTATAATCTACCCCCCGAACCCGAGAAATATCTCGAAAAAAGGAATTTTTCTGTGCTTTTTTTCCTTTCCTTGTTGGATAAAATAATAGTCGGTGGTGACTCTTGCTTACCGCGACATTTTGCGAAAACAAATGCAAAACACAAACCAACATTCCAAAAAACAGTCATTTCTTCCCACCGTATCACAGAACTGGCGACTCTGCTGGGGAAATTTTATAAGTGGGGTGTACCTTAGGAATAGTTCATAATGTTTTCAATTGCTTGACTTGTATGCTTTATCTTTATGGGCTTGTATCGGAGTTACTATAGATCCTAACCCGGATCTGAGGGACACCCTTTAAGTAAGTAGCAATAAACTGCGAGGGAACTGTACGACGTAGACCGATACGATTGAATCAGTAGCTACGTTGGTGTGACACTTTAGTATGTACCGATATCCCTTGTGGCGCAACATGGAGAATATGGGTCTGCTAAGGGGTCATTAAGCACCAACTGACCTTAGAACCTATAATTGACCAACTTGGCCATAGAACAGTAGCAATATGCTACACTCATTGAGACCAAACTCTCGCGATGATTCCGACTGCAAGAAAAGGTTGCTAAACTGGAATTATGACCGATCGAGGATGGTCAGTGATATTGAGATCCTCTAGAACCCGGTTACTATTTTTAGGACAGGTTTGAACCAACTGAACTGAAAGAGGGTAGTACCTAAACTCCTTGCTAGCCTGAAATCTAAGGGCTATCTGTGTGACTTGTGTACCCTTACCATGTTTGCTATTTGTGGATACTTGTGGTGTGTTTTCTATCATTACATCATGCATCATAACATTGCATGCATCTTGCATTGGACTAACCCATTTCAAAGACAGAGGAGATTCATCTTTGTTCTGTTTTGTAGGTCATTGCACCCATGCGTAGAAACACTATTCGGATCAACTTTGTCCAGATTCCCACTCAGCTTAAGGAGTTGGTTGCCAAGATTTCAGATACTACCTCCTTTATCAGAAGACATGGGCACCTCCTAGGTTTGGTCACCTCCAAGATGGATGAACAAATGATGAGTGTCTTAGTCCAGTTCTTTGATCCACTGTATCACTGCTTTACTTTTTCGGACTACCAGTTGGTCCCCACCTTGGAAGAGTTCTCTGATCTACTTGGTATCTCTATTCTGGAGAAGACCCCGTTCACAGGTTGGGAGAAAGTCCTTAGGCCAGAAGAGATTGCTTCAGCCCTCCATCTGACAAAGGCTGAGGTAATGTCTAATTGGGAGACTAGAAGTGGGACAAAAGGCTTCTTGACTAAGTTCTTGGTTGGTAAGGCTAATCAGTTCTGGCACAGTTTAGACTTTCAGGCATTTGAAGACATTTTGGCTCTTCTCATATACGGTTTGGTGTTGTTTCCTAACTCAGATTCCTTTGTTGACGTGAATGCGGTGAAGATCTTCATGTCTGGTAATCCTGTGCCCACTCTCTTGGGTGATATTTTGCACTCTCTTTATGCTCGTACTGCTCGGAAACGGGGAACCCTTATGTGTTGTGCGCCATTGATGGCGAGGTGGTTTATTTCTCACCTCCCCAAATCAGTTTTGAAGAATAAGGAAGGCATGGGTTGGGCCTATAGGATTATGTATCTCTCTCATAATGACATCATTTGGACTATCAAAGGCATGGAAGATGTGGCTATTATTGATCGTTGTGGAGAGTACCCCAATGTTCCACTGCTAGGAACCAATGGAGGAATTACCTATAATCCATGCTTGGCCTTACGTCAGTTTGGGAGAGCTAGGAGGGAAGGACCTCATGAGTTGCTGATGCCGAGCATTGTCTTTGACTTCCAAGGGGATAGTGACAGGCAACGCCGCAGATTCATAAGAGCTTGGGATAGGGTACACAGGTCTGATCCGCACGAGCTAGGTGCGAAGACTTCTCTTCTGATGGAGCCATATCTCCGATGGGTTTGGATCTCTGCCCAAAAGCTTGGAATACCGTATGAAGCCGTCTTGCCTATAATTGTTGAGGTTGCTGATGAAGAAGGGGTTCCTCCTACCGTCCTCCATCCATAAATGCCTACTGACATATGGGCATTAAAGAGGTTGTGGATGCAGCTGAGAGAAGAGCGCTGTAATACCCCAAATTTGTCCTACCCCTCTATTTTTATCGCGCTTTTCTCATGTACATATCTCCATTAGGTCATTTAACATTGCATACATTCGCTAACAACATAACTTCGCAAGGGGTCGAGAACCTTCAGGATTAGGGTTTTATCAACTAGTTAAGGTGTATATGTTCAAATAGAGCCTGATTCTTCTGGTTATTTTTCAAGGCAGTGAAATTGCGGAGTTAGGGTTTTGTGTTCATGGATGTTGTGGAATTAGGGTTTTGTGTTCATGGGTGTTGTGTTCATCAAGCTACAAGATCATCCTCCATTAAGAATTCATCAAACACAAGTTGATTAGGGTGTCACATCTTCTATGTTCGAATTTGTAGTATCTATTGACTAAGGTGCATTGGGCTTCATATTACGTTTCTTTCTGTACTTCGAAGCGCCCTCAAGACATTGTTGTTGTCCATGAAGTCAAGATATAGTGTGGATTGGATTGTAAAATGCAAGTCGTGTATATGGCATGAAGTTGTAAGTACATTGAGTTTGAAACTTCATCGTTCTTTCGAATACTTGTTACCTCACATCGCAAGTAACTTGGCTTACTGATGATTGTTGAATTGGATTCGTTAAAACTTCTAATTATGCTCAAGATTGATATTAGCTCAAGGTTCCAGTTTCGTGATTTGGCAATGGTTTATTCAAGATAAGGTTGGAAGATTCATTCATGTGGTTCTCTTGGTGTACAAGTTACGAATTTGCAAAGAATTACAAGTCATAACATCATTCAAGGTTATTCGTTTAGTTTGGTTCATCAAAACTCATCAAGATCCAAGGGTTCACGTTCATTCAATGATATGATCTTTACAAGTTCTAAAACATCACACATGGTTTTTTTAAAAGGGGTTATCCAACTTCATTCTCGTTCATACAAGGTCATAACCATGCAATTTACAAGCTATGTTATTGGAGCATTACAAGAGAAAATTACAAAGACAATAGAAAAGAACGATTCATTTACATGGAAAATCTATCCAAAACACATCCATATTGTTATAAATGTTATGAAAGATTTCAGGTTTTATGTCGTCATCAACGTCATGATATATGCCATGCTTTAATCAATCTTCAATACTCCATAACCAACCTCCACCTTCAATCTTCTTCACGTTGCTCAAGTTCTGATATCTACATGTACCAACATTTCAGGCCTTTCATGTTTCAAGCCTTCGTCATAGTCCAAATAATCGGCCCTGCATATTTCAGAAAAATTAGAAATTAAACAAAACACCCTAACCATAATCTCCAAATATAACCCCTAACTTCCTTAAAAAGAAATTCTAGCCAAGAGAAAAAAAATAGAATTTCTTAACCGAAACAGAATTTCACCCAACCATTTTCCAAACTACCCTGTAATTGAATCCCAACTTAACAAAAAATGACCTGCATAATGAAAAAGCCTCTAACCAACTTCCCAATCTCAAATAATTCTAACAACTTTTCCTAACCTTCTAACAGATTTCTAAAACCTCAACTGTCAAAACCAAACTAACACAACCAGAAGTGAATTCACAAATAGAAAATAAAAAAAAGACCAATTCCAACCAACTGCCAAACAGAATAACAAACTTCTTCTAACCTCCTAACTGTTTTCTAACTTCCTCTAACAACTATAACCATCTTCAATATAACATATATAAACAGAAGCTTACCTTTCATATTGATTCTGGGAATTGGACCGAAAGATCACACTCCAAAATTCTCTCTTTTTCCTCTCTCAACCTTCACTCTTCACCACCATCATCATTCTTCGCATTTGGAATAATCACCATTCTGCAAAAAAAATTCTCGTCCCTCTCTGTTTCATCTATGTGCATCAACCATTCATCTTCAAAGATTCTCCAAATATCTCTCTCCCTACTATTTCTCCATAACTTCATCTTCATTCTCTTGGTATCTGCAGCATCTACATCTCCAAGCTTCTGCAAAAAAAACTTTCCACCAATACATCATCGTCCTCATCATAACTTCATTCTATTTCAACAACAACAAACACATAGTAAAATGCTTCAGCAGTCACATCATTGCAACAAACGCAAGATCTACAACAGAAATTTGCAGAGGTAGAACCACAACACAAACAAAGAGAAGAAGATATTCAAGAAGCATAATATTACCTTCGTACTACTGAAGTTTTTCTTGATTTCTGGTTTTCGCATTCGAAACGCCATCGGAGCGTCTCCGATAAGTAAGCGCCCTATCTTTCTTCATCCTTGTGTAAATGTTTCTATTGTTGTATATTATCTCGTGGCCGCTATCATTGTTCACAAAGTAGAAAATGAATCGCGAATGAGCGAAGTCGCTAGAGCAGATTGAACAGAAGTCTGAGAAGAGCAAACAATGGCTGAAGCGTCTGAGATGGAGGATCGCTTCTGAACAATGGTTGAGTATCAGACGAAGCAGATCAATCAAAAAAGAAGAGGCTCATGGCAAAGATCAGAGACGGCCGCAAGAGAATCAGATGGAATACGAATGAAAGATGACCGTCGAAATTTAACAGAGGCGGAGGGAATTTGTGATGATGTTGCGGTTAACTTGATCGGAGTAGGAAAATCGAGGATTTCCACCGCCGTAAGAGAAGAGAGAAAAAGGAGTTTGTTTCAAAGGATGTCCAATAGACACAATTGTGAACCCTAACCCCCTTTTTTCACTGAAATGTCGCTGACCTTCTTTTTTTTGTTATTTTATTTTAATAATAATAATAATTGAGATAATAAGGATTCTAAAAAAAATTTACTGGCTGAATTGGATTGGGTTTTGGGACAAAAATCTATTGGACTGAGAGCAAGACAATCCTTGGGTCATGGATCCACTACTCTACTACCCCAGAATTCAATTCTCACCCCCTACTTCTTTTACTTTCTCTTATGTTTTTTTTAAAATACTTTCTTTCATGTTTTTTTCTCTTAACAAAAATGCATAACAAAAAATGTTTAAAAAAATATTAGAAGGCACTCTAGGAATTAATTAGGAATATATTTCTTCTTTTCGCCAATTTTTAGTCAATTTTATTCATTAGTTTTGTTCATTTTTATATCATGTATTTCATTTGCGATTTTTGGTAAGGATTGTATGCAATACTTTAACACTCGTTGTTTAGTTTTACTTGTTTGCATAGTCTTTTATGATCCCTTAGGTGACTTTGGTTCAAATTTCATCTTCGATCTAATTGAACTAAAATGGAACAGGGCTTTATCGCAATCCATGTGCATGCTAACATTAGGTAGATGTTTCCCTTTCATTCATCCTTGACATAGGGCTACTAACGCATGATAAAATTAGGTTTAGAAATAGGCTAGTCTCCCTATGGCTTTTTTTCGTTTGCTTCCGCATTCATACTAAAACAAAAACTTCTTTTTCTTTTCAAAATTCAAAACACTTTAAATCTATTGATGAGAATCATGCCTTTGCTTAGTACGAGAAATGATAAGCGGGTCTCTTCTCGATCTTATTGTTCTTCATCTCAAGCCTAGGTGTGGTTCAATTCTCAAAGACTCCTTTCATGACTAAGTAGAAAAATGGCTAATATCTCTCTCTTGAGGTCGACTAGTCATTATCTGCAACGAAAATACAAAACAAATTCAAACCATTTTGTGCACTCGAGCACTATTTCTCTAAAACCCTTTTCAGGTAAGGACAAGATTAATTTACTTATGTGCCAACGCATAAGTCTCCAAAGGTCGAGCTGCGGCAGAAGGCGGAATTAACTTCGTCCACAAAAAACACAAACAAACAAAAACATTAGAGCCGAACTACGGTAGCTCAGATTCCTCAAAACAGATACGTAGGCATTGGGGTAGGGCCCAAGCGAGCACAATTTTATTTTCCCTACATTCCTTTTCCCCTTTCTTTTGCATGCATTCTCCCTTTAGCAGTAATAAACAGTAAGCATAGATTAAACACACCAATAAGATAGACAACAAGAGTGGATACCATAGAGTACTACGGGCGTGTGGGGTGCTAATACCTTCCCCTCGCGTAACAGACTCCCTTACCCGATCTCTCGGTTGCAAGACCGTGACTTCTCCCTTCTCAGGTTTTCTCGATGTTTACCTTTCCCTACATGTGGGATAAAAGACGTTCGATGGCGACTTCATTGTTTTGATGATTTTCAGCCGGTTGTTTCAGCTGGCGACTTCACTGGGGATCGGTCGACCAAATGCTGGTCCATCCCGAAGTCGCTCCTAGCTCTTGTTTTCTTTTCTTTGGGTATTTATTTTTATGCTTTCAGTTTACTCATTTGTACATGTTTATCTGAGCATAAGTTTGCATTGCATTTTACTCTCTTCCATATACTACTGCTGTACTGGATTTGCTTCTTGTTTGGGTTGGGATGCTACTATTGAGGTAAAAGGCCCAGTACCCAGGCCAAAGTGCACTAGGACACCTAGGAATAGAGTGGGGGCATGAAGGCTATAGGATGTGGTCCGATTAGTGCATTCATGTCATATACCACGCTCGGATGAGGTTCAAATGAATTACTATCGGCACCCACGTCTATGGGTAAGCCCATAGCACTTTCAGGCGGACCCGTGATTTTCGAGTTACCATTGCCTTACCCTGGCCTAGTCTTCACCCGTGAGCGGGGAGGGAATTTCTATCACAGGTACAGATGGTGACTATGTTCAGATGGTTATTCATATTCAAATGATGATTATGCTCAGACAGTGGCTATTGGTTCTAATGGCTATGTTCTGGATTTCTGTTATGACTTGATGCAGATGCTATATCTTGTTGGTGACCGTATGGTTCTCAGATTTATTTTCTGAGTTCCTGACTTGTTTATCTGGAGATTTATTCGAGCCTTCGATCCTAGTATTCTAAACATATTCAGAAAATTCTCAACAGTATCCGATGTTCCAGAAGCCTTGATCTCGTACAATGGGAGATCGACATGGTACTTGGTTCTTATATGTGCGGAAGCTATGTTGGGAATTTGATCTAATGATACTCATATGGTTTATAACTGTGCAACAATCATATTCAGAAATGATGGAACGTTGATCCTCTTTGGTCTCATGCCTTTGCATACATAACATGGCTAACCACATGCTTTGTTATCTCCAAGGAATCACATTTGCAAGTCTTATGCTAAACTCTTCCATTCCTTACTTACGTAAAATTAAAGTCAAAGCACGCAAATTCCTTGGAAATGATAAAACATGACATGACATTCATTCATGCACCCCATACATATTCATGCATTCATAACAGGTACCCGAAGATTGGGGATTCTTATTTAGACCCGGGGTTCTCTTCAAAGGTTCAACTTGATTTCTCACCGCACATGCTCAGAGATCAGTTATGGAATAACTCCGAGTGGTATATGCAAGCTTTGGCTCGTAGTCAGAAACCTCTTCAAGCAGGAGGATAATGGATTAAATACTCAGATAAGCCAGGTCATGGAAACTCTGATGGTGATGTCTATTATTTCCTTAAGACATGATATGCTTGGTGATGCATATTATACTGGGGCACCTGGCCAATCAATTGAAGATGGTATGTCATCCAGAGACCAAGTCCAAGACTGGATCAATCCAGAGACTATTATGCTCACATCAGATCTGAAGGGGAATTCTCTCGCACACCCGAGCATCAAGACTACAGAAAGTCGTCAGAATCAGCAAGTCCATACGGAGTCAAGTCTCCTCAACAATGGCAATCATTGGTTTCTTTACTGCATTTTCATTTGCATTCTTGCTTGTTTGTTTAGACATTACTTGTATATAGAAACTTGTCTATTTTTGAACGAAAATCTTAATGCAATAAGTATGCTTGTCTTGAAGTGTTCCTTCCATTTTTACTCATCCATTCGTTATCACTCTTTAGATGTTTTACTTGCATATTGATTCCGATTTTCCAAGTCTTATGCTTAGGTAAAGATTCAAAGGAGGATGATGACAATCTAAAACGCAAAAATCTCTGGTTGGTACGCTTTTGAGTAAGACCATGCTGACGATGTACAGGCCTTGTTTCAATCCCTAAACACCGGAGATATAAGGGAGATAGACCCTCGTTAACCCCTATGAGCCTTCGAAGTAGGAGTTTCCTTTCTGTTCAGAAAAAACCCTCATTTCAACCCTGGGGCAGGTAGTGTTCAGCTAATCTGATCAAGCATTCAAAACTCATCAAGAGTATGCATCCAAGGATACAACAATGGTTATCCATCAAAAGGTTGAGGAAAGTCAAAACCACAACGGTTCACCCTCATCTATCAACAACGTGGGTATATTGACTATATCCCAATGGGTATCTCTCGCACATCAGGAGGTCAACAAATGACGATACTAAAGACTCAGGAAGTCACGATCACTTCCAAAAAATCAAAATAACGCGAAGATCAACAACTTGTTCAAAATGGAAAAATACAAATAAGAAAGAAACAAAAAACCCCGCTAAGTCGAAACTTGAAAATAAGTCGCTTAGGCAAAAATTGGGGCATCCCGCTGGACTTTCAAATCGAAATTCAAAAGAATTTTTCCAGGAAAAATTAGGGAAAGCAATAAATAAATTGAATAAAGCCTAAAAGGCGATAAAAGGGTTACCAATGAAAATCCTCATCAAAGAACAAAGTCGTCTGATCAGACACCAAAATCAAAAGTTAGTGACTGTCGTGTCCAAGAAACCACTGTGGTTCCTCAATCATCGCAAACTCTTCTAGAGAGATGAATGCTTGTATCGGGTCAACTGAACATAGGAGTGGAGAACATCATGGAGAATGGGTGGGCACCAAATAATTTTGAGCCTTAAATCCTTTTTCTAAAACCGTGAACCAAACCACGTTACAACCCATAAAAGTCCTAACTGAAGCATGAGTCAATTTGAAAGCGTGCTACAACGAGATAGCGTTTAACTGACTCCTAAGAGGTATGTTTGAATATCTGTGTTGGCACCATATGCTTGCATTATCTTTCAAAAAAAAGATTTTGAAAAGATTTCTCTCTAGCTAGTGACCCGTTCACAACAGAGTTGTGACGTCATTTCATTCAAAGTTTTTTCAAACTTCAAGACTTACATATGTGCTACATTAGAATTATCATTCTCATAATAAACATTCTTCTGCATACAAAACAACTGATTGACATCAAGTAAGTTTATACAATGAAAAATTGGTAAAGAGCTCAATCTTGTCAGAGAAGAGAGATCAAATACCCTGTTGAAGCAAGAGTCAGCTGACAAGAGAAATGACTTATCTAGCAGCATGTTAACCGGTGATTCTGTCAAGAGAAATCATCTTGGTACTTCACAGTCTGAGTACAATTCAGGGATGAAGTTAGCAGAGCCAGCCAATCTGGGGAAATCAAGTCGAGAGTCGATCTCTCCAAGTTCAGCCAATCTGGGGCAATCAAGTCGAGAGTCGATCTCTCCAAGTTCAGCCAAATCTGGGGCATTCCCTCAAAGCTGTCAATCAGAGGCTATCACGTCGATAAATCTCTTCAAGTTGTCAATCAGAGGCTATCACGTCGATAAATCTCTTCAAGCTCGATCAATCAGAGGCTATCACGTCGAGAGATCTATTCAGAATTCATTCAACTTGGGGAATTTACGTCGAGATTTGACAAATCTCTCCAAGAAAGCTGTAATCAAGAGCAGTTTATTTCGTGGATCAAGCCATTGGGGAAGGCCACCTCATATCGTATTGTGGCACGAATCTTCTGGTCTTCTATTCAACATAGATCTTCCCAGAGATCCTCCAGACAGGGGCATTCCTCATCCATACTTACAAAGATGCTAAAGCCAATTACGTTGTACGAGACTACAATCAGCTAAAAGCATCTTAACAGTCACCCTGACCCAGCCAGCACATGAAACTGCCTCCATCTACTACAGACAACTTCGGGTCTGATTCCCCAAGTGAATTCAGAAAATCTAGAATAATCTTTTAACTCAGCACGCGCAAGTGCATCCTCAGTGGAGTTAATCAAGAGCATCCCCAGTAAAGCTAAATCGGGGCATTCGCAGAGCCAGATCGAGGTATTCGCAAAGCTCAACCGGGGCATTCACAGAGCTCAACCGGGGCACTCGTAAGTGTCCACGCCCGTCTCTTATCCCCAAGTGATTCAAGAGATAATTCCCCAATGTGCGTAAACTTGGGGAATGTATTCAAAGAGATCCACATGGTGTTCAGTATCCATTCTTCAACATATTCACTTCCATCACCCCCTCAACAGTTCAGGATGTATGGAGGTTTGGTCAGATTATCTCTTCCTTAAACGGTATGATTCAGAATCCAGCAGTGTACCTAAAAACTCGCTTCGTCAACAATTCAATCCTTAGCAGAGTCAACAACGATCTTTGGTCTTCAAGAGCTCCCCAGTGTGTACTCTTATCAGTATCCCCAGCGATCTTTGGTACTGCAGGCTTCCAACATCGATATATATTGACATCCCTAGTGATGAGCAATGGTTCCCAGCAAGCCTACTCTTATCCCCATGAAGTTTATTTCTTCGCATTGCATATAGTTATCACTGCATAACATTTCATCTTCAAAAGCGCGTAGCCGATCCATCAGAATGGATCTTTGAGGCAAAAGAAATTCAAACATGCACACAAAGCATAAGCCAGATCAGGTACCCTACATGAAAGACCTGAATTATTCAAGGACAACAATACATCCCTATAAGAGGGTATCATTCCCAAAATCCCCAGTTGAAGACTGTTGTACCCCAAAATTTTCCCTCTCATATTTCTCAAAACATTGCAAGAAAAATCTCTAAGTGGCTCCATATTGCTCAAGAGTTGGACAGTCAAATCATCTCCTAAGGCAGTCAACCTCAAATTAGGGTTTTGTGTTGCATCAAGGTCCTTGCATCCAAATGACCTCAAGTGCTCCCCAATGTCCTAATATGTTCTAAAGTTCATCCATGTCAAATTTCAATCCTTGCAGAGGAAGTTTGGTCAGTCAATTGCTCAAGAGATCCAAAAATCGACTGTGCTAGGGCAAAAGTCAACTGTGACCTGTATACAGTCAAACTTCAAGATTTTTTGTCAACATTCTCATTTTGAAGGATATTTCATCATTTGATCAAGGGTTGATCATGATTCATCAAGGATTGCTCAAAATTTATCAAGACTCAAAAGTTGCTAAATTAGGGTTTTGAAGGAAAAGTCAACTCAACTTTGACCAAGCATAAATTTCTCATACTTTATGATAAATGGCCCATCCAAAGCTCATTTTGAAGAGGATGCAATTTCCTACAATCCATCTTCATACCCCAAGATCAATAAATGCACTCACAAAAAGTTACAAATTTGGACATTATAGGTCATTTTTGAAAGTCAATAAAAAAACCTTTTTTCCAAAGCTTATAACTAGAGCATGGAATATCAAAATGAGATGATACCAAAAGGGTTGGTTAGAGGACATCTCAAACTTTCTAAAAAGTCAAATAACACTTCCAAAAGTTCAAAATTGGAGAAGTTATGCATTGTTGAAGTTGGGCATTTTTGCAAAATTGCCAAAAGTCAACTATCCCCAAAACTTCAAATTTTGTCAAATGGGCCCATTCTTTTCCACTTGATTTGATCTTGTCACACTACACACGTGTCCTAGCTTCATCCTTGTGTCCATTTATTAATTTTTCTATTTTATTTGATTTTTTATTGAATTAATTCATTTTAAATCAATTTAAATCAAATAAAATCCAAATATTGATTACTTAGGATCTTTTTGGTTGTTATAGGTCTTAATTAACATCATGATCAACATCAAATTCGCATCTCACCATATCATGAACAAAAAGATGGATTTTTGGCAAAATTGGAAGGTTTTCAATGGAGGATCAAATCAAATCTCCAAGCCATAATGCACAAGGATTCAGTCCAAAATTGTTGACCTAATGCACTCCTTATTACATATACAATGCAAAGGCACGAGTTTTAGAGGTTAGAGGCTGCAGAATCACAAAAATCAAACTTGAAAAATTGTCAAAAAAGCTTGAAACTGAAATCGTGCTTAGAGGCAGTTTCAACACCAAATCTCCACGCTAATCCATTGTTGGACCATCCTTGAAGCAAAACCAATCCCTAACAAGCTCTCACACCCTCACAATTGCGCTGTAAGTCTCTCAAAACACCTCCTTGTATTTGAAATTGCAACTCCATGTTCTTGCATTTTTTTGACAAAATCTTTGCATATTCATGATCCTTGTTCAATTTGCAAGCTTTCTGCATTAGCCAATTGTATTTATATGGTCTATAACCCCCTAGCCGAATCTAGGGTTCTTGGTTTGTATTTTTGGGCATTTCTTGTACAGGTGAAATCAAGGTCCAAGAATGGTATATATTTGTTCAGGAAGCCTAGACGAGCATGACCATGGTCCTGGATTTGATTTTTATGGCCTAGAATAGGATTTAGAACGCACATGCGAATTTAGCTGCGGATACAAATCCGCAGGTAAATATCCAGGTTTCAACGAAGAAGACGATGACGCGTCTCCCTCCCATTGGTTGATTCAAATATAGCGCGTTTTTATTTTTTTTCCGATCCATTAATTTGTTTTTGCTTTATTATTATTAGTTTCTAATACTATGACAAATGAAGCGTAGTGGTTGAGTGGCAACGCGTGCATCCAATGACTCACAGGACCTGGGTTCGAATCCCAGGTCCCTATATTCCTTATTATTATTTTCTTTCAGGTGTTCCAGCGCGTTTCATGCATTGTAGCGCACCATGGTCTCTCACCTAATCATTAGCCACATGGCCCCAGGCTAGATCTGGTGGTCCAGAATGAAAGCCTACCATATGCCCTAGTCAACGTGCACACGTGGAATCAGAAAAAGTCAGCCAGGCCAGCGAAATTGGGCCTTAGAAATTTCCAGTCTCACCCCCTATACAGGCCCAAACCCTCACTCTCTCTATTTTTATTATTTTCTTTTTATCATTTCTTTAAATCATTTATTGTTATTATTATTATTTAGCTAACCAATCAAACTTTTTTTTTTCTGAATAAAATTAAAAACCAAAAACATTTTATTTATTAAATTAATTTTCAGCATTTTATTTTTGTTAATAAATATTAATTGAATTAATTTAGTTTAATTAGGAAATAACTTTAATATCTTTTGCAATAATTAAAATTAATTTAGATAATTAGATTTTACTAACTTTGATCAAATTTATTTTTATTTCTTTAAATGCCAAAAACTCCAAAAAAATATCTTTTTATTAATTAATTTGTTTATTGATTTAATAATTAATTTAGATCTAATTTCTTTTTAATTCAAAAATAACAAAAAAAGATACTTTCTTTCAAAAAAGGGTCAAAACCCTAAAAAATTTGCATTCGATTTAATTTCCCGCACGCGATTCATTTTACCATATTATTGTATTTGTTTCCCGGAATGTAATAGTTTAATAGGTCTTTTAATACTTTTATCGCTTTATTTATTTTCCGCATTTTAATTTCAAGGGTTGCTTTTGGCGATGTAAATACCCGACGCCTTGTAATAGTTAGTTTTAATTTCCGCAACTTAATTTCCGCACCTTATAAACTGTTAGATGTTTGATAATAGGGAATGCATGACAAGATTGAACATTTAAACCTAAAATCAACATAGATCACCCATGACATGTACAAAGACAAATTAACTGAAAACAACACACTCACACATGCACACTCTTAGGGTACACCTCACTTGGTTGCCTTCGAACGTGGTCATTGAGTATAGGAAGTTTTAGAGGTCGCCCTCTTGTCCAAAGATCATAGTTGCCTCGAAAAAGTTGCCTCGGAAAAATGATCTAAGACATTAGGGTTACGGCTAAGGCGTCCTAACATTGCTTTAGTGACCACACGTCCCTTAATCGAATTGACCCTTAAACTCCAACGACGATGCTACCTACTCATCAATAGTGGGATAGCACTATCTAAAGGACATTAGCACAGATTGATTCTTTTTTCGAGTAGGTAGATGATTCTTAAGTACTTGCTCTCTCAAAACAAAACAAAACTTTTTGCACTTACACTCCTCTTTCAAACAAAAACTTCTTTCAAACACACAAACACAAAGAAAGCAAAATTTTGAAAACACTTTAAGCAAGTACCTAAGAGCCCGTGGATAACCACGGATAAAAAGGGTGCCAACACCTTCCCTTTCTATAATCTACCCCCCGGACCTGAGAAACATCTCGAAAAAGGAATTTTTCTGTGCTTTTTTCCTTTCCTTGTTGGATAAAATAAAAGACAGTGGCGACTCTTGCTTACCGCGACATTTTGTGAAAATAAACGCAAAATGCGAATCAGCATTCCAAAACAGTCAGTTCTCTCCCACCATATCACAAAACTGGAGACTCTGTTGGGGACTTTTTATAAGTGAGGTATACCTTAGGATTAGATCATTGTGTTTTCAATTGTTTGCTTTGTATTATTTATATTTGTGGGCTTGTATCGGAGTTACTATAGATCCTAACCCGTATCTGAGGGATACCCTTTAGGTAAGTAGCAATAAACTGTGAGGGAACTGTACGGCATAGACCGATATGGTTGAAGCAGTAGCTACGTTGGTGTGGCACTTTAGATTGTACCGATATCCCTTGTATTGGAACGAGGAGAATATGGGTCATCTAAGGGGTCATTAAGCACCAACTGACCTTAGAACCTTTAAATTGACCAACTTGGCCATAGAACAGTAGCAGTATGCTACACTCATTGAGACTAAACTCTCGCGATGATTCCGGCTGCAAGAAAAGGTTGCTAAACCGGAATTATGACTGATTGAGGGTAGTCAGTGATATTGAGATCCTCTAGAACCCGGTTACTATTTTTAGGACAGGTTTAAACCAACTGAACTGAAAGAGGGTAGTACCTAAGCTCCTTATCGGCCTGACATCTAAGGGCTCTCTGTGTGACTTGTGTGCCTTTACCATGTTTGCTATTTGTGGATACTTGTGGTGTGCTTTCTATCATGACATCATAACATTGCATACATCTTGCATTGGACTAACCTATTTCAAAGACAGGAGGGATTCATGTTTGTTCTGTTTTATAGGTCATGATGCCCATGCGTAGGAATACCATCCGGATCAACTTTGTTCAGGTTCCCACTATGCTTAAAGAGTTGGTTGCAAAGATGCCTGATATTACCTCCTTCATCAGAAGACATGGGTATCTTCTCAGTTTGGTCACCTCCAAATTGGACGAACAAATGATGAGTGTTTTGGTCCAATTCTATGATCTGTTATACCATTGCTTTACTTTTCAAGACTACCAGTTGGTTCCCACCTTAGAAGAGTTCTCTGAACTGCTCGGTATCTCTGTTCTGGAGCAGGCCCCGTTTATTGGTTGGGAGAAGATCCTTAGGCCAGAAGAGATTGCTTCAGCCCTTCATATGACCAAAGATGAGGTAATGACTAATTGGGAGACTAGAAGTGGAGCAAAGGGCTTTCTGACTAAGTTCTTGGTTGGTAAGGCTAATTATTTCTGGGATATTCTAGACTTTAAGGCATTCAAGGATATTCTGGCTCTTCTGATATACGGCTTGGTATTGTTTCTGAACTCTTACTCCTTTGTTGATGTGAATGCGGTGAAAATCTTCATCTCTCGTAATCCTATACCCACGCTCTTGGGTGACATTCTTCATCAGCTTTATGCCCGTACTACCTGAAAGTGGGGAACCTTGATGTGCTGTGCTCCATTATTGGCAAGGTGGTTTATTTCGCACCTCCCCAAATCAGTGCTAAAGAACAAAGAAGGCATGGGCTGGGCTTATAGGGTTATGTCTCTCTCCCATAATGACATCATATGGACTCTCAAGGGTATGGACGAGGTGGCTATTATTGATTGATGCGGGGAATACCCCAATGTTCCACTGATAGGAACCCATGGAGGAATTTCTTATAATCCGTGCTTGGCCTTACGTCAGTTTAGGAGAGCCAGGAGAGAAGGACCTCATGAGTTGCTAATGCCTAGTATCATCTTTGATTTTCAGGGGGATAGCGACGAGCAACGCCGCAGATTCATAAGGGCTTGGGATAGAGTTCACAGATCTGATCCACATGAACTGGGTCCAAAGACTTCTCTTCCAATTGAGCCATATCTCAGATGGGTTCGTATCCGTGCCCAAAAGCTGGGTATGCCATATGAAGTCGTCCGGCCTATCATTGTTGAAGTTGCTAATGAAGAGGGGGTTCTTCCTACCATCCTCCACCCTTACATGCCCACTGACATTGGGGCACTGAAAAGGTCTTGGATGCAGCTGAGAGAAGAACGGGATGCTTACCGAGAGAAGTTCAACGAGCAAGAGCAGAAGATGCAGAAGTTAACTAGGCAGCTGGAGAACGAGCGGAAATGACTATGTCTGCACCGACAAAAAGAGACCATGGGAGCACTGATGGTCCTTTGTTTATTTCTTTTCCAGTTTTATTTACTTTTCAGTATTTCATTTCTTGTAACACCTTAAGGGAAATTTGTTGAACAATTTGAATTTCAAAGTTTATCTAATAAAAGTGTGTTTCCTTTCTTGTTTACAAATTTGAATCTCTCGATTGTCTTTGAAATCATGTCATACGCATTTCATCCCATGCACTTCATAACAGGTACTCATTACAGGTCTCTTATCTTCTTCGCTGTTTATTTCAGCACTCATCATGTCTGCTGAACCTTCAAGTGAGCAAGCCATCAAGGCCCTCCAGGCCCAGAATGCCAAATTCCAAGAGTTGTTCATGAATCTAGCTAAGGGTCAGCAAGATCTGAAGACCCTGATTCTGAAAGAGAAGAAGAAGAAGAAGAGGACAATCCTATTTAACACAGGTCACAGGTTTGGAAATAGGCTACAGAATGAAGTTGATTTGACCACCTCATCTGGAGGGAAAGATAGTCAGGAAGAAAGGAGGGCTCCTAGCCCTGTGATCTCCGACAACGAGACAGACTTCGACGAAGACCAGTATCCTCCGGCTGAGGATAGATACAAACAACTGGAAGACCGGTTGAGTGCGATGGAAGTTCATAAAGTGCCTGGTCTGGACTTTGGTGATCTAGGTCTATCATCTGGGGTGGTAATTCCCTACAAGTTCAAGGCACCAGCCTTTGCTAAGTATGATGGAGTTTCTTGTCCGAAGCTGCACCTCCGGTCATACGTAAGGAAGATTCAGCCGTACACCGCTGATAAGAACCTATGGATCCATTTCTTTCAAGACAGTCTCTCAGGGACTCAGCTTGAGTGGTTTTACTAGTTGGACGGAGCCAGTATCCGCAGTTGGGAAGATTTGGCTACTGCTTTCTACAGGCAGTACCAATACAACTCCGACCTCGCTCATACGCGCACCCAACTCCAGGGTATGTCAATGGGAACAGGTGAAGGATTCAAAGATTATGCTCAGAAGTGGAGGGACCTCGCCGGAAGAGTGCAACCACCCTTGGCTAATCGGGAGCTTGTGGATATGTTTATGGGGACCATGTCTGGTCCATTTTTCAACCATCTGATTGGAAGCTCTTCGTCTGGGTTTACAGAGCTGATTATGACCGCTGAGAGGATTAAGGATGGTATTAAGGCTGGTAAGATACAAAAGGGTGCTTCATCAAGCACCGAGAAGAAGCCTTTTAAGAAGGAGTCCAATGCTGTCTACAGTTCGAGAAGCCAGAGTAGACCTGAACACCGCCAAGTTATTAATGCGGTTGTAATTTCAAAACCTGCTGGTGCTCCTCACCACAACAATCAACAAAAGGACGAGAGACCTCGAAGGCAATTCACCCGTTTCAACATGACCTTATCTCAGATTTTGCCACAATTATTAAAAACCAATCTGGTGATTCCAAGGGAAGCCCCGAAGAATCCAAATACAGCCTCACTAAAATACAACCCTAATGCCTGCTGTGCTTATCACTCTGATAGCCCGGGGCATAATACAGATGATTGTTGGTCTTTGAAGAATAAGATACGGGACTTAATTGATGCTAAGGAGATTGAGTTTGAGGCGCCCGAAAGACCTAATGTTGTGACTGCTCCTATGCCCAAGCATGGAGTAAATGCTATAGATGAAGACTTGTTCGTGGTTTCTGTGAATGACATTGTTACCCCTTTGTTGACTGTGAAGAAGAACCTTTTGCTAGCCGGTTTATTTCCAGGCTGTGACGAAGGTTTCCGTATGTGTTCTGTCCTACCTACCGGTTTCCCACTTTTGAAATCAGGTGTCCAACGCCTGATGGATAGTAAAGAAATTTTGTTTGAGAAGACTGTTGTTCCTTTAGTTCGTACTGAAGAAGTTTCCATTATCACCATTTTCGACAATTCTTCCAAGGCTACCTCGAGGAAGCCTGTTAGAATTACATCCGTTCCAAGAATCGCACATGTGATCATCACTGTTCCTGGGCCTATCCCCTACACCTCTGATAAAGTTGTCCCTTGGTATTACGGGGCTGATGTTTATTTTCATGGAGTTAAACAAGAGTTAGATGCTGATACTGACGTCAGCAATATTGTTGGACCTGCTAAAGTCACCCGTAGCGGAAGACTTTTCTCACCTGATATCTCTCCACCATCTGCCTGAAGACCTGTTGTTATTACACCTGCCAGTGTACCTGCTACTATTCCTGTTCAAGTTCCTATTCTTACCCCTATCTCCGAGTCATCTGACACTCGGGGCAAAGGGATCACCAGTGAGCCTGCCCAGACGGAGGCACCAAAGATGATTACTGTTGAAGCTTCTAAACAAGAGATGGAAGAGATTCTGAAAATCATCAAAAACAGTGACTACAATGTAGTCGAGCAGCTGGGGCAAACCCCGTCCAAGATTTCTATGTTATCACTGTTGCTATGCTCGGAGGCCCATGCCAATGCTTTGATTACATTTCTGAAGACTGCACGCGTACCACAAGAGACATCAGCTGATCAGTTTAAAGATTGCATGGCCAATCTGACTGCTGATAATGGGTTGGGTTTCTCTGACGCTGATTTAACTGCTAAGGGGAAGAATCACAACGATGCCCTGCATGTCTCCATTGAATGCAGGGGAACTACTCTTGCTCATGTATTAGTGGATACTGGTTCCTCATTGAACGTCTTGCGTAAGAAAGCTCTAGACCGGTTGGACTGTGAAGGGTTGGAACTGAAGCCAAGCAACATTGTTGTTAGGGCCTTTGATGGGTCTAAGAGGATGGTGCACGGAGAAGTTGATATTCTGATTAAGGTTGGTTCTCAGGTTTTCAACTCTACATTCTATGTGATGGACATTCGGCCATCTTATTCTTGTTTGCTGGGTCGCCCATGGATCCACAAAGTTGGGGCCGTAACCTCAACGCTCCACCAGAAGCTGAAGTACCTGGTCAAAGGGAAGATTGTGACAGTACAAGGAGAGGAAGAGTACATGGTTAGCCACCTCAACTCTTTTCGATATGTAGAGATGGATGGGGAGTTCATTGAGACCCCATTCCAACATTTTGAAGAGGTTCCCCAGACGCTGGCATCAACTGAGACTGTTGTTGAAGATTCTCCTATGAAGATGGCTTCCTTTAAGGATGCCTGGGCTATTGTCGAGAAAGGTGGGTGTGCAAATTGGGGACGACCCTGATTTTACACAGAAGACTAACAAGTTTGGTTTGGGTTTCACTGTAGAAGCTCAAAGGGCTGTTCGGAGGTCTTGAATCTGAACAAGTGATAGGTTAACATCCGTGTCTGGAGAACCCGTAAACTGTTTTCAGAGGTCTTAAAGTTGAATAAGAAATAGGTTAACATCCGTGTCTGGAGAACCCGTAAACTGTTTTTAGAGGTCTTGAAGTTGAATAAGCAATAGAGCAGCATCCATGTTGGGAAGCGTCCGTAAACTGTTTTCAAAAGTTGAGTCTGAACAAGCGATAGATTAACATCCGTGTTTGGAGAATCCGTAAACTGTTTTCAGAAGTCTTGGATCATTAATTTTATCCTGAAAAGGGTAAAATATTAGCTGAAACACAAAGTCATGTTGCATGAAATGTATGATGCAATATGTGTATATCAATGTTCATGATATGAATGTAATGAATGCGCATGTAAGCTGACGAGCTGTCTTGTTGCGGATAGAGGAATCCTGGATAGCCGGAGATAATAGAATCTTGACTGCTACCAGGGAAAATGAATCCTTGCTGCTGCAGGGGAGTGTAAGAATCTTTGATTGCTGAAGATGAGACATCCTTGTTGATTGCTGACTGCTTGGGGAACAAGATTTTAAATTGTTGAGGGATCTTAGGACCACTGTTGGGGATTGGAACTCCTTGGTGACTTGTAGGGAATGAGAATTCTGATGATCTCTACTGGGGAGTCCAGAACCTAGTAGGCTTAAGCTGGAGAAGTAAAATTGAGAATCTTCAATCTGATGGCAAGTATCTCTGTGGGGAGAAGGTTCACTAGTCTGGTTCCGCTGGGGATTGATAGTTGGAAGTTTTAGCTCCGGTGGGGATTGATAGTTTTGACTTCAACTGGGGATAGGATTTTCATATTTTTAAGGCTCCACTGGGGATACTGAAACTTAACTCTGAGGGGAATTAAGTTCTGGAAGGCTCTCTTAGCTGGGGAAATTAGTTTTGAGAAAGCTTTTGTTCTGCTGAGGATCCTGAAGTTTAACTCTGTTTAGGGAATTAAGTTCTGGATTTTAACCTTGTTGAGGAATTTGGAGTTTAATTTCGTTGGGGATTTCTTCTGAAAGGGCATCAAGATATCTATTTGTACCTTCAACCTATCAGCAGTCATCTTTCTTGATTTGTAAGAAAATGATTATGTTCAAATGCATATGCCTATTTAACAAAACATTGGACGTTTCTCAAATAAAACATAAGTGTAAAAAAGAAAAAGGAAGACAAAGCAAATTTCTGTATTGGGAAAAGTATTTGTATTAACTTTTTATGAGTATCTTTGTACAAAGAAGACAGGCATCCTAGTAAGAGGATGTTGTCGTAAAAAATTGAAAATTTTATACAAAAGAAAGATGGCTATGTGTAACAATTCCATGGGATTCCCATTCTGCTATAGCCTTCACAACTCTGAATATCTTGTCCATTCAATGCTTCGTCCGCCGATGATTGGATTGATCAGAAGTTCGGAGCTTGTTGATGAAGATATTGTTCTTTAAAGTGATCCGACGAGACATAGTCATACGCTTTAATTCCCTAACTTTTGCCTGGATCGCCCTTTCGGGTTTTCAATCCACCGGGAAACCCCTTTTTGCCCAAGCCGCCCTTTCGGGTTTTCGACTTTCCGGGTGTACAGATTTTTTTGTTTTATCCCTAATTTTTGCCTGAACCGCCCTTTCGGGTTTTCGGTTCACCGGGATGCCCATTTTTGCCCAAGTCTCCCTTTCGGGTTTTCGACTTGTCGGGTGATTTTATGCATAGTATCTTTTGACTATGTCTGTGTTCGCAGGGTGTGGCAAATCGTCGCCATCCATGGTGGTCAGGATCATTGCACCACCAGAAAATATGCTCTTGATCACAAACGGTCCTTCGTAAGTAGGAGTCCATTTGCCCCTGGGATCACTTTGCGGCAAGATGATCCGCTTGATTACAAGATCTCCGACTTGATATACTTGACGTCTGACTTTCTTGTTGAAAGCCTTGATCATCCGTTTTTGGTATGTTTGACCATGGCAAACAGCAGTGAGTCGCTTCTCATCGATCAAATTAAGTTGATCAAGTCGGGTCTGAATCCAATCGTCTTCACTCAAACCAGAATCCTTCATAATCCTTAAAGAAGGAATCTGAACTTCCATGGGTAAGACAGCTTCCATGCCATATACCAAAGAAAATGGGGTTGCCCATGTTGAAGTACGTGCCGTGGTACGGTATCCATGCAGAGTAAACGGTAACATCTCATGCCAGTCCTTATAGGTCACTGTCATTTTCTGAATGATCTTCTTGATGTTTTTGTTCGCAGCTTCAACAACACCGTTCATCTTCGGCCGATAGGGAGATGAATTGTGATGATAAATCTTGAACTGTTCGCATAGAGAGGTGATCATAGTATTGTTCAGGTTTGTACCGTTGTCTGTGATGATCCTGTCGGGGACACCATACCGGCATATGAGGTTCTGCTTGATGAAGCGGGCAACCACATTTTTTGTAACTGAGGCAAAAGAAGCTGCTTCGACCCACTTGGTGAAATAGTCAATAGCGACCAGGATGAAGCGATGTCCATTGGATGTCGTGGGCTTTATCTCTCCAATCATGTCAATGCCCCACATTGCGAATGGCCAAGGAGCTGTCAGAACGTTGAGAGGAACGGGAGGAATATGAATCTTGTCAGCGTAGACTTGACATTTGTGGCAAGTACGGGAATATTGATGGCAATCAGCTTCCATGGTAGACCAGTAATAGCCTGCCCTTAGAATCTTCTTAGCCATCGTATATCCACTCAAGTGGGTTCCAAATGTGCCGCTGTGTATCTCAGTCATGATCAACTCTTCTTCAGCTTTGTCTACACATCGGAGTAAAACACAATCATGGCTGCGTTTATAGAGGATGTCGTTGCTCAGGAAGAACTTGGCAGCAAATCTCCTTAGGAACTTCTTGTCATTTACGGAAGCTCCTTCGGGATATTCTCTAGTCTGGAGATACCTTTTGATTTCGTGAAACCAGGGTTGTTCCACTACTTCTTCGGTATTAATCTCATGACAATGTGCAGGTTCATCCATTCGCTCGATGGTGATTTGGGGAGCCTCGTTATCCCAGTTGAGTTTAAACATGGAGGACATTGTTGCTAGAGCATCTGCAAGCTGATTTTCTTCTCGCGGGAAGTGCTCGAAGGTGATCTGCTCGAAATGAGGCAGCAATGTCAAAACATGTTCTTTGTATGGGATAAGATTAGGATGTTTGGTGTCCCACTCTCCTTTGATTTGACTGATAACCAAAGCCGAGTCCCCAAATACGACCAAAGATTTGATCCCCAAGTCTATAGCAGCCTTGAGACCAAAGATGCAAGCTTCATATTCGGCCATGTTGTTGGTACAGCTGAAACAAGGTCGGGCCGTGAAAGGTGTACGGCAACCTTCCGGGGAAATGAGTACCGCACCGATACCGTTTCCAAGTGCATTTGAAGCACCATTAAAGTACAGGGTCCATCGGGATCCATTTTCAGGTCTGTCATACGGTCTGTTACCTTCAATGTTGTCCAAAGTCATGATGTCCTCGTCCGGGAAGTCGAATCTCATGGATTGATAATCTTCGATAGCTTGATGAGCTAGATGGTCAGCTAGTACACTCCCTTTTACAACTTTTTGGGTAGTATACTAGATTTCATACTCAGTCAGGATCATTTTCCATCTAGCGATTCTTCCAGATAAAGCAGGCTTCTCGAAGATATACTTGATAGGATCCATTTTGGAAATCAACAGAGTGGTATGAGTCAACATATACTGTCTTAGTCGGCGAGCAGCCCATACCAAAGCGCATCAAGTTTTCTCGAGCAGTGAGTAGCGAGTCTCACAGTCGGTAAAATTTTTGCTAAGGTAATAAATGGCATGCTCTTTTCGACCAGACTCGTCATGTTGGCCCAGTACGCACCCTATTGAGTTGTCCAAAACAGTCAGATACATGATCAGCGGCCTTCCTTCAATGGGTGGCATCAGAATAGGAGGTTCTAGCAAATACTCCTTGATCTTATCAAAAGCAGCTTAGCAATCGTTGTTCCATTCGACTACCTGATCTTTCTTCAATAGTTTGAAAATTGGCTCACAGGTAGACGTCAGATGAGAGATGAATCTGGCAATATAGTTCAAGCGCCCCAAGAACCCTCTAACCTCCTTTTCAGTACAGGGGGCAGGCATTTCTTGTATAGCCTTTACTTTTGCTGGATCGACCTCAATGCCTTTGTTGCTGACAATAAATCCTAGAAGTTTACCAGACCTAACTCCAAAAGTGCACTTACTTGGATTCAGCCTGAGTTTGTAATCCTTCAACCTGGCAAATAGCTTTTGCAAATGTTCAAGGTGTTCCTCCTCTGTTTGTGATCGAGCTATCATGTCGTCTACGTCAACTTCGATCTCATGATGTATCATATCATGAAACAAAGCTACCATGGCGCGTTGATAAGTTGCCCCTGCGTTCTTCAGTCCGAACGGCATCACCTTGTAGCAGAAGGTACCCCACTGTGTAACAAAGGTTGTTTTCTCCATGTCCTCGGGGGCCATTTTAATCTGGTTGTAGCCTGAGAATCCGTCCATGAAGGAAAATACCTTGTGCTGAGCCGTGTTGTCAATCAAAATATCGATATGTGGTAGCGGAAAATCATCTTTAGGGCTAGCCCTGTTCAAATCCCGGTAGTCCACACACATTCTGACCTTGCCGTCTTTTTTAGGTACTGGAACAATCTTAGCAACTCATTGTGGATAGGATGTAACAGCCAGAAAGCCAGCGTTGAATTGCTTCATTACTTCAGCTTTAATCTTCTCAGACATGTCGGGCCTCATTCGGCGGACTTTTTGCTTGATCGGTGGACAATCCTCTCTTGTAGGGAGACGGTGAACCACGATATCTGTGTCTAAACCCGGCATGTCTTCATAAGACCAGGCGAAGATTTCAACGTATTCATTCAACAGTTGTATTAAGCGCTCCTTGACACTTGGTTCCAGATTGGCACCCACTTATACTTCTTTCCTATCTTCCTCTGTTCCTAAGTTGACTGTTTCCAACAACTCTTCATGAGGCAAGATGGCCCTCTCTTCTTGTTGTAGAAGTCTGGCTAGCTCTCCTGGTACTTCACAATCTTCGTCATCTTCGTATTCAGCCTGGTTGACCAAATCTTCAGAGTTATTGAAGGATACAACAGAATAGTCACCCATAGAATCCAGAGTGGAGGGTACCTGCATTTGTGAGTGTGTGTGTGTGTGTAAGGGATAGCCATCCTTAAACAAACAAAAATGCAAAAGGAAAGAAAATGAACACATCAGTTTATAAATGAAAAACGTCCAATGATTCATTAAACATGGCATATGAATATGAAGAGAATCAAAACCCTTACAAATGGACCTACATGCCCCGGGCAAGGCATGAGGTGAAAAATAGTGTGCAGATTGTTTTAGTAATTATTACAGACCAACAGGAAATGTTCGAAAGATAAATTACTGATCGATGAAAGTAATGGGAACGAAGTCTTTCGCCTCTCAGTTGTGTAGTCCCCCTTAGATGGTTGGGAAGATCCAATCTTCAATGTTGGCCTCTTTTTCTTCGTCTTCCAAAGCATTGATTCCATGAGGAGAAATCTTGATGGGTGTTCTTTCAATTTTTGAGCGACGCATAGCTTTTTGTCCCGCAGCGGTAAATCCTAACCCAAACTTGTTTATCTTGTGAGGAAAGTCAGGCAACTGACCCCATGTTGAGCTCTTCCCCTCCTTTATTTCAGCCTTTGCGTCTTTCAGAGATGCCATCCTGGCCACCTGCTTGGGTACCTCAGCTACTGCCTTTGCTACTGCAACCTCGGGAGCAATTTCCTTAAAGTGTTGGAACGGCGTTTCGATGAATTCGCCCTCCACTTCCACATACCTAAAGGAGTTCAGATGACTGATCATGTACTCCTCTTCACCGTGTACAGTTATGATTTTACCCTTAACAGGGTATTTCAGCATCTGATGTAGAGAAGAGGTGACTGCCCCAGCATTATGTATCCACGGTCTTCCTAGCAAGAAAGAGTATGATGGGCGGATGTCCATCACATAGAATGTGGAGTGGAATACTTCAGTGCCTTCCTTGATGGGAATGTCGACCTCCCCATGCACCATTCTTTTAGACCCGTCAAAGGCCCTGACAATGATATTACTTGGTTTCAGCTCCAAGCCTTCACAATCCAACCGGTCCAGAGCTTTCTTAGGCAGCACGTTTAGAGAAGAACCAGTGTCGACCAAGACATGGGCGAGAGTGGTTCCTCGGCATTCAACTGACACATGTAGTGCGTCATTGTGCTTTCTTCCCTTTGGAGTTAGGTCAGCATTAGAGAAACCCAGGCCGTTGTCGGCGGTAAGGCTGGCTACACAATCCTGGAACTGACCAGCTGAGGTTTCCTGGGGTACATGGGCTGTCTTCAAAAACCTTATCAAAGCTTTGGCATGAGCCTCCGAACAAAGCAGCAGGGCCAACATGGAGATCTTCGAGGGGGTTTGCCCCAATTGCTCCACCACGTCATAATCACTCTTCTTAATTATTTTCAGAATCTCCTCCATTTCTTTCTTAGAGGTTTCGGGGATGACCAATGGTTGAGCCCTCGTCCTGACGAGCTCTTCGTGGATCCCTTTTCCCTTATCAGCAGAAGTAGGAGAGACAACCACAGGAGTAACAGCTTCTTCAATCAACGGAGTTCTTGCAGATAGTTTTATCGGTGCAGGGGTAACCTTGGGAGCAGCTGAGGGTCCAAAGATTGCCTTTGGAGGGGCAATCTATGGAGAGAAAATTCTCCCACTTCGGGTAATTTTGCTCGTACTGGCAATGTTTCCAACGTCGGCAGTTTCTTCGTCAGAGCTCTCTTCAGTTATCTCAATTTGCTTAACATCGTGGTAGTAGATTTCTCCACCATAATTCCACGGTATCGATTTGTCAGATTTGTATGGGACGGGCCCAGGCATGGTTATCTTCAAGGGAACAATCTTCGTAGCGGATGTATCTTAACAGGCCTTTTGGGGACCTTGGAAAGATTGGCGAAAATGGTGATTATTGAAACATGATTGATAAGGGTTGGAGTAACGGGAGTCTTTTCGAAAAGAATTTGTTGGTTGTCCATTAGGTGTTGGATGCCTATCTTCAGCAATGGACAGTCGATTGGTAGGGAGGAACAAAAGAAGAAATCTTCTTTACATCCTGGGAAAATCCCAGCCTTCAACAGATTCAACTTGATTGTTAGTAGTGGAGTTATCAGATCATCAACAGCAGCAACATACAGATCTTCTTCAATAGCATGGACATTGCGACCGTGCTTTGGCATCGGAGCGGAGATCACATTTGGCTTCTCCGGGGCGTCGAACTCAACCTCTTTAGCATCTATTAAATCTTGAATTTTATGCTTAAGCGCCCAGCAATCGTTGGTGTCATGCCCGGCGCTGTCAGAATGATAGGCACATTTAGCATTGGGATGATAATGTGGGGAAGTTGTATTCACATTTTTCGGTGCCTCTTTGATACTGGTGAGATTCACCTTCAAAAAGTGGGGAAGAACTTGTGCGGGCGTCATATTGATGCGGGTGAACTGCCATTGTGGTCGTTCTCCCCATTGTTGTTTAGGTCTGGACTGATTGTTACGAGGCTGATCATTTGATGAATTTTGAATCATCACGGCCCCTACAGTCGGCGGGCGCTCAGTTCTTCTCGATCCTTTCTAAGAGTACACAACAACTGCTTCCTTCTTGGTCGGGAATGGTTTCTTAACAGTTGTAGAGGCAGAGGCGTCCCTTTGAATCTTCCCACTCTTAATACCAGCTTCCACCCGTTCGCCAGTCAGAATCAGTTCAGTAAACCCTGCGGGAGAGCTCCCGATCAAATGGTTGAAGAAAGGGCCAGATAGGGTCCCCAAGAACATATCAACTAGCTCCCTATCTGAAATCAGTGGTTGTACTCTTCCGGCCAAGTCACACCATTTCTGGGCGTATTCTTTGAATCCCTCATTTGAGGCCATCCCCATACTTTGTAACTGAGTACGGGTCGGCGCCAAGTCAGCGATATATTGATATTGGCGATAAAAGGCAGCTGCCAAATCCTCCCAACTATGCACGTCTGACCTCTCAAGTTGGTAAAACCAATCAAGTTGTGTACCGGACAGGCTGTCCTGGAAGAAGTGTACCCAAAGATTTCTATCGGATGAGTGAGGTTGAATTCTTCTGACATACGACCTCAGGTGCATCTTCGGGCAAGACAGACCATCGTATTTTGCAAAAGTTGGCACCTTAAACTTTAGAGGGATCACAATCCCAACAATCAATCCCAATTCTTCAAAATCTAGCCCGGGAACCCTTTGCAGCTCCATAACTGCCAGTCTATCCTCCAGGTTTTTGTATTTGTCGTCCGCTGGCGGGTATTGCTGCTCTGAGTAGTCTTCATCTTCCTCAACCTCTTCCTCTTCAGCCTCGGATTCAGAAGGTAATGCAACCCCTTTTCCTTTACCGGTCCCCTCATCAGATGTGGAGGGGAATTCAAGAACTCTCCTAGCTTCATTCTCAAATCTTCTTCCCAGTGTAGCTACCCCAACTCTTTTCTTCTTCTTTTTTCCTTTTTATTGCTCTTTATTCCCTAACAGTGCTTTAAGATCCTCCTGACCCTTTGCCAAGGTCATAAGGAGCTGTTGAAACTGCGAGTTTTGTGACTGCAGATCTTTGACCGTTTGTTCAAGATCCATCTTACTGAAATAAACAGCAGAAAGATAAGGAAACCTGGTGTGAAGACCTGTTTATGCATATGATGAATGATATGTTTATCCATGTAATGCATTCAAGAATTTAGAAATTCAAAGTTGTTGCAAACAAAAAGAACACACGTCATATTAATAAGAAGAAATTTTGTCAGTACATAAATGCCCCATGGGCCAAATATTACAAAAACTTCTTAAGGTAAAAAGACGTTGCGCATCCTCTTTGGTGCGATGTAAGTGTTGAGGGTCTCCTCCTCGTGAAGTCGGCGGGTAAGCTCCAAAACCTTCTTCTCACCGGCGTAGAAGCTGGCTTCAAAAGTATTCCGTTCTTCCTTGAGTTGGATCCAACTCTTCTGCATCTCCTCCCATGATGTTGGCATGTCAGGATGTAGGATGGTGTATGGAACCTCTCCTTCCTTAACAGGTTCTTTAGTCAAAGGGAGAATATGAGGGTAAGGCATCATAAGACTCTGGGCTCGGGTTCGTACCCACTTGAGGTAAGGCTCAAGAGGGATGGAGTTCTTGTGCCCCAGTGTCTTGCTATCTACCTTGTTAGGCATCCTCCAAGCTCTGATGAATCTTTGGCGAAGTCCTTGCGCATCGTTGTCGAAGTCAAAAACTAGGTCAGGAATCAGCATGTCATGAGGGTCGTCCCTCCGTGCATATCCAAATTGTCTCAAAGCTAGACAGGGGTTGTAGGTAATGCCTCCCCTAATGCCAAGTAATGGAACATTAGGGAATTCACCACAACGATCGACGATGATGACATTTTCTCTGGACCGAGAACACCAATGTACATCAGAATGTGTGAGGGTCATCAATCGTTGTGACCACCTTAAGCCTTGTTCATTCTTCAAAACTGATTGTGGAAGGTGAGAAATAAACCACCTTGCAAGGAGAGGAGTACAACACATGAGAACACCTCTCTTCCTCATTGTTCGTGTGTAAAATGGGTGGAGGATGTCCCCAAGCAATGTAGGTATGGGATTCCTGGATATGAAGATCTTAACAGCATTCACATCTATAAGTTGGTCAGGATTTGGGAACAAGACCAACCCATAAATGAGGAGTGCCACAATCTCTTCAAAGGCTTGTAGATTCAAAGAATTCCAACACTCTTGTGCCTTCTCAAACAAGAACTTTGCCAAGAAGCCCTTGACACCACTTCTGGTTTCCCAATACCCCTTGATGTCAGATGGTTGCAAGTGTAGTGCTTGAGCAACATCTTCAGGCTTTGGTTCCTTTTCCGTACCGTTGTAGGGTAGTTGATTAAGAATAGGAATTCTCAGGAGTTTAGAAAATTCCTCCAAAGTAGGCACCAATTGGTAGTCGGGGAATGTGAAACAGTGGTGAAGGGGGTCAAAGAACTGGAACAACACTTTCACCATGTCTTCTTCAATGTTGGTGTTAACTAGGCTGAGCAGTCTACCATGTCTTTCACTGAAGAGAGAACTTTCCGGAATTCTGGATGTAAGCTCCTTGAGTTGAGGAGGGATTCTCACAAGGTTGACTTGGATAGTTTTCCTGCGAAGAGTTTCCATGACCTACAAAACAAGAACAAAGATGAAGATCCAAACCCTTGAAATGGTTAGTGAATGCTTATGATGCTTTATGATGTTTATGATGTATGCACAACCACATGTACAAGCAAGTCACACAAAACCCTAGTTTCAGGCTTGCATGAGGTTTCATAGGTAAGTACCCTCTTGAGTGTAGTTGGCTTAAAAACCTGTCCTATAAATAGTAATCGGGTTCTAAGGAGCTCAATATCATTGGATTATTTTCCATGTTCATTGTTTTGGTTTAGCCACTTAACTAGCGACCAAAATATTCCAAGAAAACAACCCTCAATGAGTGTAGTATCGAGTATCTACCAACTTCGGACTGCACCAAAGCCGGTCATCTCACTACCCCTAATAAAAGGCCAAGATGGTCAAGTAAGGTTCTAGGTCATTAGTGCTTAGTGACATCACTCAGCGGCCCCGTACTCTCCTTGATTGAACTCAAGGGTTACCGGTACTCACAAATATGTCGCACTAATATAGCTATTGCTTCAACCGTGTCGGTATACCCCGCACAGTTTCCACAACGTATTGCTATCTATGAATGTTTCCACAAATCTGGGTGTAGGATTTCAAGCCCAAACAAGAGAACCAAAATGTAAAGCAATCAAAGCAAACAATTAGTCATGCAAAAGGTGATCTAAGCCCTAAGGTTACTCCACTTTCAATTTTCCCCAGCAAAGTCGCCAGTTCTGTGATACGGTGGGAGAACTAACTTGAGGTTTTGCGTTTGTTTTCGCAAATGTTTCGGTTTAGCAAGAGTCGCCACCGACTTTTTATTTTATCCTAAGGAAAGGTTAAAAAGCACAGGAAAAACCTTTGAGATGTTTTCTTGGGTTCGGGGAGTAGATTATAGAAAGGGAAGGTATTAGCACCCTTTCTATCCATGGTTATCCATGGGCTCTTAGTTACTTGCTTAGATCACTTGCCTTTGCTTTTCAATTGTTTGAAATGGTGCTTTGTGTGTGTGGTTTTGAAAATGTTTTGAAAAAGATGCCTTGTCTAGGCAACCATTGTAACAATTCTTTACTCGAATGTTTTACAAAGGTGTTTGTCTTTTTGAAAAGATGTTTCAATGTTTTTGAAAGTTTGTTTTGAAGTTGTGTTGTGATGTGTGTTTTTGAAAAATGGCAAGGATATGTTTTGCAAGTTGGTCAAGTAACCAAGAGCTATCTACCCTAAATTTCTCAAAGATCTTTCTCATGTTTTAACCCTTTTAACAGTGTTGTTTCACCATTGTATTTGGTGAACAAACTTGTGTTAGGATGTTAACGGGACGGGCGCGGGTCATTGTTTAGACCATAGAGGCAATAGTGCCAAGTGTCTTTGGCAATTTTCTCAAGGGACTTGATCATTTTTTAGGCAACTTGATAGCGTCATCGAGGGACTATGATCATTTGATTTGTTTTTTTATTTTGCCAAAGACACTTAACATGCAACTATGGTCCATTTTTGAAGGCAACAAGTGGAGTAACCCTAGGGGTGCAAGTGTGCATTGTGTATTTGATTTTCATGTATTTGTCTTGTATTAGGTCAAGCTATTTGTTGGTTTTATTTGCATACAAACCCTAAGTCTAACATGGCATAATTAAAAGCTTTAAAATGCGGAAATTTAAAGTCTTAAATTATTACAACATGATTATGGGGATGGGGGTACAAATGTTTGAATGGGGGGATATTTGACAAGAAATTAAATCTAAACTATTACATCCATATCGAATATACAAATATTTAACATTTAAATAAATACAATGTAAATAAATATCAAAATACTATGTATTATGCAAAAAAAAGATTTTTCATGTATGTAAAAAGATTTTTCATATTTGAAGTATAAACAAAATAAAAAAAGTCATTTTTATTTCATTTTTATGGTTTAGGGCAAAACCCTAATTTTCAAGTAAATAGTGTTTATTTATTAATTATGTACAATATTTGTTAATTATATACAAAAAATAAAAAGGGTATATTGTAAAAAAGTATTTTTGATGTCAAATATTAAATAAAAATAAAAAACGTATTATTTCTATATTTTTATCCTAAATATCTAATAAAATATACAAATATTTATATATTAAATATGCTAAATATGTACAAAAATAAAATATTAATTATTCAAAAAATGTATATTTTAGAAAATGTTTTCAAAATGTAAACAAAAAATAATAACTAAAAAATAAATATTTTTGTATTATTTTCTAGGGTTTTAAAAAAAAAGGAAATATATTTGTTTATATGTATATGTTAAATAAAACAAATAAATGCCAAATAAATGCAAAAAAAGATGGAAAAATATTTTTGGAGTTTTTTATATTTGTACAAAAAATATGGAGTCAGAATCAAAAAAGAAAAATGCACAACGACAATTATTTCACACAATGGGCCAGGGGGGTGTAAATGAAAAAAAGGGGTGTAAACAGCAAGCTGACTCAGGCCCAGCCCAAGCCAGCTTTGTATTCAACCTCCAGCAACATTCAAACAGAAAATGCACGCGCCTCCTATGCAATCATCATCTCCTGATTCTTTGACTTTTAACAAAAACTCATAACACCAATAATGTAGAGCATCAAAAGACGAATTCAAACATATAAAATACTTGACCTAACTCTAAGAAACCAGGGAGAATTTCTTCACCCCCAATTTCTGACCTAATTTTTCTTCAATGTTCATGGCCAAAATTCTCACAGCATGCTTAATATAAATGAAAAGTAAATACATGGATGGCTTCAGGGCTATGAGTAGAACATGTTTCATTCATAAACCTAAGCTTAATCATGTCTGGATAGAGAGATAAAAGTCCATGGTTTTACCTGTTTCAGTTTGAGTCGTGTACAGTAATGTGGCCAACTTCAATGGAGTTTGAGCTTTTGTACAGCTTGCCTGAAGTCCAAGGATGCTTCCCAAGTACCTAGCTTGCTTTGAAACTCTCTGAATCGTGCTATGGAATTTCACCTGCAAAACTGAAAAGTGAAAATGGCAACAGAGGTTAGGGATGTTACAGTTTGTATTTAGGGCTTGGGATAGTTTGTGTGGATGATATGGAATGTGTTTGAAAGGTTTTTAGCCAAAGTGCACGAGTGGATTGAGTTGTGGAAGTCAAACTGCAACGGATGCCCTGTTTTTGCATCAAGATGGTGTTTTGATGTATGAGGAGGTTTGAGAGGTGGTTGATTCGTGCCTTAGGTCTGTTTTGGTGTATGGACGATGTGTATAAAGTTTTCTTTGGCTGGTGTTTACAGGAAATGAGAGTTGGAGTTATTTTGCAATGTTTCTTCCCGTGTAAGCAAAGAAATGTCAAGTTGTGATATAGGCCTGTACCAAGCTCTCAAGCATGCTGCAGAACTTTCTCTTGATCAGTGGGATATGTGTACAAACTCTTTCCTCAAAGATCTGGCCCATGCCTCCAAGATTTGGTATTTGACATAAAGCACCACTTTTCAAAAATGGCAAGTTTTCTTTTTCCATTTAAGGATTAATTCTATGTGTAATGACCAAATGCACAAAACAATGCTTGAACACAATGGTTAGGCATTAAATTATTGAGTGTGAAGAGGTTTAGAGGCCTGCAAACTATCACAAACCCTGCTGACTTGAAAATGCAAATGTTATGAACAAGCTTTGGCCATGAACAAAAGTGAGTTTTTGCCAACTTTGCAAATTCGATTCTCTCTAACCACAAGGGTGTTTGATGAGCTCTTGGACAATTTGGAAAGCTTGGAATGTGTACTACAATCCATATTTGTAATGAAAATTGAAACTCCAAGTGGAACCATGTGAAAAATGGCCAAGAAGTTGGACAAAAATCCTGCCTAGAATAGGTCAAAATTTCTCTAAGTTAAAAATGTTTTGCACCCTTGTTCCAAAAATCATAACTTGAGATACAAGCTTCCTTTGAGAAAACTTTGTGAATAAAAGTTGTAGATTTTGAAATGGACTACAACTTTCATGTTTCAAGTTTTGTTTGAATCCATTTGCATCTTGATGAAAAAATGGGACAAAGTTAGGAAAAAATAAGGAAATTTCATAACTTAGAAAATTTCTAAGTTATGAAATTTTTTCATTTTAAACCCTAATTTGCAATTTTGGATTTATTGATGAACAAGTTTCATAATTTGACATGTCATGATGAAAAATGAATCTTGGCACTTGATTTTTACCAAAAAGTCAAAGTTTGACTTTTCAGTATACAGTCAAATTTTGATCAGTTGACTGGAAAATTCATCTGTCAATCCTGTGCATTTGAGATCTTTTGAACTTGTTGAATGGGTCAAGACAATGCCATTGAGTCCTTGAGTCCATATGTGAGCTTGGTTTGCCATTGGTTAGGTCAAACAGTCAGAAATTGCCTTTGTGTAGTCAAAACCCTAAAAATGACCATTTTGCCCTTTTGGTGATCTGATCAAATTTCTTGTGGAATTGTGATCCAAAATTGACCAAATGGTTCATATGAGTTTATGATGTTGATGTGGGTCAAAAATCATGAGGTTTGACTTTCAATTGGCCACAGTTGACTTTTTCCCCAATACAGTTGATTTCTAGGTCAACTGTCCAATTGACTGGGCAAAGATTGGAATCAAGGCTTGAAACTTGGTATGGTTAAACTTGTAAGTCCAACATGAAGCATGAAAGTCACTTTGGGCATTTTAGGCAAAACATCTTTGTGCAAACTCAAACCCTAATTTGGGTCAACAATGCAAGGAGGGGTCTTGAGCACAGCAAACCCTAACTTGATCTTGAGCTCCAAGAGTCTTGTGGTGAGAAAATGTTGATGAAAAGGGAGGGAAAATTTTGGGGTTCAACACTGACTCACACTACTCTATTGATTTTAAAGATGGATCCAATCAAGTATATCGTCGAAAAGCCTACCTTGTCCGGAAGAATAACAAGATGGCAGATGATCTTGACTGAGTATGACATCCAATATACGACCCAAAAGGCAATCAAGGGAAGTGTATTGGCAGACCATTTGGCACATCAAGCAGTGGATGATTACCAGTCTATGAACTTTGAATTCCCGGACGAGAATATCATATTGGTAACTGATTGTGAGACACTTGGACCGGATGAAGGACTTGAGGAAGGATCCCGATGGTCTATTTACTTTGATGGAGCTTCGAACACTTTGGGTAATGGCATTGGCACCATGATCATATCTCCTAAAGGCTCTCATACTCCGTTTACCGCCCGACTATGTTTCAACTGCACCAACAATATGGCGGAGTATGAAGCGTGCATCATGGGTCTTCGAGCAACAATTAACCTAAGGATTAAGTTTCTGAGTGTCTTTGGAGATTTCGCTCTCGTGATCAGTCAGATCAAAGGCGAGTGGGATATAAAACATTAGAACCTTATTCCTTACAAAGAGTATGTATTTACGTTGCTTCCCCATTTTGAGGAGATAACCTTTGAACACTTCCCTAGAGAGGAGAATCAGTTGGCGGACGCGCTGGCTACGATGTCTTCTATGTTCAAAGTTAATTGGGACAACGAATCTCCCCGGATTATCATTGAAAGATTGGAAGAGCCTGCACATTGTTGTGATATTGAGACTGAAGAGGTAGCGGATAAACCCTAGTTTCATGAAGTAAAAAGGTATCTGGAGGCTCAAGAATACCCCGAGGGTGCATCTGTTAATGATAAGAAGTTTCTGAGAAGGTTCGCGGCAAAGTTTTTCATCAACAATGGTATTCTTTACAAGCGCAACCATGATTCGACCTTACTGCGATGTGTGGATAAGAATGAAGTAGAAAGGATCATGGCGGAGTTACATGAAGGTACTTTCGGAACTCATTCCAGTGGACACACCATGGCAAAGAAAATCCTTCGGGCGGGATATTATTGGTCCACAATGGAAGCTGACTGTTATCAGCATTCTCAGACGTGTCACAAGTGCCAAGTCTATGATGATAAGGTGCACATACCTCCAGTTCCTTTGAACGTCTTGACGGCACCTTGGCCTTTTGCAATGTGGGGCATTGATATGATCGGCGAGATCAGACCTACAGCATCCAACGAGCATCGTTTCATCCTGGTAGCTATTGATTACTTTACGAAGTGGGTTGAAGCAGCTTCCTTTGCTACAGTAACCAAGAACGTCGTGGCACGATTTATTCGGCACAATCTGGTCTGTCGATACGTAGTGCCAGAGAGGATCATTACGGACAATGGTACCAATATCAACAACAAGATGATCGCTGAGCTCTGCGAGCAATTCAAGATACAATATCATAACTCTTCTCCCTACCGGCCGAAGATGAATGGGGATGTCGAAGCAGCCAATAAGAACATTAAGAAGATTGTGCAGAATATGACAGTGACATACAAAGATTGGCACGAGATGTTACCATTTGCTCTTCATGGGTACCGTACCTCAGCGCGGACGTCAACAGGGGCAACACCCTATTCCTTGGTATATGGTATGGAGGCAGTCTTGCCCATTGAAGTTCAGATACCCTCTCTTCGGATTATGAAGGATGCAGGTTTGAGTGAAGATGACTAGATTCAGACCCGGCTTGATCAGCTGAACCTAATCGACGAAAAGAGACTCACTGCTATTTGTCATGGTCAGACGTGTCAAAAGCGAATGATCAAGGCATTTAACAAGAAAGTCAGACGACAAGAGTATCAAGTTGGGGACCTGGTAATCAAGCGCATTATCTTACCTCAAGGTGATCCCAGGGGCAAATGGACTCCTACTTACAAAGGGCCATTTGTGGTTAAGAACATTTTCTCAGGAGGGGCTATGATTCTAACCACCATGGATGGTGACGACCTTCCTCACCCCGTCAATGCAAACATAGTGAAAAGATGCTATGCATAATCGAAGACCCGCTAGGTTGACTGGCCTAGGCAAAAATAAGGGCTTCCCGGTGAACTAAAAGGGTTCGGGCAAAAATAAGGGATGAAAATGAAAAAATATGTACACCCGACAAGTCGAAAACCTGGAAAGGCGGCTTGGGAAAAAATGGGTATCCCGGTGGACTGAAAACCCGAAAGGGCGGTCCAGGAAAAAATTAGGGATCAAAGCGTAACACTATGTCTCATTGGATCACCTTACATCCAGACTTCGGTATCAACTATTAAGCTCAGATGGCACTAATCAATCTGATCTACCTTCAACCAACAACAAAGTGATGAGACGCTCGAGGACATAAAGGCAATAGCAGAGTTGGAGCCCAATGGGATTATTCACATAGCTGTTTTGTTTTCTTTTCACAATTTGTGTAAATTCTATCTATTCGGCGGCGTTCTCTTACTAGGACGTCAGCCTCTTGTACAAAAACGCCTATTTACAGGCCAAACTTTAAAATCAATACAAATTCATTTTCAAAGAAATTTCAAACTGTTTTACCTTTATCTGTTTTGATTCGCAAAGAATGTCCCATGTTCATTTTTGATATATGCATTTGACATTAATTGCTGCTCATAAATATTTACATGCGAAACAAAAGATGAATTACTGGTAATATCAGAAACAGGGGCAATAAGAATTGTCCAAACTATGTAGTTGCTCTATCCACCAGGTACAAAGGTAGATTCAGCTGAAGAATATGGCTAAGATACTTTCGCTCCCCGCAGAGTAAGGCAGTAATGGTAACCCTCCCCCAGCTGATACTTGCAACTATAAACAAATCAGTAATGCTCTCCCCAAGCAGAGTTGATTTACCATCAACACTGAAAAGGCTTAATATCCCTGGCAGTCTCAATATTCCCCAACAGAGTATAAGAATGTTCCCCGGTAGAATACTGGATACCCCCCAGTGGAGCCAATATTTCAGCAGAATGGTCTGAAAAAGCTTCCCCAACGGAGTTGAAGAATCATCCCCAGTAGACTCTGGAAGTCTATCCCCAGCGGAGTACAAAATAAATCTCCCCAGCCAAGTTCAAAGGATCATCCCCAGCATAATTCAGAAGGATTGTCCCCACAAAAGTCTAACAGGGTTATCCCCGGCAAGTCACAACTGAAAGATCATCCCCCAGCGAAGTTCTTTCCTTTCACAAACAGGAATTCAATCCTCAACAGATTGAGTATTACCAGCAACGGTAATCCATCCCCAGTAGAGTTTATCAGTGGAGTCCTCAGTAGAGCATCTCTACCCTACAGAGTAACCTCCTCATCAGTTTATTCCCCAACGGAGTTCTCTTATCCTGCAGGTTTATTCTTGCAATCACCTTCGTTCACCATCCCCAGCGGAAACGAAGAATCCAACTCTGTCTCTAGCAACTATCCGGGATTTATTTTCCCCATCTAAAACATTACATTTCCATACATCATGATACATGCATATACGCATCATAACATACAATCTCATTTATGTTGAGAACATCATTGCTTGATCCATCTCATTCATTGCATATGACTGACCTTTACCTTTCAGGAAAGATGCAGTTAAGTTCTCAGCTATGTCAAATACCTTCTCTGGTTCAGTCAGATAGACCCTAAGATCTCCCTGATTCGTATTTCAGTTGAAGATATTCTAAGACTTTTTGTCTGGTCCAGTTAAATCGATTCCTAAAGATTTTTCTGATGCTGATCCAGTCAAAGTTATTCCAAGACCTTGTCTGGTCCAGTTAAATCAATTCCTAAAGATTTTTCTGATGCCGATCCAGTCAAAGTTATTCCAAGACCTTGTCTGGTCCAGTTAAATCGATTCCTAAAGATTTTTCTGATGTCGATCCAGTCAAAGTTAATCCAAGACCTCCTCTGGTTCAGTCAGATCGCCGATAAGATCTCTCTGATTCGTATTCCAGTTGAAGTTATTCCAAGACCTTGTTCGGTCCAGTTAAATCGATTTCTAAAGATTTTTCTGATGTCGATCCAGTCAAAGTTATTCCAAGACCTTGTCTGGTTCAGTCAGATCGCCGATAAGATCTTCCTGATTCGTATTCCAATTGAAGTTATTCCAAGACTTTTTGTCTGGTCCAGTTAAATCGATTCCTAAAGATTTTTCTGATGCCGATCCAGTCAAAGTTAATCCAAGACCTTCCCTGGTTCAGTTGGATCGATGATAAGATCTCCCTGATTCGTATTCCAGCCGAAGTTCAGACTACCTATCAACGATCTCCAAATGGCATCTGTAAGCCCATTCCCGATATCACAATGGTGATACCACTTCATGCGAGTGCAAATTTCTGGGCACTCTAGTGTTCAATCATCTTCCACCTTTGGATCACGAAAGGCCCGAAAGCCAATCTATATCCTCAGGTTTAAGGAAATTGAACAGGGGAAGCTGTTGTACCCCAAAATTTACCCTCTCATATTTCTCAAAACATTGCAAGAAAAATCTCCAAGTGGCTCAAGATTGCTCAAGAATTGGACAATCAAATCATCTCCTAAGGAAGTCAACCTCAAATTAGGGTTTTGTGTTGCATCAAGGTCCTTGCATCCAAATGACCTCAAGTTCTCCCCAATGTCCTAATATGTTCTCAAGTTCATCCATGTCAAATTTCAAGCCTTGCAGAGGAAGTTTGGTCAGTCAATTGCTCAAGAGATCTAAAAATCGATTGTGCTAGGGCAAAAGTCAACTATGACCTGTATACAGTCAAACTTCAAGATTCTTTTGTCAACATTCTCATTTTGAAGGATATTTCATAATTTGATCAAGGTTTGATCATGATTCATCAAGGATTGCTCAAAATTCATCAAGACTCAAAAGTTGCTAAATTAGGGTTTTGTAGGAAAAGTTAACTCAACTTTGACCAAGCATAAATTTCTCATACTTTATGAGAAATGGCCCATCAAAAGCTCAGTTTTAATAGGATGCAATTTCCTACAATCCATATTCATACCCCAAGATCAAGAAATGCACTCACAAAAAGTTACAAATTTGGACATTATAGGTCATTTTTGAAAGTCAACAAAAACACCTTTTTTGCCAAAGCTTATAACTAGAGCATGGAATATAAAAATGAGATGAGACAAAAAGGGTTGGTTAGAGGACATCTCAATCTTTCTAAAAAGTCAAAGAACACTTCAAAAAGTTCAAAATTGGAGAAGTTATACATTGTTGAAGTTGGGCATTTTTGCAAAATTGCAAAAAGTCAACTATCCCCAAAACTTCAAATTTTGTCAAATGGGCCCATTCTTTTCCACTTGATTTGATCTTGTCACACTAAACACGTGTCCTAGCTTCAGCCTTGTGTCCATTTATTAATTTTTCAATTTTATTTGATTTTTTATTGAATTAATTCATTTTAAATCAATTTAAATCAAATAAAATCTAAATATTGATTACTTAGGATCTTTTTGGTTGTTATAGGTCTTAATTAACATCATGATCAACATCAAATTCGTATCTCGCCATATCATGAACAAAAAGATGATTTTTTGGCAAAATTGGAAGGTTTTCAATGGAGGATCAAATCAAATCTCCAAGCCATAATGCACAAGGATTCAGTCCAAAATTGTTGACCTAATGCACTCCTTATTACATATACAATGCAAAGGCACGAGTTTTAGAGGTTAGAGGCTGCAGAATCACAAAAATCAAACTTGAAAAATTATCAAAAAAGCTTGAAACTGAAATCGTGCTTAGAGGCAGTTTCAACACCAAATCTCCACGCTAATCCATTGTTGGACCATCCTTGAAGCAAAACCAATCCCTAACAAGCTCTCACACCCTCACAATCGCGCTGTAAGTCTCTCAAAACACCTCCTTGTATTTGAAATCGCAACTCCATGTTCTTGCATTTTTTGACAAAATCTTTGCATATTCATGATCCTTGTTCAATTTGCAAGCTTTCTGCATTAGCCAATTGTATTTATATGGTCTATAACCCCCTAGCCGAATCTAGGGTTCTTGGTTTGTATTTTTGGGCATTTCTTGTACAGGTGAAATCAAGGTCCAAGAATGGTATATATTTGTTCAGGAAGCCTAGACGAGCATGACCATGGTCCTGGATTTGATTTTTATGGCCTAGAATAGGATTTAGAATGCACATGCGAATTTAGTTGCGGATACAAATCCGCAGGTAAATATCCAGGTTTTAACGAAGAAGACGATGACGCGTCTCCCTCCCATTGGTTGATTCAAATATAGCGCGTTTTTATTTTTTTTTCTAATCCATTAATTTGTTTTTGCTTTATTATTATTAGTTTCTAATACTATGACAAATGAAGCGTAGTGGTTGAGTGGCAACGCGTGCATCCAATGACTCACAAGACCTGGGTTCGAATCCCAAGTCCCTATATTCCTTATTATTATTTTCTTTCAGTTGTTCCAGCGCGTTTCATGCATTGTAGCGCACCATGGTCTCTCACCTAATCATTAGCCAGATGGCCCCAGGCCAGATCTGGTGGTCCAGAATGAAAGCCTACCATATGCCCTATTCAACGTGCACACGTGGAATCAGAAAAAGTCAGCCAGGCCAGCGAAATTGGGCCTTGGAAATTGCCAGTCTCACCACCTATACAGGCCCAAACCCTCACTCTCTCTATTTTTATTATTTTCTTTTTATTATTTCTTTAAATCATTTATTGTTATTATTATTATTTAGCAAACCAATCAAACTTTTTTTTCTGAATAAAATTAAAAACCAAAAACATTTTATTTATTAAATTAATTTTCAGCATTTTATTTTTGTTAATAAATATTAATTGAATTAATTTAGTTTAATTATTAAATAACTTTAATATCTTTTGCAATAATTAAAATTAATTTAGATAATTAGATTATACTAACTTTGATCAAATTTATTTTTATTTCTTTAAATGCCAAAAACTCCAAAAAAATATCTTTTTATTAATTAATTTGTTTATTGATTTAATAATTAATTTAGATCTAATTTCTTTTTATTCAAAAATAACAAAACAAGATACTTTCTTTTAAAAAAGGGTCAAAACCCTAAAAAATTCGCATTCGATTTAATTTCCCGCACGCGATTCATTTTACCATATTATTATATTTGTTTCCCGGAATGTAATAGTTTAATAGGGCTTTCAATACTTTTATCGCTTTATTTATTTTCCGCATTTTAATTTCAAGGGTTGCTTTTGGAGATGTAAATACCCGACGCCTTGTAATAGTTAGTTTTAATTTCCGCACCTTATAAACTGTTAGATGTTTGATAATAGGGAATGCATGACAAGATTGAACATTTAAACCTAAAATCAACATAGATCACCCATGACATGTACAAAGACAAATTAACTGAAAACAACACACTCGCACATGCGCATTCTTAGGGTACACCTCACTTGGTTGCCTTCGAACGTGGTCATTGAGTATAGGAAGTTTTAGAGGTCGCCCTCTTGTCCAAAGATCATAGTTGCCTCGAAACGGTTGCCTCGGAAAAATGATCTAAGACATTAGGGTTACCGCTAAGGCCTCCTAACATTGCTTTAGTAACCACACGTCCCTTAATCGAATTGACCCTTAAACTCCAATGACGATGCTACCTACTCATCAATAGTGGGATAGCACTGTCTAAAGGACATTAGCACATATTGATTCTTTTTTCGAGTAGGTAGATGATTCTTAAGTACTTGCTCTCTCAAAACAAAACAAAACTTTTTGCACTTACACTCCTCTTTCAAACAAAAACTTCTTTCAAACACACAAACACAAAGAAAGCAAAATTTTGAAAATACTTTGAGCAAGTACCTAAGAGCCCGTGGATAACCACGGATAGAAAGGGTGCTAACACCTTCCCTTTCTATAATCTACCCCCCGGACCCGAGAAACATCTCGAAAAAGGAATTTTTCTGTGCTATTTTCCTTTCCTTGTTGGATAAAATAAAAGACGGTGGCGGCTCTTGCTTACCGCGACATTTTGCAAAAACAAACGCAAAACGTGAACCATCATTTTAAAACAGTCAGTTCTCTCCCACCGTATCACAACGACTTTCATCTTTTCAAATGCCAAAAAAAATCAATACACTTTGTCGTTCTAAACCCAGTTCTTGTCTGGTAGTCAGTTCCCTAAACACTCGTATGTGTCAAGTTTCCTAAACACCCACTCGAGTCATATACTCAAACACTCGTCCGTGTTTACCTTTTAATACTCGTCCGTATCTTCTTTCAATACTCGTCCGTATTGATTCGAACACTCGTCCGTGTTTACACTTTTGATACTCACCTGTATCTTCTTTCAATACTCGTATGTATTGATTCAAACACTCGTTCGTATTGAATCAAACACTCGTCCGTGTTTAAACTTTTTGATACTCGCCTGTATCTTCTTTCAATATTCGTCCGTATTAATTCAAACACTCGTCCGTGTTTAACCTTTGATACTCGTCTGTATCTTCTTTCAATACTCGTCCGTATTGACTCAAACACTCGTCCGTGTTTAACCTTTGATACTCATTTATATCTTCTTTCAATATTCGTCTGTATTGATTCAAACACTCGTCTGTGTTTAACCTTTCTTGATGCTCGTCCGTGTCGCTTATCTAAATAATCGTTATGTCGTAACCCATGTCACCTTCTTAGAACCTGAGATCGCCCGTAGGCTAGGTTCTTCCTCAGATCATCTTAGAACCTGAGATCACTCGTAGGCTAGGTTCTTCCTTAGATCATCTTAGAACCTGAGATCGCCCGTAGGCTAGGTTCTTCCTTAGATCATCTTAGAACCTGAGATCGCCCGTAGGCTAGGTTCTTCCTCAGATCATATTAGAACCTGAGATTGCCCGTAGGCTAGGTTCTTCCTCATATCATCTTAGAACCTGAGATCGCCCGTAGGCTATGTTCTTCCTTAGATCATCTTAGAACCTGAGATCGCCCGTAGGCTAGGTTCTTCCTCAGATCATCTTAGAACCTGAGATCTCCCGTAGGCTAGGTTCTTCCTTAGATCATCTTAGAACCTGAGATCGCCCGTAGGCTAGGTTCTTCCTTAGATCATCTTAGAACCTGAGATCGCCCGTAGGCTAGGTTCTTCCTTAGATCATCTTAGAACCTGAGATCGCCTCTTGGTTAGGTTCTTTCCATATACTTTGTCTTAGAACCTGAGATCGCCCTTTGGCTAGGTTCTCTGTCAAATCACTCTCATGTGTCACCTTAGGATCGTAGGTCGCCCGTAGACCTCGTCCGCAGTCTTTTCATACCAACCATTTGTCTTATATTGGCATCAAGCCACGTTACAAGTACAATCTCTGTCTCTTCATTGAAAAAACAAATTTCTTTTCCCCAGCAGATAACACAAAAATAAATAAAGAAAACACTTACTCTTCCTCCCAGGACAAATTTTTGGCATTGATATTTAATCATCTTCAACCTTGAACTTCCGAAAGGCACGCGCCAATCGTACTTTCAGGTTTAAGACAATTAAATAGGGGCAGCTGTAATACCCCAAATTTGTCCTACCCCTCTACTTTTATCTGGTTTATGCATTGTCGTGCTTTTCTCATGTACATATCTCCATTAGGTCATTTAACATTGCATACATTCGCTAACAACATAACTTCGAAAGGGGTCGAGAACCTTCAAGATTAGGGTTTTATCAACTGGCTAAGGTGTATATGTTCAAATAGAGCCTGATTCTTCTGGTTATTTTTCAAGGCAGTGAAATTGCAGAATTAGGGTTTTGTGTTCATGGATGTTGTGGAATTAGGGTTTTGTGTTCATAGGTGTTGTGTTCATCAAGCTACAAGATCATCCTCCATTAAGAATTCATCAAACGCAAGTTGATTAGGGTGCCACATCTTCTATGTTCGAATTTGTAGTATCTATTGACCAAGGTGCATTGGGCTTCATATTACGTTTCTTTCTGTACTTCGAAGCGCCCTCAAGACATTGTTGTTGTCCATGAAGTCAAGATATAGTGTGGATTGGATTGTAAAATGCAAGCCGTGTATATGGCATGAAGTTGTAAGTACATTGAGTTCGAAACTTCATCGTTCTTTCGAATACTTGTTACCTCACATTGCAAGTAACTTGGCTTACTGGTGATTGTTGAATTGGATTCGTTAAAACTTCTAATTATGCTCATATTGATATTAGTTCAAGGTTTCAGTTTCGTGATTTGGCAATGGTTTATTCAAGATAAGGTTGGAAGATTCGTTCATGTGGTTCTCTTGGTGTACAAGTTACGAATTTGCAAAGAATTACAAGTCATAACATCATTCAAGGTTATTCGTTTAGTTTGGTTCATCAAAACTCATCAAGATCCAAGGGTTCACGTTCATTCAATGATATGATCTTTACAAGTTCTAAAACATCACACATGGTTTTTTTAAAAGGGGTTATCCAACTTCATTCTCGTTCATATAAGGTCATAACCATGCGATTTACAAGCTATGTTATTGGAGCATTACAAGAGAAAATTACAAAGACAATAGAAAAGAATGATTCATTTACATGGAAAATCTATCCAAAACACATCCATACTGTTACAAATGTTCTGAAAGATTTCAGGTTTTATACCGTCATCAACGTCATGATATATGCCATGCTTTAATCAATCTTCAATACTCCATAACCAACCTCCACCTTCAATCTTCTTCACGTTGCTCAAGTTCTGAGATCTACATGTACCAACATTTCAGGCCTTTCATGTTTCAAGCCTTCGTCATAGTCCAAATAATCGGCCCTTCATATTTCAGAAAAATTAGAAATTAAACAAAACACCCTAACCATAATCTCCAAATATAACCCCTAACTGCCTTAAAAAGAAATTCCAGCCAAGAGAAAATAAATAGAATTTCTTAACCGAAACAGAATTTCACCCAACCATTTTCGAAACTACCCTGTAATTGAATCCCAACTTAACAAAAAATGACCTGCATAATGAAAAAGCCTCTAACAAACTTCCCAATCTCAAATAATTCTAATAACTTTTTCTAACCTTCTAACAGATTTCTAAAATCTCAACTGTCAAAACCAAACTAACACAACCAGAAGTGAATTCACAAATAGAAAATAAAAAAAAGACCAATTCCAACCAACTGCTAAATAGAATAACAAACTTCTTCTAACCTCCTAACTGTTTTCTAACTTCCTCTAACAACTATAACCATCTTCAATATAACATATATAAACAGAAGCTTACCTTTCATTTTGATTCCGGGAATTGGACCGAAAGATCACACTCCAAAATTCTCTCTTTTTCCTCTCTCAATCTTCACTCTACACCACCATCATCATTCTTCGCATTTGGAATAATCACCATTCTGCAAAAAAAATCTCGTCCCTCTCTGTTTCATCTCTGTGCATCAACCATTCATCTTCAAAGATTCTCCAAATATCTCTCTCCCTACTCTTTCTCCATAACTTCATCTTCATTCTCTTGGTATCTGTAGCATCTACATCTCCAAGCTTCTGCAAAAAAAAACTTTCCACCAATACATCATCGTCCTCATCATAACTTCATTCTATATCAACAACAACAAACACATAGTAAAATGCTTCAGCAGTCACATCATTGCAACAAACGCAAGATCCACAACAGAAATTTGTAGAGGTAGAACCACAACACAAACAAAGAGAAGAAGAAGAATATATTCAAGAATCATAATATTACCTTCGTACTACTGAATTTTTTCTTGATTTCTGGTTTTCGCATTCGAAACGCCATTGGAGCGACTCCGATAAGTAAGCGCCCTATCTTTCTTCATCCTTGTGTAAATGTTTCTATTGTTGTATATTATCTCCTGGCCGCTATCATTGTTCACAAAGTAGAAAATGAATCGCGAATGAGCGAAGTTGCTAGAGCAGATTGAACAGAAGTCTGAGAAGAGAAAACAACGGCTGAAGCGTCTGAGATGGAGGATCGCTTATGAACAATGGTTGAGTATCAGACAAAGCAGATCGATCAAAAAAGAAGAGGCTCATGGCAAAGATCAGAGACGGCCGCGAGAGAATCAGATGGAATAAGAATGAAAGATGACCGTCGAAATTTAACAGAGGTGGAGGGAATTTGTGATGATGTTGCGGCTAACTTAATCAGAGTAGGAAAAAGGAGGATTTCCTCCGCCGTAAGAGAAGAGGGAAAAAGGAGTTTGTTTCAAAGGATGTCCAATAGACACAATTGTGAACCCTAACCCCCTTTTTTCACTGAAATGTCGCTGACCTTCTTTTTTTTTTATATTTTATTTTAATAATAATAATAATTGAGATGATAATGATTCTAAAAAAAATTTACTGGCTGAATTGGATTTGGTTTTGGGACAAAAATCTATTGGACTGAGAGCAAGACAATCCTTGGGTCATGGATCCACTACTCTGCTACCCCAGAATTCAATTCTCACCCCCTACTTCTTTTACTTTCTCTTATGTTTTTTTAAAATACTTTCTTTCATGTTTTTTCTCTTAACAAAAATGCATAACAAAAAATGTTTTAAAAAAATATTAGAAGGCACTCTAGGAATTAATTAGGAATATATTTCTTCTTTTCGCCATTTTTTAGTCAATTTTATTCATTAGTTTTGTTCATTTTTATATCATGTATTTCATTTGCGATTTTTGGTAAGGATTGTATGCAATACTTTAATACTCGTTATTTAGTTTTACTTGTTTGCATATTCTTTTATGATCCCTTAGGTGACTTTGGTTCAAATTTCATCTTCGATCTAATTGAACTAAAATGGAACAGGGCTTTATCGCAATCCATGTGCATGCTAACATTAGGTAGATGTTTCCCTTTCATTCATCCTTGACATAGGGATACTAACGCATGATAAAATTAGGTTTACAAATAGGCTAGTCTCCCTATGGATTTTTTTCGTTTGCTTCTGTATTCATACTAAAACAAAAACTTCTTTTTCTTTTCAAAATTCAAAACACTTTAAATCTATTGATGAGAATCATGCCTTTGCTTAGTACGATAAATGATAAGCGGGTCTCTTCTCGATCTTATTGTTCTTCATCTCAAGCCTAGGTGTGGTTCAATTCTCAAAGACTCCTTTCATGACTAAGTAGAAAAATGGCTAATATCTCTCTCTTGAGGCCGACTAGTCATTATCTGCAACGAAAATACAAAACAAATTCAAACCATTTTGTGCGCTCGAGCACCATTTCTCTAAAACCCTTTGCAGGTAAGGACACAATTAATTTACTTCTGTGCCAACGCATAAGTCTCCAAAGGTCGAGCTGCGGCAGAAGGCAGAATTAACTTCGTCCACAAAAAACACAAACAAACAAAAACATTAGAGCCGAACTACGGTAGCTCTGATTCCTCAAAATGGATACGTAGGCATTGGGATAGGGCCCAAGCGAGCACAATTTTATTTTCCCTACATTCCTTTTCCCCTTTCTTTTGCATGCATTCTCCCTTTAGCAGTAATAAACAGTTAGCATAGATTAAACACACCCATAAGATAGACAACAAGATTGGACACCGTAGAGTACTACGGGCGTGTGGGGTGCTAATACCTTCCCCTCGCGTAACAGACTCCCTTACCCGATCTCTCGGTCGCAAGACCGTGACTTCTTCCTTCTGAGGTTTTCTCGATGTTTACCTTTCCCTACATGTGGGATAAAAGACGTTCAATGGCGACTTCATTGTTTTGATGATTTTCAGCCGGTTGTTTCTGCTGGCGACTTCACTGGGGATCGGTCGACCAAATGCTGGTCCATCCCGGAGTCGCTCCTAGATCTTGTTTTCTTTTCTTTGGGTATTTATTTCTATGCTTTTAGTTTACTCATTTTTACATGTTTATCTGAGCATAAGTTTGCATTGCATTTTACTGTCTTCCATATACTACTGTTGTACTAGATTTGCTTCTTGTTTGGGTTAGGATGCTACTATTGAGGTAAAAGGCCCAGTACCCAGGCCAGAATGCACTAGGACACCTAGGAATAGAGTGGGGGCATGACGGCTATAGGACGTGGACCAATTAGTGCAGTCATGTTGTGATCGGTGGATCTGGAACTGACTGTTTAACGCTGGTTCGCGAAATGTCGCGGAAGCAAGAGTCGCCACCGTCTTTTATTTTCTCCAATATGGAAAGGACAAAAGCACAGAAAAATTCCTTTAAGAGATTGCTCTCGGTTCGGGAGGTAGGTTATAGAAAGGGAAGGTGTTAGAACCCTTTCTATCCATGGTTATCCATGGGCTCTTAGATACTTGCTCAATGTGTTTTCAAAAATGTTTGCTTGCTTTTCAATTGTGGGTTTAAAAAGTTTCTTTGAAAAATTTCAGTTCGACTCGTACGTCAGAGTGTTTGAAAAGTTTGCTTTGAAAGCTTTTGAAAAAGTGTCAGTGTGAAAAGGTTTTTTGTTTGTTTTTGAAATTAGAGCAAGTATCCTTGAGAACCTACCTACCCTAAGGAATTCGTCTGTGTAAATGTCCTTTAAAGTAGTGCCATCCCACCATTGAGAGGTAGGTAGCACCACCGTTGGAGGTGTTCGGGTCAATTCGAGTTTGTAGGGACATGGTGATCACCAGAGCAATGGGAAGACACCTTAGAAGCTACCCTCATGCCAGGTTCCCGGATCATGAGGACTTACTAAGACGTCCTCTACTCGACGATCACCTTTCGAAAGGCAACAGTGAGGCGTACCCTAGGGGTGGTGTGTGCGATTCGTGTGTCGTTTTCATTGATATTTGTCTTGTCATGTTCATTGTGATCTACGCTTGATTTTATTTTAAGTCCATACATTCTTTCATGCTTATTTAACAGTTAAAGTATTTTGCGGGAAAAATAAATCTAAGGCTATTACAAATGGTGCGGGTCCACATCGCCAAATTAAACCAGACCCGATTTGACAGAAAATAAATAAAGCAAATAAAAGTGCGAAAAGTTAAATTGTTACAACGCTTCGGGAGAGATACATAATTATAATAAACGAAAATAAAATAAATATGCGGAATAAAGGAATTAAAAACTAAACTAGGGCGTTGGACCCTTTTGCAAAAATTAAAAGTTAATGAGGAATTAAAATTAAAGGAAAAAAGGAATGTTTTTGGTATTTTATGTTTTTTAGGATTTAAGGGAAAAAGAATTAATTAAAATTAAAATGAAATGTTAAACCTAATTCTAATTATTTTTAAGTTATTAAGAAAAATATTGAATTTTTAACCTAATTTAAACCTAAATGATTTATGTACAATTTAATTATAAAAATAAATAAATAATAATATTATGATAAAAAAGGAAAATTAAAAGGAAAGGAAATTGTTAATTAAACCTAATTCTACCCTTTTTTAGATTTATTAGAAAGAATTAAACTTGCAAAAATCCTAATTAAAACTAAATAATTACATGTTAATTTATTTACAAGAAAATAATTAAGTAAATAAATATTATATTTTTTCTCTTTTTTCTGATTTTTATGATGTTTTTTTTTTATATTTTTATAGAAAAAAAAGAATTAACTAATTAAATAAACCATAAAGAAAATAACAATAAAAAATAACAATATAAAAGAATAGAGAAAGCAAACCCAGGGGGTTTCAGTCCCAATTAGGAGGTGTTGTCCAAGCAAATGGCCCAATAAGCTTGCAATTTGTTAGACCTTTTTAGCTTGTGTATTAGCGCGTTGACCTGGGCATAGCCTACTCTTTGAATCCACGCCTTTGATCTGGATTGGATGGACGCGTGTATGCTTAGATCTGGAGGTGTAGCGTGGTTCCTCCCTTCAGCACTGCATGTGAAAGTTTATTGAAGAAAAATAAATGGGAATATTGAAGACCTGGGATTCGAACCCAGGTCTTGAACGTTGCACTCACCATCCTTTGCCAGCTGAGCCAACTTAGCGCGTTTGATATATAGATAATCAATAAATATTATAAGGATAAAACAAAGCATTAGTGGATTAGCGCGCGAGAATTCAAATGTGCCTATCACGTTTTGACACGGCTTCTTCTTCCTCATCCTCCCTGCAAAACAAAACACAAAGGCAACGTTTTTCATGCATTTCATTAGGGATGTTTTCAGAAAATAGCGAATAGCTCGATTCTAAATATAAATTAGGCGCGAGGGTTGGGATTTCTTCGTCTGGATGTGCTCATGCCAATGGTCATGGTCTGGAGCTTTGATTTTTCCTCTTTGCAAAAGCCCTAAAATTACAACCTGAAAACCCTAAAACTTAAGCATGGTAGAATCTCGTACACATCGTTATAATCAAATCAAAAGCATTGGTTAGCTTCGAAACATCCCACTGAACAAGAATCCATAAATAAAAATGCAAAAAGATGCGTGAATTATGATATATGATTTTGAAAATTTCGTGACACAGTTCGAGTCACAGGTACCAATTCTTGGAGCTTTTGTTGTTGTTTTTGATTGGAGCACGTTCAGTGAGGCTTCAGGAAGCCAATGGAATGAATTGTAGGGTTTGAATCGACCTCTAAGGTTGAATTCAGTATTTGAGTTTTTTTGGAAAATTTTCAAGTTTGCAAAGTCTTTTTCTGCGCAGCTTAGAGTGTATTAGCATTAGGGTTTGATTCAAGCATTTGTATGGAAGCAATTAGGTTAACAAAATTCAACAAAATCTCTTGTAATCATGGATTGAAGATTTGATTTTTTTTTCATTATATTTTCAATCTTTTTCACATGGTTTTTGTGCAAATTATGATCAATTCAATCCAATTCTTCCTAATCAGCATGTGCACGAAATATTGACCTTGAAATGTGTACAAAAAGATTTTTTAGTTCAAGTTTTATATTTTCCACATATTTATATAATTTAAATGAATTAATATTAATAGAAATTCAAATAAATAAATAAAAAATGAGAAAATACTTCCCTTTGGGCCAAGTGGTCGTGAATATGCTTGGAATGATGAATCATGGAAGAAAAATAGGCCCATTAGCAATTTTGAATCATTTGCATCAAAGTTGACTTTTCAAAATATCCAAAAATTTCCCAACTTCCACAAGGCATAACTTGCTCAATTTTTAAGCTTTTCACATGTTCTTGGACATTTTGGAAAGGTCTTTGAATCCTCTAACCAATGCCTTTGGTCCCATGTCATTTTGATTTACCAATCTCAAGTTATGGCCTTTGACTTAAAGTCCCTTTTTGTTGACTTTTGAAAATGACCTATAATGTTGAAATTGATAACTTTTTGTGAGAGCATTTCTTGGACTTGGAATATGAAGATGAGTTGTAGGAAATGTCTTTCTCTTCAAAATGAGCTTTGGATGGAATTTTTCTGATAATCCATGTGAAAGTTATGCCCTGGTCAATTTCAGTTGACTTTTTCAGCTGTCCAAATATAGTAACTTTTGCATCTTTGATGATTTATGAGCCAAATTTTGAGAATCATGATCAAGCATTGATCAAATGATGTTTGTGGCTTCAAAATTATGTGTTGACCAAAAATTTGAACTTTTGACTGCCAAATGACCATTTTGCCCCTACAGTTGACTGTAGTGCAATTTAGGGTTTTGACTGTGCAATTTTGAGCTGAATGCCTTGAAACTTGATATGAGGATACTTGACCATCTTTGTAAGCATATGAGACTTGATTAGGCCTTTGAAACCTTCAATTTCTTGATCAGAACACAAACCCTAGTTTTGACTGCATAGGAGACAGTTGCCCTGAGCAACCCTTGGAGAATTTTGTGACTTGGCTTGGCAATTTCTTGAAGAATATGGGAGGGCAAATTTTGGGGTACAACAGTTGCCCCTGTTCAATCTTCTTAGACCTGAGGATGTAGATTGGCTGACGTGCCTTTCGTAATCCGAGGGTAGAAGATGATTGAACACTAAAGTGCCCAGAAATTTGCGCTCACATAGTAGCAGTGATGATGGAATGGGCTTATAGATGCCATTTAGAGATTGCTGGATAGGATGATGGGCTTATAGATGCCATCTGGATGTTGATTGCGTAGGAGATTACTTAGCGAGAACCTGCATACCTGCAAAAGAAAAATGAGTACCTGACACGTTGCAGGAGCTGATTTTAGATGTTTAGAAAAGATGCGTCCTGACTGGTTACAGGAGCTGAGTCTGGAGCTTCAAACGGAGATGAACGAACCATGTATGGTTACTGCCTTAGCATGAATGCTAAAAGAACCTTGGGTGATTTTAACTTCAACAACGCTCGTTGAGAAAATCTTAGCGGGAATTACCGTCTTTGCAGTATCGGAACGAGAACCATAGGCTATTATAATCTGAAGGGGAATCACCTCACTCGCCGTCGGAGAGGGAATCATAGGAAAAGGAATTGTCACCTCACACACCGTCGGAGAGGGAACCATAAGAGACTATCACCTCACACTCATCGTCGGAGAGGGAAACATCTTGAAAAAGGAATTACCACCTCACGCACTTGCCGGAGAGGGGACCATAAGACTATCACCTCACACTCATCGTCGGAGAGGGAAACATCTGAAAAAGGAATTACCACCTCACGCACTTGCCGGAGAGGGGACCATAAGACTATCACCTCACACTCATCGTCGGAGAGGGAAACATCTGAAAAAGGAATTACTACCTCACGCACTTGCCGGAGAGGGGACCATAAGAGATTATCACCTCACGCTCATCGTCGGAGAGGGAAACATCTGAAGAAGGAATTATAATCTGGAATAACTTCTGCTGAGTTTAGAAAAATCTGTTGGGAGTCTATTTAGCTGGACTAGAGGAGGTCTTGAAATATCTTCAACTGGAATAAGTGTCAGAATGTTGCCATATCTGGTTTACATCTGGACTATATCTGGAAGGAGATCTGGAAGCAGTATCAGAACGTCGCCATATCTGGGTCACATCTGAAACTATATCTGAAAGGAAATCTGGAAGCAGTATCAGAACGTCGCCATATCTGGTTTACATCTGAAACTATATCTAGAAGGATATCTGGAAGCAGTATCAGAACGTCACCATCTCTGGATCATATCCGAAACTATATCTAGAAGGAAATCTGGAAGCAGTATCAGAACGTCACCATCTCTGGATCATATCTGAAACTATATCTAGAAAGAAATCTGGAAGCAGTATCAGAACGTCACCATCTCTGGATCATATCTGAGACTATATCTAGAAGGAAATCTGGAAGCAGTATCAGAACGTCACCATCGCTGGGTCATATCCGAAACTATATCTAGAAGGAAATCTGGAAGCAGTATCAGAACGTCACCATCACTGGGTCATATCTGAGACTATATCTAGAAGGATATCTGGAAGCAGTATCAGAACGTCACCATATCTGGATCATATCTGAAACTATATCTAGAAAGAAATCTGGAAGCAGCATCAGAACGTCACCATCTCTGGGTCATATCCGAAACTATATCTAGAAGGAAATCTGGAAGCAGTATCAGAACGTCACCATCTCTGGATCATATCTGAGACTATATCTAGAAGGAAATCTGGAAGCAGTATCAGAACGTCACCATCGCTGGGTCATATCCGAAACTATATCGAGAAGGAAATCTGGAAGCAGTATCAGAACGTCACCATCTCTGGGTCATATCCGAAACTATATCGAGAAGGAAATCTGGAAGCAGTATCAGAACGTCACCATCTCTGGGTCATATCCGAAACTATATCTAGAAGGAAATCTGGAAGCAGTATCAGAACGTCACCATATCTGGTTTACATCTGAAACTATATCTAGACTGAATTGCGATAGTTAATAGTAGTCATTTTTGTATTGATCTTTTTCCTGAAAAGGCAAAACATAATTGTATGCAAAATCATGATGCATGAACTGTATGTCTTCAAGATCAATGAGATGCGTGTAGTATGATGCATATGCATGCTATAACGTATGAAGATGTGATGTTTATGAATGTATGTTTGTCTTAGGAAAATAAATCCTTGACGGGTGCCGGGAGGTCACTCCTGGGCTGATGTTGGAGAATTAGATCTTGCTCCGCCGGGGATGATAATTGCAAGAATACCGGTAGGAGAAGATGACTCCGTTGCGGAATAACCTTGGCGAATGACGGATTCTGCGGGGAGAAAGGATACTCTAGCGACCATGCTGAGAAGCAATACTCTGTGGGAAGAGGGATGCTTTGCTGAATATTGATAGTAGTTTGCTGGGGATTTTGTTATGTTGGAAGTATTAATAGACTTCGCTGGGGTAAGAAGACTTCGGCGACGACGCTCTTTCCGTGGCTTTTGGCTGAGGATAACCCAGTTATATCCTGTTAAGGAAATAACTCTTTAAATCAAGCCGGGCGACGCGTTCGTGCCTTGAGAGGGGTAAGCTTCCGTAACTTACTGGGGATAAGCTTACTGCTTGGGGAGATGATTCCAACTTTCCTGGGGAACTAGATTAGATTCTCCTGGGGAAGTATTGAACTGTATTGGTTATGTTCTTCAACGGAACTTACCCTGGTGCCTTGGAGGATAGAACAACCAGATTGCTTAGACCACCCTTTATTGCCCCTGTTTCTATGGGGGAGGCACTTGTGGGGTGCTGATAGTTGTTGATGGACAAACCTTCTTCTGGTAGACAGATGACAAGAAGACGGGACATAGTCGTACGCTTTAATCCCTAACTTTTGCCTGGACTGCCCTTTCGGGTTTTCAGTCCACCGAAATACCCATTTTTGCTCAAGCCGCCTTTTCAGGTTTTCGACTTGCCGGGTGTACAGATTTTTCATTTCATCCCTTCATTTTGCCCGAACCCTTTTGGTTCGCCGGGAAGCCCTTATTTTTGCCTAGGTGTGTCAACCTAGCGGGTCTTTGATTTTGCGTAGTATTTTTCGACTATGTCCACGCTCTTAGAATGCAGGTAGGTGCCCCTGGCTGCTTTGTGTTGTCATATTACTAGAAGGTGTCTGATCGTGCAAGATTCGTTGCTGGAGTGCCCCAAGTGACTCAGGCAGAGATTTGCCCCAGGCTTTTTGGCCTTTTGAGAGATTCTCTGGATCTTGACCTAACTGCCCCAGATGATGGACAATAGTCATGCCATGCCCCTTGATTGGAGATACTCTTGTTCATTGGACTTTCATCATGCGAATTGCTAGGTTGTTCAAACAAAAAGTCATATGCAAGCAATGTTATATCAAAAATGCAAAGCTTATGTCTGTCTTAGAGATTTTGGAAATGCATTCTTTTTCATAAAACAAGCAAATGTTTGTAAAACGTGATGTCAACTCCGTATTTATCGTAGGCCTTCAGGAGTCAGGATACCTTTTGTAACAGTATGCTTTCGAACTAACCCATGCTTCAGCTAGGACTTTTAAGGGTTATATCGTGGCCTGGTTCACGGTTTAAGAAACAACAGATAAAGGCTCAAATTATTTGTACCCACCCGCTCTTCGTGATGTTCTCCAAACCTAAACTCAGTTGATCATACGTTAGACCTTGCTTGAGTCTTTTCTTTGAGGTTCCAATAATGGTTCAGATGTTGATGATTTATTCTGAATAGACAGTCATTTTTGTTTTTGTTGAGGGTTTGTGAGACCTCTTTCTTGATTTTGTTATCCCTTTCTTTTTTTTGCCTGAACTGTTTCCTTTTTTGGAATTACAGTCAGCGGGATGCCCCAGTTTCATAAGTCCCCTTTGTAGGTTTAGACTTTTTGGGCTTTTCATTTATGAATTTTGATGATGACTGCCTGTCCTTTTGATTGTTCTGAACCATCACTGTCTTTCGTTTTGTAAGGATCTCTTCGGTGCCATTCGTTATGCACTTGGATCAACTGAGAGACTACCCTGCCCCAGGTTATGATAAAGGGTTTTAATTTTCGAAAAGAAAAACTCCTACTTCTTTGGCTCAGATGGGTTGACGAGGGATTATCATCCTTATAACTCCAGTGTTTAGGATTTGAAACAATGCCTGTACCTCATCAGCGGGGTCTGTTCAAAAGCATACTGTAGATTAGGTATCGTTTTCGTCATCCTCCCTCAAGAGGCTTAGAATTTTAGATCCAGAGTTGACATCAGAAAAAATATGAAAAGAATATAATAAAAATAATTGTATTAATTCCCAAAACAGACATATGCGATGCATTGATAGAATAAAAGAGTTTGCTATGACATTAATTGTTTGTATAAGCAAAGAAAAATACAACTCAAAAATTCAAATAAACAAAAGGTCTTCAACGATTGGGTAACGGAGCAGTGATTATGTTCGGGGTCTCTAGTACTTCGAACTGAATCTCTCCAGCGTCAATCATATCTTGGATCTTGTTCTTGAGAGGCCAGCAGTTGTCTGTAGTATGCCCCGGGCTATCTGAATGATATGCGCACCTATCGTTGGGATGATAGTTGGGAGCAGAAGTGTTCGGATTCCGGAGAGGAGCCCTTAAAGTGATCAGCCCTGCCTTCAACATTTGTTGCAGTGCTTGATCCAGCGACATATTGAGTTTGGTATACTGCCGTTTCTCCTTGCGCTGCTGCCCCTGTCCTTGTTGAGCAGGTCCAGGATTGGAGATCTGGATTGCCCCTACCTCATGACGGCTCTTTTTACCGTGCACAACATTGGATTCTTTCTTTCCATGATGAGGCTTTTTATCAGAAGGTGCAGCCTCTAGAATTTTCCCAGACCGGATACCAGCTTCTATTCGCTCTCCAGTCAAGATAAGATCTGTGAATCCAGCAGACGAATTCCCGATTAGGTGGTTGTAGAACGGACCAGACAGGGTCCCCAAGAACATATCGACAAGTTCCCGATCAGTCAGAGGTGGTTGTACCCTTCCAGCAAGGTCCCTCCATTTTTGAGCATATTCTTTAAAACCTTCACTTGATCCCAACGACATACCCTGGAGTTGGGTACGCGTAGGAGCAAGGTCGGCATTATATTGATACTGCTTGTAGAAAGCAGTAGCCAACTCCTCCCAGTTACGAACCTTGGTCCCATCTAGCTGATAGAACCATTCGAGATGAGTCCCTGAAAGACTCTCCTGAAAGAAGTGGATCCACAAATTCTTGTCTGCTGAGTATGGTTGGATTTTCCGAACATAAGACCTGAGATGTAGCTTGGGACAAGACGCCCCGTCATATTTGGTAAAGGATGGTGCTTTGAACTTCCGAGGGATGATCACACCAGTAGACAAACCCAGATCTCCGAAATCCAGCCCAGATACTTGTTGTATTTCCATAGCCTTCAAACGGTCTTCCAACTGCTTGTACTTGTCTTCCACCGGAGGGTATTGTTCATCGTTGAAATCTGTTTCATTGTCAGAGACCTCTGGACTGGGCACCCTTTCCTCTTGATGACTGCTTTTTCCCACAGATGGGGTTGTCCTCTCAGTTTCAATTTGCGGTGTATTCCCAGATCTGCGCCTAGGGCTGAACAAGACAGTCCTCTTCTTCTTCTTGTCCTTCTTCAAGAGGAAAGCCTTCAGATCTTGTTGCCCCTGGGTCAAATTCATGATCAGCTCTTGGAACTGGGCGTTCTGAGCCTGGAGGGCCTTGATAGTGTGCTCGGTTGAAGATTCAGGATTCATGACGAGATTGCTGAAATAAACAGCGAAGAAGGGTAAGCAACCTGCAGAGAAAGGGTACCTGTGATGCAATGATATGCATGATATGCATGCAATGATTTCAAGGACCTCGCGGGGTAAACAGAGAAACTTGTTAGAGTTGGAAACCGGTAACTTGATTGAAGGTACTTCATGTTGTTGAGAGTCCTTCTTCAAGGGTCAAGGCTCACCATATCCAGTGGGTCATAGCCCCTGACAACTTTGGCTAGAGGAAAATAAATCCTCTTTGCCCCTTGCTAGATGTTTGATTCATCATGACCTGCATCACAAGCCCTTGAGATCCTCGAAATGGGTTAGGATGTATGCAATGGTATGATGTTATGCTATGCATAGAATGATGTGGGTAAACCCTGTTAGGAGCCCTTATTAAGGACTATAAACAGAAACCTGCAAGAAACTTAGCAAACCCTGTTAGGAGTCCCAATTAAGGACTAAAACAAAACCTGCAAGAGACTTAGTAAGCCCTGTCATGGGTCCCAATTAAGGACTAAAACAAAACCTGCAAGTAGTTCATGTGTCAGATAAAGCATGCAAGTAGTCAAGTACGAAGGCACACAAGTCACACAAGGGAAAGCCCTTAGAGTTTAGGCCAGCATGGGGTCTGGGTATTACCCTCTTGAAGTTGGTGGGCTCAACCTGTCCTATTAGAAGTAACCGGGTTCTAAGGGTTCCAATATCACGGGATTGCTTTCATTGTTCATCGTTTCGATTTAGCCACTGAACTGGCGATCGAAATATTCCAGGAAAGCAACCCTCAATTGAGTGTAGTATCGAGTATCAACCAACCTTGGACTGCACCAAAGTCAGTTATCTCACTACCCTAAAGAGGCCAAGATAGTTCAATTAAGGTTCCTAAGGTCTGTTGATGCTTCACAACACCACGCGGAGGCCCCGTACTCTCCTTGACTGAACTCAAGGGTTACCGGTACACACCAAAGTGCCACATCAACGTAGCAGACTGTTTCAACCATGTCGGTATACCCCGCACAGTTCCCTCACAACCTTGTTGCTACTTTCTAAGAAGGTATCCCCAGATCCGGGTTAGGATCTATAGAACTCCCAAGACAGTCCCACAATAATAAAGCAAACAAGGAAAGCAATTGAAAACACAGTTATGAACTTAGTCCTAAGGTACACCTCACTTTAAAGATATCCCCAGCAGAGTCGCCAGTTCTGTGATCGGTGGATCTGGAACTGACTGTTTAACGCTGGTTCGCGAAATGTCGCGGAAGCAAGAGTCGCCACCGTCTTTTATTTTCTCCAATATGGAAAGGACAAAAGCACAGAAAAATTCCTTTAAGAGATTGCTCTCGGTTCGGGAGGTAGGTTATAGAAAGGGAAGGTGTTAGCACCCTTTCTATCCATGGTTATCCATGGGCTCTTAGATACTTGCTCAATGTGTTTTCAAAAATGTTTGCTTGCTTTTCAATTGTGGGTTTAAAAAGTTTCTTTGAAAAATTTCAGTTCGACTCGTACGTCAGAGTGTTTGAAAAGTTTGCTTTGAAAGCTTTTGAAAAAGTGTCAGTGTGAAAAGGTTTTTTGTTTGTTTTTGAAATTAGAGCAAGTATCCTTGAGAACCTACCTACCCTAAGGAATTCGTCTGTGTAAATGTCCTTTAAAGTAGTGCCATCCCACCATTGAGAGGTAGGTAGCACCACCGTTGGAGGTGTTCGGGTCAATTCGAGTTTGTAGGGACATGGTGATCACCAGAGCAATGGGAAGACACCTTAGAAGCTACCCTCATGCCAGGTTCCCGGATCATGAGGACTTACTAAGACGTCCTCTACTCGACGATCAACTTTCGAAAGGCAACAGTGAGGCGTACCCTAGGGGTGGTGTGTGCGATTCGTGTGTCGTTTTCATTGATATTTGTCTTGTCATGTTCATTGTGATCTACGCTTGATTTTATTTTAAGTCCATACATTCTTTCATGCTTATTTAACAGTTAAAGTATTTTGCGGGAAAAATAAATCTAAGGCTATTACAAATGGTGCGGGTCCACATCGCCAAATTAAACCAGACCCGATTTGACAGAAAATAAATAAAGCAAATAAAAGTGCGAAAAGTTAAATTGTTACAACGCTTCGGGAGAGATACATAATTATAATAAACGAAAATAAAATAAATATGCGGAATAAAGGAATTAAAAACTAAACTAGGGCGTTGGACCCTTTTGCAAAAATTAAAAGTTAATGAGGAATTAAAATTAAAGGAAAAAAGGAATGTTTTTGGTATTTTATGTTTTTTAGGATTTAAGGGAAAAAGAATTAATTAAAATTAAAATGAAATGTTAAAACTAATTCTAATTATTTTTAAGTTATTAAGAAAAATATTGAATTTTTAACCTAATTTAAACCTAAATGATTTATGTACAATTTAATTATAAAAATAAATAAATAATAATATTATGATAAAAAAGGAAAATTAAAAGGAAAGGAAATTGTTAATTAAACCTAATTCTACCCTTTTTTAGATTTATTAGAAAGAATTAAACTTGCAAAAATCCTAATTAAAACTAAATAATTACATGTTAATTTATTTACAAGAAAATAATTAAGTAAATAAATATTATATTTTTTCTCTTTTTTCTGATTTTTATGATGTTTTTTTTTTATATTTTTATAGAAAAAAAAGAATTAACTAATTAAATAAACCATAAAGAAAATAACAATAAAAAATAACAATATAAAAGAATAGAGAAAGCAAACCCAGGGGGTTTCAGTCCCAATTAGGAGGTGTTGTCCAAGCAAATGGCCCAATAAGCTTGCAATTTGTTAGACCTTTTTAGCTTGTGTATTAGCGCGTTGACCTGGGCATAGCCTACTCTTTGAATCCACGCCTTTGATCTGGATTGGATGGACGCGTGTATGCTTAGATCTGGAGGTGTAGCGTGGTTCCTCCCTTCAGCACTGCATGTGAAAGTTTATTGAAGAAAAATAAATGGGAATATTGAAGACCTGGGATTCGAACCCAGGTCTTGAACGTTGCACTCACCATCCTTTGCCAGCTGAGCCAACTTAGCGCGTTTGATATATAGATAATCAATAAATATTATAAGGATAAAACAAAGCATTAGTGGATTAGCGCGCGAGAATTCAAATGTGCCTATCACGTTTTGACACGGCTTCTTCTTCCTCATCCTCCCTGCAAAACAAAACACAAAGGCAACGTTTTTCATGCGTTTCATTAGGGATGTTTTCAGAAAATAGCGAATAGCTCGATTCTAAATATAAATTAGGCGCGAGGGTTAGGATTTCTTCGTCTGGATGTGCTCATGCCAATGGTCATGGTCTGGAGCTTTGATTTTTCCTCTTTGCAAAAGCCCTAAAATTACAACCTGAAAACCCTAAAACTTAAGCATGGTAGAATCTCGTACACAGCGTTATAATCAAATCAAAAGCATTGGTTAGCTTCGAAACATCCCACTGAACAAGAATCCATAAATAAAAATGCAAAAAGATGCGTGAATTATGATATATGATTTTGAAAATTTTGTGACACAGTTCGAGTCACAGGTACCAATTCTTGGAGCTTTTGTTGTTGTTTTTGATTGGAGCACGTTCAGTGAGGCTTCAGGAAGCCAATGGAATGAATTGTAGGGTTTGAATCGACCTCTAAGGTTGAATTCAGTATTTGAGTTTTTTTGGAAAATTTTCAAGTTTGCAAAGTCTTTTTCTGCGCAGCTTAGAGTGTATTAGCATTAGGGTTTGATTCAAGCATTTGTATGGAAGCAATTAGGTTAACAAAATTCAACAAAATCTCTTGTAATCATGGATTGAAGATTTGATTTTTTTTTCATTATATTTTCAATCTTTTTCACATGGTTTTTGTGCAAATTATGATCAATTCAATCCAATTCTTCCTAATCAGCATGTGCACGAAATATTGACCTTGAAATGTGTACAAAAAGATTTTTTAGTTCAAGTTTTATATTTTCCACATATTTATATAATTTAAATGAATTAATATTAATAGAAATTCAAATAAATAAATAAAAAATGAGAAAATACTTCCCTTTGGGCCAAGTGGTCGTGCATATGCTTGGAATGATGAATCATGGAAGAAAAATAGGCCCATTAGCAATTTTGAATCATTTGCATCAAAGTTGACTTTTCAAAATATCCAAAAATTTCCCAACTTCCACAAGGCATAACTTGCTCAATTTTTAAGCTTTTCACATGTTCTTGGACATTTTGGAAAGGTCTTTGAATCCTCTAACCAATGCCTTTGGTCCCATGTCATTTTGATTTACCAATCTCAAGTTATGGCCTTTTACTTAAAGTCTCTTTTTGTTGACTTTTGAAAATGACCTATAATGTTGAAATTGATAACTTTTTGTGAGAGCATTTCTTGGACTTGGAATATGAAGATGAGTTGTAGGAAATGTCTTTCTCTTCAAAATGAGCTTTGGATGGAATTTTTCTGATAATCCATGTGAAAGTTATGCCCTGGTCAATTTCAGTTGACTTTTTCAGCTGTCCAAATATAGTAACTTTTGCATCTTTGATGATTTCTGAGCCAAATTTTGAGAATCATGATCAAGCATTGATCAAATGATGTTTGTGGCTTCAAAATGATGTGTTGACCAAAAATTTGAACTTTTGACTGCCAAATGACCATTTTGCCCCTACAGTTGACTGTAGTGTAATTTAGGGTTTTGACTGTGCAATTTTGAGCTGAATGCCTTGAAACTTGATATGAGGATACTTGACCATCTTTGTAAGCATATGAGACTTGATTAGGCCTTTGAAACCTTCAATTTCTTGATCAGAACACAAACCCTAGTTTTGACTGCATAGGAGACAGTTGCCCTGAGCAACCCTTGGAGAATTTTGTGACTTGGCTTGGCAATTTCTTGAAGAATATGGGAGGGCAAATTTTGGGGTACAACACATGTCATATACCACGCTCGGATGAGGTTCAAATGAATTACTATCGGCACCCACGTCTGTGGGTAAGCCCATAGCACTTTCAGGCGGACCCGTGATTTTCGAGTTACCATTGCCTTACCCTGGCCTAGTCTTCACCCGTGAGCGGGGATGGAATTTCTATCACAAGTACAGATGGTGACTATGTTCAGATGGTTATTCATATTCAAATGATGATTATGCTCAGACAGTGGCTATTGGTTCTAATGGCTATGTTCTGGATTTCTGTTATGACTTGATGCATATGCTATATCTTGTTGGTGACCGTATGGTTCTCAGATTTATTTTAAGTTCCTGACTTGTTTATCTGGAGATTTATTCGAGCCTTCGATCCTGGTATTCCCAACATATTCAGAAAATTCTCAACAGTATCCGATGTTCCAGAAGCCTTGATCTCGTACAATGGGAGATCGACATGGTACTTGGTTCTTATATGTGCGGAAGCTATGTCGGGCCTTTGATCTAATGATACTCATATGGTTCATAACAGTGCAATAATCATATTCAGAAATGATGGAACCTTGATCCTCTTTGATCTCATGCCTTTGCATACATAACATGGCTAACCACATGCTTTGTTATCTCCAAGGAATCACATTTGCAAGTGTTATGCTAAACTCTTCCATTCCTTACTTACGTAAAATCAAAGTCAAAGCACGCAAATTCCTTGGAAATGATAAAACATGACATGACATTCATTCATGCACCCCATGCATATTCATGCATTCATAACAGGTACCCGGAGATTGGGGATTCTTATTTAGACCTGGGGTTCTCTTCAAAGGTTCAACTTGATTTCTCACCGCACATGCTCAGAGATCAGTTATGGAATAACTCTGAGTGGTATATGCAAGATTTGGCTCGTAGTCAGAAACCTCTTAAAGCAGGAGGATAATGGATTAAATACTCAGATAAGCTAGGTGTGATACGGTGGGAGAACTGACTTGAGGTTTGCATTTGTTTTCGCAAATGTTTCGGTTGAGCAAGAGTCGCCACCGACTTTTTATTTTATCCTAAGGAAAGGTTAAAAAGAACAGCAAAAACCTTTGAGATGTTTTCTTGGGTTCGGGGAGTAGATTATAAAAAGGGAAGGTATTAGCACCCTTTCTATCCATGGTTATCCATGGGCTCTTAGTTACTTGCTTAGATCAACTTGCCTTGATTTTCAATTGTTTGAAGTGGTGCTTTGTGTGTGGGTTTGAAAATGTTTTGAAAAGAGGCCAATGTGGTGGAAACCTTTGTAATGATCCATGTTGGGATGTATACAAAGGTGTATGTCTTTTGAAAAGGTTTTCAATGTTTTTGAAAGTTGTTTTGAAAGTGTAGTGATATGTGGTTTTTGAAAAATAGGCAAGTGTTTTTGTTTTGCAAGTTGGCAAGTAACCAAGAATTGTCTACTCTAAATTTCTCAAAGATCTTTGCTATGTTTTAACCCTTTTAACAATTTTGTTCCACCATTGTATTTGGTGGACAATCTTGTGTTAGGATGTGAACGGGACGGGCGCGGGTCATCGTTTAGACCATAATTGCAATAGTGCCAAGTATCTTTGGGCAATTTTTCTTTAAGGGACTTGATCATTTTTAGGCAACTTTTGAAAGCGTCATCGAGGGACTATGATCATTTGATTGTTTTGTTTTTTGCCAAAGATACCTAACATGCAATATGGCCCATTATTGAAGGCAACAAGTGGAATACCCTAGGGGTGCAAGTGTGATTAGTGTTGTCCATTTTCATGCTTGTTTATCTTGAATTTAGGTCAAACTAATTGTTGTTTTTGATTTGCATACAAAACCCTAATTTTATCATGGCATATTTAGAAAGCATTTAAAGTGCGAAATTTAAAGGTCCTAAGTTATTACACAATGATCATGGGAATGGGGGTACAAATGTTCAAATGGGGATGAGACTTCATAGGAGGATAGTGTCCAATATTTACAACCAAATTGAATTGCGCAAATGTAAATGTAAAGATGTATAAGAATAAAGCAATATGTATGTGAAGGTATTTTGGTGTAAGTGTATATTTTATTCACAGATAAAATAAAAATAATTAAAAGAAAGTTAATTTTTTTGAATTTTTTCATGTTTAGGGCAAAAACACTAATTTTGCTAAATAAAAGGTATTAATTATTTATTTAAGTATTATATACAATATTTATCAATTATGTGTAAAAAATAAGTAAAAAAGAAAGTATATTGTCAAAAAGTGATTTTCAAGTTAAATATTAATAAAAATAAAAATGTATTATTTTTTTATGTTTTTAACCTAAATATGCTAATAAATATATAAGTATTTATATTATTTATTAAATATATTAAATATGTACAAAAATAAAATATTTAATATTATTAAAAAAAAGTATATTTTTTATAAAATGTTTTCAAAAGATAAAATAAAATAAAGTCAGAAAATAAAAGTGTTTTGTATTATTTTTAGTTATTTTAAATAATAGTATATTTATGTTTATTTATATACAAAACTTAAATGAAACAAAATAAATGTCAAAAAAATGCAAAAAATGTGGGAAAAATATTTTTAATGTTTTTTTTATGTTTAGACAAAAATATAAAAACAAAATCAAAAGGAAAAAATCAAAAATAACAAAGATATCTCAAAATGGGCCAGGGGGGTGCATGTGTAAAAATAGGGTGCAAACAGAAAAAAAGCCAGGCCCAAGCCCAAGGATGGTTGTCTTCAACCTCCAGCACCTTCAAACACAAAAATGCGCGCGTTTTCTTCCCTGCTTGCTATCTCTTGATTCTTTGATTTTCAGCACAAACTCATAACATGAAAAATGTCAAGCATTGAACCACGAATCCAGACATATAAAAAACTTAACTTAACTCTCAGAAATGAGAGAGAATTTCTCCATCCCTAATTCTTAACCTAAGTTTTTGTCAATGTTCAGGTTCAAAATACTCTCAGCATATGCAATATAAATGGAAAGTGAGGATAGGTATAGCTCCAGGGCCATGAATAGAACATTTTTCATTCATAAACTTAAAGCTAACTCTTCCTAGATTGAGAGATAGAAGTCCATGAACTTACCTGTTCAGCTTGGATCGTGTCTGGTAATGGAGGCACTTTCAAGGCAATGTGAGGACTTGTACAGCTTGCTTGAAGGTCAGGGATGCTTCTCCAACCTTTAGTTTGCTTTGAAACCAAGTGAATCAAGCTATAGCAATCCACCTGCAAAACAGAAAATGTGAAAATGGTGAAGTTGGTTAGAGGTGTTACAGGTCGTGTCCAATGCTTGGGATAGCTTGTATATGTGATATGGAATGTGTATGAACTGGTTTTAGCAAGAATGCACGAGTGGATTTGCTTATGGAAGTCCAACTGCATAGGTGACTCTGTTTTCTGCAGTAGGATGGTGTTTTGAGGTTTGATGAGGTTTGGAAGATGTTTTGTTCATGCCTTAGCTCAGTTATGTTGTTTAGAATGTGTCTAACAAGTTTGTCTAAGCTAGTTCTTGCAGCAATGAGAGTTGTGTTTCAAAATACAAGGTTTCTTCTATGTGAAGCAAGGAAATGCCAACTTGGTTTCTAGGCTTGTACAGGCCCCTCAAATGTGCTGCATCTTTTAGTCTTGATCAGTGTGTTATGTCCATGAATCTTGTGTCCAAAGATATGCATTGTACCTCTTGATTTGCAATCTTGACATAAAGTTCTAATTTACAAAAATGGATAAATCACTTTTTCCAATTAAGGATTAACTCTTTGTGTAATGACTATATGAACAAAACAAAGCTAAAACACAATGGATTGGCATTTAATTATTGAGTAAGAAAAGGATTAGAGGCCTGTAACTAGCTTGCTCATGCTGATTTGAAAAATTACAAAGTGTATGAACATGTACATGGCCATGAATCAAAGTGACTTTTGCTCAAATTGCCAAATTCGATTCTCCCTAACCACAAGGTTGTTTGATGAGTTCTTGGACATTTTGGAAAGCTTGGAATGTGTACTACAATCCATCTTTGTAATGCAAATTGAAATTCCAAGTGGAAGCATGTGAAAAGTGGCCATGAAGTTAGGCAAAAATCCTGCCTAGAATAGGTCAAAAATTTTCTAAGTTAAGAATGTTTTGCACCCTTGTTCCAAAAATCATAACTTGAGCTACAAGCTTCTTTTGAGGAAACTTTGTGAATCAAAGTTGTAGATTTTGCAATGTACTATAACTTTCATGTTTTGACTTTTGTTTGAATCCAAATGCATCTTGATGAAAAAATGGGACAAAGTTAGGAAAAAATTAGGGATTTTCATAACTTAGAAAAATTCTAAGTTATGAAAATTCTTCATTTTAAACCCTAATTTGAAATTTTTGATTTCTTGATGAACAAGTTTCATGTTTTGACATGTTTTGATGAAAAATGAATCTTGACACTTGATTTTGACCAAAAAGTCAAAGTTTGACTTTTCAGTTATTCAGTTAAAAATTGATCAATTGACTGGAAAATTCATCTGTCAATCTTGTGCATTTGGGATCTTCTGAACTTGTTGAACATGTCAAGACAATTCCATGGGGTCCTTGAGTCCATATGTGAGCTTGGTTTGCCATTGGCTAGGTCAAACAGTCAAAAATTGCCTTTGTGCAGTCAAAAACCCTAAAAATGACCATTTTGCCCTTTTGGTGATCTGATCAAATTTCTTGTGGAATTATGATCCAAACTTGATCAAATGGTTTATATGAGTTCAAAATGTTTGATGTGGGTCAAAAATCATGAGGTTTGACTGTCAATTGGCCACACTTGACTTTTTCCCCAATACAGCTGATTTCTAGGTCAACTGTCCAATTGACTGGGCAAAGATTGGAATCAAGGCTTGAAACTTGGTAGGGATAAACTTGGGAGTCCAATATGAAGCATGAAAGTCATCTTAGGAATTTTAGGTCAAAACATCTTTGTGCAGACACAAACCCTAATTTGGGTCAACAGTGCAAGGAGAAGTCTTGAGCAGAGGAAACCCTAGTTGGATCTTGAACTCCAAGGGTCTTGTGGTGAGAAAATGTTGAGGAAATGGGAGGGAAAATTTTGGGGTACAACACCAGGTCATGGAAACTCTGATGGTGATGTCTATTATTTCCTTAAGACATGATATGCTTGGTGATGCATATTATACTGGGGCACCTGGCCAATCGATTGAAGATGGTATGTCATCCAGAGACCAAGTCCAAGACTGGATCAATCCAGAGACTACTGTGCTCACATCAGATCTGAAGGGGAATTCTCTCGCACACTCGAGCATCAAGACTACAGAAAGTCGTCAGAATCATCAAGTCCATACAGAGTCAAGTCTCCTCAATAATGAAAATCATTGGTTTCTTTACTGCATTTTCATTTGCATTCTTGCTTGTTTGTTTAAACATTGCTTGTATATAGAAACTTGTCTATTTTTGAACAAAAATCTTAATGCAATAAGTATGCTTGTCTTGAAGTGTTCCTTCCATTTTTACTCATCCATTCGTTATCACTCTTTAGATGTTTTACTTGCATATTGATGCCGATTTTCCAAGTCTTATGCTTAGGTAATGATTCAAAGGAGGATGACGACAATCTAAAATGCAAAAATCTCGGGTTGGTACGCTTTTGAGAAAGACCCTGCTAACGATGTACAGGCCTTGTTTAAATCCCTAAACACCGGAGATATAAGGGAGATAAACCCTCGTTAACCCCTCTGAGCGTTCGAAGTAGGAGTTTCCTTTCTGTTCAGAAAAAACCCTCATTTCAACCCTGGGGCAGGTAGTGTTCAGCTAATCTGATCAAGCATTCAGAACTCATCAAGAGTATGCATCCAATGATACAACAATGGTTATCCATCAAAAGGTTGAGGAAAGTCAAAACCACAACGGTTCACCCTCATATATCAACAACATGCGTCTATTGACTATATCCCAATGGGTATCTCTCGCACTTCAGGAGGTCAATAAATGACGATACTAAAGTCTCAGGCAGTCATGATCACTTCCGAAAAATCCAAACAACACAGAGATAAACGACTTGTTCAAAATGTAAAAATACAAATAAGAAAGAAACAAAAATCCCCGCTAAGTCGAAACTTGAAAATAAGTCGCTTAGGAAAAAATTGGGGCATCCCGCTGGACTTTCAAATCGAAATTCAAAAGAATTTGTCCAAGAAAAATTAGGGAAAGCAAGAAAGAAATTGAATAAAGCCTAAAAGGCGAGAAAAGGGTTACCAATGAAAATCCTCATCAAAGAACAAAGTCGTATGATCAGACACTAAAATCAGAAGTTAGTGACTGTCGTGTCCAAGAAACCATTGTGGTTCCTCAATCATCGCAAACTCTTCTAGAGAGATGAATGCTTGTATCGGGTCAACTGAATGTAGGAGTGGAGAACATCATGGAGAATGGGTGGGCACCAAATAATTTTGAGCCTTAAATCCTTTTTCTAAAACCGTGAACCAGACCACGTTACAACCCATAAAAGTCCTAACTGAAGCATGAGTCAGTTCGAAAGCGTGCTACAATGATATAGCGTTTAACTGACTCCTAAGAGGTATGTTTGAATATTTGTGTTGGCACCATATGCTTGCATTATCTTTCAAAAAAAAAGATTTTGCAAATATTTCTCTCTAGCTAGTGACACGTTCACAACAAAGTTGTGACGTCATTTCATTCAAAGTTTTTTCAAACGTCAAGACTTACATATGTGTTGCATTAGAATTATCATTCTCATAATAAACATTCTTCTGCATACAAAACAACTGATTGACATCAAGTAAGTTTATACAATGAACAATTGGTAAAGAGCTCAATCTTGTCAGAGAAGAGAGGCTCGAATACCCTGTTGAAGCAAGAGTCAGCTGACACAAGAGAAATGACTTATCCAACAACATGTTAACCGGTGATTCTGTCAAGAGAAATCATCTTGGTACTTCACACTCTGAGTACAATTCAGGGATGAAGTTAGCAGAGCCAGCCAATCTGGGACAATCAAGTCGAGAGTCGATCTCTCCAAGTTCAGCCAATCTGGGGCAATCAAGTCGAGAGTCGATCTCTCCAAGTTCAGCCAAATCTGGGGCATTCCCTCAAAGCTGTCAATCAGAGGCTATCACGCCGATAAATCTCTTCAAGCTGTCAATCAGAGGCTATCACGTCGATAAATCTCTTCAAGCTCGATCAATCAGAGGCTATCACGTCGAGAGATCTATTCAGAATTCCTTCAACCTGGGGAAGTTACATCGAGATTCGATAAATCCCTCCAAGAAAGCTGTAATCAAGAGTAGTTTATTTCGTGGCTCAAGACATTGGGGCAGGCCACCTCATATCGTATTGTGGCACGAATCTTCTGGTCTTTTATTCAACATAGATCTTCCCAGAGATCCTCCAGACAGGGGCATTCCTCATCCATACTTACAAAGCTGCAAAAGCCAATTACATTGTACGAGACTACAATCAGCTAAAAGCATCATAACAATCACCCTGACCCAGCCAGCACATGAAACTGCCTCTATCTACTACAGACAACTTCGGGTCTGATTCCCCAAGTGAATTCAGAAAATCTAGAATCGTCTTTTAACTCAGCACGCGCAAGTGCATCCTCAGTGGAGTTAATCAAGAGCATCCCCAGTAAAGCTAAACCGGGGCATTCGCAGAGCCAGACCAGGGCATTCGCAGAGCTCAACCGGGGCACTCGTAAGTGTCCACGCCCGTCTCTTATCCCCAAGTGATTCAAGAGATAATTCCCCATTGTGCGTAAACTTGGGGCATGTATTCAAAGAGATCCACATGGTGTTCAGTATCCATTATTTGGCATATTCACTTCCATCACCCCCTCAACAGTTCAGGATGTATGGAGGTTTGGTCACATTATCTCTTCCTTAAACGGTACGATTTAGAATCCAGCAGTGTACCTAAAAACTCGCTTCGTCAGCAATTTAATCCTCAACAGAGTCAACAACGATCTTTGGTCTTCAAGAGCTCCCCGGTGTGTACTCTTATCAGTATCCCCAGCGATCTTTGGTACTGCAGGCTTCCAACATTGATATATATTGACATCCTCAGTGATGAGCAATGGTTCCCAGCAAGCCTACTCTTATCCCCATGAAGTTTATTTCTTCGCATTGCATATAGTTATCACTTTATAACATTTCATCTTCAAAAGCGCGTAGCCGATCCATCAGAATGGATCTTTGCGGCAAAAGAAATTCAAACATGCACACAAAGCATAAGCCAGATCAGGTACCCTACATGAAAGACCTGAATTATTCAAGGACAACAATACATCCCTATAAGAGGGTATCATTCCCAAAATCCCCAGTTGACGACTTTTATCTTTTCAAATGCCAAACAAAATTAATACACTTTGCCGTTCTAAACCCAGTTCTTGTCTGGTAGTCAGTTCCCTAAACACTCGTATGTGTCAAATTTCCTAAACACTCGTATGTGTCAAGTTTCCTAAACACCCACCCGGGTCAGATATTCAAACACTCGTCCGTGTTTACCTTTTGATACTCGTCCGTATCTTCTTTCAATACTCGTCTGTATTGATTCGAACACTCGTCCGTGTTTACACTTTTGATACTCACCTGTATCTTCTTTAAATAATTGTCCGTATTGATTCAAACACTCATCCGTATTGAATCAAACACTCGCCCGTGTTTAAACTTTTTGATACTCACCTGTATCTTCTTTCAATATTTTTCTGTATTGATTCAAACATTCGTCCGTGTTTAACCTTTGATACTCGTCTGTATCTTCTTTCAATACTCGTCCATATTGATTCAAACACTCGTCCGTGTTTAACCTTTGATACTCGTCTGTATCTTCTTTCAATATTCGTCCGTATTGATTTAAACACTCGTCCATGTTTAACCTTTCTTGATGCTCGTCCGTGTCGCTTATCTAAACAATCGTTATGTCGTAACCCATGTCACCTTCTTAGAACCTGAGGTCGCCCGTAGGCTAGGTTCTTCCTCAGATCATCTTAGAACCTAAGATCGCTCGTAGAATAGGTTCTTCTTTAGATCATCTTAGAACCTGAGATCGCTCGTAGGCTAGGTTCTTCCTTAGATCATCCTAGAACCTGAGATCGCCCGTAGGCTAGGTTCTTCCTTAGATCATCATAGAACCCGAGATCGCCCGTAGGCTAGGTTCTTCCTCAGATCATATTAGAACCTGAGATCACCCGTAGGCTAGGTTCTTCCTTAGATCATCTTAGAACCTGAGATCGCCCGTAGGCTAGGTTCTTCCTTAGATCATCTTAGAACCTGAGATCGCCCGTAGGCTAGGTTCTTCCTCAGATCATCTTAGAACCTGAGATCGCCCGTAGGCTAGGTTCTTCCTTAGATCATCTTAGAACCTGAGATCGCCCATAGGCTAGGTTCTTCCTTAGATCATCTTAGAACCTGAGATCGCCTGTAGGCTAGGTTCTTCCTTAGATCATCTTAGAACCTGAGATCGCTTCTTCGCTAGGTTCTTTCCATATACTTTGTCTTAGAACCTGAGATCGCCCTTTGGCTAGGTTCTCTGTCAAATCACTCTCATGTCTCACCTTAGGATCGTAGGTCGCCCGTAGACCTCGTCCGCTGTCTTTTCATACCAGCCATTTGTCTTGTATTGGCATCAAGCCACATTACAAGTCCAATCTCTGTCTCTTCATTGAAAAAACAAATTTCTTTTCCCCAACAGATAACACAAAAATAAATAAAGAAAACACTTACTCTTCCTCCCAGGACAAATTTTTGGCATTGATATTTAATCATCTTCAACCTTGAACTTCCGAAAGGCACGCGCCAATCGTACTTTCAAGTTTAAGACAATTAAATAGGGGCAGCTGTAATACCCCAAATTTGTCCTACCCCTCTACTTTTATTTGGTTTATGCATTGTCGTGCTTTTCTCATGTACATATCTCCATTAGGTCATTTAACATTGCATACATTTGCTAACAACATAACTTCGCAAGGGGTCGAGAACCTTCAAGATTAGGGTTTTATCAACTGGCTAAGGTGTATATGTTCAAATAGAGCCTGATTCTTCTGGTTATTTTTCAAGGCAGTGAAATTGCAAAATTAGGGTTTTGTGTTCATGGATGTTGTGGAATTAGGGTTTTGTGTTCATGGGTGTTGTGTTCATCAAGATACAAGATCATCCTCCATTAAGAATTCATCAAACACAAGTTGATTATGGTGTCACATCTTCTATGTTCGAATTTGTAGTATCTATTGACTAAGGTGCATTGGGCTTCATATTACGTTTCTTTCTGTACTTCGAAGCGCCCTCAAGACATTGTTGTTGTCCATGAAGTCAAGATATAGTGTGGATTGGATTGTAAAATGCAAGTCGTGTATATGGCATGAAGTTGTAAGTACATTGAGTTCGAAACTTCATCGTTCTTTCGAATACTTGTTACATTACATCGCAAGTAACTTGGCTTACTGATGATTGTTGAATTGGATTCGTTAAAACTTCTAATTATGCTCAAGATTGATATTAGCTCAAGGTTTCAGTTTCGAGATTTGGCAATGGTTTATTCAAGAAAAGGTTGGAAGATTCGTTCATGTGGTTCTCTTGGTGTACAAGTTACGAATTTGCAAAGAATTACAAGTCATAACATCATTCAAGGTTATTCGTTTAGTTTGGTTCATCAAAACTCATCAAGATCCAAGGGTTCACGTTCATTCAATGATATGATCTTTACAAGTTCTAAAACATCACACATGGTTTTTTTAAAAGGGGTTATCCAACTTCATTTTCGTTCATACAAGGTCATAACCATGCGATTTACAAGCTATGTTATTGGAGCATTACAAGAGAAAATTACAAAGACAATAGAAAAGAATGATTCATTTACATGGAAAATCTATCCAAAACACATCCATACTATTACAAATGTTATGAAAGATTTCAGGTTTTATGCCGTCATCAACGTCATGATATATGCCATGCTTTAATCAATCTTCAATACTCCGTAACCAACCTCCACCTTCAATCTTCTTCACGTTGCTCAAGTTCTGAGATCTACATGTACCAACATTTCAGGCCTTTCATGTTTCAAGCCTTCGTCATAGTCCAAATAATCGGCCCTGCATATTTCAGAAAAATTAGAAATTAAACAAAACACCCTAACCATAATCTCCAAATATAACCCCTAACTGCCTTAAAAAGAAATTCCAGCCAAGAGAAAAAAAATAGAATTTCTTAACCGAAACAGAATTTCACCCAACCATTTTCCAAACTACCCTGTAATTGAATCCCAACTTAACAAAAAATGACATGCATAATGAAAAAGCCTCTGACCAACTTCCCAATCTCAAATAATTCTAACAACTTTTCCTAACCTTCTAACAAATTTCTAAAACCTCAACTGTCAAAACCAAACTAACACAACCAGAAGTGAATTCACAAATAGAAAATATAAAAAAAGACCAATTCCAACCAACTGCCAAACAGAATAACAAACTTCTTCTAACCTCCTGTTGTACCCCAAAATTTGCCCTCCCATATTCTTCAAGATTTGCCAAGATCAAGGTTCAAAATCTCTCAAGGGTTGCACAGTCCAAATTGCCTCCTAACAGTCAAAAATTAGGGTTTTGGTTCTGGCAAAGAAATTGAAGGTTCCAAGGGTCCAATCAAGTCCCACATGCCTATAAACATTGTCAAGCATCCTCATACCAAGTTTCAAGACTCACAGCATAAAATTGCACATTCAAAAACCTTAATTGCCCTACAGTCAACTGCAGGGGCAAAATGGTCATTTGACAGTCAAAAGTCAAAAATTTTGGTCAACATCTTATTTTGAAGCCACAAACATCATTTGATCAATTCTTGATCATGATTCTCAAAGCATGGCTCAAAAAGTCTCAAGATGCAAAAGTTTCTATTTTTGGACAGTTGGAAAAGTCAACTGCAAATTGACCAAGGCATAACTTCCACATGGTTTATCAGAAAAATTACATCCAAAGCTAATTTTGAATAGAATGACATTTCCTACAACTCATCTTCACACTTCAAGTCCAAGAAATGCCCTCACAAAAAGTTATCAATCTCAACATTATAGGTCATTTTCAAAAGTCAACAAAAGGCACTTTAAGTCAAAGACCATAACTTGAGATTGGTAAATCAAAATGACATGGGACCAAAGACATTGGTTAGAGGACTTCAAGACCTTTCCAAAATGTCCAAGAACATGATCAAAGCTTAAAAATTGAGCAATATATGCCTTGTGGAAGTTGGGAAATTTTTGGGAATTTTGAAAAGTCAACTTTGCTTCAAATGCCTCAAAATTGATAATGGGCCACAATTTCTTCCAAGAATCATCACCCAAAAGCTATGCACGACCCATTGACCCAAAGGGGAGTTATTTTCTTATTTTTAATTAATTAATTGAATTTTTAATCCTATTAATTCATTTAATTAAAATTAAATATGAGAAAAATACCAAATCACAACTTTCAAACCTTTTTGTGCAGCATATCCACTCATCATGACCTCAAGATTTCGTGCACAATCAAAAGGGAAATATTCTATGAAATTGGCAATGGTTTGATGGCAAAAAAGATTGAAAAAGATCATGGAAAATCACAAATTCAAAGGCATTGAATACATGGATTTTGGACCAGTTTTTCTAACCTAATTCATTCACCTATATGTGCATATCATAAACCTAATCAAGAAAACAAGCAAGCTGCAGTGAAGCCTCAAGAACACTTTGCACTTTTCTCTCAAAAATTTCAAAACTGAAAACACACATAGAGTACGTTTCAAAGCAAAAGAACTATTCCATTGCACTCCTGACACATCCAGGAAGCCATTCCAATCAAATTCAACCCTCCATACTCAAGGAATCGGTATAACAAAATCAAACTTTTCTTGAAATATTGAATAATCGTGTTTCAATTTCCAGGCCTTGTTCATGCATTTTCATTATTGTTTTACACTAACATGATCATACTGAAGCTAATGGTGCCCTTGAATTGAATTAATATCGCTTGTATCCAAAGTTGCCATGGAAATTTTCTAGGGTTTCAGGAGCTTGAAATTAGGGACTTCTTCATGAGGAAAAATTAGGCAACGAGACCTATACCATTAGAATCAGGACTTCTTGACGATTCAAAACCACACCTCGCGCCCAATTTATCATTGCCCATTGCTTAATCGCTATTTTTCCTGGTCTTGTTTAGTGGGGGTTTAAAACCCCCGCTATTTGCTTTTATTTGCAGGTACAAAACGAGGAAGAAGCCTGCGTGTCATAGCATGATTGGGACATTCAAATTTTCAGCGTGTTTTTGTGTTGAATATCATTAACCTTTATTTCTTATTATAATGTTTAATGTCCAGAATTATTACAAACGCGTTGAATGGCGTAGTGGTTGGGAATGTGATTGGTAAGTCTTGGGACTTGGGTTCGATTCCCAGGTCCCCCCACTTTATTCAATATTTTTTCATTTAACATAATTCTGTGCAGTACGCTTCCAAAAGGCTACCATGCAACTCCAGATCTGTGCTTGCCACATGTCCCTAAAGGCCAATCTAATGGCCATCACCAGCAATCCACCATACGCATTGGTCAACTGTTTCTCACACAAGCATTGGAAAGTCAAAAAAAGGCCAGATTCCTTGGGCCAAACTACTTCAATAAGCCTCCAAATTGGGCAGACACCCCTCTTGTTTGTATTTCTTTCTCTCATTCTTTTTCTCTTTTTTTATTTGTTTTAATTTAATTTTTTTTTTTTAATTCTTCAAATTAATTTTAATAACACAAAAATACAAAAAAATCAGAAAAGTCAAACAAAAAAAAATATGTTTTATTAGTATTAATTTCTATTAATTTTGTAAATAAATTTTCTTAATCAATTAGTTTAATTTTAGGTCTTCAACTTTAATGTTTTATTTTAAATAACTAAAAAAATGTAGAAATTAGGGTTTTAAGTATTTTTATCCTTTTTTTCAATAAATAACTTTTTATTCTTATCATTCTAAATTATTAATTATTTTTGTAAATAAATATGACATTTAATTAATTAGGATTAAATTAGGTTAAACTTAAACATTTTTTTATAATTAAAAACAAATTTAGAATTAGGGTTTCATCCAACTTTTAATTTCAATTAAATTCTTTTTTTCATAAATGCCAAAAAATATAAAAATTAACTTCTTTACTTATTTAATCATTAATTTACTTTCAATTTCAATTTAATTTCTTTAAAGGGTCCAACGCCCTCGCACCTCCGATTATAATTCCTTTTCGCGCGTTTGCTTTTATTTTTTTTTTTAATCTTATGTAATTGCCCCAAAGCCTTGTAATAGATAATTAGGACATTTACTTTCCGTACTTTTATTCAAATCGGGTCTTGGTTTAATTTGGCGATGTAGACTCGCGCCTTGTAATAGCGTAGGACCTTTATTTTTCCGCATTTTAAATTCCGCACCTTTAAACTGTTAATCACATGAAATAATGTATGCTCAAATAAAATCAAAGCGTAGAACACTCGATGCATGACAAGACAAATAATAACTGAAAATGACACACAATTCACACACCACTCCTAGGGTACGCCTCACTGTTGCCTTGCCCCTCGAAACGTGGTCGTCGAGTAGAGGACGTTTTAGTAAGTCCTCATGTCCATGAACATGGCATGGGGGTAGCTTCTAAGGTGTCCTACTATTGCTCTGGTGACCACACTGTCCCTAAACTCGAATTGACCCGAACACCTCCAACGGTGGTGCTACCTACCTCTCAATGGTGGGATGGCACTACCTTACATTTACACAGCCTAATTCCTTAGGGTAGGTAGATGACTCATAGATACCTGCTCTAATTCAAAACAAGACAAATCAAAAACTTCTTTTCACACCGACACTTTGCAAAAAGCTTTCAAAACAACTTTTCAAACACTCTTGAGGACTGATACGAGAGTCGAACTGAAATTTTAAACGAAACTTTTTCAAACTCACTCACTTTGAAAAGCAAACAAACATTTTGAAAACACAAATGAGCAAGTATCTAAGAGCCCATGGATAACCATGGATAGAAAGGGTGCTAACACCTTCCCTTTCTATAAATCTACCTCCCGAACCGAGAACTAATCTCAATAAGGAATTTTTCTGTGCTTTTGTCCTTTCCATATTAGAGAAAATAAAAGACGGTGGCGACTCTTGCTTCTGCGACATTTCGCGAACCAGCGTTAAACAGTCAGTTCCAGATCCACCGATCACAGAACTGGCGACTCTGCTGGGGACTTCTTATAAAGTGAGGTGTACCTTAGGACTAAGATCACTTGTGTTTTCAATTGTTGTGCTTGTTTGATTTATTATTGTGGGCTGCATCGGAGTTACATAGATCCTAACCCGGATCTGGGGATACCCTGTTAGGTAGCATAAGCTGTGAGGGACCTGTCCGGCGTAGACCGACATGGGTGAAGCAGTGGCTACATTGGTGTGGCACCTTGGTCTGTATCGATATCCCTTGTGTTGCAACGAGGAGAATATGGGTCTTCTGAGGAGTCATTAAGCCCCAACCGACCTTAGAACCTTAAATGACCCAACTTGGCCAATAGAACAGTAGCAGTATGCTACGCCCATTGAGGCTAAACTCTCGTGATGGTTCTGGCTGCAAGAAAAGATTGTGATGCTGGAGTTATGACCGATTGAGGGTAGTCAGTGATATTGGGATCCTCTAGAACCCGGTTACTTCTGATAGGACAGGTCTTAACCAACAAACTGAAAGAGGGTAATACCTAAACCTCATGCTGGCCTAAACTCTAAGGGTTTCTCTTGTGTGACTTGTGTGCCTTCCAACTTGACTATTTGCATGCTTGTTATCTGACACTTGAGTTTCTTGCAGGTTTTGTTTATAGCCCTTAATCTGGACTCATAACAGGGTTTACATATATCACTCCATGCATAGCATAACATCATACCATTGCATACATCCTGCATAAAGACTAATCCATTTCAAGGATCTCAAGGGCTTATGATGCAGGTCATGATGAACAAAATGTCTAGCAAGGGGCAAAGGGGATTTATTTTCCTCTAGCCAAGGTTGTCAGGGGCTATGACCCACTCGATATGGTGAGCCTTGACACTTGAAGAAGGACTCTCAACAACATGAAGTTCCTTCAATCAAGCTACAAAATTCAAACTCTAACGGTTTCTTGTTTACCCCGCGAGATCCTTGAAAACATTGCATGCATACATACATATCATTGAATTACAGGTATCCCTTTTACAGGTTGCTTACCTTCTTCGCTGTTTATTTCAGCTCGCCATCATGAATCCTGAATCATCTACTGAGAAATCCATCAAGGCTCTCCAGGCTCAGAACGCCCAGTTCCAAGAGTTGATCATGAGTTTGGCCCAGGGGCAACAAGATCTGAAGACCCTGCTTTTGAAAAAGAAGAAGAAGAGGACGGTGATGTTCAACCCTAGACGCAAATCTGGGAATGGGTCACGAAATGAAGTTGAGCAGACTACCCCATCTGTTGGGAAAGACAGTCCCCAAGAAAGGGAGGTTCCTAGTCCAGTGGTCTCCGACAACGAGACCGATTACAATGATGAGCAGTACCCTCCGGATGAGGACAGGTATAAACAGTTGGAAGACCGGCTAAGTGCCATGGAGATACAAAAGGTGCTCGGCCTGGACTTCGAGGATCTAGGTCTGTCTTCTGGGGTAGTAATCCCGCGCAAATTCAAGGCACCTGCCTTTGCCAAGTACGACGGGGCATCCTGTCCTAAGCTGCATCTCAGGTCTTACATAAGGAGGATCCAGCCCTACACGGCTGACAAGAATTTGTGGATTCACTTTTTTCAGGATAGTCTGTTGGGAACTCAACTCGATTGGTTCTATCAACTGAATGGAGCCAACATCCGCAGCTGGGAGGACTTGGCCACTGCATTCTACAAACAATACCAGTATAACGCCGACCTTGCTCCCACGCGTACTCAGCTTCAGGGGATGTCTATGGGTACAGGCGAAGGCTTCAAAGAATATGCTCAAAAATGGAGGGACCTTGCTGGAAGGGTACAACCACCTCTGACTGACCGCGAGCTCGTCGACATGTTCTTGGGGACCCTGTCTGGTCCATTCTTCAACCACCTGATTGGGAATTCTGCCGCTGGGTTTACAGATTTGGTCTTGACCGGGGAAAGAATAGAAGCTGGCATCAAGTCAAGGAAAATACAGAATGGTGACTCCTCGAACACTGAGAAGAAACCATCCAAGAGAGAATCTAGTGCTGTCTATGGCTCAAGAGGGCAGAATAGGTCCGAACATCGCCAAGACGTCAACGTGGTGGTTATTGCAAAACCGGCCGGCGCTCCTCAGCGTCACAATCAGCAAAGGGAAGAGAGACCCAAAAGGTAATTCACTCCCCTCGGCATGACCTTGTCACAGATATTGCCACAGCTGCTGGAAACCAAGTTGGTAACTCTCATGGACCCTCCAAAGAATCCTAACAGGACACCTTCAAGGTACAACCCCAACGTTCGTTGCGCCTATCATTCTGACAGCCCGGGGCATGCTATAGATGACTGTTGGACTTTGAGAAACAAGGTTCAGAATCTGATCGACGCAAGGGAAGTCCAGTTCGGCTCTCCAGAGACTCCGAATGTGATCACTGCTCCCCTGCCAAAGCATGGCTAGGGTTGAAAAACTTTTGTTCATTCGAATGTTCAAATTGTAATTTTTCTTTGATTGTTTAAACATTTTGTTTCATGTCAAACTTGGTTATTTCATTAATGCATTACACGTGTCTGTTTTGAAGTAATTATGTTCACTATGCTTAAAACTGTTTTCATATTTTTTGTGATGATCAACTCTCAATTAACAATTCTAAGCCTCTTGAGGGAGGATGACGAAAACGATACCACGATCTTTACAGTATGCTTTTGAACGGACCTCGCTGATGAGGTACAGGCATTGTTTCAATTCCTAAACACTGGAGTTATAAGGAAGATAATCCCTCATCAACCCCTCTGAGCCAAAGAAGTAGGAGTTTTTCTTTTCGAAAATTAAAACCCTTTATCATAACCTGGGGCAGGGTAGTTCTCTCAGTTGATCCAAGTGCATAACAAATGGCACCAAAGAGGTCCTTACAAAAAAAAAAGAAGACAGTGATGATTCCGAATAATCATAAGGATAGGCAGTCATTATATCTCAAAAATAAAAACCCAATAAGTCAAAACCTATGAAGGAGACTTACAAAACTGGGGCATCCCGCTGACTGTAATCACAAAAGAAACAGTTCAGGCAAAATTTAGGGATAGCGAAATCAAAAAGAAAGAGGTCATACAAACCCTCAACAAAAACAAAAAATGACTGCCTATTCAGAATAAATCATCAATATCTGAACCATCACGGGAATATCAGGACAAAAACTCAAATAAGGTCTAACGCACGATCAACTGAGTTTAGGTTTGAAGAACATCACGAAGAGCGGGTGGGTACAAATATAATTTGAGCCTTTATCCTTTGTTTCTTAAACCGTGAACCAGGCCACGCTACAACCCTTAAAAGTCCTAGCTGAAGCATGGGTTAGTTCGAATGCATATTGTTACAAAGGTATCCTGACTCCTCAAGGCTTATGGTAAAATAACGAGTTGACATCACCGTTTTACAAAATTCACTTGTTTTTACTAAAAAAGGATGCATTTCAAAAAAAAAACTTCGAAATAGACATAAGCTTTGCATTTTTAACATAACTTTGTGTGCATATGACTTTTTGTTTGAACAGCATAAGAGTTCGTACGACGAATGTCTAATGGACAAAAGCACTTCCAATCAAGGGGCAGACATGATCATGGTCCGTCATCTGGGGCAGTCCAGTCAAGATTCAGAGAATCTCTCAAATGCCTGGGACAAATCTCCGCCTGAGTCACCTGGGGCATTGGACATGAGTTCCAACTACGAATCTTGCATGATCAACGAAGACCTTTTGGTGGTACGACAACACTTCTGACAGGGGCAACTCCCTACATCCTAAGAGTACGGACATAGTAAAAAAAAATACTACGCAAAATCAAAGACCCGCTAGGTTGACACACCTAGGCAAAAATAAGGGCTTCCCGGCGAACCAAAAGGGTTCGGGCAAAATAAGGGATGAAATGAAAAAATTTGTACACCCGGCAAGTCGAAAACCTGAAAAGGCGGCTTGGGCAAAAAAAAGGGTATCCCGGTGGACTGAAAACCCGAAAGGGCGGTCCAGGCAAAAATTAGGGATCAAAGCGTACGACTATGTCCTGGCATCTCGTCACCTGTCTACCAGAAGATTTGTCAATTACCCCCACAGGTGCCTTCTCCCACTGAAACTGGGGCAATAATGAGTTGTCTAAGCAATCTAGTTGCTCTGCCATCAAGGTACCAAGACAAGTTCAGCTGAAGAATGACCAAGATACCCTAATTCCCCATAGAATGAGATAAGGTTCAGCCATACCCCCCCGAGCAGAGAAGGCCCATACCTCCAGCAAGTCGGCAACACTCTCCCCAAGCAGAGTTAGCTTACTATCAGCCTTAAGGAAGTTGGGTATCCTCCAGCAGATCTCAACATTCCTCAGCACAATATACGGATATTCTTAACAAGCATCCCCGGCAGTCTTAATCTAAGACTGTTCCCCGACGGTATACCAGACGTTCAGTGGAGTCACTCCCCCAACATATCTCAAGAATTTCCCCAGGAGAGTTCAATCCAGATTTCCCCAGAAAAGTTTGAATCAATCTCCCCAGCAGGAAGCTCATCCCCAGTAGATTCTGGAAGCTTCTCCCCTGTAGAGCACGAACGCGTCCCCCGATTTTATTCAAAGGTTATTTCCCTACCAGGATATAATTGGGTTATCCTCAGCCAAAAGCCACGGAAAGATCGTCCCCGACGAAGTCTTCCTATCCCCAGCGGAGTCTATCAAAACTTCCAACATAACAACGGTATCCTCAGTGAAGTTACCATCAACATCCCAACAGCATACCTCTCTCCCCACAGAGTAATGTTCCCCAGCAAGGTAGCTAGAGTAATTTTTCCCCGCAGAGTAATCCATTCGCCGAGTTTATTCCCTAACGGAGTTATCTTCTCCTACCGGTATTCTTGCGACTATCATCCCCAGCGGAAACAACAAAGCACTATTCTCCAACATCATCCTAGGATGTGACTTCCCGGCACCCGTCAAGGATTTACTTTCCTAGACAAAAACATACATTCATAAACATCGCATTTCCATACATTACAGTATGCATATATGCATCATGAACATACAATCTCATTTATGTTGAGAACACCATTGCTTGATCCATGTCATGCATTGCATATGATTGACCTTTACCTTTCAGGAAAGATCCAGTTAAGTTCTCAGCTATGTCCAAGACCTTCTCTGGTTCAGTTAAATCAATTCCTAAAGATTTTTCTGATTCTTATCCAGTTGAAGTTATTTCAAGACTTTCATCTGGTTCAGTTAAATCGACCCTAAGATTTTTCTGATTCTTATCCAGTCAAAGTTATTTCAAGACCTTCTCTGGTTCAGTTAAATCGATTCCTAAAGATTTTTCTGATTCTTATCCAGTTGAAATTATTTCAAGACTTTCGTCTGGTTCAGTTAAATCGACCCTAAGATTTTTCTGATTCTTATCCAGTCAAAGTTATTTCAAGACCTTCTCTGGTTCAGTTAAATCGATTCCTAAAGATTTTTCTGATTCTTATCCAGTTGAAGTTATTTCAAGACTTTCGTCTGGTTCAGTTAAATCGACCCTAAGATTTTTCTGATTCTTATCCAGTCAAAGTTATTTCAAGACCTTCTCTAGTTCAGTTAAATCGATTCCTAAAGATTTTTCTGATTCTTATCCAGTCAAAGGCCTTCTCTGGTTCAGTCAGATCGACCCTAAGATCTCCCTGATTCTTATCCAGTTGAAGTTATTTCAAGACCTTGTCTGGTTCAGTTAAATCGACTCCTAAATATTTTTCTGATTCTTATCCAGTCAAAGGCCTTCTCTGGTTCAGTCAGATCGACCCTAAGATCTCCCTGATTCTTATCCAGTTGAAGTTATTTCAAGACCTTGTCTGGTTCAGTTAAATCGACTTCTAAAGATTTTTCTGATTCTTATCCAGTCAAAGGCCTTCTCTGGGTTAGTCAGATCGACCCTAAGATCTCCCTGATTCTTATCCAGTTGAAGTTATTTCAAGACCTTGCCTAGTTCAGTTAAATCGACTCCTAAAGATTTTTCTAATGCCGATCCAGTCAAAGGCCTTCTCTGGTCCAGTTAAATCGATTCCTAAAGATTTTCCTGATGAAGACTCAGTTGAAGTTATTTCAAGACCTTGCCTGGTTCAGTTAAATCGACTCCTAAAGATTTTTCTGATGCCGATCCAGTCAAAGGCCTTCTCTAGTCCAGTTAAATCGACTCCTAAAGATTTTCCTAATGAAGACTCGGTAGAAGATATCCAAGATTCTCTCATCGTTACTGTTGAGGTAGTAATCGCCCCAGGTTCTCTCATCATTACTATTGAGGTAGTAATCGCCCCAGGTTCTCTCATCATTACTGTTGAGGTAGTAATCGCCCCAGGTTCTCTCATCGTTACTGTTGAGGTAGTAATCGCCCCAGATTCTCTCATCGTTACTGTTGAGGTAGTAATCGCCCCAGATTCTCTCATCGTTACTGTTGAGGTAGTAATCGCCCCAGATTCTCTCATCGTTACTGTTAAGGTAGTAATCGCCCCAGATTCTCTCATCGTTACTGTTGAGGTAGTAATCGCCCCAGATTATCTCATCGTTACTGTTGAGGTAGTAATCACCCCAGATTCTCTCATTGTTACTGTTGAGGTAGTAATCACCCCAGATTCTCTCATCGTTACTGTTGAGGTAGTAATCGCCCAAGGTTCTCTCCTGTATCTTCTTTCAATATTCGTTCGTATTAATTCAAACACTCGTCCGTGTTTAACCTTTGATACTCGTCTGTATCTTCTTTCAATACTCGTCCGTATTGACTCAAACACTCGTTCGTGTTTAACCTTTGATACTCGTTTATATCTTCTTTCAATATTCGTCTGTATTGATTCAAACAATCGTCTGTGTTTAACCTTTCTTGATGCTCGTCCGTGTTGCTTATCTAAATAATCGTTATGTCGTAACCCATGTCACCTTCTTAGAACCTGAGATCGCCCGTAGTCTAGGTTCTTCCTCAGATCATCTTAGAACCTGAGATCGCTCATAGGCTAGGTTCTTCCTTAGATCATCTTAGAACCTGAGATCGCCCGTAGGCTAGGTTCTTCCTTAGATCATCTTAGAACCTGAGATCGCTCGTAGGCTAGGTTCTTCCTCAGATCATCTTAGAACCTGAGATCGCCCGTAGGCTAGGTTCTTCCTCATATCATCTTAGAACCTGAGATCGCCCGTAGGCTAGGTTCTTCCTTAGATCATCTTAGAACCTGAGATCGCCCGTAGGCTAGGTTCTTCCTCAGATCATCTTAGAACCTGAGATCGCCCGTAGGCTAGGTTCTTCCTTAGATCATCTTAGAACCTGAGATCGCCCGTAGGCTAGGTTCTTCCTTAGATCATCTTAGAACCTGAGATCGCCCGTAGGCTAGGTTCTTCCTTAGATCATCTTAGAACCTGAGATCGCCTCTTGGCTAGGTTCTTTCCATATACTTTGTCTTAGAACCTGAGATCGCCCTTTGGCTAGGTTCTCTGTCAAATCACTCTCATGTGTCACCTTAGGATCGTAGGTCGCCCGTAGACCTCGTCCGCAGTCTTTTCATACCAACCATTTGTCTTGTATTGGCATCAAGCCACGTTACAAGTACAATCTCTGTCTCTTCATTGAAAAAACAAATTTCTTTTCCCCAGCAGATAACACAAAAATAAATAAAGAAAACACTTACTCTTCCTCCCAGGACAAATTTTTGGCATTGATATTTAATCATCTTTAACCTTGAATTTCCGAAAGGCACGCGCCAATCGTACTTTCAGGTTTAAGACAATTAAATAAGGGCAGCTGTAATACCCCAAATTTGTGTTACCCCTCTACTTTTATCTGGTTTATGCATTGTCGTGCTTTTCTCATGTACATATCTCCATTAGGTCATTTAACATTGCATACATTCGCTAACAACATAACTTCGCAAGGGGTCGAGAACCTTCAGGATTAGGGTTTTATCAACTGGCTAAGGTGTATATGTTCAAATAGAGCCTGATTCTTCTGGTTATTTTTCAAGGCAGTGAAATTGCAAAATTAGGGTTTTGTGTTCATGGATGTTGTGGAATTAGGGTTTTATGTTCATGGGTGTTGTGTTCATCAAGCTACAAGATCATCCTCCATTAAGAATTCATCAAACACAAGTTGATTAGGGTGTCACATCTTCTATGTTCGAATTTGTAGTATCTATTGACTAAGGTGCATTGGGCTTCATATTACGTTTCTTTCTGTACTTCGAAGCGCCCTCAAGACATTGTTGTTGTCCATGAAGTCAAGATATAGTGTGGATTGGATTGTAAAATGCAAGCCGTGTGTATGGCATGAAGTTTTAAGTACATTGAGTTCGAAACTTCATCGTTCTTTCGAATACTTGTTACCTCACATCGCAAGTAACTTGGCTTACTGGTGATTGTTGAATTGGATTCGTTAAAACTTCTAATTATGCTCAGATTGATATTAGTTCAAGGTTTCAGTTTCGTGATTTGGAAATGGTTTATTCAAGATAAGGTTGGAAGATTCGTTCATGTGGTTCTCTTGGTGTACAAGTTACAAATTTGCAAAGAATTACAAGTCATAACATCATTCAAGGTTATTCGTTTAGTTTGGTTCATCAAAACTCATCAAGATCCAAGGGTTCACGTTCATTCAATGATATGATCTTTACAAGTTCTAAAACATCACACATGGTTTTTTTAAAAGGGGTTATCCAACTTCATTCTCGTTCATATAAGGTCATAACCATGCGATTTACAAGCTATGTTATTGGAGCATTACAAGAGAAAATTACAAAGACAATAGAAAAGAATGATTCATTTACATGGAAAATCTATCCAAAACACATCCATACTGTTACGAATGTTCTGAAAGATTTCAGGTTTTATACCGTCATCAACGTCATGATATATGCCATGCTTTAATCAATCTTCAATACTCCATAACCAACCTCCACCTTCAATCTTCTTCACGTTGCTCAAGTTCTGAGATCTACATGTACCAACATTTCAGGCCTTTCATGTTTCAAGCCTTCGTCATAGTCCAAATAATCGGCCCTGCATATTTCAGAAAAATTAGAAATTAAACAAAACACCCTAACCATAATCTCCAAATATAACCCCTAACTGCCTTAAAAAGAAATTCCAGCCAAGAGAAAATAAATAGAATTTCTTAACCGAAACAGAATTTCACCCAACCATTTTCGAAACTACCCTGTAATTGAATCCCAACTTAACAAAAAATGACCTGCATAATGAAAAAGCCTCTAACCAACTTCCCAATCTCAAATAATTCTAACAACTTTTTCTAACCTTCTAACAGATTTCTAAAACCTCAACTGTCAAAACCAAACTAACACAACCAGAAGTGAATTCACAAATAGAAAATAAAAAAAAGACCAATTCCAACCAACTGCTAAATAGAATAATGTTGTACCCCAAAATTTGCCCCCCATATTCTCCAAGAAATTGCCAAGTCAAGCTGCAAAATTCCCCAAGGGTTGCACAGTGCAAAGGTCTCCTATACAATCAAAACTAGGGTTTGTGTTCTGATCAAGAAAAGGAAGTTTTCAAAGGCCCAATCAAGTCTCATATGCCTACAAATATGGTCAAGTATCCTCATATCAAGTTTCAAGGCATTCAGCTCAAAATTGCACAGTCAAAACCCTAAATTGCACTACAATCAACTGTAGGGGCAAAATGGTCATTTGGCAGTCAAAAGTTCAAATTTTTGGTCAACATATCATTTTGAAGCCACAAAAATCATTTGATCAATGCTTGATCATGATTCTCAAAATTTGGCTCAGAAAATCATCAAGATGCAAAAGTTACTATATTTGGACAGTTGAAAAAGTCAACTGAAATTGACCAGGGCATAACTTTCACATGGATTATCAGAAAAATTCCATCCAAAGCTCATTTTGAAGAGAAAGACATTTCCTACAACTCATCTTCATACTTCAAGTCCAAGAAATGCTCTCACAAAAATTTATAATTTCAACATTATAGGTCATTTTCAAAAGTCAACAAAAAGGGACTTTAGGTCAAAGGCCATAACTTGAGATTGGTAAATCAAAATGACATGGGACCAAAGACATTGGTTAGAGGACTCAAAGACCTTTCCAAAATGTCCAAGAACATGAGAAAAGCTTAAAAATTGAGCAAGTTATGCCTTGTAGAAGTTGGGAAATTTTTGGATATTTTGAAAAGTCAACATTACTTCAAATGACCTAAAATTGCTAATGGGCCCATTTTTCTTCCATGATTCATCATTCCAAGCATATGCACGACCACTTGGCCCAAAGGGAAGTATTTTCTCATTTTTATTTATTTATTTGAATTTGTATTCATATTAATTCATTTAAATCAAATTAAATATGTGGAAAATGTCTAACCTAATTTTTTCAATCTTTTTATACATGTTTTGAGCTCAATATTTCGTGCATATCCCAATATAGAAAGATTTGGATGGAATTGATCTTAATTGATACAAAGTAGCATGAAAAAGATATGAAAAAGATCTTGGAAAATCAATTTGCAAAACCATTGAATGAAAGAGATTTGATTGAATTTTTTAACCTAATTGCTTCACTACATATGCCTGATCAAAAACCTAATGAGGAAGACAAAAAGCTGCGCTAGAGACCAATATACAAACTTGGAAATTTGGCTTAAAAACTCAATTCTGAAAGTAAGGTTGGAGGACGATTCAGGCAAAAAGAACCATTCTATCACCTTCCTGGAACATCAAGGAAAGTTTTCAGATCAAGAACACCCACTCTAACGCGTTGAATTGGTATACAGAAGTCTACTTTTCTCTCATATTTTTCAAATTCGTGTTCCCAGATTTAAGCGTTTTCATGGCATTTTGAGTATGCATTTATATTGAATAACGTGTTCTGAAGCTAACTGGATGAATTAATTGTGTTTTTGTGAGCTATACAAGAATATGCCATGGTTATTTTTTTAGGGTTTACAGGACCTTAATTTGGGGCTTTTGAAACAAGGAAAAATTAGCCTTTGAGACCACCATCATTCGACTCAGCTCATCTAGACGGAGAAGACACTATGCTCGCGCCTAATTTATGAACACTGTAGGCTTAATCGTTATTTCCTGGAAACCGGCCTAAGAGGACGCGTGCAAAACTGTTGCCTAATGTTTTATGTTACAGGGATGATGAAGAGGACGATGCGTTGGCAAAACATGATTAGCCAGTTTGAATTTTCGCGCGTTGGATCCACTAACTCTCCGTTTTCTTTTTATAATATTTATTGTTTATTTATTTAACAAACGCGTAAATTGGAACAGACGGCAAACATAAGGATTGGCAAAGCTCAAGACCTGGGTTCGAACCCCAGGTCTGTATTATTTCTATATTATTTTTCAATAACGTTTCCCATGCAGCTTCAGTAACATAGACGCACCATGTACTTCATCATCTATCCATCCACGTGCACGTTAGAACCAGATCAAGGGCGTGGATTCAAGGAACACGTTATGCCCAGGTCAACGTCGCTACACGCTAATGGCCAAAGTCTGTTGTACCCCAAAATTTGCCCTCCCATTTCCTCAACATTTTCTCATCACAAGACATTTAAAGATCAAGATACAATTAGGGTTTCCTCTGCTCAAGACTTTTCCTTGCACTGTGGACTCAAATTAGGGTTTGTGCTTGCACAAAGATGTTTTGACCTAAAATGCCTAAGATAACTTTCATGCTTCATATTGGACTCCCAAGTTTACCCATACCAAGTTTCAAGTCTTGATTCCAAGTTTTTCCCAGTCAATTGGACAGTTGACCTAGAAATCAGTTGTATTGGGGAAAAAGTCAACTGTGGCCAATTGACAGTCAAACCTCATGAAATTTGGTCCACATCAACATTATGAACTCACATGGACCATTTGATCAAGTTTGAATCACAATTCCCCAAGAAATTTGATCAGATCACCAAAAGGGCAAAATGGTCATTTTTAGGGTTTTGACTGCACAAAGGCAATTTTTTGACTGTTTGACCTAGCCAATGGCAAACCAAGCTCACATATGGACTCAAGGACCCCATGGAATTATCTTGACATGTTCATCAAGCTCAAAAGATCCCAAGTACACAAGATTGACAGTTGAATTTCCCAGTCAATTGATCAATTTTGACTGTATACTGAAAAGTCAAACTTTGACTTTTTGGTCAAAATCAAGAGTCAAGATTCATTTTTCATCAAAACATTACAAATCATGAAACTTGTTCACCAAGAAATCACAAAATGCAAATTAGGGTTTGAAAATGGAATTTTTCATAACTTAGAATTTTTCTAAGTTATGGAAAACCCTAATTTTTTCCCAACTTTGCCCCATCTTTTCACCATGATCCATTGGGATTCAAACAAAAGTCAAAACATGAAAGTTGTAGCTTGTTGCAAAATCTACAACTTTGATTCACAAAGTTTTCTCATTTGAAGCTTGTATCTCAAGTTATGATTTTTTGAATAAGGGCACTAAACCATCTTTTAACTTAGTGAAGTTTGACCTATTTTGACAAGGTTTTCTACCCTACTTCAAGGCCACTTTTCATACCCTTCCACTTGGAATTTCAAATTGCATTTCAAAGATGGATTGTAGTACACATTACAAGCTTTCCAAAATGTCCAAGAACTCATCAAACAACCTCATAACTTGAGAGATTCGAATTTCACAAGTTGGCAAAAATTCACTTTTGTTCTTCATCAAAGCATGTTCATAAACTTGGCAAATTTGAATTCAGCATGCTTAAGCTACATTGCAGGCCTCTAATCCCATTCTCACTCAATAATTCAATGCATATCCTTTGTGTTCTAACATTATTTTGCTCATTTGGATAATACACACAAAATCAAGCCTAAACTAGAAAAAGCATGTTATCCATTCTTGTAAAGTGATACTTTATGGCAACTTTGCAAATCTATGAAGTACAATGCAAATCTTTGAAGCAAAAAAGCATAGGCATATCCCACTGATCAAGACTCAAAGGTGCAGCATAGATTGAGGCATTGTACTGGCCTAGAAACCAAGTTGACATTTGCTTGCTTCACATAGAAGTAACATCCATAACTTATGCTATCTCTCATATCAGTCAAGAAACACAGCACAAAAGATATCAAACACATTCCATAGACCACATTGAAGCTTTTGCTCGAGCCATTTGCCTTTCAAACACCCTCCATCTCAGAATCACCCTCAAACTGCACAAACAGGGGTGCCCCTGCAGTTTGAGTGCAATCTCTCATTCCCTTCAAGCTTTTTGATCAAAACCTGTTCCTCTACCTTCCTTACCACATATGCAAGCTATCCAGAAGCTAAGGCACGATCTGTAGTTGCTCTAACCACTTCCACCATTTTCACATCTTTAACTTGCAGGTGAAGTTCTGTAGCTTGATACAAGAAGGTTCAAGACAAAGTGAGCATTGAAAAAGCATCCCTGGACTTCAAGGAAGCTTTTCCAATCATTACATTGCATTGAAAGTCTCTCATTCTCCACATAGAAGTTCAACTGCACAGGTAAAAGTTTGAATTCGTATCTCTCTTATTAGGCATATTTAGTCTTAAGTTTGTGAAGAAACAAAGTCCTACTCATAGCCCTGAACATGTACATAGCTTTACTTTTCATTTCTTTTGTCTGAGTGAAGAGAATTTGAGCTCTGAAAATGGTAGAAAAACTAGGTCAGAAAAGAGGGGGAGAGAAATTCTCTCTCATCTTGGAGAGATAGGTCATGTTCTTTATATGGTTGAAACCGTCTCTTAATGCTCTACACTTTTCATGTTATGAGTTTTGCTTGAAAGTCCAGGAATCCAGAGTTAGAAAACGCGTGTTCTGTGAGAAGAAAGATGTACAGAGGTTGAAGAAGAAGTGATCTGGGCTGGGCCTGGATTTGTTTCCTTTTCACACCCCATTTTTGTTGTTTACACCCCCTGAGCCCATTTGTTTATTTTTCAACATTTTTGACTTTTTCTTTTTGGGTTGACTTTGTTTATTTTTTCTCATGCCATTAAAATTTTTAAAATATTTTTTCCATCATTTTTTGTATTTATGGCATATTTGTTTGTTTATTTCTTTTATTTATATACAAATATACATATACACTATTATTAAAAATAGAAAATAATGTAGATACATTTTTATTTTTATTTTTTTTACTCTCTGAAAATATTTCACACAAAAAATACTTTTATTTATTTTATTAAAATATTAAATAAATATTTATTTTGTATAATACTCATTTAGGGTTTAATATATATATATATACATGTTTATTAATATATTTAAGGTAAAAATATAAAATACTTGATTTTCTTCATTTTATTAATATTTGATACAAGAATACCTTTTTCACAAAATACTTCATTTTATTTTATTTTTTGTACATAATAAATAAATAGTAGAATTAAATTAGATAATAATACTTTTTATATAAAAATTAGGGTTTCTTACCCTAAGTTTCAAAATACTAAAAAATAAATACATTTTATTTCTTTTTCCTTTTACATAAATATTTTCTCATACACATAAAAAAAAACTTTCTTTTTTACATTTCACATATTTATTTTATTTACATTTAAATTATGCAATTTATTTACCATGCAAATATCCAATTGTTGTAATAAGTTAGATTTAAATTCTTGTCAATATCCTCATTTGAACATTTGTACCCCCCTTCCCATATTTGGTTGTGTAATAGTTTAGTAATTTTAAATTTCGCACTTTATTGCTCTCTAAATAATGACATGCTAGAATTAGGGTTTGAATGCGAAAAAACGATAAAAAATAGTTTGACCTAATACAAGATAAACAAGCATGAAAATGGACACACAAATCACACTTGCACCCCCTAGGGTTATTCCACTTGTTGCCTTCAAACAAATGGGCCATATTGTATGTTGAACATCTTTGGGCAAAGCAAACAGTTTGAATGATCATAGTCCTTCGATAAAACTTTTCAAAACAAACAAAACAAATGATCAAGTCCCTTAGAGAAATTGCCCAAAGACATTTAACGTCGTTACAATTATGGTCTAAACGATGACCCACGCCTGTCCCTTTCACATCCTAACACAAGGTTGCCCACCAAATACAATGGTGGTGCAAACTTGTTAAAAGGGTTAAAGTATAGCAATAATCTTTTGAGAAATTTAGGAGTAGATAACCTCTTAGTTACTTGAATCAAACTTGCAAAACAAAACACTTGCCTATTTCCTAAAACCACACCTCACATCACTTTCAAAACACCTTTCAAAAACAAATGAAAACCTTTTCAAAAGACAAACATCTTTGTATACATCCTCACATGGATCATTACAAAGGTTGCCACCACATTGGCCTCTTTTCAAAATATTTTCAAAACCCACACACTCAAGCACCATTTAAAACAATTGAAAACAAAAGGCAAGTGATCTAAGCAAGTAACTAAGAGCCCATGGATAACCATGGATAGAAAGGGTGCTAACACCTTCCCTTTCTATAACCTACTCCCCGAACCCAAGAAAACATCTCAAAAGGTTTTTGCTGTGCTTTTTAACCTTTCCTTAGGATAAAATAAAAAGTCGGTGGCGACTCTTGCTAACCGCAACATTTGCGAATACAAACGCAAACCTCAAGTCAGTTCTCCCACCGTATCACAGAACTGGCGACTCTGCTGGGGATGTACTTAAAAGTGGAGTAACCTTAGGGTTTAGATCACCTTTGTTTTCAATTGTTTGCTTTGTTTGCTTTTATATTTGTGGGCTTTGCATCGGAGTTTCATAGATCCTAACCCGGATCTGGGAAATACCCTTTTTAGGTAGCATAATCTGTGAGGGACCTGTCCGGCGTAGACCGACATGGGTGAAGCAGTGGCTACGTTGGTGTGGCATCTTAGTCTGTACCTATATCCCTTGTGTTGTAACGGGGAGAATATAGGTCTTCTAAGGGGTCATTAAACACCAACCAACCTTAGAACCCTAAATTGACCAACTTGGCTATTAGGACAGTAGCAGTATGCTACACTCATTGAGGCTAAACTCTCGAGATGGTTCTGGCCGCGAGAAAAGATTGCGATGCTGGAGTTATGACCGATTGAGGGTAGCCAATGATTTGAGATCCTCTAGAACCCGGTTACTTTTGATAGGACAGGTTTTAACCAACAAAACCCAAAGAGGGTAATACCTGAAACTCATGCTGGCCTGAAACCTAAGGGTGTCTTGTGTGACTTGTGTGCTTTATTTGCCTATGTGAATACTTGTGATGTGCTTCATCATAGCATCATGCCATCATACCATTGCATGCATAAAAAGCTAACCCATTTCAAAGACAAAAAAGGTTTCATCTTTGCTCTGTTTTGTAGGACATCATGATGCCCGTGCGTAGAAATACTGTCCGGCTCAACTTTGTTCAACCACCAGTTTTACTCAAAGATCTGGTTGAAAGAATTCCAAACACTACCTCCTTCATCAACAGACATGGTTCCCTCCTTGGCTTGATCACTGCAAAATGGGACCAACAACTGATAAGTGTTCTGACCCAGTTTTATGACCCTCTGCATCATTGTTTCACCTTTCAAGACTTCCAGCTGGTTCCTACCCTGGAAGAGTTCTCTTACTTGCTTGGGATTCCTGTCTTGGAACAAACTCCTTTCACTGGTTTGGAAAAGACTCCTAGGCCTGAAGAGATTGCTGCAATTCTCCCCTTGACCAAAGAAGAGGTATTGTCCAACTGGGAAACTAGAAATGGGATCAAGGGCTTTTTGGTCAAATTTCTGGTTGGCAAGGCTAATGATTTCTGGAATGACTTGGACTTCAAAGCATATGAGGATATTCTGGCTCTTTTGATCTATGGTCTGATATTGTTTCCCAACCCTGACACCTTCATCAGTATCCATGTCATAAGAATCTTCATGTCTCGGAATCCGGTACCCACTCTCTTGGGTGACATTCTACAACAACTCTATGCTCGTTCTGCTCGAAAACGGGGGACTCCGTGGTGTTGTGCTCCTTTGCTGGTAAGGTGGTTTATTTCGCACCTTCCTAAGTCCGTGCTGAAGAATGAAGAAGGAAAAGGTTGGGCTCGGAGGTTAATGTCTCTCACGGATAAGGATATCACTTGGACTCTCAGAGGTTTGGACGAGGTAGCTGTTATCGACCGTTGCGGAGAATACCCTAATGTCCCGTTGATCGGTATCCAAGGAGGAATCTCTTACAATCCATGTTTATCTCTCCGTCAGTTTGGAAGAGCCAGAGGAGATGGGCCCCATGAAATGCTGGTTCCTCACTTCCATTTTGAGCTTCAGGCAGGTAGTGACAAACTACGCCAGGGATTCATTAGAGCTTGGGACAGAATCCACAAAGCTGACCCACATGAGTTAGGACCAAAGACTTCTTTACCATTGGAGCCCTATTGCAAATGGGTCCGCATCCGTGCTCAGAAGTTAGGTATGCCGTACGAAGCTGTCAGACCAATCATCCTTGAATCTCCCGATGAAGATGGGGTTCCTCCAACTGTCCTCCCTCCTCAGATACCTACTGATTTTGACACCATGAAGAGATCTTGGGCACAGCTAAAGGAAGAACGGGATTTCTATCGGGAGAAGTTCAACGAGCAGGAAAGGAAGGTCCAAAGGCTGACTAAGCAATTGGAGGAAGAACGTGTCCTGAACAACTACATCAGCACTGAAAGGAGGAGGCCATGGGAGCATTGATGAGCTTTGATTATTTCCTTTTGTAGTTTTATTTCCTTTTCCGTATTTTTCATTCCTGTAATGCCTAAGGGCAAATTGTTGAACAATTGAAAAATTTTAATCTAATGAAGTGTGTTTCTCTTTTTGTCTACAAAGTTGAACCTTATTTGTCTTTGAAAACATAAAACATACGCATTCCATTACACCATATGCATAGCAGGTACCCTATTTCACAGGTTGCTTAATCTTCTTCGCTGTTTGTTTGCACAGTCATTATGAATCCGGAATCATCCAGTGAGCAAGCAATCAAGGCCCTTCAGGCCCAAAGTGCACAGTTTCAAGAGATGGTCCTAAGCCTAGCCCAGGGTCAGCAAGAGTTGAAGACTCTGCTCATGAAGAAGAAGAAGAAAAAGAGGACGGCAATGTTCAACACCGGACGCAGATTTGGGAACACACTCCACAATGAAGCTGATCCAACCACTTCTTCTGCTGAGAAAGACAGTCCCCAAGGGGGAGAAGCTCCTAGTCCCGCAGTCTCCGACAATGAGACGGACTATAACGAGGAACAATACCCACCTGCTGCTGACAGATACAAACAATTGGAGGACCGCTTGAGTGCTATGGAAATTCAGAACGTGCCGGGACTGGATTTCGGGGATTTGGGATTATCTTCTGGAGTAGTAATTCCACACAAGTTTAAGGCGCCTGCCTTCGCCAAGTATGATGGGGTCTCCTGCCCAAAGCTGCATCTGAGGTCGTATGTAAGGAAAATCCAACCTTACACGGCGGATAAGAACCTCTGGATTCACTTCTTCCAGGACAGCCTCTCGGGGTCTCAGCTTGAATGGTTCTACCAATTGGACGGAGCTAGCATCCGGCACTGGGAGGATTTAGCGACTGCTTTCTACAGACAATACCAATATAATTCTGATCTCGCTCCTACGCGTACCCAACTTCAGGGTATGTCTCTAGGGACGGGTGAAGGATTCAAAGAGTACGCTCAAAAATGGAGAGATTTGGCTGGCAGGGTGCAGCCTCCATTAACTGATCGAGAGCTAGTTGATATGTTTCTGGGAACGTTGTCTGGTCCGTTTTTTAATCATTTGGTTGGTAACTCCTCCGCTGGGTTCACAGATTTGATATTAACGGGAGAGAGAATTGAAGCTGGCATCAGGTCAGGCAAGATACAGAAGGCTGCCTCTACAAGTGCTGAGAAGAGGCCATTTAAGAAAGAAGCAAGCGCCGTCTATGGCCCTAGAAGACAAGTCAAGCCCGAGAGTCGCCAAGCCGTTAATGCTTTGGTCATCTCTAAACCTGTTGCTGCTCCTCAGCAGTACAATCAGCAAAGAAGTGAAAGGCCCAAGAGGCAGTATACCCGATTGAGCATGACATTATCTCAAATTTTACCCCAACTATTATCCACCAACCTGGTGACCCTCAAAGAAGCTCCTAAGGTCGTCAACACTGCGTCCCCTAAATACAACCTGAATGCCCGGTGTGCTTATCATTCTGATAGTCCCGGGCACACTACTGATGATTGCTGGGCCTTGAGAAACAAAGTGCAAGATCTGATTGACGCAAAAGAAATTCAGTTTGAAGCGCCGGAAAGACCGAATGTTGTAACGGCTCCTATGCCCCAGCATAGGGTAAGTGCCATTGAGGAAGAAGTGTATGCTGTTTCGATAGATGAAGTTGTTACCCCTTTGAAGACTGTTAAGAAGAACCTACTGCGGGCCGGTTTATTTCCGGGTTGCGGCGAAGGTTGCCCATTCTGTGCTATTTCCCTATCCGATTGTCCCTTGCTAAGGTTAGGCATCCAAGGCCTAATGGATAGCAAGGAGATTTTATTCAAAAAGACTGCTGTTCATTTGGTTCCAATGAAAGAAGTTTCCGTGATTACCATCTTCAAAAATCCAACCAAGGCTCCCCCAAGGAAGCCTATTCAAATCTTGACAGTTGCGCCTGTGATCATTACTGTTCCAGGACCCCTCTCCTACGTGTCTGATAAGGCTGTCCCCTGGCATTATGGGGCAGACGTATATGTAAATGGAATCAAGCAAGAATTTGATGCTAGTGCCAGTATCTGCGATATCACCGGTCCAGCAAAAGTCACCCGCAGTGGCAGGCTCTTCTCGCCTGACATTGCGCCGCCCGCTATTCGAAAACCCCTCCTCATAAAACCTGCAAGTTTACCAAGTCCTGTTGCTGATCGAATTGTGTCCCCTGCTGCCGAGTCATCAAATGCTCGGGGCAAAGGGATTGAAGAAGAGCCTGCCCGGATGGAGGCGCCAATACCTGTAAATGCTGAGGCCTCCCGACAAGAAATGGAGGAGATTCTGAAAATAATAAAGAAAAGTGATTTTAATGTTGTTGAGCAGTTAGGGCATACACCCTCCAAGATCTCCCTGCTCTCCCTATTGCTATGTTCCGAGGCTCACGCTAAGGCATTAATCTCATTTCTCAAGACGGCCCATGTGCCGCAGGAGACGTCTGCAGTTCAGTTCACTGACTGCATAGCAAATCTGACGGCGGACAACGGCTTGGGCTTTTCAGATGCCGACCTGACCGCAAAAGGAAGAAACCACAATGATGCCCTGCATGTCTCTATTGAATGCAGGGGCACTACTCTGGCACATGTATTGGTGGACACTGGTTCTTCTTTGAATGTTCTTCCGAAAAAGGCTTTGGATCGTCTGGATTATGAAGGCCTGGAGTTGAAACCCAGCAATATCATCGTCAGAGCCTTTGACGGTTCCAAGAGGATGGTTCATGGAGAGGTTAACATCCCTATTCGTGTGGGCTCTCAAGTGTTTGACTCTACCTTTTACGTGATGGATATACGTCCATCGTACTCCTGTCTGTTGGGTCGACCTTGGATCCACAAAGCTGGGGCAGTGACCTCCACCTTACACCAAAAACTGAAGTATCCCGTCAGGGGGAAAATTGTCACTGTGCAAGGAGAAGAGGAGTATATGGTGAGCCATTTGAATTCCTTCAGGTACATCGAGATGGACGGAGAATTTATTGAAACTCCCTTCCAACATTTCGAGGAAGTACATCCAATTTCAGCAGCTGCGGAGACAATGGCCGAAGAGAATGATTCCTTGAAGATGGTTTCCCTAAGGGATGCCCGGGCTGTGGTTCAGAAAGGCAATGGTGCACACTGGGGTCAGCTTCCTGACTTCACTCAGAAGAACGACAAGTTTGGGCTAGGCTTTACTGCAGAGGCTCAGAAGGCGGTGCGCAAAGAGAAGATTGGAAAGGCTCCGGTGTTTATTTCCAGCTCAAGGGTGAATGCTATCGAGGAGGATGTGGAGGAAGCTGAGTTTGATAATTGGATCTACCCGACTGCCAGCGACGGACCAAGCAACTGGACAGCAAAGGATTTTACCCCTATCACATTTGTCACGCAGTAATTGATTTCTTTTGATTTCCAAATTTGTAACAAACAATATGTTAAAACTCTGTTGGCTCGGTGTCCTGCCCGGGGCATCGTAGCTCCATTTGTGAGGGCTTTTTGTATGACATTTTCATATATCATCAATCAAAACATTGGACGTTTGTTGCATTTCAAATCTTGTGCTCTTTTTCTTTCTGTGTTATACATATTGCAAAACAGCTATATTTACACACACTCACTTATACAGGTTTCAATCCACTCTGGATCTCACTGGCAACAGCTCTGCTACCGCCAGTTATGACTTCGAAAATCCGATCAACTCGGCCGAAGACGAAGGTGAAGATGATTGCGAAGTGCCTGGTGAACTCGCAAGACTGCTACTACAGGAAGAGAGGGCTATTCAACCACATGAAGAGCCTGTGGAGACAGTTAACTTGGGTACTGAGACAGATAGGAAAGAGGTCAAGATTGGTGCCAATCTAGAGCTCAGCGTGAAGCAACGATTGATCCAGATGCTACAGGACTACATGGAGATCTTTGCCTGGTCTTATGAAGATATGCCTGGTTTGGATGCCGACATTGTAGTTCACCATTTGCCAACCAAGGAAGATTGCCCTCCAGTAAAGCAAAAAGTTCGACGAATGCGTCCAGAGATGTCTGAGAAGATTAAAGCTGAGGTGATGAAACAGTTTGATGCGGGCTTCCTTGCAGTAACTTCTTACCCTCAGTGGGTTGCCAATGTTGTGCCAGTGCCGAAGAAGGACGGTAAAGTCAGAATGTGTGTCGACTACAGGGATCTGAACAGGGCCAGCCCCAAGGATGACTTCCCCCTACCTCACATTGATGTCCTTGTGGACAATACAGCTCAACACAAGGTGTTCTCCTTCATGGATGGCTTCTCAGGGTATAACCAGATCAAGATGGCTCCAGAAGATATGGAGAAGACTACCTTTGTGACCCAGTGGGGCACCTTCTGTTATAAGGTCATGCCATTCGGATTAAAAAATGCTGGGGCAACCTATCAGCGTGCCATGGTTGCTTTATTTTATGATATGATCCATCATGAGATTGAAGTATACGTTGATGACATGATTGCAAGGTCTCAAACTGAGGAGGAGCACCTTGATCATCTGAGGAAGTTGTTTGACCGACTCAAGTTGTACAAGCTGAGATTGAATCCCAACAAATGCACCTTCGGGGTGAGGTCCGGAAAATTGCTAGGTTTCATTGTAAGTGATAAAGGTATCCAGGTGGACCCTGCCAAGGTTAAAGCTATTCAAGAGATGCCGACCCCAAAAACAGAGAAAGAAGTCAGAGGTTTCCTAGGACGACTGAATTACATTGCCCGATTCATCTCACATCTGACTGCTACTTGTGAGCCGATCTTCAAATTACTGAAGAAAGATCAAGTGGTACGCTGGAATGATGAATGTCAGGCCGCCTTTGAAAGAATAAAGGAATACCTCCAAGAGCCACCCATTCTTATGCCACCGGTGGAAGGAAGACCTCTGATACTTTACTTGACAGTGCTTGATAATTCAATGGGGTGTGTGCTGGGGCAGCATGACGAGTCTGGTCGAAAAGAGCACGCTATTTATTACTTGAGCAAAAAGTTTACCGACTGTGAGTCTCGTTACTCACTGCTTGAGAAAACTTGCTGCGCTCTTGTATGGGCTGCTCGCCGGCTGAGACAGTATATGCTGACTCACACTACTTTATTGATTTCAAAGATGGATCCCATCAAGTACATATTTGAAAAGCCCGCTCTGTCTGGGAGAATAGCGAGATGGCAAATGATCTTAACAGAATATGATATCCAATATACAACTCAGAAAGCAATTAAGGGAAGTGTACTGGCTGATCATTTGGCACACCAACCTGTGGACGATTACCAATCATTGAACTTTGATTTTCCGGACGAAGACATCATGGTGGTAACTGACTGTGAAGTACCTGGACCGGATGAAGGACCTGAGGAAGGATCCCGATGGTCTATGCATTTTGATGGAGCCTCCAATGCTTTGGGTAACGGCGTCGGCGCTGTAATCATATCTCCCAAGGGGACTCATACTCCACTCACCGCCCGATTATGTTTCAGCTGCACCAACAACATGGCAGAATATGAGGCATGTATCATGGGTTTACAGGCTGCAATCGACCTGAGGATCAAGTTTCTAAGTGTCTTCGGAGATTCCGCTCTCGTGATCAATCAGATCAAAGGCGAGTGGGATACGAAACACCCGAATCTCATTCCTTACAAGGAGTATGTGTCGACCTTGCTCCCTCACTTTGAAGAGATAACTTTTGAGCACTTCCCTAGAGAGGAGAATCAGCTAGCGGACGCACTAGCCACGATGTCGTCAATGTTCAAAGTTAAATGGGACAATGAGGCTCCTCAAATCACAATCTGGAAGTTGGATGAACCGGCTTACTGCTGCGAACTCGAGGCTGAGAAGGTGACTGAAAAACCCTGGTATCACGAAGTGAAGAGGTACTTGGAAGCCCAGGAATACCCTGAAGGTGCATCTGTCAATGATAAGAAGTTCATGAGGAGATTTGCTGCGAAATTCTTCCTCAGCAACGGCATTCTCTACAAACGGAATCATGATTCAACTTTGTTACGTTGTGTGGATAAGGCTGAAGCAGAGAAAATTATGATGGAACTACATGAAGGAACATTTGGAACCCATTCCAGTGGACACACCATGGCTAAGAAAATCCTTCGGGCAGGATATTTCTGGTCCACGATGGAAGCCGATTGTTACCAACACTCCCGAACTTGTCATAAATGCCAAATCTATGCTGACAAGGTGCATATCCCTCCGGTTCCTTTGAATGTCCTGACGGCACCTTGGCCTTTCGCAATGTGGGGCATCGATATGATCGGTGAGATCCGACCAACGGCATCCAATGGGCATCGTTTCATCTTGGTGGCGATCGATTACTTCACGAAATGGGTCGAGGCAGCTTCCTATGCCACGGTAACCAAGAGCGTCGTGGCGCGTTTCATCCGGCATAATCTGATATGTCGGTACGGTGTCCCGGAAAGAATCATTACGGACAATGGTACCAATCTCAATAACAAAATGATCACCGAACTCTGTGAACAATTCAAGATACAGCACCACAATTCTTCTCCCTACCGGCCGAAGATGAATGGAGCTGTAGAGGCCGCCAATAAAAATATCAAGAAAATTGTGCAGAAGATGACAGTGACTTATAAAGATTGGCACGAGATGTTACCGTTCGCTCTACATGGGTACCGTACCTCAGCAAGGACATCAACCGGGGCAACTCCTTTCTCCTTGGTCTACGGCATGGAGGCAGTCTTGCCAATTGAAATCCAGATACCCTCTCTTCGGATAATGAAAGATGCAGACTTGAATGAAGATGATTGGATCCAGACTCGACTTGATCAACTAAATCTGATTGACGAAAAAAGGCTCACTGCTATCTGTCATGGTCAAACGTATCAAAAACGGATGATCAGGGCATTTAACAAGAAAGTCAGACCGCAAGAGTATCAAGTTGGGGACCTGGTAATCAAACGCATCATCCTTCCTCAAAGTGATCCCCGGGGCAAATGGACCCCTACGTACGAAGGGCCATTTGTGGTTAAGCGTGTGTTCTCTGGAGGAGCCATGATCCTAACCACCATGGATGGCGACGACCTTCCTCACCCCGCCAATGCGGACATAGTGAAAAAATACTACGCCTAAATAAAAGACCCGCTAGGTTGACATACCTAGGCAAAAATAAGGGCTTCCCGGCGAACCAAAAGGGTTCGGGCAAAAATAAGGGATGAAATGAAAAAAAAATCTGTACACCTGGCAAGTCGAAAACCTGAAAGGGCGGCTTGGGCAAAAAAGGGTATCCCGGTGGACTGAAAACCCAAAAGGGCGGTCCAGGCAAAAGTTAGGGATAAAAGCGTAACACTATGTCTCATTGGATCACTTCGCATCCGGAATTCGGCATCAACTATCTGGCTCCAGATTTCGGCATTGACCAATCAGCTTCATCTTCAACTAAGCAGCAAAGCGATGAGACATTCGAAGACATAAAGGCAGTAGCAGAGTTGGAACCCAGTGGGATTGTTCACATAGCTGTTTTGTTTTCTTTTTTCAAATTGTAAACTCTATACTTTTTGGCGATGTCCTCTTACTAGGATATCAGCCTCTTGTACAAAAACGCCTATTCACAGGCAAAGTTTAAATCAATACAAATTCACTTGTCCATACAAATTGCCATTGTTTTTTCTTTTTCTGTTTTGTCTTGCGAAGAACGTCCAATGTTCATCTTTGATATATGCATTTGGCATTAAATTGCTGATTCATAAATGTTTGCATATAAAAAAGAGATTAATTACAAGTGACATCAAAGACAGGGGCAATGTGGAGTTTGTCTAGCGCCGTCTGGTTGTTTTGTTCGCCAAGGCACCAAGGTAGGTTCAACTGAAGAATGTGGCCAAAACATCTTAGCTCCCCGCGGAGTAAAACAAGGTTCAGCAGCACTTTCCCCAAGCAGGAGTCGATTCCCCGTCGATCCTGAAAAAGGCACAACCTTCCCCGGCAGGTCTTAAAAGCTCATCCCCAGTAGATCCTGCGAGCTAATCCCCGGCGAAGTACGGACGTCTCGCCCGAGTTTTATTTAGAGTTATTTCCTCACAAGGACTTATAACTGGGTTATCCTCAGCTAAAAGCCACAGAAGACCGTTCTCGGCAAAAGTTCCTTCAATCCCCAGCAAAGTCTACCTTTGGTATTCCCAGGCAGAGTTTATCTTTGGAGTTTCCCCAGCGGAGTTTATCATCACTATCCTTAGCGGAATCCATCGTTAAAGTCCTCAGCAGGCCACTCATCAGAGCTTCGGCCAAGTATCTCTTCCGCAGAGCGGTTTCCCGGTCATTCGTCAAGGATTTATTTTCCTAAGATGAAATTACACTCATAAACATTTCACATTTTCATACATCTTGCTTACCTACATGATGAGACACATACAACATCAAATGTTGAACATCATGACATATCATACATCATGCATATCATACATCATGACATTGCATACAGCTTACGTCTTTGCCTTTTCAGGAAAAAGACAATCTCAAAAACGACTACTTTCAACTGTCGCAATTCCAGATTCGATTCCTGTATCCAGCCAGGGCATATCTGTTGACAACATTTCCAGACTCGACTCCTGTATCTAGCCAGGGCACGTCTGCAGAGCTCAAAGATTCGATTCCTGTATCCAGCCAGGGCACATCTATCAACTACAACATTTCCAGATTCGATTCCTGTATCCAGCCAGGGTATATCTGTTGACCACATTTCCAGACTCGATTCCTGTATCTAGCCAGGGCACGTCTGCAGAGTTCAAAGATTCGATTCCTGTATCCAGCCAGGGCACATCCGTGAGCAACCGATTGTAGATTCAATACCTGTATCTAGCCAGGACATATCTGCATAAGGAGACTAAAGATCAAACACCTGTAACAAGCCAGGAAAACATCTGTCTTTCTTAAATACACAAGTTCTCGCTAAGGAATCTCTTATGCGATCAACACTTCCAAATGGCATCTATAAGCCCATTCCCGACAAAGTTCTGTCACTTTTCCAGATGGCATCTACAAAGCCCATCTCCCTACCCACCATCTCTCCAAATGGCATCTATAAGCCCATTCCCGACACCACATTGTTGAAACTCCAGCATGCGAGTGCAAATTTCCGGGCACTCTAGTGTCCAATCTCCTTTTACCCTCGAGTCACGAAAGGCAAACTTGCCAATCTAACTCTTCAGGTCCAAGAAGATTGAACAGGGGCAACTGTTGTACCCCAAAATTTGCCCTCCCATTTCCTCAACATTTTCTCATCACAAGACATTTAAAGATCAAGATACAATTAGGGTTTCCTCTGCTCAAGACTTTTCCTTGCACTGTGGACTCAAATTAGGGTTTGTGCTTGCACAAAGATGTTTTGACCTAAAATGCCTAAGATAACTTTCATGCTTCATATTGGACTCCCAAGTTTACCCATACCAAGTTTCAAGTCTTGATTCCAAGTTTTTCCCAGTCAATTGGACAGTTGACCTAGAAATCAGTTGTATTGGGGAAAAAGTCAACTGTGGCCAATTGACAGTCAAACCTCATGAAATTTGGTCCACATCAACATTATGAACTCACATGGACCATTTGATCAAGTTTGAATCACAATTCCCCAAGAAATTTGATCAGATCACCAAAAGGGCAAAATGGTCATTTTTAGGGTTTTGACTGCACAAAGGCAATTTTTTGACTGTTTGACCTAGCCAATGGCAAACCAAGCTCACATATGGACTCAAGGACCCCATGGAATTATCTTGACATGTTCATCAAGCTCAAAAGATCCCAAGTACACAAGATTGACAGTTGAATTTCCCAGTCAATTGATCAATTTTGACTGTATACTGAAAAGTCAAACTTTGACTTTTTGGTCAAAATCAAGAGTCAAGATTCATTTTTCATCAAAACATTACAAATCATGAAACTTGTTCACCAAGAAATCACAAAATGCAAATTAGGGTTTGAAAATGGAATTTTTCATAACTTAGAATTTTTCTAAGTTATGGAAAACCCTAATTTTTTCCCAACTTTGCCCCATCTTTTCACCATGATCCATTGGGATTCAAACAAAAGTCAAAACATGAAAGTTGTAGCTTGTTGCAAAATCTACAACTTTGATTCACAAAGTTTTCTCATTTGAAGCTTGTATCTCAAGTTATGATTTTTTGAATAAGGGCACTAAACCATCTTTTAACTTAGTGAAGTTTGACCTATTTTGACAAGGTTTTCTACCCTACTTCAAGGCCACTTTTCATACCCTTCCACTTGGAATTTCAAATTGCATTTCAAAGATGGATTGTAGTACACATTACAAGCTTTCCAAAATGTCCAATAACTCATCAAACAACCTCATAACTTGAGAGATTCGAATTTCACAAGTTGGCAAAAATTCACTTTTGTTCTTCATCAAAGCATGTTCATAAACTTGGCAAATTTGAATTCAGCATGCTTAAGCTACATTACAGGCCTCTAATCCCATTCTCACTCAATAATTCAATGCATATCCTTTGTGTTCTAACATTATTTTGCTCATTTGGATAATACACACAAAATCAAGCCTAAACTAGAAAAAGCATGTTATCCATTCTTGTAAAGTGATACTTTATGGCAACTTTGCAAATCTATGAAGTACAATGCAAATCTTTGAAGCAAAAAAGCATAGGCATATCCCACTGATCAAGACTCAAAGGTGCAGCATAGATTGAGGCATTGTACTGGCCTAGAAACCAAGTTGACATTTGCTTGCTTCACATAGAAGTAACATCCATAACTTATGCTATCTCTCATATCAGTCAAGAAACACAGCACAAAAGATATCAAACACATTCCATAGACCACATTGAAGCTTTTGCTCGAGCCATTTGCCTTTCAAACACCCTCCATCTCAGAATCACCCTCAAACTGCACAAACAGGGGTGCCCCTGCAGTTTGAGTGCAATCTCTCATTCCCTTCAAGCTTTTTGATCAAAACCTGTTCCTCTACCTTCCTTACCACATATGCAAGCTATCCAGAAGCTAAGGCACGATCTGTAGTTGCTCTAACCACTTCCACCATTTTCACATCTTTAACTTGCAGGTGAAGTTCTGTAGCTTGATACAAGAAGGTTCAAGACAAAGTGAGCATTGAAAAAGCATCCCTGGACTTCAAGGAAGCTTTTCCAATCATTACATTGCATTGAAAGTCTCTCATTCTCCACATAGAAGTTCAACTGCACAGGTAAAAGTTTGAATTCGTATCTCTCTTATTAGGCATATTTAGTCTTAAGTTTGTGAAGAAACAAAGTCCTACTCATAGCCCTGAACATGTACATAGCTTTACTTTTCATTTCTTTTGTCTGAGTGAAGAGAATTTGAGCTCTGAAAATGGTAGAAAAACTAGGTCAGAAAAGAGGGGGAGAGAAATTCTCTCTCATCTTGGAGAGATAGGTCATGTTCTTTATATGGTTGAAACCGTCTCTTAATGCTCTACACTTTTCATGTTATGAGTTTTGCTTGAAAGTCCAGGAATCCAGAGTTAGAAAACGCGTGTTCTGTGAGAAGAAAGATGTACAGAGGTTGAAGAAGAAGTGATCTGGGCTGGGCCTGGATTTGTTTCCTTTTCACACCCCATTTTTGTTGTTTACACCCCCTGAGCCCATTTGTTTATTTTTCAACATTTTTGACTTTTTCTTTTTGGGTTGACTTTGTTTATTTTTTCTCATGCCATTAAAATTTTTAAAATATTTTTTCCATCATTTTTTGTATTTATGGCATATTTGTTTGTTTATTTCTTTTATTTATATACAAATATACATATACACTATTATTAAAAATAGAAAATAATGTAGATACATTTTTATTTTTATTTTTTTTACTCTCTGAAAATATTTCACACAAAAAATACTTTTATTTATTTTATTAAAATATTAAATAAATATTTATTTTGTATAATACTCATTTAGGGTTTAATATATATATATATACATGTTTATTAATATATTTAAGGTAAAAATATAAAATACTTGATTTTCTTCATTTTATTAATATTTGATACAAGAATACCTTTTTCACAAAATACTTCATTTTATTTTATTTTTTGTACATAATAAATAAATAGTAGAATTAAATTAGATAATAATACTTTTTATATAAAAATTAGGGTTTCTTACCCTAAGTTTCAAAATACTAAAAAATAAATACATTTTATTTCTTTTTCCTTTTACATAAATATTTTCTCATACACATAAAAAAAAACTTTCTTTTTTACATTTCACATATTTATTTTATTTACATTTAAATTATGCAATTTATTTACCATGCAAATATCCAATTGTTGTAATAAGTTAGATTTAAATTCTTGTCAATATCCCCATTTGAACATTTGTACCCCCCTTCCCATATTTGGTTGTGTAATAGTTTAGTAATTTTAAATTTCGCACTTTATTGCTCTCTAAATAATGACATGCTAGAATTAGGGTTTGAATGCGAAAAAACGATAAAAAATAGTTTGACCTAATACAAGATAAACAAGCATGAAAATGGACACACAAATCACACTTGCACCCCCTAGGGTTATTCCACTTGTTGCCTTCAAACAAATGGGCCATATTGTATGTTGAACATCTTTGGGCAAAGCAAACAGTTTGAATGATCATAGTCCTTCGATAAAACTTTTCAAAACAAACAAAACAAATGATCAAGTCCCTTAGAGAAATTGCCCAAAGACATTTAACGTCGTTACAATTATGGTCTAAACGATGACCCACGCCTGTCCCTTTCACATCCTAACACAAGGTTGCCCACCAAATACAATGGTGGTGCAAACTTGTTAAAAGGGTTAAAGTATAGCAATAATCTTTTGAGAAATTTAGGAGTAGATAACCTCTTAGTTACTTGAATCAAACTTGCAAAACAAAACACTTGCCTATTTCCTAAAACCACACCTCACATCACTTTCAAAACACCTTTCAAAAACAAATGAAAACCTTTTCAAAAGACAAACATCTTTGTATACATCCTCACATGGATCATTACAAAGGTTGCCACCACATTGGCCTCTTTTCAAAATATTTTCAAAACCCACACACTCAAGCACCATTTAAAACAATTGAAAACAAAAGGCAAGTGATCTAAGCAAGTAACTAAGAGCCCATGGATAACCATGGATAGAAAGGGTGCTAACACCTTCCCTTTCTATAACCTACTCCCCGAACCCAAGAAAACATCTCAAAAGGTTTTTGCTGTGCTTTTTAACCTTTCCTTAGGATAAAATAAAAAGTCGGTGGCGACTCTTGCTAACCGCAACATTTGCGAATACAAACGCAAACCTCAAGTCAGTTCTCCCACCGTATCACAAAGTCAAACGGATCTAAGAGCTTGTTGGGCCAAATTACTGGACCCATACCTCCTAATTTGGGACTGAACCCCTCCCTGGTTTGTAATTTTCTATTTTTTTCTTATATTTTATTTTTGTTATTTTATTTACTTTGTTTGTTTTAATTTAACTAATTATTCTCACAAAATATAAAACTTCATAAAAATCAGAAAAAGACAAAAAATGCAATAAATATTTTAGTTTAATATTTTCTTGTAAATAAATGCTTGGAATTTAATTAGTTTAAAATAGGTTGCAATTTTAATTCTTTTCACAATAAAAATATAAAAAATGTAGAATTAGGTTTAATTAATTTTACTCCTTTTTAATTTCTCTTTTTCACAATAATAATATTTATTTTATTTATTTTCATAATTAAATTTGCATGTAAATTAACTTAGGTTTAAATTAGGTTAAAATTCAATATTTTTCACAATAAATTTAAAAGCTATTAGAATTAGGGTTTGCCTTTTAGTTTAATTTTAATTAATCCTTTTTTCATCAAATTCCTAAAAACACTAAAAATACCAAAAAAAATATTCTTTTTTTATTTTTAATTTTAATTCCTCGTTAACTTTAATATTTTGCAAAAGGGTCCAACGCCCGTATTCTTAATTATTTAATTTCGCATATTTATTTTTATTTTGCTTAAATGATTATGTATCTCTCCCAAAGCGTTGTAACTTAAACTTCTCGCACTTTTAATTCTTTTACTTTACTTTCTTTACTTTTCTGTCAAATCGGGTCCAGTTTAATTTTGGCGATGTGGATCCGCGCCGTTTGTAATAGCTTTAGATTTACTTTTTCTCGCAATCTTTTAACTGTTAACAAAGCATGCAAGAATGAATGGCCTTAAATAAAATCAAGCGTAGAACACCAATTGACATGACAAGACAAATACAAATGAACATGACACACGAATCGCACACACCACCCCTAGGGTACGCCTCACTGTTGCCTTGCCTCGAAAGGTGATCGTCGAGTAGAGGATGTCTTAGTAAGTCCTCATGATCCGGGAACCTGGCATGATGGTAGCTTCTAAGGTGTCTTCCCATTGCTCTGGTGATCACCATGTCCCGAACCTTCGAATTGACCCGAACACCTCCAACGGTGGTGCTACCTACCTCTCAATGGTGGGATGGCACTACTTTAAAGGACATTTACACAGACGAATTCCTTAGGGTAGGTAGACGACTCTAGATACTTGCTCTAATTTCAAAACAAAATTCAAAAATACTTTTCACACCAACACATTTTCAAAAAGCTTTCGAAAGCAATTTTTCAAACACTCTTGAGGACCGATACAAGAGTCGAACTGGAATTTTCAAAGAAACTTTTTAAAACCCACAGTTGAAAAGCGAACAAACCATTTTGAAAACACAAGTGAGCAAGTATCTAAGAGCCCATGGATAACCATGGATAGAAAGGGTGCTAACACCTTCCCTTTCTATAACCTACCTCCCGAACCGAGAGCAATCTCTATAAGGAATTTTTCTGTGCTTTTGTCCTTTCCATTTGGAGAAAATAAAAGACGGTGGCGACTCTTGCTTCCGCGACATTTCGCGAACCAGCGTTAAACAGTCAGTTCCAGATCCACCGATCACAAATAACAAACTTCTTCTAACCTCCTAACTGTTTTCTAACTTCCTCTAACAACTATAACCATCTTCAATATAACATATATAAACAGAAGCTTACCTTTCATATTGATTCCGGGAATTGGACCGAAAGATCACACTCCAAAATTCTCTCTTTTTCCTCTCTCAATCTTCACTCTACACCACCATCATCATTCTTCGCATTTGGAATAATCACCATTCTGCAAAAAAAATCTCGTCCCTCTCTGTTTCATCTCTGTGCATCAACCATTCATCTTCAAAGATTCTCCAAATATCTCTCTCCCTACTCTTTCTCCATAACTTCATCTTCATTCTCTTGGTATCTGTAGCATCTAGATCTCCAAGCTTCTGCAAAAAAAAAATTCCACCAATACATCATCGTCCTCATCATAACTTCATTCTATATCAACAACAACAAACACATAGTAAAATGCTTCAGCAGTCACATCATTGCAACAAACGCAAGATCTACAACAGAAATTTGCAGAGGTAGAACCACAACACAAACAAAGAGAAGAAGAAGAAGATATTCAAGAAGCATAATATTACCTTCGTACTACTGAATTTTTTCTTGATTTCTGGTTTTCGCATTCAAAACGCCATCAGAGCGACTCCGATAAGTAAGCGCCCTATCTTTCTTCATCCTTGTGTAAATGTTTCTATTGTTGTATATTATCTCCTGGCCGCTATCATTGTTCACAAAGTAGAAAATGGATAGCGAATGAGCGAAGTCGCTAGAGCAGTTTGAACAGAAGTCTGAGAAGAGCAAACAACGGATGAAGCGTCTGAGATAGAGGATCGCTTCTGAACAATGGTTGAGTATCAGACGAAGCAGATCGATCAAAAAAGAAGAGGCTCATGGCAAATATCAGAGACGGCCGCGAGAGAATCAAATGGAATACGAATGAAAGATGACCGTCGAAATTTAACAGAGGCAGAGGGAATTTGTGATGATGTTGCGGTTAACTTGATCGGAGTAGGAAAATGGAGGATTTCCGCCACCGTAAGAGAAGAGAGAAAAAGGAGTTTGTTTCAAAGGATGTCCAATAGACACAATTGTGAACCCTAACCCCCTTTTTTCACTGAAATGTCGTTGACCTTCTTTTTTTTGTTATTTTATTTTAATAATAATAATAATAATAATTGAGATAATAATGATTCTAAAAAAAATTTACTGGCTGAATTGGATTGGGTTTTGGGACAAAAATCTATTGGACTGAGAGCAAGACAATCCTTGGGTCATGGATCCACTACTCTGCTACCCCAAAATTCAATTCTCACCCCCTACTTCTTTTACTTTCTCTTATGTTTTTTTTTAAATACTTTCTTTCATGTTTTTTTCTCTTAACAAAAATGCATAACAAAAAATGTTTTAAAAAAAATATTAAAAGGCACTCTAGGAATTAATTAGGAATATATTTCTTCTTTTCGCCAATTTTTAGTCAATTTTATTCATTAGTTTTGTTCATTTTTATATCATGTATTTCATTTGCGATTTTTAGTAAGGATTGTATGCAATACTTTAATACTCGTTGTTTAGTTTTACTTGTTTGCATAGTCTTTTATGATCCCTTAGGTGACTTTGGTTCAAATTTCATCTTCGATCTAATTGAACTAAAATGGAACAGGGCTTTATCGCAATCCATGTGCATGCTAACATTAGGTAGATGTTTCCCTTTCATTCATCCTTGACATAGGGCTTCTAACGCATGATAAAATTAGGTTTAGAAATAGGCTAGTCTCTCTATGGCGTTTTTTCGTTTGCTTCCGCATTCATACTAAAACAAAAACTTCTTTTTCTTTTCAAAATTCAAAGCACTTTAAATCTATTGATGAGAATCATGCCTTTTCTTAGTACGAGAAATGATAAGCGGGTCTCTTCTCGATCTTATTGTTCTTCATCTCAAGCCTAGGTGTGGTTCAATTCTCAAAGACTCCTTTCATGACTAAGTAGAAAAATGGCTAATATCTCTCTCTTGAGGTCGACTAGTCATTATCTGCAACGAAAATACAAAACAAATTCAAACCATTTTGTGCGCTCGAGCACCATTTCTTTAAAACCCTTTTCAGGTAAGGACACGATTTATTTACTTATGTGCCAACGCATAAGTCTCCAAAGGTCGAGCTGCGGCAGAAGGCGGAATTAACTTCGTCCACAAAAAACACAAATAAACAAAAACATTAGAGCCGAACTACGGTAGCTCTGATTCCTCAAAACGGATACGTAGGCATTGGGGTAGGGCCTAAGCGAACACAATTTTATTTTCCCTACATTCATTTTCCCCTTTCTTTTGCATGCATTCTCCATTTAGCAGTAATAAACAGTAAGCATAGATTAAACACACACATAAGATAGACAACAAGAGTGGATACCGTAGAGTACTACAGGCGTGTGGGGTGCTAATACCTTCCCCTCACGTAACAGACTCCCTTACCTGATCTCTCGGTCGCAAGACCGTGACTTCTCCCTTCTCAGGTTTTCTCGATGTTTACCTTTCCCTACATGTGGGATAAAAGACGTTCGATGGCGACTTCATTGTTTTGATGATTTTCAGCTGGTTGTTTCAAGCGGGATACTTACAGAGAAAAGTATCACGAGCAAGGGCAGAAGATTCAGAAGTTGACAAGGCAGCTGGAGAACGAGCGAATCCTCAATGACTATGTCTGCACCGACAAGAAACGACCATGGGAGCACTGATTGTATTTTGATTATTTCTAGTTTTGATTTACTTTTCAGTTTTTCTTTCTTGTAACGCCTTAAAGGCATCTGTTGAACAATTGAATTTCAAGTTTATCTAATAAAAGTGTGTTTCATTGTGGTTTACGAATTTGAATCCCTAAAGTCTTTTAAATCATGTCATACACATATCATTCCCATGCACCTCATAACAGGTACCCATTACAGGTCTCTTATCTTCTTCCCTGTTTATTTTAGCATCATGTCTTCTGAACCATCAACTGAACAATCAATCAAGGCTCTGCAAGCTCAAAACGCCCAGTTCCAGGAATTGTTCAAGAGTTTGGCTAAGGGTCAGCAAGATCTGAAGACCCTTATCTTGAAAGAGAAGAAGAAGAAGAATAAGAAGAAGAAGAAGAAGAAGGTCCTATTTAATATGGGTCGCAGATTCGGAAACGATTTGGGAGAAGAGGTTGATTTGACCCACTCATCTGGAGGGGGAGATAATCAGGAAGAAAGGAGGGCTCCTAGCCCTGTGGTTTCAGACAACGAGACTGGCTTTGACGAAGACCAGTATCCTCCGACTGAGGATAGATATAAACAACTGGAAGACCGGTTGAACGCGATGCAAGTTCAGAAAGTGCCTGGTCTGGACTTTGGAGATTTGGGTCTGTCGTCTGGGGTGGTGATTCCCCACAAGTTTAAAGCACCAGCCTTTGTTAAGTACGACGGGGTTTCTTGCCCAAAATTACACCTCTGTTCATATGTAAGGAAGATTCAGCCATACACCGCTGACAAGAACCTATGGATCCACTTCTTTCAAGACAGTCTCTCAAGGACTTAGCTTGAATGGTTTTACCTGCTGGAAGGAGCTAGTATCCGTGATTGGGAAGATTTGGCCGCTGCTTTCTACAAGCAGTACCAATATAATACCGACCTCGCTCCCACGCGTACCCAACTCCAGGGTATGTCTATAGGTGCGAGCGAAGGTTTCAAAGATTACGTTCAAAAGTGGAGGGACCTTGCTGGAAGAGTGCAACCACCCTTGGATGATAGGGAACTAGTGGATATGTTTCTGGGGACCTTGTCTGGTCCGTATTTCAACCATCTGATTGGAAGTTCATCTTCCGGGTTTATAGAGCTGATTATGACTGGGGAAAGGATTGAGGCCGATATCAAATCCAGTAAAATACAGAAGGGTGATTCGTCAAGAACCGAGAAGAAGCCTTTTAAGAAGGAGTCCAGTGTTGTTTACAGTTCAAAAAGCCATAATAGACCTGAGCACCACCAAGCTGTTAATGCGGTGGTTATATCAAGACCTGTTGTTTCTCCTCAGCGCATAAATCAGCCAAGGGCAGAAAGGCCACGAATACAATTCACTCAGCTCAACATGAAATTATCTCAGATTCTACCGCAGTTATTGAATACCAACTTGGTGATTCTGAGAGAGGCCCCAAAGAATCCCAACACAACATCACCGATGTACGATCCGAATGCCCGCTGTGCTTTTCACTCTGATAGCCCGGGGCATGATACAGATAACTATTGGGTTTTGAAGAATAAGGTACAAGACCTGATTGATGCTAAGGAAATTCAGTTTGAAGCGCCGGAAAAGCCTAATGTCATAACGGCACCTATGCCCAAACATGACGCGGGAGTGAATGCTATTGGGGATAATGATGAAGAGTTTGATATTGACAGCTGGATATACCCGACTGCTGATGGTGGATTGAGCAATTGGACAGCGAAGGATTCCATGCCCGTTTCTGTTATTACCCAATAATAAGACTTTTGTTTTGAATTTGTAACAGACAATGTTTTAAACTTTACGGCCCTGTGTCTTACCTGGGGCGCCGTGGCTTCATTTGTGAGGGATTTATGTGTGTAATCTACATATATCATTGTTGTACCCAAAAATTTTCCCTCTCATTTCATCAACATTTTCTCACCACAAGACCCTTGGAGCTCAAGATCAAGTTAGGGTTTGCTCTGCTCAAGACTCCTCCTTGCACTGTTGACCCAAATTAGGGTTTGAGTTTGCACAAGGATTTTTTGACCTAAAATGCCCAAAGTGACTTTCATGCTTCATGTTGGACTCACAAGTTTATTCATACCAAGTTTCAAGCCTTGATTCCAATCTTTGCCCAGTCAATTGGATAGTTGACCTAGAAATCAGCTATATTGGGGGAAAAGTCAATTGTGGCCAATTGACAGTCAAACTTCATGATTTTTGACCCACATCAACATTTTGAACTCATATGGACCATTTGATCAAGTTTGGATCACAATTCCACAAGAAATTTAATCAGATCACCAAAAGGGCAAAATGGTCATTTTTAGGGTTTTGACTGCACAAAGGCAATTTTTGACTGTTTGACCTAACCAATGGCAAACCAAGCTCACATATGGACTCAAGGGATCAATGGCATTATCTTGACACATTCAACAAGTTCAAAAAATCCCAAATGCATAGGATTGACAGATGAATTTTTCAGTCAACTGATCAAAATTTGACTGTGTACTGAAAAGTCAAACTTTGACTTTTTGGTCAAAATCAAGTGCCAAGATTCATTTTTTACCAAGACATGTCAAATTATGAAACTTGTTCATCAAGAAACCCAAAATTGAAAATTAGGGTTTAAGATGAGAAAATTTCATAACTTAGAATTTTTCTAAGTTATGAAACTTCCTTATTTTTTCCTAACTTTGTCCCATTTTTTCACCAAGATGCAAATGGATTCAAACAAAACTCAAAACATGAAAGTTGTAGTCCATTACAAAATATACAACTTTGATTCACAAAGTTTTCTCAAAGGAAGCTTTTAGCTCAAGTTATGATTTTTGGAACAAGGGTGCAAAACATTTTTAACTTAGAGAAATTTTGACCTATTCTAGGCAGGATTTTTGTCCAACTTCTTGGCAATTTTTCACATGGTTCCACTTGGAGTTTCAATTTGCATTACAAAGATGGATTGTAGTACACATTCCAAGCTTTCCAAATTGTCCAATAACTTCTCAAACACCCTTGTGGTTAGGGAGAATCGAATTTGCAAAGTTGGGCAAAATTCACTTTTGTTCTTGACCAAAGCATGTTCATAACATTGGCATTTTTCAAATCAGCTTGTACAAAGCTAGCTTGCAGGCCTCAAAACCAGTTTTACACACCTTAATTAAATGTCAAACCATTGTATTATTTCATTATTTCATCCATTTGGACATTACATGCTAAACTAATCCTTAATTAGAAAAAGCAAGTTTGCCATTTTGGAAAAGTAATGCTTTATGTCAAATTCTGAATCTTTGAAGTACAAGCCAAATCTTTGAGGCAAAGTTGGGTAGACAAATCCCACTGATCAAGAGCAAAGTGTGCAGCATGCTTGAGGACATGGGACAGGCCTATAACACAACTAACATTATCCTTGCTTACATTAGAAGAAACTTGGCAAACTCATACCAATCTCTCATTCATGTCAACACAGCCAAATACAAACTTTGCAAACATCTTTCATACATCCAAGCAAGCCTAAAGCACGACCAAACCACCCCTCATCCCTTCTCATATAGAAAATCACAGTTTTTCTGCAAAATAGGGTATCTTCTGCAACTTGACTTCCACAATCCATTTCACTCGTGCACTTTGGCTAAAACCAGTTCAAATACATTCCATATCATCCATTGGAACTATCCCAAGCCTTAAACCCAAGTTGTAACATCCCTAACATCACTTGCCATTTTCAGTTTTCAGTTTTGCAGGTGGACTTCCATAGCACGATCCAGAGAGATTCAAAGCAAGCTAGGTGTTGGAGAAGCATCCTTGGACTTCAGGCAAGCTGTACCAAAGCTCAAACTCCATTGAAGATACCTACATTGCTCTGTTCAAGTCAAGCTGAGACAGGTAAAAACATGAACTTCTATCTCTCAATCTAGGAAGAGTTAGGCTTAGGTTTGTGAATGAGACATGCTCTACTCATAGCCCTGAAGCCATACATATGATTACGTTTCATTTATTTTATGCGTGCTGTGAGAATTTTGGCCATGAACATTGAAGAAAAGTTAGGTCAGAAATTGGGGATGAAGAAATTCTCCCTCGTTTCTTAGAGTTAGGTCAAGTGTTTTATATGTCTGAATTCGTCTCTTGATGCTCTATAATGTTTGTGTTATGAGTTTTTGTTAAAAGTCAAAGAATCAGGAGTTTGAATGAAGCATGGAACGCGCGCGTTTTTCTGTTTGAACATTGCTGAAGGTTGAAGACAAAACTGGCTTGGGCTGGGCCTGAGTCAGCTTGCTGCTTGCACCCCCCTTTTCCAATTTACACCCCCTTGGCCCATTGTGTGATATATTGATCATTTTTTATTTTTTCTTTTTGATTCTGACTTATTATTTTTGCTCAAATATATAAAAATATCAAAAATATTTTTCCACCCTTTTTTGCATTTATTTGGAATTTATTTGTTTTATTTAATATATGTATGTAAATAAATATAAAAACCTTTTATTTAAAACCCTAAAAATAATACAAAAATAAATATTTTTCAGTTATTATTTTTTGTTTACATTTTGAAAACATTTTCTAAAATATACTTTTTTTGTAAATAATTAATATTTTTATTCTTGTATATATTTAGTATATTTAATATAATATATAAATACTTGTATATTTTATTAGATATTTAGGACAAAAATATAGAAATAATACATTTTTATTTTTATTAATATATGACACTAAAAAAATACTTTTTTTTTACAATATACTTCTTTTTATTTTTTGTATAAATTAATTAACAAATATTGTACATAATCAATAAATAAATACCATTTTATTCAAAAACTAGGGTTTTGCCCTAAATGACAAAAATATTCAAATTTGACCTTTTTTATTTTTGTTTATATTTCACATGAAAAAATACTTTCACATACATAAAAATATTTTTGTGCATAATACATTTTGCATATTTATTGTATTTATTTTACATTGTACAATTAAATATTTGTATATTCGATATGGATGTAATAGTTTAGATTTAATTTCTTGTCAAATATCCCCTCATTCAAACATTTGTACCCCCATCCCCATAATCATGTTGTAATAATTTAGGACTTTAAATTTCCGCATTTAAAAGCTTTCAAATTATGCCATGATAGACCTAGGGTTTGTATGCAAATAAAATAACAAATAGCTTGACTAATACAAAGACAAAAAAGCATGAAAATAGACAACACAATGCACACTTGCACCCTTAGGGTTACTCCACTTGTTGCCTTCAAAAATGGGCCATGTTGCATGTTGAGTGTCTTTGGCAAAACAAAAACAAATCAAATGATCATAGTCCCTCGATGACGCTTTCTCAAGTTGCCTAAAAAATGATCAAGTACCTTGAAGGAAAAATTGCCAAAGACACTTGGCACTATTGCATTCATGGTCTAAACGATGACCCGCGCCCGTCCCGTTAACATCCTAACACAAGGTTGTTCACCAAATACAATGGTGAAACAACATTGTTAAAAGGGTTAAAAACATAAGGAAATATCTTTGAGTAAATCTAGGGGTAGACAACTCTTAGTTACTTGATCAAACTTGCAAAACACACTTGCCTACTTTTAAAACACACTCCATAACACAACTTTCAAAAACATTGAAACATCTTTTCAAAAAGACAAACACCTTTGTAAAACATTCGAGTAAAGAATTGTTACAATGGTTTCCTAGACAAGGTATCTTTTTTAAAACATTTTCAAAACCACACACACAAAGCACCATTTCAAACAATTGAAAATGCAAGGCAAGTGATCTAAGCAAGTAACTAAGAGCCCATGGATAACCATGGATAGAAAGGGTGCTAATACCTTCCATTTCTATAATCTACTCCCCGAACCCAAGAAAACATCTCAAAGGTTTTTCCTGTGCTTTTTAACCTTTCCTTAGGATAAAATAAAAAGTCAGTGGCGACTCTTGCTAAACTGAAACATTTGCGAAAACAAACGCAAAACCCAAGTCAGTTCTCCCACCGTAACACAATCATTAATAAAAGCATTGGACGTTTCTTGCATTTCAAAATTTTGTGCTCCTTGTTTTTCTTTTATTATATATTGCAAAACAACTATTTTACACACACACTCACATATACAGGTCTACATCCACTCTGGATCTCACTGGTAACGACTCTGCTACTGCCAGTTATGACTTCGAAAGTCTGATCAACTTAGCCGAAGACGAAGGTGAAGATGATTGCGAAGTGCCTGGTGAACTTGCTAGACTGTTACTTCAGGAAGAGAGGGCCATACATCCGCATGAAGAGCCGGTGGAATCAGTGAATCTGGGTACAGAGATAGACAAGAAAGAGGTCAAGATTGGTGCAAATCTGGAACCTAGTGTCAAGCAACGGTTGATTCAGATGCTGCGTGACTATGTTGAGATATTTGCTTGGTCTTATGAAGATATGTCGGGGTTGGATACCGATATTGTGGTTCACCGATTTCCTACCAAGGAAGACTGTCCTCCAGTGAAACAGAAGGTTCGCCGAATGCGCCCAGAGATGTCTGAGAAAATCAAGGCTGAAGTGATGAAACAGTTTGACGCCAGTTTTCTAGCAGTTACTTCTTACCCGCAGTGGGTTGCCAACGTGGTTCCTATGCCGAAGAAGGATGGTAAGGTTTGAATGTGTGTTGACTATATGGATCTAAACAGGGCAAGTCCCAAGGATGATTTCCTGCTGCCTCATATCGATGTTCTAGTTGACAACACCGCTCAGCATAAGGTTTTCTCCTTTATGGATGGTTTCTCCGGTTATAATCAGATTAAAATGGCTCCCGAAGACATGGATAAGACAACCTTTGTTACTCAATGGGGTACCTTTTGCTACAAGGTCATGCCTTTTAGATTAAACAATGCTGGGGCAACGTATCAGCGCGCCATGGTCGCTTTGTTCCATGACATGATCCATCATGAGATTGAGGTATACGTTGACGACGTGATTGCAAGATCCAAGGCTGAAGAAGAGCATCTTGACCACCTTCAGAAGTTGTTTGACAAGTTGAACTTGTACAAGCTGAGGTTAAACCCGAACAAGTGCACCTTTGGGGTGAGGTCCAATAAGATGTTGGGCTTCGTCGTAAGCGATAAAGGTATTCAAGTGGATCCTGCAAAGGTGAAGGCTATACAGGAAATTCCAGCTCCCCGAATAGAAAAAGAAGTCAGAGGCTTTCTGGGACGTCAGAACTATATTGCCCGATTCATCTCGCACCTGACTGCTACTTGTGAGCCAATCTTCAAACTACTGAAGAAAGATCAAGTGGTAAGATGGAATGATGAATGTCAGGCCACTTTCGAAAGGATCAAAGAATATCTCCAAGAGCCACCTATTTTGATGCCTCTAGTTGAAGGGAGACCATTGATCCTATACTTGACAATTCAATGGGGTGCATGCTGGGACAGCATGACGAGTCTGGCCGAAAAGAGCATGCTATTTATTACCTTAGAAAAAAGTTTACCGACTACGAGACCCGATACTCGTTGCTCGAGAAAACTTGCTACGCTTTGGCATGGGCTGCTCGCCAGCTGAGACAGTATATGATGAATCACACTACTCTATTGATATCAAAGATGGATCAAATCAAGTATATCTTCGAAAATCCTGCCTTGTCCGGAAGAATAGCAAGATGGCAGATGATCTTGACTGAGTATGACATTCAATACACGACTCAAAAGGAAATCAAGGGAAGTATGTTGGTAGATCATTTGGCACATCAGGCAGTGAACGGTTACCAGTCTATGAACTTTGAATTCCCGGATGAGAATATCATGATAGTAACTGACTGTGAGACACCTGGACCGGATGAAGGACCTGAAGAAGGATCCTGATGGTCTATGTACTTTGATGGAGCTTCAAACGCTTTGGGTAATGGCATTGGCGCCGTGATCATATCTCCTGAAGGTTCTCATACTCTGTTTACCGCCCGACTATGTTTCAACTGCACCAACAACATGGCAGAGGATGAAGCGTGCATTATGGGTCTTCGAGCAGCAATTGACCTAAGGATTAAGTTCTTGAGTTTCTTCGGAGATTCCGCTCTCGTGATCAGTCAGATCAAAGGCAAGTGGGATACAAAACACCCAAATCTTATTCCTTACAAGGAGTATATGTTGACGTTGCTTCCCCACTTCGAGGAGATAACCTTTGAACACTTCCCAAGAGAGGAGAATCAGTTGGCGGACGCGCTAGCTACGATTTCTTCTATGTTCAAAGTCAATTGGGACAACAAAGCTCCTCGGATTATCATTGAAAGGTTGGACGAACCTGCGCATTGCCATGACATTGAGACTGAAGAATTAACAGAAAAGCCCTAGTTTCATGAGGTGAAGAGGTATCTTGAAGCTCAGGAGTACCCCGAGGGTGCATCTGTTAATGACAAGAAGTTTCTGAGGAGGTTCGCGGTGAAGTTCTTCATCAGCAATGGCATCCTTTACAAGATTAACCATGATTCAACCTTACTGCATTGTATGGATAAGAACGAAGCAGAAAGGATCATGACATAGTTACATGAAGGTACTTTCGGAACTCATTCCAGTGGACACACCATGGAAAAGAAAATCCTATGGGCAGGATATTTTTTGTCCATAATGGAAGCCGACTGTTATCAGCATTCTCGGACCTGTCATAAGTTCCAAGTCTATGTTGATAAGGTGCACATACCTCTAGTACCTCTGAACATCTTGACAGCTCCGTGGCCTTTTGCAATGTGGGGCATCGACATGATTGGCGAGATCAGACCTACAGCATCCAACAGACATCATTTCATCCTGGTAGCTATTGATTACTTTACAAAGTGGGTTGAAGAGGCTTCCTTTGCTACTGTAACTAAGAACGTCGTGGCACGGTTCATTCAGCATAATCTAATTTTCCGATATGGTGTACAAGAGAGGATCATTACGAACAATGGTACAAATCTCAATAATAAGATGATCACTGAGCTCTGCAAGCAGTTCAAGATACAGCATCACAACTCTTCTCCCTACCGACCGAAGATGAATGGGGCTATTGAAGCGGCTAATAATAACATTAAGAAGATTGTGCAGAAGATGACGGTGACATACAAAGACTGGCACGAGATGTTACCGCTTGCTCTTCATGGGTACCGTACCTCAGCGAGGACGTCAACAGGGGCAACCCCCTATTCCTTGGTATATGGCATGGAGGCAGTCTTGCCCATTGAAGTTCAGATACCCTCTCTTCGGATTATGAAGGATGCAGGTTTGAGCGAAGATGACTGGATTTAGATCCGGTTTGAGCGAAGATGAAGGATGCTATTTGTCATGGCCAGACGTATCAAAATGGATGATCAAGGCATTTAACAAGAAAGTCATACGACAAGAATATCAAGTTGGGGATCTGGTAATCAAGTGCATTATCTTACCTCAAGGTGATCCCAGGGGCAAATGGACCCCTACTTACGAAGGGTCATTTGTGGTTAAGAACATTTTCTCAGGAGGAGCTATGATTCTAACCACCATGGATGGTGACGACCTTCCTCACCCCGTCAATGTAGACATAGTGAAAAGATACTACGCATAATCAAAGACCTGCTAGGTTGACTGGCCTAGGCAAAAATAAGGGCTTCCCGGCGAACCAAAAGGGTTCGGGCAAAAATAAGGGATGAAAATGAAAAAAATTGTACACCCGGCAAGTTGAAAACCTGAAAAGGCGGCTTGGGCAAAAAAGGGTATCCCGGTGGACTGAAAACCTGAAAGGGCGGTCCAGGAAAAAATTAGGGATCAAAGCGTAACATTATGTCTCATTGGATCACCTTGCAACCAGACTTCGGTATCGACTATCAAGCTCGGACGGCACTAATCAATCTGATCTACCTTCAACCAGTAGCAAAGTGATGAGATGCTCGAGGATATAAAGGCAATAGCATAGTTGGAATCCAGTGGGATTATTCACAGTTGTTTTGTTTAGTTTTTCACAAATTGTGTAAATTCTATTATTCGGCGGCGTTCTCTTACTAGGACGTCAGCCTCTTGTACAAAAAAAATGCCTATTTACAGGCCAAACTTCAAAATTAATACAATTCATTTTCAGAGAAATTTCAAACTGTTTTTCCTTTTTCTATTTTGTTTTGCAAAGAACGTCCAATGTTCATTTTTGATATATGCATTTGACATTAATTGATGCTCATAAATAATTACATGCCAAAACAAAAGACGATTACTTGTAATATCAGAAACAGGGGGCAAATAAGAATTGTCCAAACTGTACAGTTGCTTTATCCACCAGGTACAAAGGTAGATTCAGCTGAAGAATATGGCTAAGGTACTTTCACTCCTCGCAGAGTAAGACAGTAATGATAGCTCTCCTCAGCTGAGACTCGCAACTGTGAATGAATCGGTAATATTCTCCCCAAGCAGAGTTTATTTACCATCAGCACTGAAAGGTCTTAATATTCCCCAGCAGAGTATAAGAATATTCCCTGGCAGAATGCAAAATATCCCCCAGTGGAGTCTGAAATTTTTCCCAGTGCAGTCTGAAAAGCTTCCCCAGTAGAATTTGGAGAATCATCCCCAGTAAACTTTGGAAGATTGTCCCCAGCAAGTTCAAAGGATTATCCCCATAAGAGTCTAAAAGGTTATCCCCAGTGAAGTCGTCATTGGAAAATCATCCCCAGCGGAGTTCATTCCTTTCACAAACAAGAAGTCAATCCCCAACAGGATTAAGTACCACCAGCAACGGTAATTCATCCCCAGCAGAATTTATCGGTGGAATCCTCAGCAGAGCATCTCTTCCCCACAGAGTAATTTCCTCATCAGTTTATTCCCCAACAGAGTTATCCTCTCCTGCAGGTTTATTCTCACAGTCATATTCGTTCATCTATCTCCAGCGGAAACGAAGAATTCAACTCTTTTCTCCAACAGCTATCCAGGATTTATTTTCCCCAGCTAAAAGCATTACATTTCCATACATCATGATACATGCATATACGCATCATACAACAATCTCATTTATTTTGAGAACATCATTGTTTGATACATATCATGCATTACATACAACTAACCTTTACCTTTCAAGAAGGATGTAGTTAAATTCAAAGCTATGAAGCTTTTACCTCCGTCGAATTATCGACAGTTCTTAAATATCAACAGAATTATCCTTGGTTGAATTACAGATAAGTCCTAAATCTCTATGAAGATGTTTCCTCTCAGTCGAAGTACTGACCGGTTCATAAATCTCAACTGAATTATCCTCGACTGAATTACAAATAAGGTTCTAAATCTCGGCAAAGTTCCTCCGTCGAAGTATGGACGAGATCTTAAATCTCAATAGAATTTTCCTTCGTTGAATTACAGACAAGTCCTAAATCTCGATGAAGATGTTTCCCTCAGTCGAAGTACTTACCGGTTCTTAAATCTCAACTGAATTATCCTCGGTTGAATTACAGATAAGGTTCTAAATCTCGACAATTTTCCTCCGTCGAAGTATGGACGAGTTCTTAAATCTCAACAGAATTATCCTTCGTTGAATTACAGACAAGTCCTAAATCTCGATGAAGATGTTTCCCTCAGTCGAAGTACTGACCGGTTCTTAAACCTCAACTGAATTATCCTCGGTTGAATTACAAATAAGGTTTTAAATCTCGACAGTTCTCCTCCGTCAAAGTACAGACAGTTCCTAAATCTCAGCAGAGTTTTCTCAGTTGAATTACGGGCGAGTTCTTAAATCTCGATGAAGATGTTTCCCCCTAGTTGAATTACGGACAAGTACTTAAAACTCAGCAGAGATGTTCTCTCAGTTGAAGTACAGGCAAGTTCCTAAATCTCAACAAAGATCAGACCTCCCCAGCAGAATCTTCTACAACAATAGGTATGCAAGTTCTCGCTAAGGAATCTCTTATGCGATCGGCGCTCCTGAAGATGGCATCTTTAAGCCCATTCCCAACATCACAAGGCTGATACCACTTCATGTGAGTGCAAATTTCTGGGCACTTTAGTGTTCAATCATCTTCCACCTTCGGATCACGAAAGGCATGAAAGTCAATCTACATCCTCAGGTTTAAGAAGATTGAACAGGGGCAGCTGTTGTACCCCAAAATTTGCCCTCCCATATTCCTCAAAACATTGCAAGAAAAATCTCCAAGTTGCTCAAGTTTGCTCAAGAGTTGGACAGACAAGCTATCTCCTAAGGCAGTCAACCTCAAATTAGGGTTTTGTGTTGCATCAATATCCTTGAGTCCAAATGACCTCAAGTGCTCCCCAATGTCCTAATATGTTCTCAAGGTCATCCATGTATAATTTCAAGCCTTGCAGAGAAAGTTTGCTCAGTCAATTGCTCAAAGGCCCAAAAATCGACTATGCTAGGGAAAAGTCAACTGTGACCCAAATACAGTCAAACTTCAAGATTTTTTGTCAACATTCTCATTTTGAAGGATATTTCATCATTTAATCAAGGGTTGATCATAATTCATCAAGGATTTCTCAAAATTCATCAAGACTCAAAAGTTGCTAAATTAGGGTTTTGTAGGAAAAGTCAACTTAACTTTGACCAAGCATAACTTTCTCATGATTTATGAGAAATGACCCATCCAAAGATCATTTTGAAGAATATGCAATTTCCTACAATCCATCTTCATACCCCAAGATCAAGAAATGCACTCACAAGAAGTTATGAATTTGGACATTATAGGTCATTTTTGAAAGTCAACAAAAACACCTTTTTTGCCAAAGCTTATAACTTGAACATGGAATATCAAAATGAGGCTCCACATTCAGCAATTATCACCATCAAATTCGTATCAAATCAAATCATGTACAAAAAGATTGAAATGAATAAAATTTGGAAGGTTTTTCATGGAGAATCAAATCAAATTTGCAATCATTATTGGAACAAGATTTGAACCAAATTTGTTACCCTAATCCAGTACACAATACATAAGCAAGCATAAGGGACAAAAACAAGGGTTGGAAAGTGCAGAGAGAGGCAGAACAAGAATTGGAAAATTCACAAAAAAGTGAGAGATCAAAGTCCAAGTTAGAGGCAGTTTTAGGACACGAGACCTGTTCCAATCGTTTCCTAGGCATTCACACGAGCTACCTGGATCAAAAGCAAGCATTTTCAGGCCTCTACAAGCACTGTAAGTCTCACGAAACCCAGCCTTGTTCTTGAAATTGATTTGACTTGTTCTTGCATCATTTGAGAAAACTATTGGCATATTTGTAATCATAAGAACATTCCCAAGCTATTTGCATCATTTAATTTCATTTATATGGTATGTATTGCAATTCGCCATAGCTAGGTTTTGCTTGGAGTTTTTGGGCGTTTTTATTTCAGGAAAAATTTAAGCACATAATGGACATGGTTGTGACCGGGAGGGTGAGACGAACACAACCATGCCCTTGGAATTCATTTTTGTGACCTGTACAGGATCTGGGAGATGGACATGCCTATAGCTACGGACTTCTGTCCGTTGGTATAGGTATTTGATGTTTTAGCCACGGACGAGAGGTTGGGGATGATGCGTGGCATCCCATCATTGGGCCATTCAAACCAAGCGCGCGTTTTATTATTTTTCTGGCAATTATTTCATTTTCATATAATATTATTTGTTTATATTATAATAACAACTAAAGCAGGGTAGCGTGGTGGCAAGCGTGTTATTGCAAATTCCTTCAGGACCTGGGTTTGAATCCCAGGTCCCCCACTTTCTCAATATTTTTTCTTTTCAGGTGATTGTATGCAGGCTTCAGCTTGCAGTACACCATACTCCCTCATGCATCCAAGAGACAGATGGCCAATGGCCAGATCTGATGGCTAAGGATTGAAGGACCACCAAGGCATTGGTCAACACATGCATATTGGATCAGAGAAGTAAAAAAAGGCCAGCAATATTGGGCTTCAAAATTTCTCCTCACACCCCTTAATTCAGGCCTAATACTCCTCTCTTATTATTTTTTATTTATTTATTTTAATTGTTTTATTTAATTTCTAACCAATCAAAAATTCTGTATTATTAAATAAAATCACAAAAAATATTTTTTATTTCAAATCAAATTTTAATCTTTTATTTTTCTTAAGAAATTTATTAATTATTTAGGTTTTAATTAGAAAACTTTAATTCCTTTTGTAAAAAAAATAAAATTAATTAGACTTAATTAAGTTTTTAACCATTAATTTAATTATTATAATTTCTTTCCTAAATAATCAAAAACTCCAAAAATAATTTATTTTTCATTTAATTAATTTATTAATTTAATTTAGTTATTTAATTTAGGATTAATTTCTTTACTTAAAATATAAAAAAATATTAAAAAAAACATTTTCTTTAAAAAGGGTCAAAACCCTAATCATGTGTCCGATTTAATTTTGCGTCGCGATTTACCTTTTTTTATCCAATAATGTACCTGCTTCCGGATTGTAATAGTTAACAGGACATTTAATTATTTCTATCACTTTATTTTATTTTTCAAAGGGTTTGTCTTTGGCGGTGTAAATACCCGACGCCTTGTAATTTAAATTCCGCACTTTTCATTCCGCAAATTATAACTGTTAGATGTTTGATAAATAGGGTTTGCATGACAAGACTGAATGTTAATCTTAAAATCAAATTAGATCACCCTTAACATGTACAAAGACAAAAATAACTGAAAACGACACACTCGCACATGCGCACTCTTAGGGTACACCCCACTTGGTTGCCTTCATACGCGGTCATTGAGTATAGGTCACTTTAGAGGTCGCCCTCTTGTCTAAAAGATCATAGTCGCCTCAAAACGGTTGCCTCGGATATTGTTGCCTCAAACAAATGATCTAAGATGTTAGGGTTACTGCTAAAGCGTCTTAACATTGCTTTAGTGACCGCATGTACCTCATCCGAATTGACCCTTAAACTCCAGCGACGATGCTACCTACTCATTCATAGTGGGATAGCATTGTCTAAAGGACTTTAGCATAGAACGATTCCTTTTTCGAGTAGGTAGATGGTTCTTAAGTACTTGCTCTTTCAAAAAATAAAATCTTTTTCACACTTACACTCCTTTTCAAACAAAGTTTTCAAAAATACTTCATACGCTCTTGAGGACAGAAGCAAGAGTTAAATGAAAGTTTCAAACAAAAACTTTTTCAAACCCACAAGCACAAAGAAAACAATTTTGAAAACAATGAGCAAGTACCTAAGAGCCCGTAGATAACTACGGATAGAAAGGGTGCTAACACCTTCCCTTTCTATAATCTACCCCCCGAAGCCGAGAAATATCTCGAAAAAGGAATTTTTCTGTGCTTTTTTTCCTTTCCTTGTTGGATAAAATAAAAGTCGGTGAAGACTCTTGCTTACCGCGACATTTTGCAAAAACAAACGCAAAACGCAAACCAGCATTCCAAAAAACAGTCAATTCTTCCCACCGTATCACAATATGTTATGATGTATGAATGTGATATGTATGTTTGTCTGGGAAAATAAATCCATGACTGCTGCTGAGGAGTTTTGGGAAGTGGATTCCCGGATTTCTGTTGGGGATGAAAAGTATACATATCTTCAAACTTTGTTAAAAGGATGCTTCTGCTGGGGAATATCTCCTAAATGTCAGTTGTTATCTGGTCGGATCCAGGCTTCACAAATTGCTGAGGAAGTCAACTTCTATCTGGTCGGATCCAGGCTTCACGATAACTTACTGGGGAAGAAATAAATTAACTGTTATCTGGTCGGATTGCAAGCTTCGCAGAAAATTTCTTAAAATTGAATTGTTATCTAGTCGGATCCAGGCTTCATAACAACTTGCTGGGGATAAGGAAGTTAACTGTTATCTGGTCGGATCCAGGATTTGTAGTAACTGGCTAGAAAGGATGAAGTTAAACTGATATCTGGTCGAGTCCAGGATTTATAGTAACTTGCAATGGTAACTAATATCTGGTCGGGTACAAGCTTCATGTTTTTTTGGAAAAGTTATACTATTATTTGGTCGGGTCCAAGATTTATAGTGTCTCTCTGGGGATCATAGTTAATTGTTATCTGGTCGGGTTCCAGGCTTGACAATAACTTGCTTGAAAACTGATATCTGGTCGGATCCAGGCTTTGCAGATTTCTGAGGTGGATGAGGTTAATTGTTATCTGGTCGGGTCCAGGTTTTCACAATAAACTTCTTGGGGATTTAGTTTGTTATCCGGTCGGATTCCAGGTTTCACAACGAATTTCTGAAGGGAATTGCTATCTGGTCAGATCCAGGTTTCACAATAACTTTCTAGGGTAGAGGCAAACTCTACTGAGGGAAAGAAGTTAAACCTTGGTCTAGTTGAGTCCAGGTTATTATATATCTTTGAAGAGTTAAACTATTATCTGGTTGGGTCTAGGTTTCATAGTATTTGAAAGATTACGCTATTATCTGGTCGGATCCAAGCTCTATAGTGACTTGAGAAGTTGACTATTATCTGGTCGAGTCCAGGCTTCATAGTATCTTTTGGAGATAGTAAAGGTTTTGTTGACGGCTTTACTAGGGATCAGGGGTTGTGGCCCCATGATTTGTAATAATCAAAAAGGAAAACTCAAGCTGGAGGGTGTAGACTCAGTCAGGGAGGACATACTCAGCTTGGAGAGGATATACCCAGTTGGGAGTAACAGGCTCAGCTGAGGAAGATAGACTAAAGCTGGGGAATTTTGTACTCGGCTGAGGAGTTATGCTACTCGTTGTTTGTTGGGGAAATAAACCCTGTTGATAAACTGTTGAAGAGGTGAGTTCTTTTTTTTCTTTGTAGGATCAACTTATTTGAGGAGAGAGAGAGCTGCCAAGAGATTGGGACTTTTGGCTGGAGATTATCCTATGCAAAGAGACTTTGTGGGTAACTTTGTTGAGGATGATGTTAATGAAATAACTCTGTGGGGATATTCCATGTAGATTAAAAAGATACTTGCTACTTCTTAGTTCATATATGCCAAAGAGTTTTAATTATGTCTATATGTATATGTTCGTTCAATTTTAGTCATTGGACAAATTTGCATTCAAAACAAAGACAGAAAGTTTGCACTTCAAAGTATATTTGTATTGATATTTTGCCCATGAATAGGCGTTTTTGTACAAAGAGACGGAGATCCTAGTAAGAGGAAATCGTCGAAAGAAAAGCAAAGATTGAAAACAAAACAAATAGCCATGTGAAATAATCTCATTGCATTCCAACTCTACTATTGCCCCAATGTCTTCGAATGCCCCTTGCCGTTGACAGAAGTTGATTGGATTGATCTTGGACCGTTTGAACTCAGACCTTGGTGATAAAGTTGACTGTGGTGATTCCAACAGGACATAGTCATACGCTTTCAATCCTTAATTTTTTACTGGACCTCCCTTTCGGGTTTTCAGCCCACCATGATACCCTTTTTTCCCAAGTCGCCCTTTTGGGTTTTCAACTTGTCGGGTGTACAATCTTTTGCATATATCCCTAATTTTTTCCCAAACCCTTTTGGTTTGCCGGGATGCCCTTATTTTGGTTAGGTGTGTCAACCTAGAGGGTCTCTTATGTGTAGTATTTTTTAACTATGTTCGAGTTTATAGGATGTAGGAAGTCTTCACCATCCATGGTAGTCAGCATCATGGCACCGCCAGAGAAAACTCTCTTGACAAAAAATGGCCCTTCGTAGGTGGGAGTCCATTTGCCTCTGGGGTCGCCTTATGGCATAATGATGCACTTTATCACCAAGTCACTAGCTTGATATACTTGAGGCTTTATCTTTTTGTTGAAAGCCTTGATCATACATTTTTAGTACGTCTGACCATGACAAACAGCAACCAGTCGCTTTTCGTTGATCAAGTTCAGCTGATCCAATCTCGTCTGAATCCACTCGTCTTCGCCTAAGCCCGCTTCATTCATAATCCTCAGTGAAGGAATCTAAACTTCCACTGGCAAAACAGCTTCCATGCCATAGACCAAAGAAAATGGAGTTGCCCCAGTTGATGTCCTAGCTGAAGTACGATAGCCATGTAGGGCAAACGGTAACATCTCATGCTAATCCTTATAGGTTACTACCATCTTCTGCACAATCTTCTTAATGTTCTTGTTGGCCGCTTCGACTGCGTCATTCACTTTAGGTCTATAAGGTGAAGAATTGTGATGCTTGATCTTAAAATGAGTGCAAAGCTCAGTAATCATAGCATTGTTGAGGTTAGTCCCATTTTCGATGAGGATCCTTTCGAGGATACCATAGCGGCAGATGAGGTTATGTTTGATGAATCTGGCTACCACATTCTTTGTGACTGAGGCAAACGAGGCGGCTTCGACCCATTTGGTGAAGTAGTCGATAGCGACAAGAATGAAGCAATGTCTGTTGGAAGCGGTTGGCTTGATTTCTCCAATCATGTCAATGCCCCACATTGTAAATGGCCATAGAGCGGTCATGACGTTCAGAGGGATAGGAGGAACATGGACATTGTTAGCATAGATTTGGCATTTGTGACAAGTTCTTAAATGTTGATGGCAATCAGTCTCCATTATTGACCAATAGTAGCCAACCCTCAAGATCTTCTTAGCCATCATATGTCCGCTTGAGTGAGTACCAAAGAGACCATCGTGCATGTCTTCCATGATTTCCTCTGCCTCCTTATTATCCACACATCGGAGTAGAGTAGAGTCATGGTTGCGCTTGTACAAAATCCTGTTACTTAAGAAGAATTTAGCTGAAAATCTTCATAAGAACTTTCTGCCATTGATGGATGCTCCCTCGGGATACTCTTGTGCTTCGAGATATCTCATCACCTCATGGTACCATGGCTTTTCCGTGTTAGTGTCAAGCTCACAACAGTGTGCAGGTTCGCCGAATCTTTCAATTGTAATCATAGGGGCTTTGTTGTCCCATCTGACCTTGAACATTGAAGACATTGTTTCCAAGACATCGGCTAGCTGATTTTCTTCCCTAGGGAACTGCTCAAAAGTGATCTCTTCGAAGTAGGGAATCAAGGATAGCATAAGTTCCTTATAAGGGATGAGATTAGGATGTTTAGTATCCCAATATCCTTTTACTTGGTTGATCACTAGAGCAGAATCCCCAAACACACTCAAATGCTTGATCCTCAAGTCAATGGCAGCTTTCAGACCCAAGATGCACACTTCATATTCGGCCATGTTGTTCGTGCAATCAAAGAATAGTCTGGAAGTGAAAGGAGTATGGAAACCTCCAGGAGAGATGACCACAACGCCAATTCTGTTACCCAAGGCGTTGGAAGCCACATCGAAGACCATAGTCCATTGGGATCCTTGTTCAGGTCCGTCATACGGTCTAGGTTTTGTGCAGTCGGTCACCAGCATGATGTTCTCATCCGAGAAGTCAAAGTTCATGGACTGATAATCATCAACAACTTGATGGGCAAAATGATATGCTAGTACGCTTCCTTTAATGGCCTTTTGTATGGTGTATTGAATTTTGTACTCAGTCAAGATCATTTGGCACCTAGCTATCCGTCCGGAAAGAGCAGATTTCTCGAAGATGTACTTGATTGGGTCCATCTTAGAAATCAACGGAGTGGTATGATTCAACATATACTGTATTAGCCGATGAGCAGACCATGCCAGAGCACAACAAGTTTTCTCGAGCAGTGAATATCTAGTTTCACAATCGGTAAACTTTTTGCTCAGGTAATAAATAGCATGCTCTTTTCGGCCAGACTCGTCATGTTGGCCCAAAACACACCCCACATAGTTCTCTAGTATTGTCAAGTATATGATCAAGGGTCTTCCTTCAACTGGAGGCATGATAATAGGAGGTTCTTGTAGATATTCTTTGATTTTGTCGAAGGCAGCTTGGCATTCATCATTCCATATGACTACCTGATCTTTCTTCAAGAGCTTGAAGATTGGCTCACAAGTAGCAGTCAAGTGAGATATGAAGCGGGCGATGTAATTGAGACGACCCAAGAATCCTCTAAATTCCTTTTTAGAATGAGGGACTTTCATTTCTTTGATGGCCTTTACCTTGGCAGGATCAACTTCAATGCCTTTATTGCTGACAACAAAACCTAGAAGCTTTCCAGATCGTACTCCAAATGTGCATTTGTTAGGGTTCAACCTCAACTTGTACTTTTTCAATCTTTCGAATAACTTTTACAGGTGATCGAGATGTTCCTCTTCAGTTTGTGATTTGGAAATCATATCATCCACATATACCTCTATCTCATGATGAATCATGTCATGAAACAAAGCTACCATAGCTCTTTGATACGTTGCCCCTGCATTCTTCAATCCGAACGACATGACCTTGTAGCAAAAGGTACCCCATTGCGTAACGAAAGTAGTCTTCTCCATGACTTCGGGAGCCATCCTTATCTGATTATAGCCGGATAAACCGTCCATGAAAGAGAAGACTTTATACTGAGTAGTATTATCGACCAAGACATCAATGTATGGTAGAGGGAAGTCATCCTTGGGGCTTTCCCTATTCAGATCCCTATAGTCTACGCACATGCGAACTTTTCTGTCTTTCTTTGGCACTAGAATGACATTTTCAACCCATTGGGGATAGGATGTCACATCTAGGAACCCTGCATCAAATTGCTTCATCACTTCAGCTTTAATCTTTTCAGACATGTCAAGCCTCATGCGACGAACCTTTTCTTTGACAGGAGGACAATCTTCTTTTGTCGGCAGACGATGAACTACGATGTCAGTATCCAACCCAGGCATATCTTCATAAGACCATGAAAATACTTCCACATAATCATGCAACATCTGAACCAACCTGCTCTTGACACTGCTTTCTAAGTTAGCATCGATCCTGATTTCCTTCTTGTCTGCCTCAGTACCCATATTTATGACTTTAACTGACTCTTCATGCGGCTGAATAGCTTTTTCCTCTTGTAAAAGAAGTCTGGCTAGTTCTCCCGGTATTTCACAATCTTCCTTGCCTTCGTCTTCGACTTGGTTGATTGGGCATTCGAAGTCATAGTCGGTGATAGTAAAGTCATTAGCAATAAGATCTAGAGTGGATCAGGACCTACAAGAGTGTGTGTGTGTGTGTGCATGCAAGATACATGGCTATTTTGAAAAAATGTATTTGAAAGAAAAGAAAGACAATGAACACAAATATTTGAATGCAAAAGAGTCCAATGTACTGAATGATCATATGATTAGATGAACATAAATAAAACCCTTGACAAATGGACCAAAGTTCCCAGGGCCAGGCACATGGCTTAAAAGTCATTGTTTAAATATTACAGACAAAATGTTCTTGAATTGAAAGAAAAGCAATAACGAGTAGATTACTCCTCAAGGAAAGAGATGGGCATGAAGTCCATTGCATTCCAATTCTTCAACTCCGTTGTAGTTGGATACACCCAATCTTCAAATGCAACTTCTTCATTCGAATCACCCACAACATTAACTTCATGGCTTCCAATGCAGAAAGGTGGCTTTCCTGCACAGGCATACCTCACTTCCTTCTGAGCTTTGACGGTGAAGCCCAAACCAAACTTGTTCGCTTTGAATGGGATATCAAGGAGTTGCCCCCAAGTATAACAGTTTCCTTCTTCAATTGCTGCACGAGCATCTTTGACTGAAACCATCTTCAGCACGGCCTTAACAGCTTTAGACTCATCAGAGGAACATTTGGTAGCATAAATCATTGGTGGCGTGACTTCAAAGGCTTGACACGGGGTCTCAATGAATTCTCCATCCATCTCTAAATACTTGGAAGAGTTAAGGAGGCTCACCATAAACTTTTCCCCACCACAGACGGTGACAATTCTTCCCTTGACAGGATATTTAAGCTTTTGGTGGAGAGTTGAGGTTACTGCCCCAACTTTATGGATCCATGGACGACCCAACAGACAAGAATAGGCAGGACGGATGTCCATAATGTAGAAGGTGGAGTTGAAGATTTGGGATCCCACCTTTATTGGAAGATCTACTTCTCAATGAACAATTCTTTTTGATCCATCGAAGGCCCTCACGATGATATCACTGGGTTTCAAGACTAAACCTTCACAATAAAGATGGTATAACGCCCCCTTGGGTAGTACATTTAGAGAAGAACTAGTGTCGACTCTAACATGTGCTAAGGTAGTCCCTTTGCACTCGACAGAAACATGTAGAGATTTATTGCGGTTCTTCCCAAGCGGTGTTAGGTCAGCATCTGAAAATCCCAAGCCATTATCAGCCGTCAAGCTAGCCACGCAATTCTCAAATTGGTCAATTATTGTCTCATGGGGAACATGAGCCTTTTTCAGGAATTTGATTAATGTCCGAGCATGGGTGTCGGAACAGAGTAGCAATGACAACATTGAAATCTTAGAAGGGGTTTTCTCCAACTCTTCCACAATCTTGAAGTCACTCCTTTTTATTATCTTCAGGATCTCGTCTATCTCACGAGCGGAGGGTTCTCCATCAGCAACGTCATTTGTGGGTATTTCTTTCACGACTGGCTCAACAACCTTCTCCTTCCCCCTTGTATCAGTACTTGGCTTGGCACCAGTAATGCAGATGGGCGCATTTGTAACAACTGGTGGTGAGATATTGGGTGAAAATATTCTCCCAGTTCTGGTTACTTTGCTTGAGCGAGTTATGTTATCAAAATCATCAGCTTTTCCTTCTTCGATCCAAGTGTCTTGTTTAATCCCATGATAAAACACCTCAACACTATAGTTCCATGGCACTGCCTTGTTTAAATAATAGGGAAATGGTCTGGGATTGGTAATTATTAAGGGAGCAACAATGGGTTCATTTGAAATCCTAATAGGACCTTTAGAGGTGATCCTAAGAGGTTTGTTTGAGATGGTAATAATGGAGAGGTCTTCACATTTGTTAGTCAAACTTTTGGTAAGCGGAGTCTTCTCAAATAGAATTTTGTGGCTATCCATTAGGCGTTGAATGCCTTTCTTTAGCCCTTCACATCCATTGAGTTGTCTTATATAGCACACACAATCTTTTATACATCTAGGGAAGATCCCAGCTTCCAACAGATTCTTTTTGATGATATTCAGCGGAGTAGTCAATTCTTCAACAGAGGCAATAAAAATTGTATCTTCAACAACATTAACACCCTTGTCATGCTTCGGCATAGGTGCAGTGATTACATTTCGAGTTAGAGGAGGATCGAACTCAATAGTCTTGTTATCAATCAAATCCTGAATTTTATTCTTCAAGGCCCAACACTGGTCAGTCTCGTGCCCGGGGCTGCTTGAGTGGTAAGCACATTTAGCGTTTGGATTATACTTTAGTGAAGAGGTATCAGGGTTGGCAGGAGGATCGCGTAATGTCACCAAATTAGCCTTGAGCAAATGTTGTAAGGATTGAGACAGTGACATGCCTAACCTCGTAAATTGTCTTCTCGGAGTTTCAAAATGTTGATGATTTGTAGATGGTCTTGAAGTAGGAGTTGGATTGGAGATTCAGACAACATTTACAGACAGATGATCATTCTTCTTGGTACGGGCCCTCGCCTCGTACACAACATTGATTTCCTTCTTTGTAGCAAAAGGTTTCTTGACAGGATTGGAAGTGGAGGTAGATGCCATAGAGATCTTCCCACTTTTGATGCCACTTTCAACTATTTCACTGGTTAAGATTAATTCGGTGAAACCAGAAGAAGAGCAGCCAACCAATAGATTAAAGAATGGACCAGATAAAGTTCCCATAAACATGTCAATGTGCTCCCTATCAGTCAAAGGAGGCTGAACCCTATTGAAGAAGTCTCTCCACTTTTGCGTATATTCTTTAAATCCTTCATTCTTCCCCGTGGTCATATCTTGCAACTGAACCCTTGTTGGCACCAAGTCGGTGTTATACTGGTACTGATGGTAGAAGGCGGTAGCTAAATCTTCCCAAGTATTGATGAAGGAGCCATCTAATTGATAAAACCATTCAAGTTGTGTTCCGGCCAAGCTTTCTTAGAAAAAGTGAACCCAGATCTTCTTATCAGTCATGTGCGGCTATATCTTGCGCACATAAGATTTCAGGTGAAGTTTTGGACAAGAAACTCCATAGTACTTTGCAAAGACTAGTATTTTGAATTTGTGGGGAATGACAACCCCAGAGATCAGGCCCAAATCATCAAAATCTAAACTGGGGACATCTTGGATTTCAACAGCTTTTAACATGTCTTCTAATTGCTTGTACATGACACCAGCGGGTGGATACTGCTCGTCGAAATAATCATCATCAGACGCTTAATCATTAACACAGTCATCCTGGGTACTCTTAACCTCACCAATCTGATTCTCGTCTTCTTCAGATGAGTCTTCCCCTACCGAGATCTGACGGACTGTCTCCTTGAACCTTCTATCCATGTTGAGTAGAGCTTTCTTCTTGGGCTTCTTCTTAACTGCCAGCAATGCTATCATATCTTGCTGCCCCTTGGCTAGGTCTAGTAGAGTCTCTTGGAATTGAGAGTTTTGTGCCTGGAGATCCTTTACAGTTTTCTCTAGATCCATCTTGCTGAAATAAACAGCAGAAAGATAAGGAAACCTGTTATATGAAAACCTGTCATGTTATGATGCATGGAATGTATATGCAAATGATTTTAAGGATTTATGGAATTTAAATTTGCATAGACAAAAGAGTGAACAAACGTCAATTTTCATTAATTATTTCAAAAAGGATTACAACATGCCTCTTGGGCTTACAAAATAAATTTCTAAGATAAAAATACTGAACGCATCCTCTTCGGCCAAGCTAAGCGTTCACACTTTTCTCTTCTTGTAGCTGCTTTATAAGCTCCAAGAATCTCTTCTCACTAGCGTAGAATTGGGCTTCGAAGGTATCTCGTTCCTCCTTTAGCTGAATCCAACTCTTTTACAAGTCTTCGAGAGATGTAGGCATGTCTGGATGAAGGATAATGTATGGGACATCTCCTTCAACCACAGGTTCCATGATAACTGGTAAGATGGAAAGATAAGGCATCACAAGTCTCTGAGCACGAGCTCGTACCCATTTAAGGTAAGGCTCGAGGGTAATGGAATTCTCGTGTCCGAGTGTCTTGCTATTCACCTTGCTTACCATCCTCCAAGCTCGGATGAACCTCTGACGGTAGCTTTGATCATTGCTCTCATAGTCGAATACCACTCCTTGGATAAGCATCTCATATGGATCATCCCTTTGGGCGTAACCAAATTGTCGTAAGGCTAAGCAAGGGTTGTAAGTGATACCTCCTCTAATGCCAAGTAAAGGGACATTAGGGAATTCACCACAATGGTCGATGATAGTAACATTCTCCAAGGATCGAGAACACCAATGAACATTTGAATGTCTGAGCGTCATCAACCTATAGGACCTTCTTGAACCTTGCTAGTTCTTAAACATAGATCGGGGAAGATGCAAAATAAACCATCTTGCCAAGAGAGGAGTGTAACACATTAGAATCCCTCTCTTTATCATAGTGCGAGAATGAAAAGAATGTAGGATATCTCCTAACAAAGTAGGCACTGGGTTATGATATATGAAGATTTTGACAGTGTTTACATCTATGAGTTGGTCAATGTGATCGGTGGAAATAGAACTGACTGTTTTTTAAGCTGGTTCGTGAAATGTCGCGGTAAGCAAGAGTCGCCACCGTCTTTTATGTTCTCCAACATTGAAAGGACAAAAGCACAACAAAATTCCTTTTCGAGAATGTTTCTCGGTTCGGGAGGTAGATTTATAAAAAGGGAAGGTGTTAGCACCCTTTCTATCCGTGGTTATCCACGGGCTCTTAGGTACTTGCTCACTCTATGTTTTCAAAAAATTTGTTTGCTTTTCAAGTGTGTGTGGGTTTTGAAAAAAAGTTTCGTTTGAAAAATTTCTAAGTAACTCTTGTATCTGTCCTCAAGAGTGTATGAAAAATTTGTTTGAAAACCTTTGAAAGTGTCAGTGTGAAAAGATGTTTTGTTTATTTGAGAGAGCAAGTACCCATGAGAAATCTACCTACTCTAAGGAATTAGGCTGTGTAAGAGTCCTTTAGATAGTGCTATCCCACCATTGAGAGGTAGGTAGCACCGTCGTTGGAGTTATTCGGGTCAATTCGATTATAAGGGACAGTGTGGTCACCGAAGCAATAGTAGGACACCTTATAAGTAACCCTAATGTCCTAGATCCTTTTCATCTGAGGCAACCGTTTCGAGGCAACTGGATCTTAGACAGGAGGGCGACCTCTAAAACACCCTATACTTGACGACCACGTTCGAGGCAACCAGTGAGGCGTACTCTAGGAGTGGCATGTGCTTGTGTGTTGTTTTACAGTTAAGGTTTATCTTGTACATGTATCATGGTGATCTACGAGTTGTTTTTAATTTTCATCCAAGTCTTGCATGCATATTAACAGTTAAGAGTGCGGAAAATAAAGTGCGGAAATATGAATCTACGCTATTACAAGGCGCGGGTCTATACATCGCCAAAAACAAAAACCCGTTTTGGAAAATAAATGCGGAAAGTAAAAGAAAGCGATAAAATCCCTAATTAACTATTACATCCTTGGAAACAGTTACATCAATATAATCAAAGAGAATTAATAATGCGCGAATAGAAATTTAATCGGGACGTCCTTAGGGTTTTGACCCCCTTTTTTTTTTAGAAAAGAAAGCAATTTTAGTCCTTTTTTGCAATTAAAATTAAACCTAATAGCTAATTAATTAATTAATTAAAGAAACGTTTTTTTGTATTTTTTAAGTTTTTAATGAAAATAAAAATAAAAGAAATTAAAAGTCAAGAAAAAACCCTAGTTCTAGATTGTTTTTATTTATGGTAAAAAAGAATTAAAATTACCTAATTAAACTAATTAATTTGTTAGTATTTTATTTACAAAATAAGTTAATAAATAAGAATAATAATAATTAACAAAAATATTTACATTTTTTATTCTATGAATTTATTATAAAAAATATTAATTTATGAATTAATAATAATACTAATAATTAATAAAAGAAATTATAAAAGAAAAGAAAATAAAAAGAGTAGCAAAACCAGTGGGGGTGTTGACCCAAGAATGGAGGTTAGGCCTGGAAATTTTAGGCCCAATAAGCCAAGCCTGCGTTGACTTTTGTAATGGTCCACGTGCATGTTGACTTGGAGCATGGTGTTGAACCATCCCTGGCCTTTGGATTCACCTTTGTGGCCACTTGGCAAGCTGAAGCGTGGGGTATATGGTGTTCACTATTTAGAAGCCTGCATAGGAACGCATTAGAAAAAATATTATTGAGTTTTGGGGGGACCTGGGAATCGAACCCAGGTCCCAATGATCCTTGGACAACACAACAACCACTGAGCCAACTGCACGCCTTTGTTAGTATAATACTGGCCAAATATTATATGGGTTAATTAATTGCTTATGCTACAAACAATCAAAAGCGCGCGCTCCTTTGAATAAGCCATTGGGGTATTGCCGGCTCACCGTCTTCTTCATGAAACCTGCATAAAACATATCAAATAGCGGGGGGTTTTAACCCCCACAATATGGAACAACCAAAAATAGCGAATAGAAATCCACGCTATATAAATAGGGCGCAAGGGTAGCTTTGTGTTTGTCTCGTTCCAGCGATCTCAACCATAGGCGTTGGAGGTTCTAATTTTACCTATATAGCAAAGCCCCAAATCAAGAGCTTGGAAACCCTAGAATTCTCCAATGGTGATTTGCGTTCCAGGGCACCATAAGGCAATTAACCAATACCAAAAGCTTCAGAAAGGTTAGAGCAATGCAAAGCACACAACAAATCACATTAATAATGCATGAATTATGATTTACGATTATGAAAAAAATAACCAAACCGTGTGACTTGTTCTGGCATGTTCTTGGAGTGTTAAGGCTTGTTTGTGATTGCTATGCGTTCCTGAGTGTCCCAGCAAGGTGTTGGAATCAAGAAAAGGGTTTGAATTGGCCTGGAAGGTTGAATTCAGTTTTCAAATTTTTCTTGAAGTTTTGGAATTTGCTTATGGCTTTTGACAGCAGCTTGCACATTTTAGGCATTAGGGTTGGCTTCAGTATTTATGTTGGAAGGGAATTAGGGTACAAACTAGGTCAAAGATCCATGGAATAAAGTTTTCAATATTTGATTTCAATCAAATCTTTTTCAACCTTTTTGATTGATAAAACTTGCCAAAATTGGATGATTTTGTCTCTTTGATGGATGCACGAATTGCCAGCTTGCCCTGAGTGTATTTGCTTCACAAAAGATTTAAAAAAACATATCTTGGTATTTTCTACATTTTAAATCAATTAAATGAATTAATATTAATAAAAAATTCAATTAATTAATTAAAAATAAGAAAATAAATCAATTTGAGCTCAATGGGTCGTGCATAGGCCTTGGACAAAGATTCAAGAAGAAATTTGAGGCCCATTAGCAAAAACAAGGTGTTTTAGGCAAAGTTGACTTTTGCAAATTCCCAAAAATTTCCCAACTTCTCTAATGCATATCTTGCTCAATTTTGATCCTATGAACATGTTCTTGGACATTTTGGAAAGGTATTGAAGTCCTCTAACCAATGTCTTTGGTCCCATGTCATTTGGATTTACCAATCTCAAGTTATGGTCTTTGACTTAAAATGCCTTTTTGTTGACTTTTAAAATTGACCTATAATGTAGAAATTGATAACTTTTTGTGAGAGCATTTCTTGGTCTTGGAATGTGAATATGAGTTGTAGGAAATGTCATCCCCTTCAAAATGAGAATTGGATGGGATTTTTCTGATGAATCATGAAAAAGTTATGCCTTGGTCAAGTTACAATTGACTTTTCAACTGTCCAAAAATAGTAACTTTTGCATCCTTGGTGATTTTTGAGCCATTCTTGTGGAATCATGATCAAGACTTGATCCAATGATGATTGTGGCTTCAAAATAATATGTTGACCAAAAATTCTGACTTTTGACTGCCAAATGACCATTTTACCCCTACAGTTGATTGTGAACCAAATAGGACTTTTGACTGTGCAATTTGATGCTGTGAGTCTTGAAACTTGGCATGTGGATGCTTGAAAATGTATGGAGGCATATGGGACTTGATTGAGCCCTTGAAAACCTCAACTTCCTTGCAAGAACCAAAACCCTAATTTTGACTGCCTTAGGAGGCATTTGGACTGTGCAACCCTTGAGTAGACTTGAGCCATTTGAGGATGATTCTTGATAAACTTTGAAGAATATGGGAGGGCAAATTTTGGGGTACAACAGTCAGGGTTTGGAAACAAAACAATCCCATAGATGATAAGGGCCACAATTTCTTCAAAAGCTTGTAAGTCCAAGGAATTCCAACAATCTTGAGCTTTCTCAAACAAGAACTTGGCTAAGAAACCTTTGACACCACTCCTTGTTTCCGAATTAGTTGTGATATCAGATTGTTGCAAGTGTAGTGCTTGGGAAATCTCTTCAGGTTTTGGATCTCTTTCTGTACCGTTGAAGGGTAGTTTATTGATAATGGGAATCCTCAAGAGTTGAGAGAATTCTTCCAAAGTTGGCACAAGTGGATAATCTGGAAAAGTGAAGCAATAGTGTAGAGGATCAAAGAATTGGAAAAGCACCTTCATCATATCTTCATCAGTGTTGGAGGTAACCAAGTTTAGGAGGCGACCATGTCTTTATGTGAATGGAGAATTATAAGGAACCCTTGATGCTAACTCTTTGAGTTGAGAAGGAATCCTTACGAGATTGACTTGGATAGTGTTCCTGCAGATTGAAGCCATGTCCTACAAAACAGAACAAAGATAAATCCCAAAAATCCTTGAAATGGTTAGTGAGAATGAGTACGATGTTATGATGTTTATGATGTTATGTACAAGTAAGTATTTACACACAATGCAAACAAGTCCTTATGTTTAGGCTTGCATGGAGTCTCATAGGTAAGTACCCTCTTGAAGTTTAGTTAGCTCAAACTTGTCCTAGAAATAGTAACCGGGTTCTAAAGGATCTCAATATCACTGATCTGTCTTCTCGGGCATTATTTCAATGCAAACCTCTTTCACGACGACCGAAATATCCCAAAAAGTCAAACCTAAATGAGTGTAGTATCGAGTATCTACCAACTTTGGACTGCACCAAAGCCGATCATCTCACTATGTCCTAATGGCCAAGTTGTTCAAGTAAAGGTTCTAAAGTCAGTTAGTGTTTCATGACATCACTCAGCGGCCCCGTATTCTCCTTGACTACTCAAGGAGTACCGGTACCCACAAATATGTCACACTAACGTATCTATTTCTTAGACCATGTCGGTATACCCTGCATAGTTTCCATAATGTAATGCTACTTACTCATAAGGTATCCCCAAATTATGGTAGAGGATTAGAACAAGCCCAAACAAGGAACCAAAATGTAAAGCAAACAAATCAAACAATGAAAGAAAGTAAAGGTGATCTAGCCCTAAGGTAACCCCACTTTTAAGTTTTTCCCCAGCAGAGTCACCAGTTCTGTGATATAGTGAGAGAACTGACTTGGTTGTTTTACGTTTTATCGCAAATGTCGCGGTTAGCAAGAGTCGCCACTTACTTTTCTTTTATCCAAAAGGAAAGGATGAAAAGAACAGGAAATACCTTTAAGATTGTTTCTTGAGTTCGGGGGGTAGATTATGAAAAGGGAAGGTGTTAGCATCCTTTTCATCCATAGTTATCTATGGGCTCTTAGTTGCTTGCTAGATCACTTGCTTTTGTTTGAAAATGTACTTTGTGTGGTTTTTGAAAGTATTTTAAAAAGGCGTCATGATTTAGGCAAACTTTGTAATAGTTCTCGTTCGTAAGAACATATACAAAGTGTTGGGCTTTTGAAAATATTTCAAGTTTGGAAAATGTTTTGAAAGTGTTTTTAAAAGTGTTGGTGTTTGTTTTGAAAATAAGCAAGAGTATTTGATTTGAAATTTAGCAAGCAACTAGGAATAATCTACCTACTCAAAAGTCTTAGTTCATTTCTTCCTTTCCTTTGATATTGCTATCTTACCATTGGTTTGGTAAGATGCCCTATCTTTGGATGTAAAGGGACGAGCATGGGTCATTGTATAGCCATGATAGAAATGTTGTAAGATATCTTTGCATTTCTCTTTGAGGGACTAAGATCATTTTGAAAGGCAACATTTGATAGCGTCATCGAGGGACTATGATCTTGTATTTTTTTATTGCTTTTGCTAAGATACCCCACGTGCATAACATGTCCATTTTAGTAAGGCAACAAAGTGGAATTACCCTAAGGGTACAAGTGTACAAATGTGTTGATTTACATGCATTATTTTGTCTTGAATTAGGGTTTGTTAACTTGTTGATTTTATTCTTTCCATACAAACCCTAATTACTAGCATTTATATAAAGCGATAAATTCCAGAAAGTAAAAATACTAAGCTATTACATCATTAGGGGAGGGGGTATACAAATTTACAAATAGGGATTTTGCAAGAAAATTAAACCTAATTAATTATTACAATCATATTGAATATTGTACAAAAATTGAAAATAAAATGCAAGAATATAAATGGAAAAAAGAAATGATTTTTGTTTGGATTTTCATGAGAAGGTTTTAATCTAAACCTAATTAAGAAAAAAAATTAATTAAAAATTAACATAATTAAACTTAAACTAATTAAGAAAAGCAATTAAGTTAAAAATGTTTTTAGGGTTTTTCATGAAATGGTTTTAAGTTAAGGAAAATAATATGAAAATTAATTAATTAAAATAAACCTAAGTTCTAAATTAACTAATTTACAAGAGGATAATAATATATTAGTTAAACCTAATTATCTAAATATTAATTATAAAAGAAATAAATTAATTTGTTTTAAGAAAAATTTTAGTCTTTTTGTTTTATGAAGAAAAATAAAATATTAATAAACATTTTTAAATATGTAAATAAATAAATAAAATATATTTTTTGGATTTTTATTAATAAAAATGAAAATGATAATAATAAAAATAATAAAAGTAATATGAGAAGTGAAAATAAAATAAAGAAAAAAAAAGAAATAATAAAAATAAAGGGCCAGAGGTGCAAAATGAGACTGGGGTTTGAAGAAGCAAAAAAAATAGCCAGGCCCAATGTTGGAGGCCCAGCGCTGCAAACAAAAACAAAAAAGGAAGTGAAAAAATGTGGAAAATGCACAAAAGGGTACCACTGGGGCTCGAACCCAGGTTCCATAGGTATCAGGCGCGCGCTTTAACCACTGGGGTGGTGATATATCCATTAACTTAAACAAAACATCAAATATGTAACATAAATCTAACCCTGAATGTACTTCATCTTCAACCTCCAGCCAAAGAATCTACGTTTCTCATCCTTTCATAAAACTTCCAACATCAAACTTGTTAGAAATTTTTTCAGGATTCTGAATATGTAAATAACTTAAGCTAATTCTCAAAGATGAGCATGAATTTCTAACAGTACCAAATTCTGACCTAAATATTTTCAGAGGTTCAAACTCAAAATTCTCTCTACTCAAGCAACATAAATGAAATCTATGGACACATATAGTTTCAGGGCAATGATGTCTACATTTTATCTTCACAAATGCAAGCCTAACAATGCCTAAATATGAAGATAGAAGTTCAAGAAAAATACCTCAAAACTGGAAATCGTGAAATGAGTTTGAGCTTGACTCAAGGTGATGCAATGATTAGGTTAGCTTCCTTGAGTCTTTAGGAAGCTAATGCAATGCTTAGCTTGAGTTGAGAGTGGTTGGAATGGCCTGGAGAAGTCCAACTGCAATGCTCTGTTTTTGGCTATGGAAGTTGATGAAGATGATGTTACAGTCTGCAAACAGGGACAAGAATGGTTTGTATTTGATATGAGGAAGCTTTTGAAACTAAAAGGCTAAAAAATGCACGCGTGGTTTTTAAGATTGGAGTTCAAAGTCAAAAATGACACAAAAATGGAGGTTTTATGCAATCTGAGTTTTCAGGGAGTTTGGGAGTGTTTTAAATCGTGTGTTAGCTTGCAAATAACTTGTATGTTTATATGAAAAAGGTTAGAGCACTTGAGGTGGTCATAAGTACAAGATATAGAGTCATGGCTATGTTACTTGATTTTGAAGAAAAGTGGAAAACATGGTTTCAAGGCATAGTACAAGCATGGGCTGAGTTTATGGGAGGCTCTAGACATGTTTCTTTTGACTTTGACATTGCTTGTGTTAAGATGAAACACGTTAGGAGCTCTATGCATTGACTTTATGATTAAAGTCACTTTTCCAAAATGGAAGTGTGAACTTTGTTCCATTAATGGAATAATCACTTGGGCAATGACTCAAACACTTGGATCATAGCTCAAATAGTTGTGTAATCTTTTTATTATGGATATATTTAGAGGTTAGAAGCCTGTAAAGTAATATTTATGCAGCATGGGTGTGGATTGGAATTCTTGTTCATCATGGAAATGACCTATAATTCAAGAATGAATGTCCAACTTCTTGTCTCCGATTCTCTTTGTTCAAACATGATCTCAATGAGTTCTTGGACATTTTGGAAAGCTTGCAACATCCTCTACAAACTATATGTTGGAAAAATTTTAAAATTCCTCTTGGAAATATGTGAAAAATTTCCATGAAGTTAGGTCAAAATCTTGCCTAAATTAGGGCAAAATTTCACTAAGTTTCCAAGTTTCATGAACATGTATTCACAAAATCATAACTTGAAAACCATGCATTTCTAGGAGAAGTTGTGTTTTAAAATGTTTTATATCTCATTGAGATCTAAAACTTTCATGTTGGAAGTTTCCTTTGAACCATCTTGTATCATGGTGAGAAATTGGATCAAAGTTGTGAAAAAATATGAAGTTTTCAAAATGAAATCTTGAATTTTTTATTTTTTTGATGAACAAATTTCATATTTTGACTTGCTTTTATGAATTATGGTCTTTGACACTTGATTTTGATCAAAAAGTCAACGTTTGACTTTTTAGTGTATAGTTGACTTTTGATCAGTTGACTGAAAATCAAATATCAATCAAATGATCTTGAGTAATCATTTGAGCCATGCCATTAGGTCAAAATGATGCATTTTAACCCTTGATATCATGACTTAAACCAATCAACCATTTTCTAGGTCAAAAATCACGAATTTCACCTTCTTAGTCAAACCCTAATTTTGACCATTTTGCCCATTTGGTGATCTGATCAAATTTCTTGAGGAATTGTGATTCAAACTTTATCAAATGACATATATAGGTTCATGATGCTGATATGGATAAAAAAATTATGAAGTTTGACTGTAAATTGACCATATTTGACTTTTTTTTCCCAATACAGTTGATTTTTAGGTCAAGTGATCAATTGACTGAGCAAAAATGTGATCCAAGAGTTGAAACTTGACATGAGAAATCTTGAAGGTCCAAAATGATCCATGAAAGTAAAATGATACATTAAAAGTCCAATTGTCCTTGTGCAATCTCAAACCCTAATTTTCAATCATCAGTGCTTGAGGAGGTGTCTTGAGTTGATCAACCCTAGTGCAGTCTTGAACCAAAGGAGATCTTGTGAGAGATTACTTGATAAATGAGAGAGCAAATTTTGGGGCACAACACGAGCATAATTAAAATATATTAAGCATGAATAAAGACCCGCTAGGTTGACTGGCCTAGGCAAAAATAAGGGCATCCGGCGAACCAAAAGGGTTCGGGCAAAAATTAGGGATAAATACAAAAAAAAACTATACACCCGGCAAGTCGAAAACCTGAAAAGGCGGCTTGGGAAAAAAAGGGTATCCCGATGGACTGAAAACCCGAAAGGGCGGTCCAGGAAAAAGTTAGGGATTTAAAGCGTATAACTATGTCCCATTGGATCACCTTGCGACCAGACTTCAGTATCAACTATCAAGCTCAAACGATACCAATGAATCTAATCAACTTCGGACAAGTAGAAAAGTGATGAGACTCTCAAGGACATAAGGGCAATAGCAGAATTGAAACTCAATGGGATTATTATGCATAGATATTTTCCCCGTGTACATTTATTTTGTAAAGTTTTCATTTTTACGACGGTATTCTCCTACTAGAATGTCAGTCTCTTTGTACAAAAAACGCCTATTATAGGAAAAACTTCAAAATCAATACAAATCATTTCTTTGGAAGTACAAAACTTTTCATTTTCATTTTTTCTGTTTTGTTGTGCAAAAAACGTCCAGTGATTATTTTTGACATATGCATTTGAATATGATTACTGTTTACAAATACTTGCATAAAAAACAGAAAGACAATTACTAATGACTTTAAGAAATGGGACAAAGTCCAAAAAGCCATTTGTAGTCCCCACAAATATGTTCTTCAGTAGGTACAAAGGCAGAGTCATCCTACTGCAAAGTCACCGCTACATCTTCAGCATACGTCCTAATGATGTATATGTCCCCACAGAGTGAAAACAACCAAAGTTTTGACCTCTTCTTCCCCAAGCAGGAATTACCTCCTCCCGCCAAGTTCCCTCAGAGAGCTGAAATCCATGTTCCCCAGCTAAGTTTTATAATCTCAAATAGTTTACAAATTCTCATCCCCGGTAGAGTTTATTTCTATAGCTGCGGAAGCTCATCCCCAACAGAGTTTATTTCTCTATATTGGTAAAATCTTCCAACAGGGCATCTTCTTCCCCATAGAGTCATTCTCAAGCATAAGTCAAAGATCCCCGACAGACCGTCCCTGAATGGAAAGAGGAAATCCCCAGAAAATCATCTTCATTCATCATCCTCGGCGAAATGAAAGAACCACTTTCCTCATCTACCAAACAACAGTCTGGGATTCAGCTCCCCAGTTCTCTCCAGCAGCAATCAAGGATTTATTTTCACATAATAGGAATTGTCGCAACGATATTCCATGTTCATACATCATGGCATGCGCACACATATTACATACAACACCATCTCATTTATTTTGAGAACGTCATTACACAATGCATTTCATACATCATGACATTGCATATGACTAGCTCTTTAACTTTTCAGGAAAGATCAATCAACAAACATCACAAACTACTTTCATGACCTGACAGTCTTTTCAAAGGTTACCTCTGACGAAAGGCTATTCTAGCATTTTCTGCAGAAGATCATATTCAAGAACTTTGTTGGTTCAGTTTAAATCGATCAATGATTTATTCTGATTCATTTCCAGTAGGCACTTTCTCTGGTTCAGTCAAATCCACCCTAAGATTTTTCATATTCTTTATCCAGTTAAAGTTAATTCAAGACCTTTCTCTGGTTCATTCAAATCGACCCTAAGATTTTTTTGATTCTATTCTAGTTAAAGTTAATTCAAGACCTTTCTCTGGTTCAGTCAAATCGACCCTAATATTTTTCTGATTCTTTATCCAGTTAAAGTTAATTCAAGACCTTTCTCTGGTTCAGTCAAATCGATCCTAAGATTTCTCTAATTCTATTCCAGTTAAAGTTAATTCAAGACCTTTCTCTGGTTCAGTCAAATCGACCCTAAGATTTTTCTAATTCTATTCCAGTTAAAGTTAATTCAAGACCTTTCTCTGGTTCAGTCAAATCGACCCTAAGATTTTTCTGATTCTTTATCCAGTTAAAGTTAATTCAAGACCTTTCTCTGGTTCACTCAAATCGACCATAAGATTTTTCTGATTCTTTATCTAGTTAAAGTTAATTCAAGACCTTTCTCTGGTTCAGTCAAATCGACCCTAAGATTTTTCTGATTCTTTATCTAGTTAAATATAATTCAAGACTTTTATATGGTTCAATTAAATCAACGCTAAGATTTTTTTGATTCTTTATCCAGTTAAAGATAATTCAATACCTTTTCTTTGGTTCAGTTAAATCGACCCTAAGATTTTATGATTCATATCCAGTTAAAGATGTTGTAAAGCCTGGACCCGACTAGATAACAGCTTAATTTCTTCAAATCACTGAAGCTTGGATACGACCAGATAACAATTCAATGTCTACAATTACTGCGAAGCCTAGAACCGACCAGATAATAGTTAATTTCATATTCCTCGATAAGTTGTTGTGAAGCCTGGAATGCGACCGGATAACAGTCAGCCTTATTATCCTCAGCAAGTCATTGTGAAGCCTGGATCCTGACCAGATAACAGCTCGCTTTCATCTCTCCAGTCAAGAGATAACTCCCAAGTAAGGTAATGGACAACCAAAGCTCCTAGACTATATTCCCCTAAAACATTCCCCAACGGACTCCTCCTCAGACAACAGGAACAGGAATCCCTACAAAGAGACTTCTTATAAAGTCAACATCTACTTTGGATGGAATCTCTAAGCCCATCTCCGACGACTCTCCATCATATTCCTTGGATGGCATCTTTAAGCCCATCTCTGACAGTCTTCTGTCATCTTTTCCAAATGGCATATGTAAGTCCATTCCCGATATTATTCACCAACAGTATCACTTCAGACGAGTGCAAATTTCTGGGCACTCTAGTGTTCAACCATCTACCACCTTCAGATCATGAAAGGTAGACAAGCCAACCTACATCCTCAGGTATAAGAAGATTGAACAGGGGCAGCTGTTGTACCCAAAAATTAGCCCTCCCTTTTTACTCAATACATGCCCATTGAGGTCCTCAAGTTGCTCAAGGATGACTACGAATTGACCAGGCCCATTCTCCTCCTAAGGCAATAAACCTCTAACTAGGATTTCAATTTTCATAAAGATGTGTGAGCTCCAATGGTCTCAAATGATTTCCATGGTCCTAATATGTTTTCAAGATTATCCATGACAAATTTCATGCCTTGCACAACAAGTTTGCTCAATCAACTACTCAAATGCTTGAAAATCAATTGTATTAGGTCAAAAGTCAATTGTGGCCTGTATATAGTCAAACTTCAATATTTTTGATCAACATCAACATTTTGAAGTGATATCCATCATTTGATCAAGGGTTGATCATTATTCCTCAAGAAATGCTCCTAATTCATCAAAAGTAAAAAAATGCTAATTAGGGTTTCTATAGGAAAAGTCAACCAAACTTTGACCAGGCATAACTTTATCATACTTTATCAGAAATTTTTCCGCAAAATCTCATTTTGAAGAGAATCCAATTCCCTACAACTTCTCTTCAGCCCTCAAGTTCAAGAAATGCATCAATTGAAAGATACAAGCTCAGACATTATGGGTCCTTTCAAAAAGTCAACAAAAACATCTTTTGGTTCAAAGCTTGGGACATGAAAATGGAAGATCCAATTGAGATGAAACCAAAAGGGTTGTTTAGAGGACATCATAAGATCCCTAAAAAGTCCAAGAACACCCTCATAGGGTTAGAATTGAGAGAGTTATGCATTGCTAAAGTTGACCAATTTTTGGAAAAGTGCATGAAGCAAATATTGAGCTAACTTGGAATTTTTCCAAATGGGCCTATCTTTTTATGTTGGAAACTTATTCCTAACATGGTCCACAACCTCTAACCCACCCATGAATTATTCAATTATCTATGATATTTTTTTGTATTCATTGAAATTCAAAACTAAATAAGTAAATAATGGAAATAATAGAAGATTTGATTTGAAATCATTTTCCTATTAAATAATAGACAAATATGCTGATTATATCAAGGGAATTTCGTGGAGAGAGGCAAAAGATTTGATTTGGTCCAAAAAAGTCAAAAATCCACATAATTGGAAAGAAAATATTTTCTCATGAAAACATGGATATCCCTCCATATTTGTTAACCTATTGTGGCCTAATATATATGCATAACCATTCAGAACCAAGAAGACAGGCACAACTGTTTCAAAAAAGAGCCCTTGCAAAAGTTCAAAAGTTCAAAAGAAAAGTGAAAGTTTACACCATACGATCCAGGGGTTTCCAGACCAAACAAACTGCATCATTCACCCTCTGAGGCCCTCAGGAGGTCATCCATATCATCCACAAGGCGTGTAACACCCTAGAAGGCCAGACCCATACATCACCAGATTTTGGTAAAGCTTGGTTTTGAAACTTTTCAAATACATGATATAAATTGATTTTCGTTCCATATTCATGCTATTGTCATTGATTGTGAACATTCTGGCATCTTTCATGTAAGGTACAGGGACAGGATCTCTAATAACCATTGTTAGGGTTTCTAAACCCGAGAGTTTCGTTTTCAAGGTTAGAGGAATTTTTAGGCCAATTTAAGGTCGGAATCAGATTCAGGACTCGATTTTGTGTTGGGTAGGGCCTTTGACTCTTCACAAATCCCACGCTTTTGCAGGTTTGAGGATTGGAACCTCCCGGAGAAGATGACCGGAGATTCCCTCCGACATCTTTGAATCGTTGACTCCGTTTGGAGCCTGCATGGCATTTTGACATAATCTGATTGGTTCATTTAATTGCTGACGCGCGCATTTTTGATGACCTGGATATGATCATTGTTTTTCATATAATATTATTGCGCTATTATGTATACGAACTAACAAGATAGCGCATATGGTAAGGGTGCAGGTGTGTGAGGGAAGGGACCTGGGTTCGATCCCAGGTCCAGAAATTTGCATTTTCCCAAAGTTTCTTGCAGGTTCCAGTATATAGCATCTCAATATGTCCACCGTGTATCTCCAGATCTCATCCACTAGATCATCCACCATTCAGATCCAGCGCCCAACAATCAATCCCTATGGTGGACCATCAAAGACATTCTCCACTGGATCTCAGACAAGACGTTGGGCTTGTGTTGACTTGGGCTTAGCACTTTTTCAATCAGCACCCCTAGACTGCTTTCACTATCATGCCCATTCTCTCTCTTTTTTGTTGTTGTTATTTCTCAATTTATTTATTTTATTTTAATTATTTCAAAAATCAGTTTTTTTTAATTTTAATAATAAAATCAAAAGAATCACAAAAAAATAGAATTAGTTTTTTTTTTCATAATTAAAATTAGTTTTATAAATTAATATAATTTAATTACTTTGACTTGTTTTCCTTAAAATAAAATTAATTAGAACTTAGAATTAAATTTCAAATCTTTTTCTTTAAAAACCAAAAAATGTTAGTTTCATTAGAATTAATTGTAATTAATAATTTTTTCTTCTTTCCTTTTTAATTTAGTTAATTAGAATATTATTATAGCTTAATATTTTCGTAAATAATTGAAAACAAAATAAGATTTTTTTGTAAACATTTTTAGGGTTTAGATGCTCTTTCCATTCTTTGCGCGCTTATTACTTTTGTTATTCTTTTCAATTAATTGTATCTGTACACAGTTTGTAATAGCTTTAATTAGGTTTGAAATTCCACATTTTATTTTCTTGTGTTATTTATGTAATTTCCCCAAGGCCTTGTAATAGCTAGGTTTAATTTCTGCTTTTTAAATTCTTGCATTATTATTAACTGCTTAGATTAATAGGATTGCATGAAAAGAATGTAAATTAAAACGACTAGATAATCCTAAAATTGCAAGATAAATGAACTGAATCAACACACTTGCACATGCTCACCCCTATGGTATCTCCCACTTCGGTTGCCTTCGAAAACGGTCATAATTCTCGAAACATGAGAATTTTTAGTGGCTGTCCTTTAGTTCAAGAGATCACAAATCTCTTGATGACCCTTTCGACTGTTGCCTCGGTTAAAAAAAGTGATCTTAGAACTTTAGGGAAATTATTAAGAGTTCTTGCCCAGTTGCCTTAGTGACCGTAAACGCCCCTTCGATAGTCCCTCAATGTTCAACGATAGAGCTACCTACTCACCAATAGTAGGATATCACTATCAAAAGGAAAAGAGGAAAAGAACACCTTTTTTGAGTAGGTAGATAATTGTTAGATACTTGCTCAAAAAGAACCTTTTTTTCACACTACACTTTCAAAACCATTTTCAAAAATGCTTTATCAACACTCTTGAGGACTGATACAAGAGTTATCATAAAGAAAATAAAATTTTCAAAACACACAAATGAAGATGTGAAAAACACAAGAAGGGGGGTTGAATTGTTAAAACTTGAAATCAAATGCAGACAACACGTTATTTTTATCCTGGTTCGTTTGATCTCAAACTACTCCAGTCCACCCGTCAAGGTGATTTCGCCTCTCTCCAACGAGGTCTTAATCCACTATATTCAACTGAATACAAAACTGCTTTAACAACTGCTAAAGCCATCTTGAGTCTAAGCACAGACCGGTTTCTCAAGGATATTCTTTCTTACAGATAAATGAACAATTATGTGTGTTTGATGTTTTCTACAAAAACTATATATCACAACTGTGATAATACACAAAATGAAGCTTATATGAACCTAGAATGCTAGAGCTATGGAGTAAACGGTTAAGAGATTTAGCAGACTTAATGAGTGAGGACGAAGATGATTATTGGCTTTTGGCGTGTATATGCGTGTAGAGTATTGTAGAGCATTAGCCATTTCTTTTCTCACTGATTTGTTTAAATACTTCTTGGAATAGATACGTTGCAGTCAATAATTCCATTTCAATGCTCATAACGTTCTTTCCATTTTGAGAAGATCTTTGTCTTGGAATAAAGTCGTTGGTAATTAATCTGCCTTGAATGCAGTACCGTTGACACTTCAGAATGTTTTGCTTAATGAAGATCTGAGCGTTCTTGGCTTTAGCTTATTCTGGCGCTTCAGAGTGATGATGACATATTTAGGATCTTGATCAGAGTCGGAGTATGTCAAGCGTAGATTCTGTTTATCAGGCTTCAGCGTAGCACATGTACTGATCTTCTGATGCTGATGTTGATACTGATGTTCTGCTGGTGATTGCATCAGAGTTTCCTGTAAATACACAACATAATTTTTAAGTAGCATCTATGTCTCATATAAAACTCATAATATTTAATCTTGTATTTTGTTATCATCAAAACTCTAACTGAGGGTTGTAGAATCAAACTATGTTCTAACAATCTCCCCCTTTTTGATGATGACAAAAACTAGATTTTTTCAATTAAAATAAAATGATGAAAGTATCAGAGTTTAAGGATAGAGAGGAAACGGTATCAGAGATAATCAAATAATGAATAAAAGTATCAGAGCTAAGAGGGTAAGGAATAAAAAGTATAAGAGTAATGATGAGAAAAACTCCTCCTTAGTTGATTATTTCCTTTTGATTCCTTGAGACCTTGAGTATCAGAACTTTATTGAACCTTTCTTTGAGCATCAGAATTTTGCTTCATCAGAGTTCATCAGATTCTTGTACCTGTAAGCTTTTCAGAACAAGGAAATTCAAATATATAAGAATGTTAGAATGTTCGAGACTTATGTCTCAGTAAACCGTTATTGAAAAATATCATTCTTTCTCCCCCTTTTTGTCAGCGATCAAAAAGCACAATTAATCAGAGTTTAAAAAGATCAGAGCAAAAAGACGTTTGGATTAAAACAGAAGCAATGATAGTTTAGAACAAGTAAAAATATTACAGACAAACATGTAGAGAAAACAAGGAAAACATAAAAAATCGAAGAAGAAGTTGGAAGTCGTGTGAACAGAGCTTCCAACATGCTCTTGATTTGTTCGCTGGTTTCATTTTGCTTAGCTACCATGTTTGCTATAGAATCAATCTTGATATCCTACTTGTCCATTCGTTCATTCATCAGCATATCTGATCTCTTCAAATCCTCCAGAGCCTGCCTGTCAAGAGAGGAAGCTTGAGGATCTTCAGATACATGATGCTTCTCAGAGCTTTCTGTAGTTTCTTCTGCTTGACCCAAGTCTTCAGCTTGAATAACCTGTTCTTCTGTAGGTTGAACTTGAGATGCTTGACGCTTTTCATACCAAGGCTCACTGTCCAGATGGAGAACTTCTTCCTTCAGCAGCTTGCTAAGAACTGGACCTTCCATTTCCTTCAGCAGATTGTTGAAGTTCTATTGAGCCTGTCCATAGCTCTGGTCTTGCAACTTGAAGGTTTCAGCGCAAACCCATCTTCTGAACTGTGTCCAGAGGAAATCTGATACAGCAGGATCAACCACTTCCAAACTTGCATGTTTCAAAGAAGATATCCATTTCTTCATATCTGATTCAAAGTTCAACATGCTGGAACCAACATCTGGTTGTTTAGGTTTAGGGATGGTTATTTTCTGGTTTATTGCAGCAAGTCGTTCAAGGACTGTTAAGTCAATGACAGTCTTGCTGTGGTTTTCTGAATTTTTCTTAGGTGAGGGAGTAGGAGAATCAGAAATAACGATTGGACTTGATGGGGTGTTTGGTGGAGTTGTTTCTGGTGAGGATGGTAGTTAAGACATATTAACAGTTGTACCACAGGGTAATTGGATGGCCAAAGGTTGTGGTTCATGGGACTCAGAGGTTTGAGCCTCAGAGTTTTGAGTCTCAGGTTATGGAGATTGTGCATGTGGAGGAGATGGTGGATTACTTTCTGGTTGGGGAGAGGAAGGTTGTGGAATTTCTGTTTCTGGTATTGGGGAGAGTGGAGTTTCTGGTATTGGTGAGAGTGGGATGTCAGGTTGTGGTGAGATAGGAATTTCTGGTTGTTTTGGATTTTCTGTTTGGGGAGCGGAAGTATGTTGGTCTATATCAGACAGAACTTGTGCAAGTTCTAGTTCTGGTATGGTTGTAGTGTTTGGTTTTTGTGGTTTGGAGCGAGATCTTCTGAGGGTTAATGACTCAGAAGGGTCAAAGTCAATGTCAAAATCTTCAAAGGTTTGGGGTGTTGGGATATCAGCTGGAGTTGGAGTGGGAGTAGGAATAGATGAGGAAACAGCGGTTGAATTTAAAACAGATATAGAAACAGGATTACCTCTTTTCTTTGGAGTCTGTTGTGATGATCCTTCTGGAGCAGCTTTTCTCTTCTTAGTCTTCTTCAGAACAACCTCTGGTGCCTTCTGCTGAAGATCTTGAATATTTAGATTAGGTGTTGTACCATCAGCTTTGCACGCATCCAAATATCTCATAATGATTTGAGGCTTGGAGTCAATCTCTGAGAACATAGGGAAGTCGTCCAGAGGGACTCTTCTGCTGGAGATTTCAGCAAAAGGAGTAACGCTGGGCTCTTTCTTAATGTTCTCTATCAGCTTCATCTTCTTCAGATTCTTGGCATTCATCTGCTTGCCAACAGAAGGTTCTAGGGTGCTGATCTCTTGTGCCTCTGTCAAATGTTCAATCAGCCTATTCTCAGTCAGAATATCTGATATCAATCTGCCCAAGGGTATCCAATCCCTTTTAGTCCGTTCATCTTCTCTTATCTCCTTGACGCTTGTTCTCAGATGGTTGAACAGGAGATGAGCTAGATTAATCTTTACCTTCTGATTGATAAAATAGATCAGAAACTGCTGATCTATGTTTATGTAATCAGGAGAGCTTGTAGGCTTCCTGTGGTTGAAACAGCCCAGAATAATCTTTGCCCAAATTCTGTGCTTATCTTTCAGATCCCTTATCTTGCTGGAGGGAAGCCCCGGCGTGAAAATTTCCCTTGCTATAACAGCAACATCTGAACATCTTTCTGCCATGTCTATACAGCGAATACCACCACCATTGTACCCAATCAGTCTTGCAATTAGGTCTTCAGTAATCACAATTTTCTTCCCCATTATGTAGGAAGTGACTTGGTGATTTTAGGAAGAGGCGTGAATCCAGAATTCCTTAACCAAGATAGGAAAAGTTGGACCCACCAACCTGTCAAAGTATTTCTCCCATCCTTGAGCTTGAATCTCTTCTGATAAATCAAAACCATTTTCCTTCAAACTGTTGAAATCCACTATAATCTCTGACAGAACTTCAAGATTCTTGACTGGAGTGAGTAGCGTTCTGAGAGGAACCTCATATTGCTCAGCTGATGCATCTTTCTGGGAACCTGAAAATAGGTTTATGGAAGACGCCATGTTCACACGAGTTCTTGAGAGAGAAAATTTTTTTTAAGGGTTTTCTTGAGAGGGAAGAACACAAACACAGATATCAGAAATATTGCTTGAAAACGAAAGTAAGGGTAAAAGTTGTGAATGGTGTTTAAATAGATTTTGAAAAAGTTTTTGAAAACATAAACGCTTAAGAGAGAGAAATAAATCATGATTAATAGCATTTAATGATGGCTGATTTTAGGGGATTTCAGAAAGATACTTAAACGGTTACCAGTGACATGTGTCTCAATGCATCCAATCAGCACTTTGCCTTTTCAAAAGCGTGAACGCATGTTCAGCCTCAGGAAACAGCTGATGAATGGATGACACTTGTTTGCTTTGAGTGAACATCACTTCTATCCTTGAACTGAAGAGCTCAGAGCTTCATGGATAGATCTGATACAATCTGCATTTCTAAAATTCTGAAAAGAGGATTGATCAGAAGTTCACAGAGTAATAAACATAATTTTGAAGGTTAATATATAAAATTAAAACAGTTTTATTCTGGACAGAGCTTCATGCTGAGATGATTCAGAATGAAGTTGAACCTATCTTTAGAAAGTGGTTTTGTAAAGATATCAGCCCATTGATGGTCTGTATCAATAAATTTTAAGTTTAAAATTCCTTTCTGAATATAGTCCCTAATAAAATGATGTTTTACTTCTATATGCTTAGCCCTAGAATGCAAAATTGGATTTTTACTTAAGCAAATAGCAGAAGTATTATCACAGAGTATAGGAATGTTACTCTCATAAATCTGGAAGTCCTCAAGTTGACTTTTCATCCAGAGCATTTGTGTGCTGCATCCAGCTGCTGTTATGTATTCAGCTTCTACTATTGATAGAGCAATTGTGGATTGTCTTTTGCTGGACCATGAGATCAGATTTTCTCCCAGAAACTGGAAGCTTCCAGAAGTGCTTTTGCGTTCTACTCTGTCTCTAGCAAAGTCAGCATCACAGTAACCTACTAAGTTGTAATCACTAGATTTTCTATAAAACAAACCCAAATTAGTAGTACCTTTCAGATACTTGAAAATTCGCTTAACAGTTGTTAAGTGAGATTCTCTAGGATCTGATTGGAATCTTGCACAAATGCATACACTGAATAAAATATCAGGCCTTGAGGCTGTCAGATAAAGAAGAGAACCAATCATACCTCTGTAGACTTTCTGTTCTACCCTTTTGCTTACCTCTTCTCTTTCCAGAATGCACGTGAGATGCATTGGAATCTTTGATGGCTTACATTCTGAGAGATCAAATTTCTTCAGAAGTTCTCTGACATATTTGCTCTGATGAATGTAAGTTCCTTCTGGGGTTTGATTGATCTGAATGCCCAGAAAGAATTTTAGTTCCCCCATTAGGCTCATCTCAAATTCTGCCTGCATACACTTAGCAAATTTTCTTCCTAGAGAGGGATTAGTAGATCCAAATATTATATCATCAACATAAATCTGGCAGACTAAAATGTCATTCTTAACTGTCTTACAGAATAAGGTTGTGTCCACCTTCCCTCTGGTGAATTCCTTTTCTAACAAGAAGTTACTTAGTCTTTCATACCAAGCTTTGGGAGCTTGTTTCAGACCATACAGTGACTTCTTTAGTTTGAAAACATATTCTGGATTTTTTGAACTTTCAAAACCAGGGGGTTGGTGCACATATACCTCTTCTTCTATATAGCCATTTAAGAATGCACTCTTGACATCCATCTGATATAGAGTGATGCCTTTATTAACAGTAAAAGAAATTAAAAGTCTGATAGATTCTAACCTGGCGACTGGAGCAAAGGTTTCTGTATAGTCTATCCCCTCTTGTTGACTATAACCTTGTGCTACCAATCGTGCCTTGTTTCTGATGACTTCACCTTGTTCATTCAGTTTGTTTCTGAACACCCATTTTGTTCCAATGATGTTGAATCCTTTTGGTTTAGGAACTAGATCCCATACTTCATTCCTTGTGAATTGATTCAGCTCCTCTTGCATTGCTAGAATCCAGTCATTGTCCAGAAGTGCTTCATCAATTGAAGATGGTTCAATCAGAGAAACAAGTCCCATGAGGGATTCTTCAGAGTTTCTGAAGCTGGCTCTTGTTCTGATTGGATCTTCCTTTCTTCCTAAGATAGTTTCTTCTGGGTGATCCATGCTGCTTCTGGATGGTCTTTTCTGAGGTTGGTCAACAGAAGATGCTGGATTGCTTGCAGTGCCTCTTTCTGATGTTGAGGGAGTGTCTCTGTTAAGAGCTTCTGATGACTTGTCTTCAGTACCTGTGAATTCAACTTCCATACCTGCAAGTAATTCATTCTGCTTTGACTTTTGAGAGTCAAGCTTATCATCAAAGCGAACACTGATTGATTCTTCCACAATTTGTGTTTCTATATTGTATACTCTGTACCCTCTTGAGCATTCAGAGTATCCTAACATAATACACTTCTGTGCTTTAGAGTCAAACTTGTTCAAATAATTTTTAGTATTCAAAATAAAGCAAGTACATCCAAATGGATGGAAATATGAAATGTTGGGCTTTCTGTTCTTCCACAATTCATATGGAGTCTTTTCCAGAATAGGTCTTATGGAGATTCTATTCTGAATGTAGCACGTTATGTTTATTGCCTCTGCCCAGAAGATCTTAGCAATGTTAGTCTCGTTGATCATGGTTCTGGCCATTTCTTGCAATGTTCTGTTCTTTCGTTCTACAACTCCATTTTGCTGAGGAGTTCTAGGACAAGAGAAATCATGCAGAATGCCTTTGTCATTAAAAATGATTCAAAATCTTTGTTTTCAAACTCTCCACCATGATCACTTCTGACTTTGACGATTCTATGATCCTTTTCATTCTGAACTTGGTTACAGAAGGTGACAAACACAGAGTGTGACTCGTCCTTGTGTCTTAAGAACTTTACCCATGTCCATCTGCTATAGTCATCTACGATTACTAACCCATACGTCTTGCCACTGACTGAAGCAATTTTAACTGGTCCAAATAGGTCAATGTGCATAAGTTCTAATGGCTTAGAGGTGGAAACAACGTTTTTTGATTTAAAAGCAGTTTTTGCAAACTTGCCTTTCTGACATGCTTCACACAGAGCATCTGAATTGAACTTCAGGTTAGGAAGTCCTCTGACCAGATTGAGTTTGTTAATCTGAGATATTCTTCTCATACTAACATGCCCCAATCTTCTGTGCCAGATCCATTGCTCGTTGTTAATAGACAGAAGACACTTTACATTCTGACTTTTCAGTTCAGAAAGTTTGATTTTGTAAATGTTGTTTCTCCTCTTTCCATTAAATAGGATAGTCCCATCTTTCTGACTAACAGCTTTACATGAATTTTGATTAAAGATTATATCATAATCGTTATCACTTAATTGACTTATGGATAACAGGTTATGCATTAATCCATCTACTAACAAAAAATTACTTATTGAGGGAAGATTTCCGTTACCTACTGTTCAAGAGCCAATGATCTTTCCCCACTGATTGCCTCCAAAGCCTACATGGCCTCCAGGCTTAAGTTCCAAGCTTTGGAACATATGCCTTCTTCCCGTCATGTGTCGTGAGCAGCCAGAGTCCAGGTACCATGATTGGTGTTTCTGCTTTGCTGCTAAAGATATCTGCAACATGTATTATTTTATCCTTAGGTACCCATATTTTCTTGGGTCCTGATTTGTTAGTTTTACCAAAACTCTGGTTGAATTTTGGTTTGACAGAATAATTACTACTAGTATATTTGATGTCGTGTGTGTGCCCATACACAAAGTGAGAATCACGTGAAGTACGTTTTATCACTAAATCCATGGCATTCTTTGGTGTAGGTACCTTACCTTGGTATCCTATTCCTTTTCTGCCATTTTTGCTAACTCCATAGATCATTGAAGCCATCTTGCTTCTATCTATGCTTTTATCTAGAAACTTCTGAAAGTTGTGATCATACTCCTTGATGATCTCATCAACACTACTGGGAGTTTCAGGAATTGTTTCCTTCTGAGAGTTTTGTAATATATTTTCTAATTTTGAAAGTTTATTTTTCAACTCAGAATTCTCCAATTTGAGACTCTCAGTTTTATCAGAGTCAGAAGCAAGATCCCTTTTCAGGTTTCTGAATTTGACTCTAATTTGCTGATATCGTTCCAGAATCTCATTGAGGCTTTCAGCTAGTTCAGCCTTAGTAAAATTAATAGCAAAGTCAGGAAATACCTCTTCTGTGTCTGATTCAGAGTCTGATTCAGAAGCTTCACTGTCTTCTGTTATGTTTGCCATGAGAGCTATGTTTTCTCTCTCATCATCTGATTCTGAGTCAGTTTCAGATGTGTCAGAGTCATCCCATGTAGCCATGAGACTTTTCTTCTTTTCCTTGCCAAACTTTCTTCTGGGCTTTTCCTTCTGAAGCTTTGGGCAGTCACTCTTGTAGTGTCCTTGCTCGTTACATTCATAGCAGATGATGTCTTTGTTATTTGGCTTTCTGCTTCCTGAAGAGCCTTTAGATCTTCTGTGTCCAGAGGAGGATTATGACCTTCTGTATCTGGAGGAAGATTCGTTCTGGTTCTCAGATCTTATGGGATTCCTGAACTTTCTTTGCCTCTGCTTCCACAGTTGGTTCACCCTTCTGGAGAGGAGAGACAGTTCATCTTCTTCTGATGAGGACCCATCAGAGGTTTCTTCAACAGCCTGCAAAACCTTGGAGTCAGATTTTCTGTTAGATTTAAAGCTAAAGGCTTACCTTGATTTTGAGGTTCATCAGCTTCTAGCTCTATCTCGTGACTTCTGAGGGAGCTGACAAGTTCCTCCAGAGAGATTGTATTGAGATCCTTAGCTAGCTTCAGCGCTGTGACCATTGGCCTCCACTATTTTGGCAAGCTTCTGATGATCTTCTTAACATGATCAGCAGTAGAATACCCTTTGTCCAGAACTTTGAGACCAGCAACCAGAATCTGAAATCTTGAGAACATTGTTTCAATAGATTCACTTTCTTCCATCTTGAATGCCTCATACTTCTGAATGAGCGCAAGAGCTTTAGTTTCTTTGACTTGAAGGTTGCCTTCATGCGTCATTCTCAGAGAGTCAAATATGTCCTTAGCAGTGTCTCTGTTTGATATCTTTTCATATTCAGAGTAAGAGATGGCGCTGAGAAGAATAGTTCTTGCTTTGTGATGATTTCTGAAATCAAGCTTTTGTTGATCAGACATTGCTTTCCTGTCAATCTTCTGACCACTTGCATTCACTGGATGCATGTATCCATTTGTCACCATGTCCCACAAATCAGCATCATGGGCTAGAAAGAAGCTTTCAATTCTGTCTTTCCAGTAATCAAAGTTCTCTCCATCAAAGACTGGAGGTTTTCCACTGAATCTGTCTCTTTCTTCATTGTTGTCATTGCTGATGTTTTGATGTGTTCCTGCCATAGTGTTTTTTAACGCTGGATCTTGTACTGACACGGTTAAGTGTTATAAGCTCAGAACCATGCACTCTGATGCCAATTGAAGATGTGAAAACACAAGAAGGGGGGTTGAATTGTTAAAACTTGAAATCAAATACAGACAACGCGTTATTTTTATCCTGGTTCGTTTGATCTCAAACTACTCCAGTCCATCCGTCAAGGTGATTTCGCCTCTCTCCAACGAGGTCTTAATCCATTATATTCAACTGAATACAAAACTGCTTTAACAACTGCTAAAGCCTTCTTGAGTCTAACCACATACCGGTTTCTCAAGGAAATTCTTTCTTACAGATAAATGAACAATTATGTGTGTTTGATGTTTTCTACAAAAACTATATATCACAACTGTGATAATACACAAAATGAAGCTTATATGAACCTAGAATGCTAGAGCTATAGAGTAAACGGTTAAGAGCTTTAGCAGACTGAATGAGTGAGGACGAAGATGATTATTGGCTTTTGGCGTGTATATGCGTGTAGAGTATTGTAGAGCATTAGCCATTTCTTTTCTCACTGATTTGTTTAAATACTTCTTGGAATAGATACGTTGCAGTCAATAATTCCATTTCAATGCTCATAACGTTCTTTCCATTTTGAGAAGATCTTTGTCTTGGAATAAAGCCGTTGGTAATTAATCTGCCTTGAATGCAGTACCGTTGACACTTCAGAATGTTCTGCTTAATGAAGATCTGAGCGTTCTTGGCTTTAGCTTATTCTGGCGCTTCAGAGTGCTGATGACATATTTAGGATCTTGATCAGAGTCGAAGTATGTCAAGCGTAGATTCTGTTTATCAGGCTTCAGCGTAGCAGATGTACTGATCTTCTGATGCTGATGTTGATACTGATGTTCTGCTGCTGATTGCATCAGAGTTTCCTGTAAATACACAACATAATTTTTAAGTAGCATCTATGTCTCATATAAAACTCATAATATTTAATCTTGTATTTTGTTATCATCAAAACTCTAACTGAGGGTTGTAGAATCAAACTATGTTCTAACAACAAACACAAAAGCAATTTTCAAAAATGAGCAAGTACCTAAGAGCCCGTGGAAAACCACTGATGAAAAGGGTGCTAACACCTTCCCTTTCCATAATCTACCCCCCTTACTCGGAAAATCTCGAGAAAGGTCTTTTTCTGTCCTTTTCACCCTTTCCTTTGTTGGATAAAAGAAAAGTCAGTGGCGACTCTTACTTACCGCGACATTTACGAATACAAAATACAAATCAGTACAACAGTCGATTTTGCCACCGTATAAAAACTAGCAAGTATGAGAGTGTCGATATGAAATAATGAATACCTGATCCTCTCAAGAGAGAGGGTATTTATAGCCCACAGCGTTGGGTCAAGGTCTTCAATGTTGGGCCACAATGAGGCCCAACAATGAAGACTTACAGGGCTTACGTGTGTATGGAGTCCAACACGTGGACTCCCCATGGTCAACTGCCACGAGAGAATAGGTGTTGGACCCGTGATTCCCAAAGGGCAATTATAATGACAATAATACAGACACGTGAGCCACGTTCCCTAACAGACACGTGAGGAGTTGCCCAACGATCCCCAATCTGGGCTGCTTGTCTTTGAACCTTATGCAAGGGTGTTGGATTGGACCTCCCTGTTAGTAGGACAAGTGTGGGTCCAGTCCAGATCAGTAACCGTGCATATTAAATTAAAATAATGGAAAAGATATTGGAAGTGGATAAGGATTTGAGAAAATGAAGAATTTGAAAAAATAAAATTTGCTTAACTCTCATGAAACCACGCGTCAACTGTAGATCAAATATTGAAGGAAAAAAAATTATTTTTCTTATATTGTAGATATGTGCCTCGTGTCCCGTGATTTTTTTATGTATCATTGACAAATATATTTAAATATTTATTTTAACAATTATTAGTAATAAATATTAGTCTCGTTATTTATAATAGTCAATGAATTTTTTTAATATAATTATCAATGATAAACATGTGTTTGGTGTCCTAAATTTGTTATGTACTTAATTAGTCACAAATATTTTTTAATTATTTATTTTAATAATTATTAGTTATAAATATTTGTTTCATTTGTTATAATAATCAATGGACATATATTTAATATGCATTTATTTTAATAATTATTAATTATAAATATTATCCTATTTTGATTTATAATAATCGATCATAATTTTTTATTTTAATAAATTTAATATAACTTAGTGATATTCAAGAGCTCTTGGGATGAGATAGAAAACTATCTCTTTTAATTTAATTAAAGATCTTTGATTTGAATATCATCGATTTAAATATTATCCTAGACATGTAGTAGTGGTCCTCCTCGACTCTAGACATACTCAATTTTTATTGTAAAAAAACATATCCTACTGATGATGTTATAATGCTTAAATTAATTTAATGAGTGTAAGATATATATTTAAGAGTAGTATAATGTCTTAAATATCTAAAATATGTGTTAGATATCATGATTTAAAAATAATATAAAAAAAATTATCTTATAAATTATGTTATATCTTTTTTCTCGAGGTTATATTATCCTCAAATTAATATATTATAAATATTTTATATTTATTTTGAAGATATAAAGAAAATTAAATTAAATTAACTGAATAATGATGCAATGGCTAAATTGTAGATTTCAATGGCTTTTGAAGTGGTTTGTTTTTAGAAAAACTAATTTAAATACAAATAAATATAAAAATTTATTTTTAGTGCAGTACTTTTTTAATTTCCTTGAAGATATTTAAAAACTATAACTTTAAATAATTCTTTTTTTCATCTAGGAATACTTTAAGTAACTATTTTATCACTAAATTTTATCTTTTATGTATTTATATTCATTAAAATAAAATTAATATATTAACAAATTTTATTTTAAATATTAAACAAAAAACTCTAAATTTAAAGTGACAACAAAAAGAGAATAATAGTATAATGATTTTTAGTGACTTATTTAAAAAAATTGTGAAAATAAAAAATGACATACCAAAAAATAAGAAGTTAACATGTGACAATAAAATAAAATAAAAAATTGTAGGAGTAGTGTAGATATGATAGTGAAATGACTCGGTTATTCTTTTAACATGTACATTCCTATGGCTATATAATTACAAAATTATTCTAAAAGATGGACCCATGTCTTAAAGTAAAAGAATATTAGAATGGTTGTTTTGGTTTGATGGTAATTCATTTTCTCAAGGTTATATAGTCATTTTTTTAATATTATTTTGCTATATCTCAATGTGGTAAAGAGATATTAACTATGAAACACGAAGTCCGACATGAACACCGTAGCACAATACGAGGGAGACACTCCAACACTAATATTTTTAAAACATAAGACACCGACATTGTTATATATTGTTTATCCATCTATTATTAAAAAAAATTAAAATATTTCATAAAGACTAATATCTTCAATCATTCGTTGGTAACATTGTTTCCATATATATTGTATTCTTTTAGATTTATGTGAAAATTATCTAAAAAAATGTATGATGTGTGTTAAAGTAAATTCTTTTTAAAAAAATTTGTATGAATAGTTCAGACATATGTTTTATGAGTCTCATAGATGAGTTAATTATCGACTCAAAAAGTGTCGGACAACAAAAAAGTATTTGATATTTGTTTGACTTTTCCGACACTTATTTGATTTCTCTGACACGTGTCATAAGAATCTCATATAAATGTCAGACACTGACACGTGTCAGACACCGTGACACATCTACGTGTAGAGGTGTCCGTGCTTTGGGAGTTGGTGAGGTAGGTTTCGGTGGGCAGATTTTTGGAAGGAATATCATGTAGATTGGAGAAAGGTAATGTTGCTCTTTTTTGAGAAACAAGATGGTGTGGAGGGAAACCGCTCAAAAACAGTTTTTCCCTTTTGTTCAATAAATCCCAGCAGAAGGACACATCGGTTAAGGAGATGAGATCCATAGTTCAAGGCTGTTGGCAATGACATTTTCAAAGAGAATTTCTCAATGTGGATATGGAAACTCGGGTAGCAGTAGAGGAATTGTCTTCAGTGCTGACCCGTTTAGGTCCAAATGAGGTGGAAGATAAGTTCATATGGTTTATGAATAATGTAGGCAAGGTTACAAAGAATTTCTTAAGATATTGAACCCTACGGTACTCGATCCTAATTTATTGGATGCATTGGCTTGCTTGTGGTTATCTAAGATTCTTTCGAAATTTCTTATTTTCAGGTGGAGGTGCTTAAAGGACAGGTTGGTGGTGAGTTGGTTGGGGTTGTCCCAAGGTAGGGAGGAGACAATTTTAGATCATTTGTTGGTGGTTTGGTTAGCAACTTGCTGAACATTATAGTCCTCGAGAAACTTGACAATTTTTAAATGCCAATAGTGGCTGAGGTGGTTGAGAGTGTAAAGCTCTTGTCTTGGTTTTGGCATGTCATAGGCCTAAAATCTAGAGGGTGTGTGATTACTACCTATGATGTGAATGTCCATTTGACTTCTTGTAATTGATCCATAATATGTATTTGGAACTTCTTGTAATTGATCCATAATATGTATTTGGGAGGATATCCCTTGTACTCCTTTAATTGAGAATTTCATTGCTTATAAAAAAATAGTATTATTTTGCTATAAAAAACACTTCATCTTCATCACCAGCACTGTTTTTCATTTAGTTTCCTCTATTTTATTAGTTTCAAATGTGTAAATATATTTTGGAAAAGCCGAATCTATTTCTAGTTTCTTTGCAATCAAATTCTTTTATTTCATTCTAAGAGAGCTAAAAGCTATACCAATTTATCTATTTCTATTACTTGTCGCTGATTTAAAAAAAAAATCAACTAAATATAAACTCTTAATAAACTATGAAATGTATTGAAAGAAACAACCCTTGGTCACAGTATAAGCAAGAGTTCAACACTTCAATGCATATAAATCAATTCATCATCTTTGCATTCTCTAACAGCAATATCCAGTTTATAACCAGGACTGGATGGCAATATATCACAACATTGTCTTCTTGGAGCCTGCATCTGAAATCAAAACAAAAATTTACATAAGATCATTTTGAGCACCAAACCATTGTCCTAAACCCTAAAGACATTATCTTATTTGAGGACGTGCAAGGCAGACTACCGTACGGAGTCTAAAATTTTATACAGTTAAATTGTGATTAAAAAGGACCTCATATGATATTTGTCATAGTTAAACCATGACAAAATAAAACCTTTATTTGTTTTTCCACAGTTAAACAGTTCCACAATCATAAAACGACTATACTTGAAGAGATAAACAGTAACAATTCTTAGTTACCTGTTTGATGTTAAGGTCTAGCTTGTTTGAGACGACTTTGATAACTTCTAGTTTGTTCAGCGAACCCCTTTCCTTTCGACAATCACCTAAAAATCTCTTATAAGAACTGGTTATGGTACCATTCTCATCTGAAGAAACACTATCTAGATAAAAAATGGTGGGTCTTTCACAAGGATTAAAGTCAAATGGTTTTGTGTTGAACATATAAGTTTTTGCTAACATATTTCCGTCTTTCCAGTGTTTGAATGTTTCTTGCACTTTGACAGCTTCGGGTAAAAGCATATGGTTAGTGAATATTTGAACAGCGTAACCCCATGATACTAAAACTGTCCATGAAAACTTTTTGTTATAGCAAATTGTTTGTTGCAGAATTCTTTGAGAATCAACATTTACTGCTTTGAATAAATGTTGGAGAGCTTGTATTCTTGTCATTTTTGGAAAGATTGGATCTGTGTAATCAAAGTGATGGAGAGATACTAAAGGAGTTACTGGATGTGCAGCTAATAGGCCAAAGGTGTTTCCAGTTAAATCAACCTATAACATTTCATAATAAATAAAATAATGCATTAGATTCATCGCCAGGATGAAAAAAATCAAGAGGCGTTGTAGAAAATTAGAAATCGAAAAATTCCATCAATGAAATTATGAATACTTTTCAAAATGACCTGCAAAATTGAAAATCTTCAATCACATTATAATAATCATGAGACTCCCACTCGATTACTTAACAAAAATGACTATTTTGAAAATACTAATGCGACGAATTCATCATAACATTGCAACCACCGCATGAACCTGTAGTGTCATATTGCGTTAGGTTGCAATAGATTATGTTTGCTATCAAAACTTATGTTTATGCCTTCCTTCATACTATTTATATCATAGACTAAGGCATGACTTTAAATTGCGGTTGCGCTCACTGCAATTATGGTTATTGAGGTTGATGCGACGCGGATTGCGATCATTGCGGCGTGAATTTATATTTATGAACATAAAATATTATATTTTATTATTTATCTTCGATTTCACATATCTTCTATTTCCTCTTTAAATTTTCATATGTATTTCATTAATCATTTGTCATCATTTTGAATATCACTAATACTTTTAAAGTATATCTTAAATCTATGATATAAATAGAAAGGAAGGTAGACCAAATAATTTTTGCAAGTATTGCATAACCTCTTGCAGTCTGATGTAGGCCGGTGTGGTTTGATGCAGACCGATGCGGTCGATGCAGTGTTATGATGCGGTCATTGTGGTATTATGATACAATTTTTATTATAATTTACATTAACACTGCAATTATGATTTGATACAGATGCCACTGCAACTAAGACATATTTTAAAAGGATAAAAAATATTTTAAGTGATAAAGACTTGATAATGAGATAAATATTAGACTTAGAAATGAAATAGAAAACATGTGAGAGATATGATAAAAAAATAAAATATAATATTTAATATTAAGTAAAAATAAATTCAAGACATAACAACAACCACATTAGATGCAACCATAATGACTACAACAATAATTGCCTGCGTCTATAAACGCAACCACAATTTAAAATTATGGCATAGACTTTCTCATAAATTGACAAATAGCAATTTAAAATTGTTGTCTATAATTTCACATAATAGATCGACAAATATCCAAAAACAATTAGTCATTTTATGACCCTATCACGTGATGTGGTCCGGTCTTAATATTATAGTTGTGGTAGCATCCGCATTAGGCTGTGATTGCAAATAACAATAAAAGTAGTATTATAATGCCGCAATGCATCGGATCACAAGAGATTATGCATTGCTCGCAAAAATTACTTAGTCTATTTTTTTTTCCTCTATTTATATCATAGATTTAAGGTATATTTTAAAAGAATTAAAAATATTCAAAATAATAGTGGATTGTTGATGAGATATATAAGAAAATTTAGAGAGAAAGTTGAAAACATATGAAACATAAAATAAAAGCGACCGCAATGCGCTGCAGCCTCTAATCACAGTGGCCGTAACCGCATAATTTAAAACTATGATTGATCATTTTCAACATTTCAAACTACCTATAATTTCAATAACTGTTTTGTTACCTGATGAAAACCCGGTTCATGTGTCAATCCAACACCAAGTTCCGCTAAACAAGAGTGAACCCTGCCGTCACTTCCATAGAGATGAGGATACCTTTCCATACAAGAATCAAAAACCTTAACAAAAACTTTAGCCAAAGACGAACTAATAGCAAAACCAGCACCACCAAAAGCCATTCCAAAACCAAACAAACGGTTCTGCTCATAAACCTCCGAATTCGCACCAATATAATACCAAAGCTCATGATCATATTTAGACAAAGTCTTGACCAAATTCTCCAGCAAGAAAACCGTGTCGTCGTCTCCAAACACATACCACTTAACACCTGTATGATTCAAGGCTACTGTCTCCACAACTACGCGCGCGAGTCGTATTGCTGATTGAGATCCATCACGGCAAGTGTAGTGAAACCGCGACGTGTCTTGAGAGAGACATAAAGGAGGAAGAGAAGAAGGGTCATCATTATTCTTAGGTAGACTATCCAAGAAAACACAACCCTTCACTGTATTGTTGGCTTTCCACCATAGTTTGACATACTCTTTTCGCTTTCTCCATGAACTCTTGCTTGCACCAATTCCAAATACTATATTATCAAGAGTTGTGTTCGTGGTTGCGCCTGTGGTTTTAGACACATCTTGTGACGAAGAATGTTGCAAATGTACTAATAGCTTTGGATTTGAAGTACCTAATATTAGGACTGATACAATCACATAAAAGCCACAAAATGAAGATGCTACTAATATGAAATTAATCAAAAATTGTGCTTTTGTGTGTTTCTGAAATAAGACGTGCATGTTTATTCACAAAGAAAAAATTGGGATTTTTTTTTGAGAATGTAATAGTGTTCTTGATGCTGGTCTAAAATTGTATATAACTAAACAAATAGTGACGCCGTGATTAACGGTGAGAGAAAATAGTATATTCCAATAAGATTTAGTCAAATACTAAATAACATCAATGAGAAAAATTTGAGAATAATAGCCATTTTGTTAGTTTTTTTTTTTAATATAATTTTTAACGAATTATATATTTTTGTTAAAAATATTAAATGAGAATTATTTTAAGAGTCTTAAATGAAGAATTTGTTTGAATAGCTTTTCATTAAAAAATGTTTAAGTATCTATATGTTTTTTATGATTTTGTAATAATAAAACTTTAAAATGATATATATAAGAGCCTTAAATGGAAATAAAATTCAATATATTTTCATTACAACTTATTTTAAATATTCTATATATTTTTAGAATAAAATTATACTTCATCAATATATTAAACATATTAATTATTTAATAAATTAAAATATAAACTTTCTCTTTTAAATAAGATCAGAAATATTAAAAATAATATGTTCTAATAAGATTTTTAATAAAGATATTTAAGAGTCTTGAATGCAGAATTTGTTTGCCTAGTTTGTTATTAAAAATTATTTTAAGCATTCTATATATTTGTTAAGTTTTAAAAAATATTTAAATGTGAATTTTTATTTTGTTATTGGATTAAGATTGATGTTCACATTATACTATTGTAAAAGTTATTTTTTTTGATTCATTAAATATTTAATATATCTGATCTCTCTATATATTAAATATATTAAATATTCAATAAATCTAAAAAATAATTTTTGTTTATAATATAGAACAAAGAGAATACTTAATTATGTGATTTTTTTTTGAATAATCAAGTATTAAAAAAAATTTTCACAAATAACCGCGTTTCGGAAAAAATTACGCAAATAACCATGTTTCAGATGACTCCCCAAAGGAGGAGCCATCTCATTTGGCGCCTACACCCATTATTTAAAGGGAGGCGTCATCTCACTTGGCGCCTATGTGCTTAGGGCATGCTCTAAGCCAAGTGAGATGGCGCCTAAGTGCAATTCTAGGACAAATTTCGCTTTCTTTTTTTCTGTCCGGTGCGTTGCGTATTGGATACAGGATCAACAAAATTGACTTTTTATTAAAAAAAAGATAATTAAATCCAAATGTATTACATTAAAAAAACAGATAAAAAAAACAGATAAATCAGTGATCCCCCGAAACCCGGTAATGACCCTCGGTTCCGCATCCCCGTCCACGCCTTTCCCGTGCTAGGTGTCGTCGCGTTTCCTGCTGTGGCAGGGTCGATGGCCCAGCGAAGTCAATGTGTTCCGGATCCATGAAATCAGTCAGATCTCCATATATAGAAGATCCTCTTTGGTACAGTCGGTTACCCATACCCTCAAAGTTTGGTCATGTTGGCGGTGGGTGGGGTTCCATGGTGGGTCTGTAGCATTGATCGTCTGAGTACGGGGGGTAGAAAGGAAATGGATCTTGGGGTGTTTGGTATTGAGGATGTTGAGTGGTTTGGTGATACTGTGGTTGATGGTAGGCTGGGTCGGTTTGTTCGTAATCTTCCGACATTCCCAGATCAGGGCTAAGGCTGGATGTTGAGGGGCCCATATTGGGATATACAGAAGACTGGAATTGTGTGTGGGGGTATGCGGGTGTGTTGGTATTGTGATTGGTATTGTGGTTGGGTGTGAGGCATATGGGGGTATTGGTACTGAGGTGGTGATTGTGGTTGGTTGTGGGGCATTTGAGTGTAATTGTGTTGTGGTGGGGACTGTGGTTGGGTGTTTGTGGTTCTGTTTCTTCTGGGGGGTTGGTGGGAGGTTGATGTGTGTTGGGTTTGTTGTTGGGGAAACGAGGGTTGTGCCCATTGTGTGCGTGGGTCAACCAAGTACCTTGGATGAGACACGTGCATTTCAGGGTTACTAACTGACCTGTACCAAGATAAATACTGATTCGTGTGTCGCATATTACCATGATTGAGGAAAACCGGGAATTGCAAGACATATCGGTGACGCCTCTGCCACATCTTACACCATTCCAGAGCAAAGTCTTTCCAGTTGGTAAGACCCCACTAGGCGTCGACCCTTTTGAGATGCCATGGGGATAAACAAGTTGGATCACTTGGTATCTCTTGATGCATTCCGAACTGCATCTTCACACGGTCGTTGTGGCGCATCTCCATAACGTTGAACCGAATGATTGCAGTCTTCGCGGTCCAAATTGCTGCATCCTCGGGATTTGGTTCATGGCCCAAACCCAAATATGGTCTCCAGACGAACTGCGAAAAAATTTAAATCAGGTTAACGAAAACATAATATATAAATAATTTAAATGAAGAAAAGTTTAAAGGTACGACGTACATCATCCGGGCCTAAGTGATCCAACAGATTACGGTATAGTGCGACATTGAATCTTGGATTCTTGCCATAATCCATACCCCTCACGCAATACCTAAAGGAAATGAAAAACATTATATTTTTAGCATATATTTTGTGAAGAGATGAATAATAATAAATGATATAACTTGATGACTTACTTTGTTGCGTACGGGAAAACGAAAGTGTTGTTGTTGACGGGGTTTAAGGACTCCATCCTCCACTAACCCCAGGCTTGTAGGAAAAAAGCACAACCATAAAATGTACATTTTTTCTTGACTGCATTTTTGCACAAGGAACTGTATAGGTGGGCTAAAACTGCAGAACCCCAACTATACATTCTTGTTTTTTCAAAATCTCTAAGTAAATGTAAATACATAAAATTTACACTATTTCCCGTACTTTCGAGAAATAAAAAGGTACCAAATAGTATCATTAGATAAGTTTTGGCTTTTACTAACCTGTCTTGCTCGGAGGAATTTTCCTTTAATTCCAAACTTGCATAATGATTTTTAAGCTCAGTGAGTAGTATTCCCTGACCTCTCGCACCACCACCTTCAACCATATCCCTGCCCAACAATTCTTCACGCTTAGAATTGGGTTGTTGAACCGACCCGTTCACGACCTTACCGTCGACAGGGAGACCTAGTAACATGTAAACATCCTCTAGCGTGACGGTACATTCACCTATTGGTAGGTGAAATGTATGGGTCTCTGGTCTCCACCTTTCCAACATTGCAAGAATGAACTTCGAATCAATTGTGCAGTTGGAGATCTTTATAACATGTCTGAAACCTGCGTATTCCAGATATGGTACGATAAATGGGTCGGGAGCCAGGTAGTTGTGAGACCGGATTCTGAATCTTTTGGTATCCTGAGTTAATAATGTAAAAGATGTAAGATTAAGTAAGATGAACATAACATTACCTTAAGTATAAATAATGTATAACCAAATTAGAAACTTACAAATGCGGCAATATTTTCCCTTGTGCCTCTGGGAGAATCGCCCATTGTTAGAAGAGCCATTGTTAAAAATGCTTGAGATTATGACAGACTTAGAAAGTGTAAGAGATTATGAAATACTTAGAAAGTGTAAGAGATTATGAAAGACTTCGTAGCAGAGAGTGAGACGAGTGTGGGTGTGAGAGAAGTATGATATGGTCTGTATTCATAGGCAAAAAAATTTCATAGAGTGAGTGAGGTGGTAGCTGGTGCATGCATGCATGAGAAGTGTCACTCTTGCAGAGTAGGCACAGGCTAGGTGGCAGCCTAGAGGGTTACATATCTGCATGCATGTAACACGATTGGACATTAAGGGAGGCGCCATTGGACTTGGCGAAAGAGTACAAAAATGAAAGGTGTCGCCATCCCCTTTGGCGAATAAGAGGTGTCATTGGTTGCAGAGGAGGCTCAGGCTACGTGACAACCTTTGGGATGCCATGCCTGAATGCATGTAACACTATTGGAGGTGATGGGAGGAGACTTACAAGTTACAGTGTAGGTGCAGAGTAGGCGCTGGCTAGGTGGCATCCTAGGGGGTTACATATCTGCATGCATGTAACACGATTGGACATTAAGGGAGGTGTCATTGGACTTGGCAAAAGAGTACAAAAATGAAAGGTGTCGCCATCCCCTTTGGCGAATAAGAGGTGTCATTGGTTGCAGAGTAGGCTCAGGCTACGTGACAGCCTTTGGGATGCCATGCATGTAACACTATTGGCAGCCTTGGGGGTTACATCCTTACTTAATTGAAATTCAGTATGACCTTTTTAGTCTTACGTTTATCATAACACTGATTCACTTAATCTGTCAAACCTTCCAACCTTCAAACGTTCATACAATCAAACCTTAAAACCTTCAAACAATCAAACATACAAACCTTCGAATAACTCATAAACTTCAAACATTCCAACCTTCAAACCTTCAAACAACCCTATGCAATGGCCTATGCACCACAATATGTCATCAAAGCACATTTCAACGGTGAGACATACATTTGTCCCACCTCTGGGTTTTTGTTTAGAGACACAGACAACATTCGATTTCTTTTAAACGGAAAAGCCAATTTCTCGTACTTCAAAAAACGATTGGAGGCCAAACTTGGACGAGGCCCGGTGACACATATATTTTATCAGAATCTAGTTTTTTTTGGAAACAACCAAATAATTTTTTATAAGGTTGAAGTTCAAGATGACGAGGATCTCCAAAATATGTTTTCTAGCCATGTGTATTCTGGGTACGACTCTATTGAGTTGTACATTATGCTGCGAGAGCCTCGGGTGACACAAGTGGTTGATCCTTTGGAGAATGAACAAGCTGAGGTAGATGCAGTTGATGAAGAAGAAGAAGATGACGAGTTAGAGTTTGATGAAATGGTGAATGATGATTCCGACGATGATGGCATACCTAGTATTCCTGCAAACGAGATCTACACACCACCTCCGCACATGACAAACTTCAACATGGGCGGAGATGAACCGTCTACTGATTTATTTTTCAATTTGTATATGCAGTCGGATGAAAACTTAAAAGAGAAGGACAAGTTTCGTAACAGAGAGGAATGCATCAGAGCCATAAAAAAATTCCACATGCTCAACTCGGTTGATTTTAAGGTGGACCGTGTCAACTCAGAAAGGTACAAGATCAAGTGTGTCCACCCTGACTGTATGTTCAAGCTGACTGCATCATACAGATTAAGAGGTGATTGCTGAGTCATAGGTTCCATGACTACTCACACTTGTGTAAGTTCTACCCAATCACAGGACCACCGAAAACTTAATTACGATCTCATCTGTCAAGAAATCCTACCACTGGTCAGCAACGACCCATCTTTGAAGGTGAAAACAATCATCTCCCACATCACCACGGTTTTTAACTATACTCTGTCTTACCGTAAGGCGTGGTTAGCAAAGACTAAGGCGATTGAAAAGGTGTACGGAAACTGGGAGGAGTCATACCAAGAACTTCCTCGCTACCTGAATGCACTCAAGACGTATTCTCTGGGTACTGTTTACGTTCTGGAAACAGTGCCAGCATACGCCCAAGATGGTAGTCAACTAAATGACAATGGAATATTCAGTCGAATGTTTTGGGCATTTCAACCTTGCATCACAGGGTTTGCATCATGCAAACCAATTATACAAATTGATGGGACTTGGTTGTATGAGAAATACAAAGGCACGCTACTGATGGAAGTTGCACAAGATGGCAACAACAACATTTTCCCCATTGCCTTTGCCCTAGTAGAGGGGGAGACCGGTGGTGCTTGGAGCTTTTTTCTGAAAAACCTGCGGACATACGTGGCTCCTCAACCAGATCTCTGTTCGATCTCGGACAGACATGCCTCCATTGAAAGTTCCTACAATAATCCTGCAAACAGTTGGCATGACCCTCCTTCTACGCATGTCTATTGTGTTAGGCATATCGTCCAGAATTTCACGAGGGAGATCAAGGACAAAACACTAAGGAAAGCGGTTATGAATGCGGGATATGCATTGACACAACCCACATTCAAATATTACCGCAACGAGATCCGTTTGTCAAATCCGGAAGCCGGTAGGTGGATCGACAATATTCCGGTAGAAAAATGGACTAGGTCATACGACAATGGCCAAAGATGGGGGCACATGACAACGAATCTTATTGAATTGATGAATGGGGTATTCAAAGGCATACAAAACCTCCCGATCACTGCTTTGGTAAAATCTATGTATTTTAGGATGGCTGCGTTGTTTGCCAAAAGAGGTGAAATGTGGAATGCGGTGTTGCAATCTGGACAACTATGGAGTGAAAGCTGCATGAAATACATTAAGGCAGAAAGTGCCAAAGCCAACACTCATATGGTTATACGGTTTGACCGACACAGCCACAACTTCATTGTGAAAGAGACAATCGACCACAACAAAGGCCTGCCAAGACAAGAATATAGGGTCATGCTACCTTCTCGTTGGTGCGATTGTGGCAGGTTTCAAGCATTTCGTATGCCTTGCTCTCATGTCATTGCCGCTTGTGCTTATACCCATCAAGACACGCTGCAACTTCTGTCACACATTTACAAATCTGAAACGTTGCTCAATGTTTACAACAACAGCTTTCCTTTGGTAGCAAAACCAGATTATTGGTCTGCATACAACGGCGAAATAGTGTGTCACAATGACCAAATGCGAAGGAACAAGAAGGGTCGTCCCAAAAGTAAGCGCATCACAACAGAAATGGACGGTCTTGACAAGCTGGAAAGAAAGTGTGATTTATGCCGTCAGGTCGGACACAATCACAAAAATTGTCTGAATCGGGCGTCTGCCTCGACCACATAAAAATTGTAATACATAAAATCTTTCCTTAATTATGTTGTAAATATTAGGGTTTTCCGTTAACAGATTTTGCTACAATAAATATTGCGCGTACAAGAAAAATACACGATATTTCGTCTACGAAATTACAACTGTTAACACAATTTCATCTGACCCATGCATCATCAACATTACATCGCTGTCTGTTTTGACTTCCTCCAACCATACATTAGGTCTTCCTGTCGCATGTGAGGTTGTTGTTCGTCTTCGCTGGATCTTTCGAATTTTCCCCCCCTCCGCAATGTCTCCATCTAGCCATCACATCAACTCCCGCTTCAGACGCTCCATGGAGTGAATGTGCCAGAATTTCATTTTCATCGTAGGTTTCGTGGCGGAGAAAATAACGTAACCATCTCTGCTAAAAATCATGGACGATATCATGATGCAAATAACATAGTAAAAAACAACAAAACAGTGCGAGAAAGTGTGAGAAACGACGGAGAAACAGACACATTATTTATAAAACAGCATTTTGCCCTAGTTTTACCCTAGGAGCCAAGTGAGATGGCGCCTCCTCTCACTTTTAAAGTGCATGCGCCGTCTCACTTGGCTAAAAGTGAGAGGAGGCGCCAAGTGAGATGGCGCCTAGGGCAAAACTAGGGGTGGAGCGCCGAGTGAGATGGCTCCTCCTTTGGGGAGTCATCCGAAACATGGTTATTTGCGTAATTTTTTCTGAAACGCGGTTATTTATGAAATTTTATTTTAATACCTAGTTATTGTAAAAAAAAATTCTAATTATGTAACATATTCAAGACTTCAGGTTTTATACTATAAAAAAAAATTAGACGTTTGAAAATGTCACACTTAAACTAAAAAAAAAATCATATACGTTTTAAAATTTTGTACATATCAAATTTAAGCTTAATAAAATATAATTTGATCTAGCTTATTCTCATTCTTAATTAAAATTTCTTTTTTCTATTTTTTAAATAAGATTGGGGTTTTGAAAAATTTTTTTTATCAATAATCAATTTTAAATGAAATTTTAAATCCGTAATATCACAGTGATATCATCTATTAACTATTTCATATATTTTTTAGTATATGCATTAACGCTTACACTTAATTCAAAATTCAAACGTAATCATTTAAATAATTTCTTAAAAAATATGATCATTAAAGAATTTTAATTATAAAAATTGGTTATTGCAGACAAATTTCCTGGGGTTTGCATTGCATTCCATGTTTAGTTTAGATGTTAGCACGGTATTGTCAATTGTTTTTTTTTCTTTTAATAAATTTTTTATACTATTTTTAGGAAATTAAATATAATAAAAGAAAGGAAAAAAATAACAGTTTGGTTTGAATAAACAATCTAAATCTGGACAATTTCTTAATTTGATTTAATTAAGTTTAGAATTTATTAATTCTATTTTAAAAGCACTTGCATTTTGGTATATTATGTTCAATATTTAAAAATACCATAAAAAAAATCTTTCCAAAAATATTTTTTATTTGCTATAACTGTTAGAATATCATCATAATAGGAAACTCTTTTTGGAAATATTATGTTTGTTATTTAAATATTATCACAGTACTTATTTATTCTCACTATTATTTTGACTCCTAATTTATTAATTTTAATTTGATTTATAATTTATTTTGATTGGAAAAATTAATTTTACTTATAATATTTTATTTTATACTTTAGAATGATATAGTTGTATTCCCAATTTAATTTTGTCTTTATTTTATAATTTAGAATTCGTATAATTTAATTCATTATATAATAATAGATATAATATATTATTTATTTATCACCTATATTTTGTTTTAATTAAAAATATTGAAAAATGTAAATTTATTATCTATATTTTAATTTGGTTGATTTATTTATTTATAACATTAAATTATATATATATATATATATATATATATATATATATATATATATATATATATATATATATATATATATATATATATATATATATATATATATATATATATATATATATATATATATATATATATATATATATATATATATATATATATATATATATATATATATATATATATATATATATATATATATATATATATATATATATATATTTTGCATGTTCAACTATTGGGATCATTTTAACTATTGAAAAATATTCTCAAGTTTATTTATCACTTATATTTTATTTGATTAAAAATATTGAAGAAAATAATACTATTAATTATTTTTAATTATTTTGATTTATTTAATTTAAAATTCAATTTTTATTTTTATTTTTATTAGTTTTACTATTATGACCATTTTTTAATAAAAAATAAATTATATTAATTTAAAAAACAGATTACAAACAAGACGATTTCTGGGATTCGATCCTTAAAACAAACCACCAAAACTTATGTGAATTTATATGTTCTCTTAATTTTCTATTATACCAACCCCTATACACAATCATGTTTATAATTGTGGCCTCTATATTAATGATATCAGTACTATCACCATAGCACTTTTTGTTCCTATACAAAGATCATAAATGGTCTCAACTGCTATCCTCTTAAACAAGGCAGAACGCGACCCTTTGCCTTTTAACTTTTTGCTTTAGCTAAACAATCTCTCTGACTCAATTCTGGGGCTCATGCTGCACATAAACCCACTTAAGAATATTTCTCCAAGTTTGCTTCGTGACAGAACACTAAAATAGCAGCATCACAAAAACAACAACTCAGATCAGTGATACACCTAAATTTTGATAAGCGGTCTTTGGTTGCAAGTCTTTTATGGTATGCTAGTCAAAGAGTCACAATGGCTTTAGGTCCAACAGCATTATAGTACAATAACATGTTCCAGTCAATGTGGATTACATCATCCCTTAACTCATTATAAATGTTTTTCATGTGAATCTTCTTATTCGCTATCATCTTGTCCCGATGATTCTGAACCTTACAGATATTATCTCTTTGCTTCAAAACAACCATCATAATCCAAGAGCTTCCCCTATTAGTGTTCAGATCCATAACATTCCTATTTTTGAAATAGTAGGTGTGCACCCACTTCACCCACAAACTGTAAGCTTTTCTGCAAATGTTCCACAATAGCTTGATCATAGCCACATTATTCCAAGTCCCCAAATCAATAATATTCAAACTACCCTATTTAATAGGTCTACAAACAGTACTCCAAGCCACTGGGATCTTTTTGCTGCTATCCACACCACCAGTCCACAAGAAGATTCTACTGATTGAGTTGATTTTCTTGATCACAAATTGAGACAATGGAAAGCATTGCATCCAATAATTCGTAGTAGCAAAAGTAACACTCTTGAGCAGTTGTAATTTTCTAGCATAACTGAGAAGCTTGGTGCTCCAGTGCCTAATCCTATGCACAATTTTATCCACCAAGATCATATAATGATTTATTGTCAGCCTTTTACAAGTCGATGGAACACCCAGGTATTTGAAGGGCATGGATCCTTCTACAAAACAAGCATACTACAGGATGATCCTCTTTGTATTCTCATCAACACCCTCAAAATAGATTCTTCTCTTGGTAGGGTTGATTCTCATTCTTGTGAACTTAGTAATCTCTCAAAGGCTTGCATAATAAGCTCTACAGAAGTGATATCTCCTCTAGAGAATAAGAGAACATCATTTGCAAAAGATAGGTGGGTAATTTGGAGCTTCTCACACTTCCCATGGTGATTAAAGTCTGGGGTCTGCTACATCTTATGAAGAATCATATTCAAGTATTCCATGATGATTAAAAAAAGGTAAGGGGATATTGGATCCCCCTTCCTCACACCTCTCTTTGCTTGCACAATTTTACTATACCTCCCATTGATATTGAATTTGTAGGAGACAGTGGTGACCGCAAGCATAATCCACCTAATGAAAATATCAGGCATTCCAACTTCTTGCATAATAGTTTCAAGGGTTTCCAAGTCAATCATATTGTACGCCTTTTGCAGATCTAGTTGGATCACACATCTAGGAATCCCTTCCTTCCTACCATAACCTTTAGTAAGCTCATATGCAAGCAGAATATGCTTATGTATTTGTTGCCTAGGAACAAAGACAGCCTGACTATGCCCAATGACACAACTAAGAATCTTTCCCAGCCTCAGAGTATGCACCTTTGAGATGATTTTTGTAAATGGTAGTACATCCAGCTATTGGTTTGTACTCCTTTATCGTTATTGCCTGAGCACCTTTAGGGATTAGGGTAACCATCGTGCTGTTGATAGCTCTGTAAATTCTTTCCTCTTCAAAAAATTCCAGAACTGCAGCAATAACATATGATTTAACAATATTCTAGCCTTTCCTAAAGAACCTAGCTCCATAACCATCAATCCCAGGGGACTTTCGGTCACCTATACTCTTTAGGGCTGTAAGAATTTCTACCTCAGTCACAGGTGCAATTGTTGTAACTGGTTTAAAAATAAGAGTCGCCACCCTTAACTTTCATCTTAAGGAAGGGAATATAAAGGTTAACCCTAAAAAAGCCAGAGATTCTAGGTTTTTTGACTCGGTTTTAGACGAAGGAAATGTGTTAGGCACCCCTCATCTACCTTGTTCATAAGGATACTAGGTTTAGAATTAATCTTTAGGGAATAGGGTTTTAGTTTTTTATTAGGGTAACTCGCCACGATTTTAGTCGTATGCCTACGTATCCTCTTAGGAGAAATCAGAGTCTCAATTCATATTTTGTAGTTGGTTTGTGTTTTTTAGGATTACACATATATTTTAATTCCCCTTGTACTTAGTTCGGGTGTGTGAATAGAGGAAATTTTGGATCAAATACGCAGTTAATTAAAATATGCTTCGTACTCCTTTTCGAAAATTAATTATTGAATTAATTTATTTACGAAAAATAATTTGGTGTTTGGTTGGATATTTTTGAAGTATTAATTGTAAAAAAATATCTTATTTAAAATGCATGATTAAAAGATAATTTAATGCAAATAAAATAAATAATTTTTATGTGTTGGAAAATAATATATTTGATTTATAATAATAAATATATTAAAATTATAAATATATAAAAATAAAAAAATAAAAAAATAAAAAAATAAAATAATAAAGAAAATAATTAAAAATACAGAGGAGTGTGAATTTGGTTAAGGTAGTAAAATAGGGAGGTGTTAATAACATGGACTTGAATTCAAATATTGAATTCAGGCCCAAAAAACAGGGGGTGTATTTTTACACTTCATAACAAAATGGAGGGTGCAGGGAGTATGGGTTCAAGTCCAGATATTGGACTTGGTCCATTTGGCCAGGGGGTGTTTGTTTCCAAACGAGATAGCAAAAATAAAAGGCAGGGGTGCATTTAGAGATTGGGCTTGGCCCAATGATACTTTAGGGAGTCCGTGTAGCCAGCACGCGGGAGAGTGCATGGTAATGTCGTGGACGCATGCCTCTGGACATTCTGATGGTAATCACGCGGTTGTGGTTGAGGGAACATGGTAATGATTGTGGGGGTAAGGTGCCCTAGCTCAACAAACCCCTCCTCAAATCTCCGCCGTTTAACCCTGACCCCTCAATCGAAACCCCAGCTCAAACCCTTCTTCTTTAATCTCCCAACCAAACCCCAAATCTCCTACAAACATAACAGTCACGACCATAAATCTAAGCATCTCACCTTGTTGTTTTCAATTGTGATTTGCCTTTGTTCTTTGTTAATCTCCTTTGTTGTTTTGCAGGTGAGGGTGACGACAAAGATGATGATGATGACGACTGATTGAAGACGATAATGGTGCGGCGGCTTGGAACGAGAGAAGATCTTAGGGTTTTAAAATTTAAACCCTAGATCTAGTGTGAATTGAAGATATCCAATGGAAAACTTCTATCCGTCTCCTCCTCTTTCGATTTCCAATTTCTTCTCCGTTTTCTCTTTTTTTGTATTTTTTCTGTCCTTTGTAAATTTCCTCCCCCTTTTTTTGTTTTTTATGTTAGGATTTTATAGTTTTTTTATTTTAGTATATTAGGAAACAATATTATGGGATTCGTTACTCTTGATTGATTTAGGGAAATCCAGATTGTAACTTGATTTTGTCTGTAATTTTCTGTACAGGGTTTTGATTTAGTTTTGATTAGTATTAATCTGTTTCTGTATTTAGTTTTGTTTATGTAAATACTTGATTCGATTCTTGATTTGTATTAATCTTGTATTGATGGTGATTGTATAAAGATCTGAACAATGATTGAAACATGTGTTTTTCCCTTTAATCCAAACAATACACGTTTTAGCATGTGTTATCTTTTAATCTAAATAGTGTCTGTTTGTTGGTATTGGGCTAAACAATTCTTCCTAATTTGAACCGGGCCTGCCTGTTTGGGCTTGGAAATGATCCGTGTAAAAAGACCTTTTTTGTTAACACCTTTCAAATACCATATTTAATTAACAATAAAATATATTAAAGGTTAATAATAATTGTAATATTTAAAACAAAATAGTCCTTAAAACAAATAAAAAAACTGAACGGGCCTCACCATTGGGCCTTACGAAAAACATACTGCTTTTACATACCCTTTCAACCTTATTCAAAACCTAAATGGGACTTCAATTTAACTATATTGATGCATTATAAAAAATGATTTGCATTATGGATCTCCTTGATTTAAATAATGGGCTTTAAACCACATGATTTATTTTATACACCCTTCAAAACAAAGATGGCTCAGTCTGATTTAGAAATGGCCCAAGATTTACTTCATAGCGTGAACCACATCCTTTAGCATTTGGAAAGGGATAATGCATTTTAAAAAATACACCCCTTGCGAAGCAAATAGATTTTTAACAATTTACATGGGCTTTCTCTATTTTAGAAAGGCCCATGACTTCTTAATGATAATTATCGAAAATAAGAGATAGAAACCAGTAGAGCAAATTTGGGGTATGACAACTGCCTCTATTTAATTACCTTTTGATTGAATAGTGGGAGAATACATAGGTCTCGTACGTTCTGAGCAGAAGTTTATTAAATATTGGAAGACCCTCAAAATTTGTCTGGAAGATTATAAGGATACGCTGTACAGCGCTCCCAAAGGTATGAAGAATAGACATAGATGATGATGTATCATCTTACCAGTGTTTGAACTAAAGTTTTTTATAGAACTTAGACACGACGACACGGATAGATTGTCAGTATCTAAGAGATTGTAGATTCTTTTGCATATTTACAAAAAAAAACAAGTTTTTAAAAATTTGACTTACTAATGCTTGGAGACTAATATAATAAGTTTTGATTTGATTTTGTCTATTCTTCGTAACCTAGGGGATGAATAAAACAAAGTCTGATAATACCTTGCTGCCTGGGGACTACTGCAATGGCTTACACAGATTTATTCATATATATATATCACAACCTAGGGGATAGATAATTGGAAAAAAGCTTGATAACAACATCGTTGCATGGAACATGACGCAATGAGTTATATTGCGGATTTCTCGCATCGCTGCATGGAGACTGGCGTAATGGGTTATATCGCAGGAAAAGCTTGATAATAACATTGCTGCATGGAGACTGATGCAATGGATTACACATATTTATTTATATATCTATCGCAACTTAGGGGATAAATATTAGAAAAGCTTGATAACTACATCGCTGCATGGAGATTGCGAGAGTGAGTTATATCGCGAATTTCACACATTGTTGCATGAAGACTGAAGCAATGAGTTATATTGCAGATGAAGAAACACATTGCTGTAAGGAGACTAATGCAATGAGTTATATTGCAGATTTCATGCATTGCTGCATGGAGCCTGACGCAATGAGCTATATTGCAATGGAGGAAACACCTCGCTACATGAAGACTGACGCGATGGGTTATATCGTAGAAAAATATATTTTTTGATGATCAAATCTTAGATAACTAAGGCAGAGGTGAGATCGGGTTTTTACCGGCTGTGTCTGTTCTCCACCAAGGTATTTGTTTAGCATAAAAATGCTAGGTTTGAAAATTGAAATCGAAGTTTCAATGATGATGTCGGTTGTGTCTCTTCTCAACCAAGGCTATCAACATGAAGAAATGAACACCAAATTTTCTTTATATGTACATGCACCAAATGTTATGAATAACCTTGATACTTTGATATGGTTATATGTACGTCATGGTTGATGTGAGGCTCTTAGTGGGAAGTCTACTGTCGAGATTTCCAAGGAATCTACTACCAAGATTCAATTGTGACTACCTATTACCAAACTTTTCTGGAAAATAATTTACCGAGATCAACCAGGGGAATCTTCTATCGAGATTCGATTGTGAATTACCTTCTTCCGAGATCAACTAGGGGAATATTCTACCGAGATTTGATTGTGAATTACCTTCTGTCGAGGTCTTCTGAATAATCATCTACCGAGATCAACTAGGGGAATCTTCTGTCGAGATTCGATTGTGAATTAACTTATGCCGAGGTCTTCTGGATAATCACCTGCCGAGATTTACCAGGGGAATATACTACCGAGATTCGATTTTGAATTACCTTCTACCGAGGTCTTCTGGATAATCATCTACCAAGATTTACCAGGGGAATCTACTACCGAGATTCGGTTGTGAATTACCTTCTTCCGAGGTCTTCTAAATAATCATCTGTCGGGATCAACCAGGGGAATCTACTGTTGAGATTCAACATAGAATCACCTTCTGCTGAGGTCTTTTGGATAATCAAACTTCCGAGATTAACCAGGGGAATCTACTGCCGAGATTTTATTGTGAATTACCTTTTGTCGAGGTCTTCAGGATAATCATCTGCTGATATTTACCAGGGGAATCTACTGTTGAGATTCAATGTAGAATTACCTTCTGCCGAGGTCTTCTGGATAATCATCTGCCAGGATCAACCAGGGGAATCTACTACCGAGATTCAACAGAATTATAACTTGATTTGACAATGATGATTGTCTTCACATGAAACATAGTTTTATGCTATGCATTGTGCTTTATGATTATGCATGAAATGTAATGGTTGACTAATGTATGTAGTAAGTGACTTGGATATGTGTAAATGGATGTTGGATTCTAAAACATGAATGCATAATTGGGTATTTTTTGAGATATGCTGGATCCATGCTGTCAGATTTCGTCAGATGGATGAGATGATAAGTATAGCTTGATTCTGGACCGAAAAGCCCTAATGCATGATTTATTAAGCCTTATGCTTTATGATTATGACTCAAATTCTTTTTTTAGTGGTGCCCCTATTGTGGGAAAATATGTGATTAAGACTCAGGGAGGTTATTAACGCAACAAGAATGATTATTGAAAAAGTAGTAGGGTATTATGCTGACATGGATTCCTGATATTCTTTTTGAACTCGAAGATTGCAGATGTAGAAGAGAGGTCCCATGGGGATTGTGAAAGTATGAACAGAGCTTGCCTTTTATGGCCTGTGTTGCCCTAACATTTGAATTTTGAAACACCGTGCCCTTGATTAACTGACCCTTGGAATGATTTTTCCTTGATGAACCATTTAGAACCGGCTTCTGAGTCTTGCAGTGGTCTACCCTAACATTTGAATTTTGGAATATGTTCCCTTCAATCTCCAGGATCTGGAGGAAGTACCCTCGGAAAGAACTCATACCTCACCATGAACTTGCCATAGATTGCCCCAAGTATTCGAAGTTTGAAAAGTTTGTACTTGAAGTTGCTTGAAGGGGAATTTGAACCCTACGTGTAGTAGGATGAACTTGGTATATACTGCCCCAATATTTGAATCTTGGAAGGTTGCCCTTGATCATCAAGGCCTTTAGAGGTTTGTTAAAACGAGGAAACTGAGTCACACCCTGTTGTGATATGACTTAATTAAGGAATTCTCCTTCGAAAGGTATGCCCCTGATTGAACAGTGCTTTGAAATTTTATCCAAGTTGATTGAGTCTCGGAATGATCACCTCTTGTCAATAGTATCTTCATGTGATATACCCCTACGATCATTAGGACTTGTCCCTGTTTATAGGGGTCCTCTTAGATGCTTTTCCCTAGTTAGAAGCTTCTTGGAAATGCTGATTTTGATCAGACCTTTTTGAAATCTCCTTGATGCTAAGTATTGATTTGTAATTAAAATTGTCCTCTTTGAAAAGTAATCCTAATGCGATGCACATGCAAGTTCTTGAAATCGAAATTGATGATTGAAAAGAAATGGATGATTAGAGATGAAAAGGTGGAAATGTGTTTTAGTGATAATTAAACAAACATTAGGAGTCAGTTTAACACAAATCTTGCTGAGTATGCTTTCATAGTGAACCTAGCCTCAATTAGGAATTTTGAAGGTTATAACATGGCCTGTTTCGTGGTTTAAGAAACAAAATATATAAGGCTCAAAATTTGTTTAACCCACCCCATTCTCCTTAATGTTCTTCAGTCCTAATTTCAATTAATGTAACAGATGCGTTTAATCCCCAAAGAAATTTTAGTCGCGTAGATGATGAGACGCATAGATAAAGATCCAAGCGCCAATGAAAAGCATTGATAAGATCCAAGCATTGATAAGATCCAAGCATTGATAAGATCCAAGCGTTAGTGAGATCCAAACGTTAATGAGATCCAAGCGTTGATAAGATCTAAGCGTTGATGAGAAGCCTTGATTATTCCTGAGGTAGTAGTCACAAGATTGTTCTCCGATTCGTTTGTTTTTAACCCTTTATTTTGCATGGACCAATTCTTTTGAATTTCCAGTCCATCAGGATGCCCTAACTTTTTCCTAAGTCTAGTTTTGATTTCCTTTGACTTAGCGGGCTCTTTTTTTTAAATTTCTTTTTGCTTTTCAATTTCGAAACTTGTGACTGTCTGTTGGCTGAAGATTTTGATAATGTTATTAGAAGCCAAATGAATTAAACGTTTTGATCGAAATGAGGTAAAGCGTCATGTTTCGAAGTAGCAGAAGCAGTGTTTCAAATAAGTATGTCAAAGCTTGGAGCTTCGAGTGGCAATTCTGGGAACATATCTAAAGAAGTCTCGAAATAACAACAAGGCTGTGTCTGGGAAGAGCGTTCGAAACGGAGAAGTACCAAAGCATTTGAAATTCAAATGGAAGCGGGACTTTCGAAGTTTGAAAGTTATGTGCTGGAGCATTTGGGGACACGTGGAGAGACGAAAGAAGCATTGTCCTGCATGTTCTAAACGTGGCATAATCCTATAGCAAGACCGTTGTGGTTGAATTAGTATAAATAGAAGTCTTAGTATTAGGATTTCGTGGTGTCATATCTATTATACAAAATACTCAGTAACATTCAAACTACCACATGGCAAGGGAAACGAATGCAAGAGAAATATATGTATGATAGCACCATGTATTTCTGATTTAATGAAAACCTTTTTACTATTTCCAGCACTTTCCTTTATCCTTTTGTCAAATAACATTTACGAGTTTTCTCATTTGCAGTCTCTTCACTTCGAAATCTCTTCTTCAAAGTTTTACATTTTAATGTTTTCTTCATGTTTCAAGCACTTTATATCTCAGAAAACTGTCATATTTTCCATACCTTTACCTTCAAGTCTTATCTTTCGAACGCATATTTTTACTTAAAGTCATTTAAAGATTTCTTGCATTAAACGCTTTCTTCATATTTCAAACCTTTTACGTTCCGGAAATCCTTTATATTAATTGTTTTGTAAGTCGAAACCATTTACTTCACTTTTATGCAAGTTTACATGTCTTTACAATTAACATTTATTCATGTAACTTAGTTTTCACACATACATTTTGATTACATCTTTAGACTTTTAGAGAGAGAAATCGAAATAAGCCAAACACATATACAATATCAACCATGAATATCTGTTCGATCGTGATAGTAACCTTAATATCCAAGGAGTCCTAGGATCAATCTAGTCGATCCTGTGAGTTACCAGAGGAATTGAATAACAGTCAGAAAGATTATTCGATAGTTTGGAAGACTAGCGGTTGTTTACCAGAAATCACTGGAAACAAATTGGCACACCCGGTGGGACCAATAATTGGATATTAGAAATAAGGATTGTTGAGACATAACCATTACAAAAACGTTGGAACCTAAGAAGTTTGATTTTTTATGAACCTGAGAAGTGGTAAGATAACCAACAGCAACCAACCTTTATCCAGAAGAAAACGTTTGGACAAAATGTCTAATTCAGACAATCAACAAGGGGACCAAAATGGCCCACATACAACAGGCACTAATGCGTCCACTTCGATCGGAACATCTAATTTAATCCCTTCGAATGCAAAGTCTGTTGCATCTTCGACCAGTAACATAGCCACCAATGGAGTAAGTGGCATATCAACTAATAGTTCGATCTTAAGAAATACTGGAACCATTGGCTACCCTGGGGGATTCGTTCCACCATCAGGGACACAATCCCACTTCGCCGCTCCATTAACTAGACCACCCAGTTTCGATGGGAATAGAACCAGAAATTCCTCTTATGGAATGCCAAAATCTTTTATGGCAGGTTTACACAATTCCACATCGAATTCATCTCCACAACTAGGGTCTGGGTCTGGGGTGAATCAGTTTATGACAAATAACCAAGGGTCGGTGGGTTATAGCACAATGCCTATCTTAACCACAGACAACCAGTTGGCTTTTAGGCAATTGATGGATGACAGTAACCATAATATGATAGGGGTGTTAGCACAAACCATGCAGGAGATATTTGCCCCAATAGTGCAAAATGTGACTGTGACAAACAGAGAAAACGCTGACAATATGAGTCGAATAGCAGATTTCTTTAATCCCCCAGAAAGGCGTAGGCAGAATCAGGCGGGATTTCGAGCAAACATGCCTGTTATAGAACAAATCGCTAACGACCCAATTTATAGACCACCCAGAGAAGAAGTTAACTTAGGGGCCAGGGCACCAAGGTTAGAAGCCCCAGTAATCCCGGGCCCACAAAGGGAAGTTATGGAACCAGGGGCAAGGGTCGAAAGGCTAGAAGCCCCAGAGTTTCGAGAAGAACAACCTAGGGGAGTTGTTTTGGTTGGTCGAAATCAAGATGCCGATGCTGTCGTTCATAGAATTCGAAACGATAACATCTTGGCAGAAAACAACCTAACCACCATGATAGAGAGAGTCATGGCCCAGAATGGCCTCAACACAGGAATGAGAAGGCCAAATTATGCTTC